>CM076266.1:29174144-30374144 GCA_038380795.1 Pyrocephalus nanus | reverse complement strand
TTCCACAGGGTGCAGTCCTTCAGAAACAGATTGCTCCAGCCCAGGTTCCCTGAGGGTTCACAAGTCCTGCCAGCAAACCTGCTCCATCATGAGGCTCCTGTCTGCAGTGATCCATTGGTACTCTAGTGTGGGTTTCCACAAGGTCATAACCTCCTGCTCCAGCACAGAGTCCTCCACAGGCTTCACTGTGGACCTTCACGGGCTGCAAGGGAACAGTCTGACTCACCATGATCTGCACCACAAGCTGCAGGAGAATCTGTGCTCCAATGCCTGAAGAACCTCCTCCCTCTCCTTCTTCACTGACCTTGGTGTCTGCAGTTGCTTCTCTCACATAGTCTCAACTCCTCCCTCTGCTGCTATTCTGCAGGTTTGGCTTTTCTTTTCCCCTTCTGAAATCTGTTATTCCAGAGGCACTACCACCACTGCTGATGGGCTCAGCCGTGGCCAGCAGCAGGTCCATCCTGGAGCCAGCTGGCTTTGGCTCTGTAGAACACTGAGGAAGCTTCCAGAAGCTTCTCATAGAAACTACCCCTGTAGCCCTCCCACCACCAAAATCTGGCCATGCTAGCTAAATTTTGAAACATAACAAACAAAACCTGAAACACATTTACTTCAAACCCACTGAAATCTGAAACCATCATCATCCATGCACTTCTTCTCTAACTTCCAAATGCATTGACATTTACAAATTATCAACCTTAAACTAAACTGTAGGGTAGTAACACTTTTTTATATCCAACAAGATCCTGTATCTTTTCATATAAGGTTTTCTACTCTTCAAGAAAAGTTCAAATAAAACAAAATAGAAAATAGTCTTCTCAATATTTACCACCACACAATGTAAGCAGGGGAAAGACAAAAATAGAGTAGGACAAGCGGTGGTGGAGTGAACTCAGGTCTTTTCTTGAGCCCTGGCCTCTATCTTGCTGTAGTCTCATTTATGTTTTGTTCCTGGTGGCCCTGTGACTGATCACTGCAAAGAATGAGAAGATTAAAGACAAAACCTCAAACACAACAACATACCATATGCCATGGTATGGCACCTGGACACCAAAGTTATAAAGAGAATTAAGGTGTTAAGCCCAGTGTTCAAGGCTTGATTTTTTTATGGACGCCTAATGAGCTCAGAAACAAAGCAGAGCTTTAATGGAGAATAAAAAGAGCAAAGCTTATTACCCATGTCCACCTCCATTTCATCCTGAAAAAGGTTTCTTAAAGGTAACAAAATAGGCAAGCTCAGCTCAGCTGCATTTTTTTCATTTACTCTGGACATTTTATAGGAGCTGTTTCCTCTACTGCCTTTGTCAGTAGCTTTTGCTTTAACTGCTGGGAAAAATTTTGCCATGGTATTAACATGAAAAAAGCCTACCACCTCAAGGGAGAACCCAGGCCCCTCAAACCCCAAAACACATCCACAGCAACCCTTCTCCTAGCATTCAGTCATTATAGCTTAGACACAAAAATGAAGAACCAAAATTAGAGTTCGCTTTTAAAACATCAAAGCCAATACAAGGAGATGACAACCAAAGGAGAAGGATTTTACAATTAAAAAGTGAACACACTACAACTTACAGACAACCAAGCTATGGCAAGCAAAAATATCAGTCTTTTTGTCATATATATACAGAACCAATTGGCAAGACAACTACTTTCTCCTTCAGACAACTGGATGAAGGAAAAATGGCATAATAGGAAGATTTTCTACTTACCTTAAACTATGCATACCAAGAAAAATAATCCAGGCATATCTATCTGGATAGACAAATGACTGCTGCATCTGAACTCACGTTCTGACAGTGTGGGGTCAAAGCTTTTATGTAATCCTAGATACATCATTCAGCACTGATAGGTCAAACCAGATATTATTTGTTAGAAAAAGCTTATGTCAGGAAAGAAAGTCTACAGAGTGCCCAGAAATTAATTTCTGACTAAATCTGTTATTTATGTTTGGTAATTCAGGTCTCCAGAGAAAATAAAATTCTTCAAACTAGGACTATCAATGATTAAAACATCCCCTTTTTTTCTGTGTGTGTGTGTATGGATAATTTGTATATGTTTTGTGGTTTGTAGCTTGTTCCTTTTTCACTGAATATGCTAAACACACTTGATGTTCAGAAAATCTCTCCAACTGGGGACAAGTGCAAGGATCAAAGTGTGGCAATGTGAGCAATCTGTCTATCACACAACATTAATTGGATACAGCATGTAATAGCAGAGACATCCACTGAACCAAGAAATACCTACCCCTCCTTAGGAGAAAATTTCGTCACTGCAAAGCAACCAAGCAAAGTAAAAACACATCTTGATACCAACATCATGTAAATATAGACAGGCTGACATACAGACAATGCAAGCAAAGAAAATGCTCACAAAACATGTACCTTAGGTGACAAATAGGTCTGCAATCTTCTTCCTTCTCAACAAAAACAATCTGCCAGGCATCTGAAGGCAAGCACATTATCTAGATGCTCACCATTTAGAGAGCTCTACTAATGCCTTTTTGTTCATGTTTTGCAGTATTATCTCTGGGAACAGAAATCTTTTCATCACTAAAGAGCAAGCTCAGAAAGCTTCCTTTTCCTACACTGCAGATGTGTTTTACTCTGACCTGTGACCATATTTAGCGATAAAATAACAATACAGTAGTGATGAGGACCAGATAACTTAAGAGATTTCAAAAGAAAAAGGGCTGGTTTCTTGTTTAAAGAATAGGAACAAATGCGTGTAACATAAAACAAAGAGCATCTCTGTTTACGTTGCAGTATAGCCTGTGCAAGGCTATTCAGAAAATAAATATTTGAAATTAACTGTGAAAGTGATTATGTTTAAAAATAAATAATCAATCAATGACTAGACATCCTGTTAAACAGAGATCTTCATCTGGGTTACCTACAGCATTGTAATCCTGTTACGCACCAAATAATGTTTGTTGGACGACTTTTTCCCTACACATCCATCTCTTCTTCATAAAACAATTCCTCTTGCCAAAAATCACTTTTCATAAACCTGACGCAGTCAGTTCTGAAAATAGGCTGAAAAGCAGCTAATTCCCAAGCACAGACTCCACAGGAAAAGATTAGGTACCAAGTACTAGTCCACACATCCTGTAAGTACCTTTCATAAAATGAGGGATACTGAAGTACAGCACTGTTTAATCTGAATCCTAAAACACAAGAGGACTCTGCAGTATTGCATAAATTCAATAAGAACTAGGAATAAATATATTTTATCATCAGAAAGGCAAAAAAAAATCCTGCACAGAGAAAAGCCCCATGGACTTGTCCTAAATTGAAGCAAAAAAAAAAAAAATCTTGCAGGCTATCATAAATCACCAGCATAAGATACTAAGTATCACATCATAAACAATTTTAATAAAACCTATTCCTAATGCACTACAGTTACTAGTGAAGAAAAATTTCCTGAAAAGACATTCGGTTTTATTTGGAGAATTAAATTTTTTAGAAGCAAGATGGCTATAAATACAGCACCTGACACTATCCAAAATAAGTTATTCAGAATGTACAAGCTTACAAGCCACACGGTGTAGCAGGACAGGTTCCAGTCACTGGTCAGGTAGTATTTCAGAGACTACAAGGGGTCTGAAAGTCACAATGCTTATAACTTTTGGGGAGCCAAAGACAGAAGACTGCACTGAGCTGCAAGTTGGTGAGGGGACTAACATGGAAAGGATAGCAGAAGGCTACACTCTTTAGGCATCCCCCTATATTAAAAAGCATCCTCTCTAGAATGAGATCCTTGGGGAGAAACCTGTAGAATTAGGTTCTTCAGGCCTCATATTCCCACAAAGGGAAAGATAAACACTTTTTGGAAAGGGACCCAGAAGGTAGGTCTCTTTTAGTCACTCATCAGACAGTACAGCACACTGACAAGGAAAGGCATCCTACTCAAACGGACCTTTGCTCCCATTGGCAAAACCCTTAGAGAAACTGTAATACTTTGTGCAGGGAGTTTGTGGGACCTCCACTGTTGGAGGTGTTCAAGATTTGACTGAATATGATCCTGAGCAAGCTGACCTGATTAGCTCTGCTTTGGGCACAGTGTTGAGGTGCAGGACCTCCAGAGGTCCCTTCCAACCCAGAGTATTCTGTGATTCCATTATGATTTTGCTTGCAAAGCCCAGTAACTGAAAAGTTTGGAAGTAACAGAGCTTAAGTCATTCAGCCAGCTGTAATTCTCTTTTATGTCTCTTTGGATGCCAGCTAAGGAAATTCATGGCAGAAAACTACTGCCACATTAGTCAATAATATACCATTCACGTATGCAAAGAGGGCACAAAAAGATGGACAACTACAAATTTAACCTTTACAATCTTCTGGTCCTGCAATACTAATCTATATGTAAATCTAGTTCTCACAGTGCTATTTCTTGTATGCAATATCACGTCAGCATATTTATAAGAGGACAGAAATGGTAAAGACATGTTCGTATAAGCAGTATTAACAATCTTTCCTCAAGACAAAACATTTATTAAACCACCCTGACTCTTTCTACAATTTCTTGTCTCATCCGCAATACACATTCACATTGCTGCAACACAAGACAATTAAAAAAAAAAAAGCAGGCTCAAGTTTTCTAAAAGAAAACCAGATCATTACAAACCATACCAAGAGAAGATTTCATGTATATGTCAAACAAAGTGAGCGTAGAAGATTGTCATCTTTTATACAGCTAACCAGAGGCCAGTGGAACTCTGCTTGAAAAGCTTCTAGGAATCATTTTCAGTCTGATGAATTGCTTGGTCTGTCTCAGACTGTGAAGACAACTGTGCACACTCCCTACACTACAGTGTAGAAGTCCCGCCTCTTTCATCTTCTCCTTCCAACTCCTTCCTCTGAAAAAAAGTTCTATAACTAAATACTTTTGTCCCAGCTGTCTCCACACTTGCAGTTTTTCAAATAAGGAAATCCCTAGAGTACATCACCACAAGCAGAAAACCATATTTTTTTTCTAGCAAGACCAGATGGAACAGCTGAAGCCAGTTTGGATGACGCTTCACTCAGCAAGATAAACCTGAGCTAAACACTCGTGTAGAAGAGCTTCAGCCCAACTTACTGAAGACTGGTTAAGCAACTGACAGTCTTAACAAGATGGGTAAGCTTACCAATGGGCAGTACTGCCAAACCCACACATATAAAACCACACTAAGATATAAAACTAAGAGCACAAGACAAATCAACTGGCACATAACAAATCAGCACACAATCCTGAAATAAAATTAACCTTGGCTTCAGAGCTCCTTCTGCAGAGGGCACAGGTTTTATAATGAACAGAGTAAGCAACTGATCCATTTTAACTTAACTTTTAAGCCTTACTGCAAGGGTTCCCAAGTTCTTTATATTGCAATGATTAGTTTTCCCTGACTTCCACTAGTAATTATGGAATGCCACATGAATCAGAGCCTCATGTTTATTCAAATTAGATGCAATTTTATATTAAAGCTTCATATTTTTATTTTACATAAAACATTACTCTCAATTATATAGATAGCAGCTGGAAAACATGCATTTCGGAGGTGGGAGTGACTCAACAATATGCAGTGGCTTTGACTGGAGGCAGATTTTCATTAATTATTTGCATAAACAGTTTTCCTAGAGGACTGTTTGCTGACACAGTAGCTATTCCAGAAGGCTAGCAAAAAAAATAAAATCAACATTAGCTGGATTATCTTAGTCATTGTCAGGGCTGCTGTAGCAGGCTTAGGGTCATTTAATTCTACTTTTAGTGTAATTGTACATTTAATCCTTAAATATACGTTCCCTTGATTATCCTTAAATACACCTTCAATTGATTACCTCAGATTTCATTTTTTAGATGGTCTGTGTAGTGAATGGATTAACTGGTACCATCTCTGCCTAGAGATTAATTTAGGTATCTAAGTCATTACAGGGCATTCACTGTGTTCTTTGGCCTAAAAAACACTTAATCATGCAGAGGACAAAAAGCAGAGCACATGCAGAAATCCTGTAATGTCTGTACTAAACAGTGAAAAGGGACTCTCTGTAATACTGCAAATGTTACTTTCCCATCCTGATCTGTTCTCTTTCCAATGCTGCATTTGTGGCTAGCACTGTATGTTCAGGGCTAAGCTCATCTCACAGCATCAATTATGCAGATTTATGGCGAGTACAAAAAGGAACTAGGAAACACTAGGAACAGATTATACAGACCTGGGCAAGACACAAATAAATAGAGAATTAAATAAATAAATACTGAATTAGAAATAATTTCTTTCCTCTGGCTTATTTTCTACAATTGCGGAGGCATTTTTAAATCATTTTTTTAGCATCTCTAACACATTCTGTAACAGCCCTGAAGTCCAAAAGTCTAAACTCATATCAGGATATATACTAACCTAGAGATAAAAAACAAATAACAGCTTGAAAGAAAGTACCACCTGAAGAAATGGAACAAAATACAAACTTTTAAAATTAAAAACATAACAGTTCAGCACCTCCTTTAAATAGCACAGTTCCCTCTTACAGTTGAAAACATCAAGGTTCAGATCATCTAGGGCACCAAAATATCTTTAATAACCTGGACTTGACTGCCCTTACTATCGCTATCACAATTAAAACCTGGTTTAGCAGTTAGATAATCAGAGCTAAAGGCTCCTACAGAGCTAAAACTTCAATCCTATTAAAAGGACACTTTGATACGGAGCACGTGTACAGCTCCTCATGCACACAGCCAAGGGAAAGTTCAGAAAGCAGAGAGACTGCACAGATACCAGATCCACAGGATGGAAAGAATCAGCTGGCATGGCATTTTAAGGCATAAAAATCACATGAAAAGAGCTATATTGCGGATGTAGCCACAGCACAATTTTTTTTAATAATTCTTAAATAAACTGATAGATACAAAGAAAATTATTCCTTCCCTTTCAGACCCCACATAAGAACAGCCTGTTACCCATTTATATATAGCTGTCAGGGGAAGCATTTGGCCTGCAGCTATATTTTGTCAGCTCAGAGTGGGAATTCTGACACCTAAAATGATAATTAGTGGAACTGAAACAGTAGCTCACACATGGAAGTGATTCACACCTTTATTATACTTTGGCACTGAGTTTATTACAACTGAATTTACTATGAGATCCAAACTAATCAATTTCAGCATTTCCTGAAAGGAATTTCAGAAGTATTAACCCTTAAATGAAGGAAGCAGGGTCTCTTTTATGGCAGACCAGACAGAGACCAAGTTCACATCACAGCTTTGAAGATTATACTCTGGCATATTCCACAGTAGGTTTGTCCTGCTCTGCTTTAAGGGAAAACCCTAAAAAATACCTTGAAATTATAATTACAGCTTATGCCAAAAAGTCCAAAGTGGTTCACTATTGGATGCACAGAAGCATTTTATATTGACTCAGGCTTATAAATTTTATTTTTTTTTTTAAGTATGGAAAATAAAAGACAAAAGTTCTTGATCTGGCAATTCACTGTCAGGGTTGTTTCTTTCAGTGAGGATAACAGCCTTGAACCTCATGCTGCGCTATATTACAGCCCTAAAAGAAAAGTGATCTGGGAAAATGAAGCAGCAACATCAAGAAAGTACACGGTAAAACAGGCAAGGAGCACATAAGAGAATAATCTCTGCCACCAAATCTTTTCTTTTCTGAACTAGTTAAAACAATACCTCTAATGATATCCCTGCATTTGGAAGCAAGAAACAACCTAAATAACCAAAGCAAGTAAACACCAACATATTATCTAAAGATAGTCTTTACCTGCTATCTTGCCTCATCAGGGAAGAAACACTGCATTCCTGAAACCCTAACAGTGCAACAGACCAAAAAGAAAGGTTTTACTTTAGTTACCTACAGCATCAAAACTCAACTCCAGAACTTACCACATCTCTCAAGAATGCTTGAGCATTCAAAGAAAACTGCATTAGATGAACCTTCTTGTTTCAGAGGAGAATTACAAAGATCCACACTTCTTCATAAACATATAAAAACCATGGCAGAAAACAAGTCACGGGTTTGTTAACGATGCCGCTCAGCACGCAGCCTCAAAGTGTCTGGATGTTGTGCTGAGAACTGGCACAGTTACCACCAACCACACTCAGCCACTTGGTCATGCTGCCAGGAAACCTCTGCCGCTGGCTATGAAGGAGAGATTTCTCAGCAGTCACCCACAACCCCCCAGCTTTGCCCCAGCACAACTACTCTGTTTTCTTTTTAAAATCACTCCTGATCCACATACCTAAAATTACCTTTTACTTAGAAATAACATTTCTTAATGTAAACAGCCGAGTCTATTGCTCCTCAAGGGTAACCATTTAATTTTCAATTTAAGACTACAGGTCAGTTCATAATTTGTTTGGTCTGTACATCTACTACACTGCATTGAGAGTTTGCCAAAAGGCTCTCTCCCATTCCTTTGGGTAATAGCTTCTAACCAAGAGGTTATATCACAAAAAGTACAGATTTTTTAAAATAAAAACCTAGGCCCACTCAAAGAAGATACTTTGATAGCAGTGATCCAGGAACTAGCACTCTCTTCTCACACAACTTCTGTAAAAGCAAGGCTCATTTGTTTTGGCAGGTACATTTTGAAAGTTGAGCCCCATTAATGCACCACCAGCTTCTACAAGAAATAAGATTATCTAGTGCCTAGTTGGTTGGGTTTTTTAAAAAGAAAATCATTAAGAGAAATAAGTTTCATTTGAGTGTATTCCTCTTTTCTCCTACATCTAAAAGAAGCTACCAGATAAATAAAAAAAAAATAGGGGCCTTCAATGTCAAAAAAATGTCAACCAACAACATCTAGAAGCATTTTCTCATTCTCTGCTGATGTCACCACTCTTACTTAAACAAAGTATCGGGACTACAAAATAAGCACAGTCAGTGCCTTTCATACCTTTGAAAATGAACTAGCTACTCAGTGCCAGGACACACAGCTGGCCACAAGAGATTTAAAAACATGATTAAATCCTGCACACAGGATTGCTAGAGTGTGTTGAGTCAAACACCTCTGACAACTTTGAGGGTGTCAGACATCATCTTCTGGGTGACTACCTGGCTCGGGGAGCATCCTTAGCAGGGCAACAGTTGAGTTTCTCAAAAAAATTTCTCCTCTTGAAAACCTGTTCTCCCACTCTCTTTTCTCCAGTCACAGCAACAAGAAGCTCCAGCTTCCTGTTCAGCTCAGACAGCTGGGCAAAACCTATAGCACTGTAGGAAAGCTTCAAGTCCTCTCCTAGAAAAGGATCTGAGGTGTAGCCTCTTTAAGAGGGCATGACAACTTGCTTGAGCTGAACACGAGCATAAAAACACAAAAGCTCCAATTTGTGTTAGATGTAACTGTTCGCATCTTCCATAATACTGGTTTTGTGCCTCCCAACAGAGCACTGGTATCTTGATCAAAATGATCAAAACTGAAAAATATATCAGCTACATTTGGAAAAGCACTTCAAACTCTGAGCCAACAGTATCAAATTTGGACATCACACACACATACACACACACTCAGTGTAAGGGAAGATGCAGATCTGGATAAAGCTTCCAGGAATGAATCTCAATTTAGGCCACTTTCTTCAGGCTAAACCAAATTTCTGCTTAATAAACTGTAGTACTATATAACAAAAACTACACCCCTGAGTTTAGCTGTTTCTTATTGCTCCACCAATCCACAAACTTCCACTTACTGCTTCTACCAAAAACACCATCTTGAGCTGAGATTTTTGTAACTTAAAAATCTTTCTCTCTTCCCCTCCTCCCCCCTTTCTTCTTCTTTTCTAAGGGCTAGTCTACCAAAGCTTCTAAATGCAGGCTGCTGATTTCAGGAAGATTGTCCACAAAGCACTGAGGATTCTTTACTACAGTCTGCTAAATTTCTTTGCTTATAAGTTCCACAAGCAACGCAGTGTTCAAGCCACACAACTCAGTGTCTTTCATCAGCAAGTGAAGGGGAGGAGATTGGACTTGAAAAAACAATGGTTGTTTAAAACGAGTCACAAATGCAACTGCAAAATGATATCTTGACACAAGTCAAATCAGCTGCTCCTCTTTATGTTCTTGCTGTAAAGCTCATGCCCCTACAACTTATTTGGCTTTACTGGGTAATCAAGAACAAAAGACAAAAAAAAAAAACCAATGAAACAAATTTCAACGGTTCAGTAACTCCCAAAACAACACTCTTAAATAGCTCATCTTAGAAACACACTACAAAAACTACAGTTGGCTTATCTGAGAAAAAGAAATTAGACAACTTCCTAATAAAAATCAATTACAGGTAACTTGCACATTATGATTAACAGACAGTAGGAGTAACAGAATTTGAAATTACTTTCTAAGGAAGAGGACCACAGCAACACGTAATAGTAAAAAAAGAGACCTGGTTTATCCTTGAATTTTTTTGAGCTATATTCAACTCATGATACCACAAAAGAACTGGAAAAACAGCTTTATTGATGTTCTCAGCCATTACATATTTTATTAAAGGCCATATAATTTAACTTAAGCCATTCCAATTGCCAAGGGCACCCATTAGTAGAAAAGGGTTTCTTCAGCTCTTTCAAAAACTTCTTCCCAGTTCTCCAGATCTCATGTGCTCCAGGTGCCCTATAATCTGTAGGGTCTGAGAGTGAAATGTTTTCCTGGTGGGCAGCACTGGTAACCGAAGCTGAAGAAGTTTGTCACGGTGAGAGGTTTTCAGTGTATGAGATGTCTGACACGCTGCTGTGTCTCTCCTCAAACAGTCGAAGCTTCAGAACTGCCCTTTACCAAGTAAACGCCACAAAAGCACAAATCAACTGGCTGGTGCAGGATGATGTGGGCAAGTTCTGCCCATAATCACTTAACAGGAAAAGGTATCAGAAAATAATATAGTTCTTCAACTCAAAAAATAATAGTTTTTCAACTCAAAGAATCTCTCCACTCAAGAGATGCCCAAGAGCAACTTGGAAGAACAAGTAGCAAGCAAATGTCATGGTCCTAGTGTTTCCTGTCTATCTCAAAGCAGGATGGAAAGAAAACAGCTTTTTTTGCCACCAGTAGAAAGAAATGTGTCCCAACAATCTGTTGACTGCTTTTACAACTAGGAAAGAAACTGTACACTTGCCAAAGTTCACTGACCTAAGTACCTCAGAGAAGCAAAAGCATAGAGCAATATCATCAAATAACGCATTTCAAGTGCACTTTTGCACGAAACTTCACATTTTCACAACTAATTTCAAACAAAGAGGATACTACAAAGACAAAAGTGCAATAATTAATTATAAAAGTATCCACCATTATACACGGTTTCCATCTAACTAATGACCCACAGAGGCCAAGCTTGCTTACCTCTGTATTTGGTTGTAGCGCCTGTCCATCCTGGGATGCAGATGGTACAATTGCCCATGTAATGTTGGCACTGGCAGATGATAAGGAGCTGAGGGCACCATTTTTCAGTTGCTCTTGGGAGTGCGACTTGGGCCCAGGCCATCCCAGGATACCTTCTGAAGCAGAAAAGAGGTGTCAGCTTACAAGAGACAGATTACAGATTTCTTCCATTCACAAAATCATTCTACTAATCTAAATGAACTGTTTTCTCTGCTTCCAGGCACAGTTTTACTTCAGTAACAAAAAATCATGCACTTACTGAACTAGCTTAAGGAATTTCTCAAATGATATCCCTGCATTTGGAAGCAAGAAACACCCTAAATAACCAAAGTAAGCATCTCATAGGCCAACTTAAGTGTCATTATATTTTTTTTACGTCAATTAATGTTACTCCTCCCACCAGACTGTATAACTCTTACGAATAATTCTGTCTTGCAAACCTTCATAATTAAGCAAGCATTCTCTACCTGCTATTTTCATAGGTATGAAGTTAATCCAAGTAAACCCTTCATTTTTCTCTGCCTGAAATCAGAGTTTTAAGCCTAGCAGCTGTATTTTATTTCTGTCTGTACTATTAAAAGCTTTTGCTAGATTAAGTACTAAAGTGCTTCAGTGGTCCCAAGATGAAGAGATCTCACCAGAAAGATGCACATTAAATATGAATCAAACAGAACTTGACATCAGAACAACCCTTATTTCTGGGGGCACTTGATTTCCCAGATGGGTCCGTATTTAAGGATGCCATGACTGAAAGAAACATCAGCCAAGGCAACTGCACAGTTGTTCCTCCCTTACTGCTCTAAAATATAGGATCAACAGTCAAATCAGTAGCCCTCAGCACAGGACTCAAATTTCAGCTATTAATTACATGCTGCTATAAAATGCAGAGATATGGACAAAAAAAATTGCAGCTCTTCAGTCACTACCATAATTTGTATATGAATATACAATCAGTGCCACAGGGAGGATCTCCTCTCATCACTGACAAGTTTTCAAGATGACGCAAAGCAACGCTAAGCACATTAAAGAACACGCAATTTCTCCTCTCCATATCACCAGGGTTACCAGAGATTGCCTCTGTAAAGTAAATGGTTTGATCTGATGAGGCAATGCCACGCATTATTACATTAACACTTCCATTATTAAAAAAAGGGGCCACGAATCCTACAGCTGAACTCTTAGCAAATTCTAAAGATAAAACAGTTACAGAACATTCTTCTCATCTAAAAGTTATGATGACATGACAAAACTTCAGATCTACTTGCTTAACATGCTTTTGTGGCACCATCTTTTGCTGAAGAAAGCATAAGCAAATAGTTGAGTATAAAATGGTTTTCGAAGATCTAATTAATCAACAGGGAAAAACATCAAGGTTTTGGTTTTTTTTAATGTATATTTCATACAATTACAAAAATTTCTCCTTGCCAAAAGAAGAACAAGAGACATTATCCATGTGAGAGAAAACGACAGTATCAAAACAAAAGGTCATTTTCTTGGATTGGATTTCTCTACATATTGGTCTACTCATGAGAAAGCTAACAGCTGCCCCCATTCCAAAGGCGGGAGTTGAGTTAAATCAATACTTGATGGTTGATACAGCAAAGAATGAAGACCACAGTAGTCATAGTTCCCTCAGGAATCATTGCTTCTCAGGTCTTGAGTAGTTTGCTCCTAGGGACAAAGGATAAACCCATATCCCCCAACACAAGCTATGACTGAGAGGATAATTTGAAGGTTGTTTTGGCAGATCCAAAATGGGCTCTCACTGCATGGGAGGAAGGAAGCTTTCCATCAGCATTAAAAGTCAACTGGAGACATTAAAATAAAAATGTTGGTTTCTTGGAAGAAATTCACCTATCTGAAAACCATTAAAATTTTTTTACTCTGTTTCATGTTAATTAGCACAGATTTCAAAGAGCTAAAAAAGCAAATTAAAATAAATTCTTTTCACTTTTGGATAGCCACAGTTTTATGGAGCGTGCCTATGCTTCTCCACGCTTCATTACTTTGCAGTAACAGATCTCTATCAATTTTTCTGTTTCTCCCTGTCAAACAAATAGCTTAATATTGGACTACTGCTGCTATTCTCAAATTAGAAAAACACTAAGAACAATTGAACTGATTTCTCTTTATGCCAATCTTTGAAACCCTGATCACTTCCTTAGGCTATCCATTTTCTCTTTGCATACACAATGTATTTGGCCTTCACTGTAAACAGTTGCTTTTAATTTTTTTTAATCTAATTTATGTAAATAAACACAATAAAAAGCTCCCTTTTGAATAAATACCTTGCTTTGGGGGAAATTTTTAAGTGTGAACATTTACTTCACCATCACTTACATGTTTTTAAAAACACTATCCTAGTTTTCCTCTTCAGTACAAACACACTGTAAAAAAACCTAATTGCTTTATCTTTCTCTGCACGCTTTATAGGGTATCTTAGAGAAACAGAAACTGTTAGAATTAGGCAAGCATGTTTTTCCTGTCCCAAGATCAATGCTGCCTTCATAAAATAAGAAATCTTGTCACCTTAATCAATTGTTAAACAGATCTTAAAAACACATTATGACCTAGCCAACACCAGCAGGATGCCAAGAGTTCAGGTCCAAAGGATAATAAAACACATGTCTTCCCTCAATACCCCTGCATATCAGAAAAACTGCTTTGTTAAACTGTCTGCCTGGAACATGACTCCTTTGCAGAAGAGAAATATGCACTAAAAGGTGTTAGTCATAGACCACAGGAATCTAAATAAATAAAAAGTCATCTCTCTGAACAAGTTGATAAAATTCATGCCTAGTTTCAGAGGCCCATCAGGGAACCTTTGACGATCTTTAATCTACAAGTTTTACTCTGAGATGTCAGCTTTCTCGTATCATCCCACGGGAGGTGCTATATACCTACTATAGCAGCCTACTGTTCAGGCAAAAGCAATGTATGATGAGAGAACTCATCAGAAATAATCTTAAAATCAACTAAGACTGAAAAACAATCTCCATGTAGAAAGTGAAAGGCCTCAACAACATGGCTCCCACTTCACTTACATTAGCAGTTTTCTAAAACTTTTCAGTACAGTTTCTCGGCCTTTTGTTGTTTGGGTTTTTTTTTCAGTACACCCAAAATGTTCTCATCTGCACTAGTACAAATTATTCTTACCACAAATTAGTATGGGCAGCTGTTGTCCGTGCCAGATCAAATCAAATTCTTTTATTGGAATTTACTCTCTGCAGACTAAGCTGCCATCTGTAAAGCCACTCTAATGGAGTTGACATCTTTGCCACTCTGTGGGACTCAAAAATTTCTATCACAAGTTCAATCCCTGTTCTTATAAAAACTTCAAGAAAAAAATATATAAAAACTAAACATTTTATGAGAAAGTTTATCTTCAGAGTTGGATAAGAATAAAAAGAAACTGCTGTCATGCTTTTTTTCAAGCCAGACTTTTTTTCCTCTGTTCTGAGTCATAGCCAAAGACAGCTGACAGAAAGGTAAGGTCAAATCTATTTTGACACATTTCAGAGTTCTGAACGAATTCTCCATAAAGGCAGTCACAAATGATACAAAAGCATTCACAGCTACATAGCTACTTTACTATTTGCTTTAAGCCTATGCAAAGCACTACACTAACTAAAACAGAACATCTGTTTCTGCAGTAAACGATGTAAAATTAGAAAGGACCTACCAAATACACAACTAGTAAAATCAGCCAGATCTCTTCTACCTGCATGGTGTTGGTTCTGTAGTTCAAGAAGTGAAAACCCTAGTCTGATTCCTCTGAAAGTTCAGTGCATATGTAAATACAAAACAAAAGCTCTTATAGAAAATACCCAATAATTAGATTCTTCCCCTCAACATAAATTTCCACTGTGATGAACACGCAGCAGACAAATTCAAGGCACATGAGGACGCTTCTACATAAACAAAGTACAAACCCTAACCACAACCTACTATCCTTTCCCTACAGCACTGCTGCAGTTCACAAACACCTCTTTCAGAGGGCACAACAGGCTGTATCCTGCATAAGTGCCCTCAGGAGAAATGTGTTTCCCTTCTACAGGTGCACACCGCAGGAGGGAGGGAAATTCTCTCCAAAGAGAAGGCTTACAGGACATTTTTCCATGAGGCAATCTTGATAACTCTTTTGTTGGTTCTGATTTTCTAGGTACCTGATATACCTTCAAACTCACTCTTGCATGATAATTGATGCATGAAATATGCTTAATACCAACCTAAATTCTATAACAAAAACTTTTCTAATTTAAAGTCCTCTGATCTTGATTTACAGACTAAAAAAAAAAAACAGAAACAAAAACAAAAAAACACCCACCACCAAAACACGTTCTGCTGGCACAATGACAAACTAATGTCTATTGGTAACGCTCTTACAATATATTGTAATTATACTCTAACAAATATCCCCTTAACAGTGCAATGGTATCCCTTGAATTAGTATTAGGTCTGGATTTCTTCCCCTGCTGGGGATGGATGCGACAGTTTAGTCTCTCCACCGAATCCCCACGGCACACTGAACCAGCAACAGCAAGTGGCAGCTGCCTATCTGCTTTTCAGATTAGAAAGACAACATTATATTTGCTAATGCTGGGGGGGGGGGGGGGGCTAGAAAGTAATGTTATCTTCAAATGGAAGAAGAACATGCAAGGAATAATGTATTTGCCTTTAGACAGAAGAGCAAATTGTTCTGGTTATTCAAGTGATGCAATTATGCACTGACTGACCATGCCAAATTTAGTAAAGTACACCAGTAACAAAGAGTATGTTTTTCCCTGCCTTCTTTCCTCACAGCATTCGGAGGGCAGAGGATGGTTAAGCACAAACAAGGACTTATCTGCTCATTTTTCTCTCTTGTCATCTCAGCTGCAAGAGAATTTCTAGTTGTCATCTGTCACCAAATTGAAAGCATCTAGACTGTCTTTCCTGTCCATTTATTTTTCTCAAAAAAGGCAGCAATAGAGAATATAAAGTTCAAGTCTATCCCCCCACACACCTCCAGAATCATCTTCAATCCATTTGCCACCACTGGAGCAAAAATAAGCAGCATTTGCACGTTCAAATGAACTTCAGAAAATCCATAGTAAGGATCAGTTTGGCTTTTGTTTTTAAAAATCTTCAGAAAAATGAAACATTCTATTTTATACTTTAGAAAAGTGGGCAAGGGAGAAACAGAAAAATATAGGAGGGAATTCCTATCAGGGAGATATTTATCCAGTAAATAAATGGCTAATGTGAAGCACTGGCTAAAATAATGTATCGATCTGTGCATGCTACTACTACAAGAGAGAATTCTGTCTGCCAAAACACTAAAATAAAAAACCAGACTTAAAACTCAACATAAGCTGGTAAAGTTACATTAAAACAAAGATTCAAGTTTGCTCTGTTTGCAGTTGGAAGGAAGAATGTTAACCACAGCAGTCAACAGTCTCTGGAGATAACTCCTCTGCTAAAGGCTAAAGAGGTGGAAAAAATCACACCAGAACTTTTAAAGGCTGAAGTAAAGACAGAAGTTTCTTCTCCACATTTTTATTTCAGAAGGCACCTGCTACCTGTCTGCATGCCAAATGAACTCAAGCTTGTCACAAGGCACTTAATGCTGATCAGCAAGTATTTGTACCGAAGTGGTGACATTCTTGTCCAAAAAAGTAAATCCTTGATGTTTTCTCCTTCCTACGGAAAGACCACAATTCTAAAACCCAAAGAAACCTGCATGCAACTCCTCATCCTCAACTCACACACTATGGGCAACCAACACTTCCAGCTAATAATACACTTCTCCAGCATATTTTTTGAACGAAAGGAAAAAAAATTACGAAGAATTTAGCCAGTGATCAATGCACATACCTTTAATAATGACAGCTAGAAATTAATTTGACATTATTTGACATTATTTTGACTCAAAAGCAGAAACACAGACAGGATTTTGCTTCACTGACTGTTCTTGTTGATGCACTTCCAAAATCAAGCTTTAATAAAAAAGACAACCATAAAAACTCTTCTGTGAAGCTTTAGAGTAGAAGTAAAACACGAATCGACTAGACTTCAAAACAAGATTGAAGACTTCAGTTTAATCTTCATGTCTGCTTGTAGGCTTGAGGTCTAAGACTGACAACTCGTGAGAAACATGAAGTGGAAAAATTGTGTCATCCTTACATTATTCCATTACAAAGGATGCTATAAAAATATTTTAAGTCACGACCTACACAATTGCAGATTCTGGACAAGATTTCATTAGAGTGAATGCCAAGCTGCTTTCTTTCTACTCAAGTTATTGGAAAACAAAGCAATAAAAATATTTACATCAAAGAAAGGAGATGGGTTTTTTCCTGTTTAAAACAATAAAGGTCTGTAAATCTGTTTAAAACAGATACTATTTAATTATACTTTCCATAAGTACATTCCATAAGTACTAGGTCAGAAATTCTCAGCTGCTTTAAGTCCTTGCTCTAGAAGCAGTAAGGCCGCAAGGCCTTCAGTGCACAGGGAAGTCAGCAAAACTTGCGTAATTGGCCAAAGACCTCAAGGACACAACCAGAGCAAAGGTACAGAGAACACAGAGAAAGTAGATACAGATCTACTTTTAAAGCAGTTCTCTCTCTTTATGGCATAATAGTGAGAGCTTTTGATGCTAAAGGAAAGCAAACTCAAGGGTAAGTCCAAACCACCCAAGCTAAGCCATTGATTGTTTCTCACACTCCTCATGAGCAGGATTGTGCTGCCTGGCTGCACCGGGCTGCTTTCATGAATTGCAGGCTAGAAGCAATAGAGCAAGTCACCAAATTCCTATCTTGTCTCTCTCTACAGAATTCTGTGGATCCTGCCCCACAGTGCCAACTAGCATCTTTACACCGTGCAGCAGATAATGAGACAGCACTAGGATGGGAGCATTAGGCAATAAATTGCACAGGACCATGACATCTCACATGAAAGGTGTTTGAGACTTTCTGACAGAGGAGTATATGGCTTTTAAACTAACAGGAGTCATTTCCACCTGACAATGATAATAAAGGTCATCTTTTATTTTCACCTTCTGGCTATGAAATTAAAAAAATTCACCTGGAGGACACAGTCAAAATGAAATATATAATCTCTCAGAATTAAGAGTTTGCTAGAGGATTACTTAAAGGCATTAGCCTGGATAGGTATGAGTTTACGCAGCTTTGATGACACTGAATCTCTTCCGACTCAGCAGAAACGTTAAGTCTATCAAAGTATGCCTGGAAAAGATTAAGTGTGTAAGAAAATCAGTAATCAAGACTTGTAGGCCAGGTTCTTTCAGGCAACTGTGTTGCATAACGAGCCCTGGAGAAAAAAAAAATCGTTTCACAGACTTTCAGTCAGGGAGAAGAGACTAAATATTTCAGCAGCTTTTAGTTCCCTTCTTATTTCTGTTTGTTGGAGTTTTTTTAACTTCTATACCAAAGAATAAGCTCATGCACACTCTAAAGAATTAACTGCTTGCATTCAGGTTCTCACAGTTACACCAAAGATACTGGTGTAAACCAGTAAAATCCAGTGCCACTGAATTTTGATTCCTGAAAGAATTCTTGTACAAGTCTGCTGTCTTAGGAGGAACAAACAAAAACATTTATTAAATTTTATTAAGTATCTCAGTCTTGACTTTCCTTTCTTGGTTTTTTTTTTTATTCCTCCAAAAGACTGGGGATTCCCTTCCAGCAATTCCTAATGCTATATTTCCTTTTCTCTGTTCTTGTCCACATATCCTCAAAAATCATTACCAAGTCAAAATAGAGACACTAATTTAACAGATTACTTGGACACAGATTCAAGGACAGGTACAAGTCATCTATCTCTTGACAGTTCACTTAGAACACACAGACATGAGGAACAACCTTCAGGGACTTTGAAACTAGAAAGTGACTTTTCTTTGAAGGATGCTTTTCATCCTTGTTCCAAACCATTCTCTTTTGGAATGAAATTATATTAAAGAATTTAATTAAATGCACTTTATCATTAATATTTAGGTAAGTGCAAGGGTTTTTTTCATTTTATACAAGAAAAACCAAAATACAGAAAACAAGACATTTTTTTAAATTATGTTCCTTTATGAAACATCAAAATCTGGACGTGGGAAAGTCACAATATACCATGGCATAGGTGTCAAAAGTTTTTTCCCAGAACCATTTTTACACCATTTGCCTACTTCTCAGCTAACCCTCTCACATTTGCCTTCTCCTCATAATGGGGATTGTGAGGAGGGTGTCTTACCTAGCTGTCTCAGCAGCCGTGAGGACATATCCTGCCCTGTAGTAAACCTACTGCAAGTAAAGACAGGTCAGGGTTTGTTGTGGAAGCACCCAAAAAAAAAACACAAAAAGCCACCCCATATCTGGAGTTCTGCTGCTGCTGTCTTTCTTACATCAACTCCTGCTCCTATTCTTAGGACCTGGCAGTGCAGATTATGCATGGGAAAATGCTAACCACCATTTCAGAAAATTAAAGGTCCAACTTCCAATATTACAGACAGGTGTAGAACTGGACTGAAAAAATAGGGCTACGTGGGGACTCAGAGGTTCGTGCCTGCAGAGCTCAATGCAGAATCACACTGACATTTCAGGGTCATAAAAATTTGCCAAAGGTTTGTGTTTTTTTTTTTTTAAATAGCAGCATGGAAAACTCTTTGCTGATTTAAAGAAAACCACAGACTCAAATAAATCCACCTCAGCAGCATCCTTCCACATAGAAAACTAAAAAAAATATTTTCACTATAGCACTGCATATTATATGTGTTTTTATCAAACAAATCTGTATTGAGATTTCAATCAAGAAAAAAAAAGTGGGGGGCCAAACTAGGGGAAGCAGAACAACCACGACAGTTCCACATTGCCATCAAGAATACTGGTTAATCTACCTCTTCTTGATGCCAGCTGCTTTTTTGTGCTGCTCTCTTCAGGACCTGATTTCTCTAAGAAGACATAGGACAAGATCTTTTCCTTCTCTCTTCTGATTTTAATATATTTTGCATCTTTTTATTAAGGAAAGAGTTATGATGCTTGACGCTGTAGCAGCTCACAAGTTGCTCACCTCAACCTGTCTCCCTGAGGAATGGGTAATTCTGCCTGCTTCAAATCATAATACAAAACATCAAGGCTTATAAAATAATACCCAAGAGAGCTTGTGCTCACCTGACGACAGTGTTCTATTATGATGATGGCCCACTTGATGCATGCTTTGCTGTAATAAACTCAGGCATTCTCCAAGGCAGCTCAGGGTGGCAGCAGAGGTAGCTTTTAAAAGTAGCAAGTCCTGATCCAAGGCAGAAAGGGGCCCAGAACTTGGGAGAGCTTCAATGGCTTGTACAAGGTTCTTCTGTTGTCCTTCAACTTGGCTCATTATCTGTAAAGGTCCAAAAACATCTGCTGTCATACTAAATATCACTGTGTAGCTGCTGAACTCTTATGGATTGAAATAGTGACTAAATGTGAAGAACTACCACAAATGGATGTTTAATGTTCTGATCCAAACACACCATATACTTACCCACAAAAACGATGGGCTTGAGACTACCAAAGGCCTGTAAAAATGTCAAGACTATGTTAGAGAAAATCGTCTCTTAAAATAGTAGGTTCACAGTAGGTTTAATAGTGACTCATACTTTCTTAAAGTCTTCATAGGGAAAAGTGTGAAAATTCTACTTCCTTCTCCATTATTAATTTAGGCTTAGATTTTCTTGCCTTTGTATGTGATCTAAGACACCCAAGGAAGTGACAGTGTCTCTCCTCCTTCCTTCCTACGTGAAATATCTAATCACAGTTTAAGAACAGGCATCATTCATTTCTCAAGTAAGGAACTGTTTTTTTCTCAGTAAGGAACTGTTTTTTACAAAATAGATAATTTGTAAGTTTACAGACATTACATAGGATGCAACTTAGAGTACTTATTTAATATCAGATATGAATACCAGAGGGAGAAAGTTAACTTGTTTCTAGATTTGGACCATTCAGATGGAATTGGTGCTTACATAGCAGACAAAAGCATTATTCGAGCAGGCTGCTCTTTAAGTAAATTGGCAAGTTTTCGAAATCCTAAAGCCAAAAGAAAAAAAGAGATGTTCAAAACTTCTCTCTCCGTTTTTACAGCTTGTAGGAAATTGTACATGCACATGAGAAGCCTCTTACACTTACCTTGCAAAAAACTTCCTGCAAAAACTTACAAGTTTATACTTGAGGTATCCAAAGCGTTCAGAAAAATATATCTGAAGACATCATAATAAACAAAGATTCAAGCTCCATTTGTCCAAACTACTATACTGTAGAAGTGTATTATGAACTTCATGACCTTTTTGTTACCATTTTTATATTTTCAAAGTACAGTGTGCTTCCTGTAGCCTTCCTACTCTGTCATCAACAGACCGATTAAAAAAGTATATGTTGAGTGCACTGAAAAGCTACAAAGGAAGCTGAACTCAGAGATGCAAATAACCATTCTTGCAAAAAAAAGAGTAGAATTACATGAAAAGCTGTTCTTGCAGTTCATAAGGAAATTTATCCAAATGTCTTGAAGGTTACAATGACATTTTAATAGTCATCATTTAAAACAGAGGCCAAAGCTTCAATAGAAGCCACAGACAATTTCAATTCCCTTTGACAGAAAACAAGATCAGTCAGAAGGTGACACAGATGCCCTCGATATGCAGCTTTAGGGAACCACTAGAATCCCAGGTAGTGCTGTTTTCAGAAGTCACACACAGTGTACCTGAGCTCCACAGCATGGAAAGGGGGTTGCTTCCAAGATAAAACAAAACCAAAAGCACCACAGACACACACTCATGCAAATATTCCTCCCTCAGGAAAAGAGAACAAGGAGGTAAATTGAAGGAACAACTAGGAGAAAAAAGATGACCATCTCCCTGTAAGATTAAACAATATAATTCTATGGGAAACTGCTTCTCTCCTTTTCCTATCCTGCATAAGAGTGTGACATTGAAAAGATGTCATTCTCATGCTTCACAGCAACAGAAATGTTCTGTTTTCATTTCTAAGGGACAAGTTTACAAGTTTCTCTACTTTTTTTTTTTTTTTTTTTTTTTTTTTTTTTTTTTTTTTGTGAGAAACAGCCTATATTTTCAAGATTTGCTTCCACAGGAAATAAAATCAAAAATAAACCTTCCAAAACATCAAATATTTCAATTATTCCCTCCCCCTTAATAAAGGACAACTATATTCTTCTGCGGATAAGACAGAAGAATAAGATAGACTGGTCAGAGAACTGGGGAAACATTTGGAAAATTAACTGAATATTTGCCCTTAACACCTAGCCAAAACTTTACAAGCTTTTATCAGCCATATTTTTCCTAAATTGGGTGAAATTTCAATAAAATCAATGATTTATTCAAAACAAGGTGTTTCTCTGAGCCTTACTGCTCTGTAGTTGACCTGAGATAGCTTTAAAGCAGCCTTTTGATTTATCCTTTCCATGCTACCTCATTTTATGTTACAGTTGTGATACCAGCGGCTGTTCTACAGACCTGACACAGCATAACACAAGGCAAATTCTGTGTAGCGTTCAAATTATTAGAACTTGCTGAACATTTCCTGCTCAAGCACCGATCAAAACCATACTGATTAAGGTGCTGAACGACCAGAACAAAGATGAAGAATCTCCCCTACTCTAGAGAGTGACAGAACAACTCTGTGGCCAAAAGAGTAAAGATATAACATATATTACTGAAATAACTGAACTGACAGCTCAAATGAGTGCCTCCTTCGGGCATCCATTTGCTCTGCATGGGGTCCTCCACGGGCTGCAGATGGATATCTGCTTGCTGTAGACTTCCATGGACGGTAGGGGGACAGCCTGCCTCCCCACAGTCTTCACCATGGGTTGCAGGGGAATCTCTGCTCCACCAGCTGGAGCACCACCTTCCCCTCCTTCTTCACTGACCTTGGTGTCTGCAGTTGCTTCTCTAACATATTCTCGCTCCTCTCTTCTCTGGCTTCTGTTGAGCAGCAGTTAACTCCCCCTTCTGAAATCTGTTATCCCAGAGGCACTACCACCATGACTGATGGGCTCTGCCTCGGCCAGCAGCAGATCTTGGAGCTGGCTGGCATTCACACTGTCAGACATAAAGAAGCTTCTGGCAGCTTCTCACAGAAGCCACCTCTGTGGCCCTTCTGCTGCCAAAACCTTCCTGTGCAAACCCAATACAATTCTTCTAAATGACACTACACTCAAAGAAACCTGCCATCCAATGACACCTTCACAAGTGATTGAATGCAACAGGAAACATCTCTGATGTTTTCCTCAGTAGGTCACCCTCTCCCTACCGCTTGCTCCAAACCAGTTAATTCACAGCTTCCTTTGCTGCCTGCTTCCTCCTCTTCCAAGCTATCCTGAAATCCTGGGTGATTGCTTTCCCTACTTGCCACAGCAACTGCTAACTACTCCTTCAAAGCTGGATCTTCATACTGTGTTCCTGGACCTTCCTATTTTGAACACACAGCCAACCACCATGTAAGAGAGCAAACACCTACGAGACAAGATCCCAATGAAAAGGTAAGTAGAAACTACTCTAACTCTCAGAGTCACACCCACAGTATGTGGAAGACTAGCAGAAAAAGCCCTGAGATACTTTAGGTTTGCAAATAAATGTTTCAGACATAATAAAAAGAAATAGCATTCTTTCATACAGTAAATAAACTAAAATTTTTTCTTACAAAATAATTTAGCTAGTAATAATGAAAAATTGACATGCTGTTTTCTGTGCTAAGAGAAAAAAATACAGTAATTCAATATTTTGTTAAAGAACTTAATGATATATTAATCTTTTCCATGCGGAGAAACCATTTACAAAACCTGAATGTCATTTTTGATTTAAGGATTCAATTTGTTCCTGAGACTCCCAATTATTAAATATAATAAGTTCTCTATTCAAGATTTTTCCTCCCATCTTACAACAAAAATAAATAGAAACTTCAAAGGAAGAAAACTGAATAGCCATACCTGAATGTAAGAGCACACAACCGCTCTTGACATGATTTTATTTTAAATGCTCTTGTTACCCAGACTGCAGGACTAACGGCCCTAAGTCTGTTTGTCAAGGCCAGGTGTGTATTACGATAACCAGAACATCTTTCTAGAATTATTGATCCTACAGGATTTCACACAATTAATACAGTGCATCACAACAATCTAAAGCAAACACCAACTTTATGCCATTTATAAAACTACCCAACCCACAGCTGCCTTGGGGACATCTCCCAAGACAATGACTTCAAGTTCCCCAAAGCAAAGGAAGAATGATATCAGCCACATTAACTCAAAGGGCAAACAGACACTCTTCCCTTTGTCACGCGGGCCATGTGGATCTGGTCAAGAAAATAAATAGTGTCACCAATCCTGTCTTTCTATACAATGATTTAAATAATTCAGATAATCCTACCCTTCTTTTAGAATATAAAATGTGAAGATTTTGCAGAATGCCCCAGTCACAATCTGATGCACACATGAGCAATTTCAATTTTAATTTAGTTTGAATTTTAGTATTGATCACACGTATTGAATCCTTTTATAGTCGGCATTAAGATACGCCTACCCATGCATACAAAAAAATCCAAAACACTCCAAAGAAAAAAGGAAAATGTTCTTTTACAACTGAAAACCCACAGAAATTCTGTATCATCAAGCTCCTCTGTGACGTGCTAGAAATCATTTATCAAGGGGACATTTTGCTCCATCAGTTAACTCTTTTTTGCTACCGTAGCAATCTCTGCACACCAGCACTAGCAGCACATTGTCTGACGACTTATCTCTGGGCAATTCCTCTGGAAGATTTAATGGAGTGATTTTTACTTCTAAATCCTTTTCATTACTGACTGCATACAAGTTGAAAACAATTATTTAAAAGGAGATAAAATAAACAACACAATAAGAAATGCTTATACGAAAAAAATAGAGCATCTGTGAAAATAAACAGTTGTATGGAAAAATCTTTTAGAAATTTAAATAGTAATAGAAAGGCAACATGCATCACTTCCTTGCAACTAAGTCAAGCTGTTCTTCTGAGAATTTTACTGCTTTCAAAGGCTGGGAAAGAGCCAATTTACTGCTTTGTGCTTTTTTGGCAGGATTTGGTTAATTGCTTTGTTTGGGTTTTTTTTTTTTTATGAAGTGTAATATGAAAACACAGTCTCTCTCAGGCACATACACATTTTCTGGAAATACTAGTTTCTTGCTTTTTGGGCAATAGTACTTGAAGAAAAGCATTTCACAAAGCACTGGGAGAGGACAGGAGGTGAGACCAGCTTTTCAAACTACCCCAGAGTAAGTCACAAGTGATATGTATGAGGACCTTGGTTCTCATTGTTAAACGTGCATATACCACAGGGGGTTGGGTTTTTTTCTTTTATTTAATATAAAGCACTGCTTTTCTTAAAAGTAAAAGCAGATGAAGGACAGAAGAGAAGAAAGTGCACACACAAAAAATAAAAAACCTTCTAAGCCATTGTAAACATGATACACTGGGTTGCCAATGTGAACCTAATACACTCATCAATTCTGACCTTGAGCAAGGACTCCTCCTGCAATTTTGACCTGTATTTCATCAACATCACAAACTGTCATATTGTAAACATCAAAAGTTAAAACAGACAACCAGTATATGTAGAAGTAAAATGCACACACACACACACATATATGCACACACATCTAGCAAGAATATATCAAAATGCAAGATATCAATACCTGGAACTCCAATGTCACTAAGGCAATCACACCAGTCACTAACTGGACACGTTTGCTACCAATTAAGCTCAAGTTCACAATTTCCACACCATTTCCATTAATATTTTCCACTTTCGACTATTTATTCTGAAAAAGGAAAGAGCATAACCACGCATGCAAAACGACTACTGTAAAAGCTGTTAATCACAAGCTCAAAGGATATGCATCACCTGACAAGTCTGACAAACTAAGGTAACTTCTACAAATGCAGTAAAAGTGGGGGGGGTTGTTGTTTTATTTAATGCAATTTTGTTTTTAGTGAGGCATAACCACTGCAGAGTGAGTGAACTTTTGCCTTGACCTTACTTCTGAAAAGCATTCTCAGACTACTCAAGGCCGCTTGCTATGTGCATCTTACTACTTGATGAAAGAAATCTTCCGACAAGGATTTATAGACTTCTCTCTTTTCCTTTGTAAAGTCACGTAATAGATCTTTTAACAAAATTCCATCCATATTATGAATTGAAGGCAAAATTAGAACTTAATATATAACTAAAGTGAAAGAGCTATATACATAAATTGCTGAGGAAGTTCTGCAATATCTAACAAAGTCTCTTACCAAGACAATTTTGCATTTCAGCTTTAAAACTGTCTAGTGTACAAGACCAGACAACTACAAACATGCTTAATTTCCACAAGCAACATATCTGTACACTTCACTTAAAATAATACCTGAGCTCTGGACCAAAAAGAGCCTCCTTGAGCTGCAAACAGGAGAGAATTCTACCCACAAAGCTTCAATCTGGATGAAGACCTGCAGTAGCCTTTGCGAATATTACTATGCTAATGAGAGAAAATATTTTAAGAAAGGATTCGAGTGAAATATGAAAACATCTTGGAAAGATGGAACCAGATAATGACATCCATATCATCTGTCTTTCTTGATTACTCCTTCCTTCCCAATACAGAGAATAAGCACAAAATTCTCCATTATTATCACCTCAGGGTAGCAGTGAGCTTGACCTCAATTATCTTAACTAAGCAAACAATGAACAGTAAAATTGGAATGACTTGTTATATAATAGTTATTAAGGCTTAGACACATATATCCTATCAATGAAGCTTCAAAGGAGCAAGTTAATTTTCACTTGGCATGTAATTTGCAGAGACACAAAAAAAGACAGAACAAACAGAACTATACCTCTGACAATCAGGAATGGAAGCTAATCACCAGGGTATGCTGCTTCTTTTCAGTCCTTGCCTCTACTTTTGTAATTCAATTTCTTTCCTCAAAGGAGAATGAAAACAAGCTCCCCCCACCCCCCTCCTTTATTTTGTTCTCTTTTCCCTAACAGGGAATCCACATAATCTCTGTTAGGGGAAAAACTGAGAAGCCAGTTGCTGCATATCTTTATTGTCTCATCTAACAAAACATTATTTCCTTTGGGGTTTTGTTTTGGCTTTCTGTGCTCTGCCTTCTCACCACTCGCTCAGTAGGATAGTTCCTTGCAAGGAAAGCCTTACAAAGATCAAATGTCATTAGGATCGAGTCTAAAAGCCTAAGATCGAGTCTAAGATAACCAGGAAAAGAAGGAACGGAGGAGGCAGACCAGCTCGATTGTTTCCTTTTCTTAGCTACTCTTTGCAACATGCTGCTTCCACTGACACTGCTGCTGTTCCACTGGTCACCATCAGCACCTCCAGAGACCTCACCACACGATTTACTCTTCAGGGAGCAGCTGTTATTTACCTAATCCCATCACAAACTTTTAAAATTGGCTAGTTAATTTATTCATATACTAAACATGATCCTATGCTCCAGACTTTCCATTCAATTCCTATTTTATATCTTGAAATTCTGTAACTCAGATACTTGCTGCATATCCTTACAACATACTATCATTCTCTTTTGTGAAGACAATATTCATAATTCATTTCATGAACTACAGGTCCTTGCTCACTTGCCTACTATCCACTAGCTTATTAATCACACTTCCAAGCTGCCTTGCTAATAGTTGCAGAGCTACAATAATCAGACTTTGTATTTTCTAGCTCTGCATACTATTGCTTTAATTCATAAGGTTGCTGTACTTGTAAGGAAGGGAGAAAAAGGGGACACAGGCTGTTTTTTGCTGAGGGTTCTCGAAGCCTTAAACACTCCTTGCAGTAGCAGAGGAAGAAAATTATTCTACCTTTGAAAGAAATTCTTAGTTTGTTTAAACTCAGGTATATGAGAGGAAGGTCCTCCTTTCCTTCAATGCTTCAAAAGATGCAGAAGCTCAGCAAGAAAACAAGCTGACCTAACTACCTGTTTTACAAAAGCATATCTCTGCTCAGAAGAATGAAAGACAAGATACACTTAGAAGATCTATCTTTAAATACCAAAGAGTGTATGACATCTCTGAGAGTCAACGTTCTCCAGGACTTTATGCAGACACTTAATTTGTACACAAAACACTCCCAAAGGACAACCTGAGTGTCCTCTGTGGGTTTCTAGAGAACTCTGCTTTTTACACCAGGAAATAGAGACACCAGAGAGAACTTCACAACCCTTGCAACACATATGCCAGTTACTAAAGAGGATCTAAGCGGTTCTGGCAGGATCCCTGAGAATGCCTCCAGAAATCTCCACAAAACAGCTCACCTGCTTTAGGCCAAAACAAACCAGAAGCTTCCCTTTGCCACTTCACATCGACTCCTTACCTGACTTCCTTATGACCATAGTTCCAGACTTAAGGTTAAATGCATGCTTTCTGTATTCAATCTATTTCTCCTCACCTGAGAAATGAGCTACTGAATGACAAAGACAACTAGGGGCAGGGGTGAGGAAAACACCTTTGTGTCCACACAGACTATGCTAAAACGTCACATTTTGCCAGATAATATTTCAGCAGACAATCTTGAATTTTCTAAACTAGAGGTTGTTTTTAATTGTAATCAATACTCTGAGATATTCAGCTTCCCTTGAATGCCTTCATATTTTATAGCTGGGGGGAAGAAAAAGGGCGTGGTAGACACACAGACGACACACACACTCCCAAAATCCGCTAGTTATTCTGAGCATCCCTGCTTTTTCCCTCCCAAACCAACATAAACTTCATGTTCTTTTCCCTGTGGAAGAGGAAGATTTACAAACAAAGCAAAGTACTACAACTCAAATAGTGTCAGCTCTCTTAAGAATGTTTCATGGAGCTACTCCACAAGACTTTAGGTGAGAAGTGAAATCTTTTTTAGTAAGAGCTGTCTGCCATAATAAATACACAAGTAAAAGAACATGATTCAGACAAATTGTATCAATGAGCACTGATTTTCTCCACAAATCAGAGTGGGCTATTCTTCTGCAAAATGATCAGTATCAGGCTACCACTGGTCACTTTGCCGCTGGAGGGAGGTGTCTGGGAATCAGGGCATATTGCAGGAGACATTACAAGTTTTCTTTTTTGTCTGTTGTGTTAGATCTCCCTGCAAATATTCTACAAATCTAAGGTAACACATGACATTTGCTACCAGTTTGTACAAAAACACAACTACTAAGCACTGGGTTCCCCCACTGTGATCCTTTTTCTTGAGTGTTTTCTAATCTACCTGCTCTGTTAACCACATGGTACTAATAGTCACCTATTGAGATTTACAATTTACTATCAAAGACAACTCAAAGGAACAGAGTGTTGGGATCTTGAGGAAAAACTACAGAGAAGAGAAAAAGCAGACAGTTGCTCCCAAGGTCGTTCCCCCACCTCAAGTTGCTTTCAGTGATCCAGAACCAAAAATCAGAGAAGGAAAAGGAAGGAATCTGCAAGTTCAAGTAAATCTTTGATGGCAACTGGCTGCCATGTAGCCAAGCAGGAAGTACACCCTTCTATTTTAAACCACAGAATGCAGCACTGAGAGCACAGTTTATAGAAAGCACCTTGTGGGAAATTATTCTTACGCAATTTTACCATAAAAATTACCTTGCTAAGTCATTATTTTTAGTGATTAAACATTACTCATAAGCAGTTGTTATTCTATGGGCTCTTCTAAGTAGCAGTTTTTCTTACACAGTTCAGAAGGATCACTTTGCTGAAGTTAACAGCTACAGCACAGAGCTGGAAAGTTTATTTTGATTATCAGCAATTAAGGCCCATTTGTGAATTTCAAGCATTCCAAAGAGTACTAAAAAGGTTGCTGCTAGCCATTAAGTCAACATCAGCAATTACAAGAAAATTCTATTAGTTTACCATGTTATAGCTTATTATTGATATAAGGTGGGGTTTGGACTTTGAGTGAAATTAGTCTTCAGAAGAGAAAAGCCATGTTGAACATAAATTATACATTTCATCATGAGTAGCTTCAAAGATGATGAGGTTTCTCAGAACACTTGGTGATAGAAAATGTGACTCTGAACTTTTTTAAATTTTTATTATTATTCCATTCCAGCTGGGAACACATAAACACATACTCAGGGTAGTCCAAAATCCCATACAGTATTTATGCAAATTTCTGATGGACACTTCCAGTGCTTCTTCCCTTTCCCAAGACTGCTTATATATCCTTTCACCCCTCCTCCCAATTAGCCGCCTAGCTTGTAGTGTCCAAGCACAAAATAAAATTTTGTTTCTGTCACGTAAAAAACTCTCAGGTGTGCATATAGACTGGAATGACTTTCAAAATACATATTCCTTCCCCATCTTACAGTCAATTCACCTCATGTTTTCTGAAAAGCAAGTGAGCTGACATTATCAAGGCTATCTAATCTTGCCATTCCTGAGTCTTGAATAAAGTGTACCTCCATAGCCTGTGACAAAGCATCCCAAATCCATACTTCTGACTTCCCAACACCGTCCCAAAGTTAACTGCCAACTGGTTTAAGTTGACATCATTAACTTTACAGCACCAAAGTGATTCAACATACACTACTATAATTTTGATAGCCAATTTGTGACATACTGTAATATGGCTGAAGGACCTTTATACAGCAATGTTCCCAAAAATCTATGTGTTTTGTGTCTGCCAGCCTAGACGTACCAAGCAGACTGCAGTTGGATAACTGGGGTTCTCTGAGAAAAACTGCAAGCAGTTATCCCAGAACACAGTAAATGCCACCAGAAAAATATGCTAAGAAATCTGTGCAAGAACATAAGATTATGCTTCTGGGAAGCGGGAAAGGAAAAAGACAAATACATGAACAATAATAAAACATAAAAATAAGTCGTCAATTACAGGTATATATATGTCTAGAACCTATAATTCCAAGCTGGTTTAAAGCATATGTCAGATTCAGGCAGACATAATTCTGGTTTGCTTGTTGGATGAGATGTTCCTAGCCATTATCTTCTTAGCCTATTTTCAAAGCATATTGTCAGAAGTCAGAATTGCACCCAAGAAGCAGGTAAGCAGCTGCTCAAAAGCATGTATGTAACACAGTTTCCAAAAAAGTCAAAACCTGCAAGCCAAGTATTACAGTAAGAACGTGTAGCAAAAGCTGTTAGAGATCAGGTCTTTATTAAATAACTGAGAGCTACAGTGCTTACTATTCATGTTTGTTGTAAACGCAAAAGGTTTCCTGAGTTTCTTAGAGCAGCATACAGCACTTCAGGTGCCACACAAGGAACTGAAGATTGTAGTAAGCCCCCAATAAAAGTATATAATAATGTAAACTTAATGGTACGCTTAAAATATATGTGCCATTTCTATGGTTACTTTCTCCTTGAGGGCATTTATGTAAGTACTTTCTGTACTTACTATCTGAAACTTGGCTAGCCACCTAATATTACATTGTCATCCATTACCGCTGAGAACATTCAAAAATATCTTCTACTTAATTTAATAAAAATAGCATGTAAGTGTGGGCTAACAAAATAGCCCATATATCTTGGAAGCAGTAATTTGCATTACAAACAGAGCTGCAGAAGGTGCCCCTTGTCACGTTCAGGGTTTGCTGTGATAATCGCTGCTGCAGCAGCCAGCCACCCAGAAACCCACACTGAAAGCAAGGCCATGAGATGTGATACCCTACTGAAGTATGTTTTCTTTGAGCTTCATTTTCAAACTGTGAACTCTAACTTGAAACTACTGCAAAATTTGTGCTTTAATTGTGAAAGAAAACAGGCCTGTAGTTTTCAAAAAATGCAGATACATGTATGATACTCTATGCTGTCTTAAATATGCATATAATACAGAAGAGTTGAATTTTTTTAAGTAAAACAGAATTAAATTACAGTTTTGAAAGCACACAAAAGATGGAGACTGTATTTCCTTCAAATCTGACTTCTCTCAAGCTCCCTTGGGAACCTACCATTTACTTGAAATTTAATGAAATGTTTTAATAACTGTAAAGAGTAATCTTAGCTTCTCTGTAATTGCTTAAGAAAATGAATGCTGCAGCAATCTCCGAACGTAGTTATCACATGCACGGTATTATCCCTAATTTATAAATTGCCATTTATTAAATGATTGAAAATTATCATCTTTGCACATGCTCAATTACTACTAAACTATAGGTTGAAAAATAAAAATGAAAAGAAGCCACGTTTGTGTTATCTATACTTTTCAGATTTGGATGGGGGGACAGCAGGGGGGGAATCTCACAAATAATGAGCCAGGTTCACTCTTGACATAACCTGTATGGGCGAACAGTGTAATTTTAGTAGAACATTTGCTCTACAATTCCCATAGCTACCTTAATTCTCCCTGCCTGGGTATCTGGAATCCAGGATGACTCACCCCTTTGAATACAAAATCAAGTGCACAAAACAAGGTGTAGTTTAGGAAGGTGTAACTTCTGTGCACTTTTAGTGCCCTCAAACATATTGTAACGCAAGGTTAAGGTTCAGAGATCATTAAATTATTCAGCTCATATTTATGTGATAATAACTATTGGTTTATAGTATTAGAATAATTTACATCTCCTCATCCCCAAAGTGAGACAGTTAATGCTACTTACTAAATAATTTTTGTAAGCACATGCACAGTTACTACTCAGGGAGGTACTAGACTGACACTGTCAGAGATTTAAGCATCCCTTTTACTCCCTGAGGAGACATGTTTCTATTGATCTTAGCAGTACTAACTGCAGGTAGAATAAACAGACACAGGAGATGAGATATCTATAGACAAGTCAAATAGTCTCCAAGCAAAATGCCACAGAAGGCACCAAATAACTGCATCTGTTCTATGTGTTCTCAATTTGCTTTAGACAAAGAACAGGCAATCACTCAAACACTGCTGTACAGCCAGAAGAACATTTCTCTATGCTGCACAAGGATCCCATGGTTCTAGAACTGAGGCCACGACCAATTCAGAAGAAATGCAACGGTGACACTTGCAGCTGTCCTTTTTCAGACTTTATGTTAGGTTTGAAACTGGGTTTTACTGTTACAGGTTTAATGCCCCTAAACAAATTATAATGGCTCCAGTTAAAATACAGTTGGGAACAACCCTTTTAGTATCAGCCAGCTCAGCTACAACTAAGCTGTTAAACATACCCACCACACAAATTTGTATTACAGTACTTCGCAATTCAAAAAGTGTGTCTAACACAGTTAAATAGTACTAGCTGTAGTATAACCTACACTAGCATGTCCTATGCCAAATAAATATCAGCTGCTGAATTAAGGCTTAAGGCCTCATTCACTTTCCATTGACCTTAACGGACACAGAACTGACCCAAAGGTTTTTATGCTGTCTTTTCTTCACTACTGCTAGCCAAGAAGAAATCACTGCTTTCTGAGAAACAGCTGGGTTTGGTTTGAGTTTTTTGCAAGCACTTTCATATTGCCTGTTTTAGATAATTATAATGAAATGACAGTGAGTTTGCAAACAAATGAACATGCCATACAACACGTATAAAATATAGCTGTAGTGTTATTAAGATACAACTTAAGTAACATATCTCATTTTCTGACCAGCATCCATCTATAGTTATAGACTACTTATTTTGATATGATATACTGATATATATATATCATATACTATATGATACACTTGATGAAAGATGATCAATAGGGTGAGCCTTTACCAGTAATTTATTATGTATGGTGGGGAGTGGAAGGTATTTTACATACAAGTCCAAGAAAAAATGGAAAGCTATAACTAACAAAGGTTACTCCTCTGTGTTCTCTCCCCTCCCTTTCCAAAATTGCCACTCACTGTACCACCATATTATTTTCCCAAATGAACAGAAAACAGGACACTCTGATTTCAAAACTGAAACAGTATAAACACTTTCTGCAGTATCTATTAAAGACAAAATGCCTTGGTCAGTCCAACTGAGAAACTTGTGTAGAATGTATTTATTACACTAGTTTTGAAGTGCAGGAAGACTAGCTAAAAGAATCAACCCCAAACTGCCACAAAGAAAACATCACAAAGCCACCTTTTATACTGAAACATGTCTGGAAAGAAAAATGGCCGTGATTTTAGGTAACTAGTTCTTAATCTGACAACAAAGGCACAGCAGCACAGACTTCAGAAGCGCTATTGCAGACACAGTCCATGGTTATCACTCTCCCCTGATAAAGCACCTAGATTATTAGGCCAGAAAGACTGAAGGTAGCACAGTTTAGCAGTCCATGTTACATTCACACCTTAGGTTAACATGATGAAACCATTTTCATCTCCCAAAAGCAAATATTTGATTTATTATTCATGCAGGCCTGAAGGTCACTTTTGTCACAAAGCTAGCTCTCATCCTCCTACGCTCCAAAATCAAGGTGAGAACTGCCAGTGAAAGCAATGATACAGCACTTCTCTCTATTTACAGATAAACAGTTATACACAAAATTAGACACATACTTTGAAAAGCAATTATTAGCAGGATTTTTTAAATGTTCTTTGTGCATAGCTTACACTGTTTATGCATGATGTCCTGTTCAGGGAGCTGAATCAACTTTTTTTCATGTGTCCTTATTGCACAACCTTGCAGAACCTCGACACTATGCCAAACATCTAGATCCACAGCATTCTTTTTGCTAGAACTCACACTAGATTGACCTTATCCATTGACCCGAAATAAAAAGCAAAACTTGACTTTTTCAGTACCAATTTAAACACTGACTACAAAGCTTTAACACCAAAACACAGCTTAGTGTATGTGTTTGCGTGTTCACATATGTGAAAGTCCCACAAGTCGAATGCCTCCGCAAGTGATTTAAGTGCTGCATCTCCTTTTTCATCTACAATGCTGCCCGTGCAGTGCCATAATTCTTCCACAGAACAAACAGCTCTCCACAGACAACAGCCTTTTTGCTAACAGTAGCTAATCAAAGTAGCTAATTTGGCCATCCAAACACTACAGTGACCTGAAGACATTCACTTCTCACTTGTTTTAGAATCATCTCTTTCTCCTAGTAACCACATAAAACTGGACACTTGCAGTCCACACAAAATTGCTGGTGAACCTCACTCCAGGAAGCCCTAGGTGCAAGTCCTAGATTTTCCTACATTGTAAGGGAGGAAGCAAAGAACTATCACCTGGCTGTATAATTCCTGCAGGAATCAGATGGTAACCATATTTATATATGGAAAAGGACATGCAAGAAGCAGTAGGACTGTCAAGTTCTGGAATTGCCCACTGTCACATAAAATAGATGTCATACCACATTTCAAAGAGATCAGAAATTCCTTCATTGACTTTTTAAAACCGTAGGAAGAAATATTTCTCCGGACTTCTTTTAGTAAAGTCCACTTAATTGCTCCAGAGTTCTGTAAATAATTAATATAAGTTGCTACAAAATCCTCACACACTGCAATTCCTGGTTCTTTAACAACAATGGTAACACTGGCAGAGGTCAGACACCCTCAGCCAAAATAAACACCACACCAAGATGAAGTGTGCCACTATTATTTAGTGCAGTGACAGTTAAAATTTAATAAGAAGTGTGATGTGGAAGATTGACTTAACATTCCAGTTAATTTAAACGGCCTATAGTAAAGAAATCTGCAAGCATAACTCTTATCATAAATTTTTAAGAGGATAATAATATGCATAGTTTAAAAAACAGAGTTCAATTTTAAGACCACAGAGACTTAGGTTACCATAAAATCACCTACTAAAAAATTAGTTGAAAGCACTGCTTTAATGCTAATTTATGGTCCAAATAAAGAGCTAGGATCTCTAATAATTCTGCATAAAGTACAACATGTTGCAGATAACCTCTTCCAAAATTAATGTACATTGAAATTTAGTTTTGATGCCACATTCCATATATCGGTATGGACCAGACTTTTAACATCACATTAATATAAGCAAAAACCTGATTTAAGAGAACAATATTATTTTAAACAGCAAAGAATTTACATTACAATGCTCCTGAGATCAATTCAACACCACACAAAAGTAGTTTGAATATTAAAACACACATTTTTTATAGCAGTCAAAAGCTCCATATTTATGCTCAATTTTAACTTACCAAAATATTGAGAAAAGGTAAAATTCTAATTTCTTAACAGAAACACTTATTACATGTGTCATTTTGCAGCCTTACACAGTTGCATTTACTACATTTATATAATTCTGCACGATAGTTTGGTGCTAAACAGACAACTTTGCTACAATTTGTTTTACACTAAAATTCTCTACGCTGTTAAAAATAAAATTAAATCAGCCAGAACAAATCACAGAAAGAAACAATGTGTTGTTTATTCTTACTATGAAAGGAAAATTTGAAACACACATGCTTCTCTTGTTTTTCCGAAATGTATCAACTCTTTCCATTGATTTGACTACTGTATTTTACAATATGTAAATCAGTTAGCATAGTCCTATTTATAGTATCATAAAAGAAAGCTTATTTGCATGTCAAAGCTTTAATGACTTCATTCTATCAGGGGAATACTAACACTGATCCATAATCCTTTTGCAGTCTCTTCCCTTCATCCAAATCATACCAAACAACTTTCAAATGAAAAGCAAAAATTTTGGTGTTGAGGAAGGGATTGACTCTACCTTTTTGTACTTTTAGTTTTTATTTTTCCTCACTTCAGGTTAAAAAAACAGGACTTCAACTGATTTAAGTGCACTTTAGGCAAAGGATTCTGGACCCACCTCTTTATTGATAAATTTAACACACGAGGGTAGATACAAGAGTCACCAATTGACTCAAATAAGGAACATGAATATTCCATTAAAAAACAGGTAGCACATACCCAAGTCTATTGCATTCACTCCAGAAAAAGGGGGGGAAGGAAATGCACAGAGCGTGCCATTGAAATAAAATCTACTTCCTTAATCTGGAAAAATCACACTTATTCCTTCACAAGATGAAAATACATCAAGCAGTCGAGCAGCCGCTTTTTACAGAAGACTGGAAAAGAGGGCAGAAGGTCTGATTTTTACAGTTATGCTCTTCTTTAAGAAGAAGCACACCACAAAAAAATACCCAATACACAAAAAGGTAAACTTCACATATCGCCTAACAAAATTTTCTTATGCACCGTTTATCTTAGTACCATTTTCCACTCCCTGAAAAGCACTCATTTCTTTTCACCTTCTCTTTTCACCTTCAACCATTATGGCATCTTCAATGCCTAAGATATTTTTTTTTTTTTTTTTTTTTTTTTTTTTTTTTTTTTTTTTTATTGCAGCCCTCCAACAGGAACTGGTGCTGCATGTGAAGTATCACTCATATCAAGCAGAACAAAATAATTACCTTCCATCATTACAGATTAAAGCCCTGTAATATTTACCTTTTTGGAATGACATCACGTTGCAATACACTGCAAGCAGATGAGACAGCACTGCACAAGCATTTTCTAACGGGATGATACCTGGCCACTTATTCATTGTTTTACTATAGGTTAGTATTTATTTCTTCCAAGTGTAGTTCTCTGCAAATGATTTTTTCCCTTCCCAACTTATTATGGTCAGCACATATATTAACACTCTCTTTTCAGTTCCCTTCAGTCTTACACAGCTTCATTTGACAAAGCTGCAACAGCTCCCACTGTTTATTTTATTAATAGGTTTAAGGTGCACTCTGAATACAGTCTGAGAGCAAATACACTTCGTATGCTAGAAATAACTTGAGGGAGATGACTGGTAGACAAAGACAGGATACTTTCATTAAAAAACAAAGAGATGTGTGTTTTTTGTAATGGAAAGAAAATGTGGGTGATATTCAGACAATGAGCTCTTCACTTTTAATGTTAACGAGAACAAAAGCAAGCATTCTTCATCAGGATGTACGATTTCAGTCTTCATTATGAGCACACACCAAGAATTTATTCAAATTTTTAACATGAAAGACAAACAAAAAATAATAAGGAATGAAAGATGAAAGCAAGTTCCGTGAAAATCTTCCATACTATTTAAGCTTAAAACTCTGTGCTAGTTTTGTTGTCTGGAAGACAGACTTAAATTGGTATACAAGCTATACTTCTTAAAACACTGGTAAACAGGCTTTGAAATAAACATGCTTTCCTGTTTGGTTTTCGTGCATTTGATACAGACAAATCATTCCTCCATCACAAGACCAGCAATATAAACTTGACAAAGTTAAGACTACAGGCATATAGGAACAAACTGCTGAGTGTGGGGAACTATGCCTTCCTTCACACACATTCATCAGACCTAAAATACTTTTTTCCAGTTATATTTAAATGCTTCAGGGCCCACCTTCCAATATGAAAGGTTTTGCTGCACGCAGCTTCAAAGAGATGTTCCTCCAGTAGTGCAACACGACTGCAAAGTCTGGGAGCTGTAGCCCATCTACTTCATTTTTTAAACATGTGTGCATACTAATTTTAACATCAGCATGAAAAAGTCTGGATACACCTGACTTGAAGCTGAACCAGAACTAAAGGCCACCTCTTGCTGGGGGGAAGGGATCAAAACGATGCAATCAAACAAAGTAGAAAAGAGAATCGTTCACTTGTCAGACTCCATTTCTTACTCTAAAGCAAAGTAAGCACTTCAAAGTTACAGCCAAACAGCAGATTTTTCTCTCTTACCTCTCTGACTTCATTGAGTTGACCAGATCGCTGGCTCTTTGCTCTTCGAGCGGCTGCAGGTGATTTGTGATGTGTGATGGTGACAACGGTTGGCCCACTTTGACTCATGTATTTCTGGCCACTGGGAGATGCAGAATTAACTGTTCCAGGAGGCAGCAGAGATGAGCTTCTACTTCGCGATGATGAAATGTTCTAGAACAAGCAATGGGAGGGTAACATTACCAACCTTTACACAAGTAATAATGTACAATTCAGGCTACAGATCTGTGTTGCTGTACTTTCCTCACAAACCTAAATCTGGAGGTGGAACTGCTTTATTCTTTCCGAACCACCTGCATTGCTCAGCAGAGACGTTCTTGGAAACATCAGAGCTATTGCCTTTCTTTCTTGGCTTGCCTGAAATTGGCCTTCACAAAAAACTTCACAGATTCTTACATAATAATATGCCACTACGTTCTTAAAATCCTACTTTTTAGGAAAGCTCAGGAAGGATTTTGCAGGCAGTACTAACAATGCCAGCACAAATATTTTTTATGAAAACAATGACGTACAATTCACCAAACTGCTGTGAACAGCAAGGAAGAAAAAAATTTAAGGCTTTCATCTGATGAACATCTGAAACAGTGGAATGTTTGTTGTTTTTAACACCAGAGGTGCAGTTCTGGCAAGGCAAAACGATTAAACATTAACATTTTCAACAAAAAAATAGCTTAAAAACACCAACACATTTTGGAGTAAGCTTGGGATAAACCCTATATACAAAAAAGTCCAGAAAAAAATCTCCAACAGTATCTGTAGTATGAATACTTTTAACATACAACCTATAAAAATCAATCAGAACATTCAAGAACTTTTTTTGTTATCTGTTTTTCAGTGTTGCTATCTCAGTTTGTTCTCTGCAGACCTCAAACACAAGTTTTCCTGGAGGTCTATAGGACAGTAATTCTCAATCAAGCACAGATGGGCACTAGAACAACATGGGACATCATAGATAAAAGTGCAATATAAAAGAGCTTTTCGCTTCTATTTGAACTGTTGATCACATCTGTGAAGTTAAAACTCAAACAGAGTAACTTTTACCTTACCAAACACATATCAGTTTAGACATTTAGTAGCACTTTAAGACAGTGAAGTAAATCTAAAGCCTCATGGGTGAAACACCGTTTCACCTCTCCTACAAACCTAGCACAAGTAATGATGGCAGCCTACAAAATCGCTAAGCCAGATACCATCAACATGAGATCTGCTGGCAAGTGCACAAAAGTATTCCTTGGGTACAAATCTCTCTTCTTATCCCTTACGGGTCAATTTTCACAGTTTGGTGGTAATTCCATTAAAAGACTTTAAATCTAAGGTGGACAGGTGGAATTAAAGTCAGGTCTCATGTGACCTCTACATTGCCTGTAAAGGACAAGGCAGATTATTTGGCACTGCCAAGGAGGAAGAGAAAAATAAGTTACAAAATCCCTCTGCCACCCCCATACTTTAGATTTTCTGAGATATCTGAAGGTTTAAAAAAATGGGTTATCACATTCTCATTGTGCAAAGAGTTGCTAATCTCACAGAAAAAAATGTTATTCCATTGGCCTGGACTTGACATTTTACAAACACTTCCAAGAATGACGGTCTGACTGGTTTTGAAATTAATATATTCTTTGCTACTGTGGCCAATAAGATTATAATAATAAGCATCTGTTCAAAAATTATCCATCCTGGATGATAAATCACAGTTACACTAAAACTAGATTTGATGCTAAGGTAAAAAAGCAGCACGGGCTGTAATTTGTCAGAAGGACACAGAAAGTTGCCAGGTTTATAATTAATCTTCCATTTGAAAGAGCATTGCTTAGACATAACTACAATTAAAATACGAGCCAGAGGAAAAGGTATTTGGAAGAAACAATGGGATGAGGGAAACTGGGTGTGATTGAATTTCCTTTTGTAATATAAGTTTCACAGAAAAAGGGTATTCCTAGTATATAATAGCAGAATATACTTGACTGATGTTTAGTTTTTAAACTATGATCAGAATACTTCAAAACTAAATTTAGAAAGAACAATATAACTTCATTTTTTTCATCGTAATATCAATTTCTCTTCCAGATTAATAAAAAAGTTATTTTGTTTTTAAAATTAAATCTTTTGAGAATCACTGACATTCTACTATCATGGAATCACAATATTAAAAATACATGGCTGCTACTTTCATATAGCTAAACAGATCCTAAAACTATGATAAACAGCAGCAATGTAAAATGGTGAGTTTAGCCATTAGTTTTGCTTAAAAGAAAATCAATATTCTGTGAGAAGTTTTATTATGTTTTGATTTTCCTGGGGGAGACTTTTAGATCTGCAGATAACAAAAGTAACACAAAACTAATACAGAAAAAATCCAGGCACTGTTTCAGCTTAAATACAGACTCAGGAAAGAATTCTAGGAAACAGCTTTCAAAAAAAAGCAGCTGCCAAAACAATCTCATTTAACATGCACACTCCAAGAGATATGTTCATAAATTGAAATGTACATATATTCTAAAGCCAATATCTATATCAATGATATTATTTGGCAATGCAATGCTATTTTTCCTCAAGACAGTGTTTCAAACTGCAGTGAACTATCTGCAGTTAACCCATGGATCACAACAGCCACCTTTCCTGCAGCTCACACCACACATTTTGTCCCATGTCAACTAACCTGATATGCCTTTCAACAAACCCCACTTAGGTTTGGGAGTCATAAATTTGATAGTGAGCTATTAGTCCAAAAGCTGCTAGCTGGCTGCAATTTTTTTTAACTGGTTTTGTATCACAGTTAATGAACACATTTCAAAAAAATAGATATGCTCATCATTTTGGGAGTCTCTTAATCCCAATTAGCTTTTTTTTTCCATACAAAATTTTCTCTAGTTCATATCACAACTCACTGGGCTACCTCAACCATCAACACTCATAAACTGTGACTAGAGGCAGAATAAACAATCTGTGGGACCACAGTGCATTTAAGATGGCTTTTCATTAAGTTTTGCAAAGGCATTTGGTAGCCCACAGCAACTCTTGGTAGACAGTCACTTAAGGCATGGAGTTTGGGGATTGGTGAAGCAGGAGAGAAAAATCAGAAAAAACAGCACAAGTAGTGGGTGGTGCTCGAGAAGGCTGTCCCTACAGGGACACCACGTGCATGTAGACAAATCTCAACATAGATAAGTACATAGCCTAGCAAGGGCTGACCATATCCCACCGTCTGGTGTGCCTGACACTCAGCTCCATACCTTGCCCTACAATAGGGCTATGGGATCTCCAGGGAGAGGACATCAGCAGTGAACCTCTTCTGGAGTCCTCTCCTGCTCTCAGCCCAAGATAGTTATCAATCTTATGCAGTTCATCCAGTCAGGAAGATTGGCAATCCTGAATTAGCACATACAGCCACATTCTGTGCCAAGTATCAGAGTCAAATACGTTGGTCTGTGATCAGCTCACACAGGTCTATAAGCAAGTTTTCCTCACCTCCTCATTTTCTGTCCCTTTATACCCCTCATCCATCTAGTGACCCAACATCTCCAACCAACATGCCAGAAAACTCCACCAACCCTCAACACAAATCCTCTATCACCTAAATTGGGATTATTTTCTAGAGGACATCTATCACACAAACCTCAAATGAGCTCAGCACCAGAACCTCTGGCTACCCATGAAACTACCTCTAGGCAAGGCCCCATGATAACTGCAAAAATTTCCAACTTACACCTTGCAAAAGCAGTCACACACAAAGTGCAGGTGAACGTCTGCAGGAGGCAGTTTTTACAACCACTCAAAAGAGTTTGAATTTGGACACCCCTCCTGCATTGCCACGGAGAACAGCAGCAGAGCACTGTGCCTGCTCAGTCCAAGGAGACGGGGGCGGCATCCAATTCCTTCTGACAGCTTCTTCCTGTCATTGTCAGAAGACTCTCCAAGAACTGCACACTCAGCCCCTTAGGCAGTTTTGAATTTTTACAGCACGTTGTCAACACCTATGTCCCAGCCAAATCCTTGACTCGTCTTTTGCAGAATTTAGACACATGGAATGACAAGCATCCCTTCTGCACTGACACACAGCTGCGCAAAAATCAAAATTTCCATTTTTGTTAAAATGTTCAAACTTCTGTGAAGTTTTTCACTGCTAAAAACACTCTAATTACACATCACACTACAACAGTCATCAAAGTCACTCTCAGAGGAAATCAAACCAATGACAGTAACTGATGGATCTTTATTCCTAATCTCCTGCTCTTCCCCCTAGCGCTGTTTGGATGACTGATCTGGTTCTTCAATCATTATCATATATCATTTTCTTTGGTCTCACTGCTTTCTGGCTTGTGAATAAATAAATAACTAAATAAAAAGATAGAGAAAAGGCTGATGAAAGGAAGACATAAGCTCTTCAACAATTAGTAATGCATGGTTCCAATAATGAGTCAAGAAATCCACAGGATGAAGCATCCCAAAAGGATTACAAATATTCTTCCCTGAGGCTACACTTTACTATTGCTCAAACAGTTTGCCTGCTAATACAATGAAACCAATAAAAGAATAATAAAAAAGCTAATAAAAGATTAATTTGTAACGTGTGTTCATCTTGGTTTTATGACCTAAAGCTAGCTAAAGTATGCTTAGTTAATACAGATTTGTGTTAAGATTTTTATTTTAGTGGATTGTCCACCCCTCAGATGAAAAAGCAGATAATGAAGGCTTCCATTAGGATATCAAAAATCCTAACAATTAAAATAACTGTACTGTTTTCATGACTCATTTTCCCTAGAGACTGCCCTTCTTGTTCACAAAGAAGCTGAAGTGGTTTTCACCATTTACCAGAAGCAAACAATTTTGTTTATTTTGGAAAGTAAATGCAATGTTGCAGAGATCAATAGAATAGTATCTGAAGTGAACTGTCATATCTGTTTAAGGTTGATAATCATCATTTTCACAGGCACTGTGCCACAGATGTTTTCCTCAGAATAATAAATACTGAAATGAAATTCCTTTACTCCTCTGCATATACACAGCACAGAACCAATCCCTGCATGCAGCTTTAGAGCTATGAGAAGTCACACACTATCAAAAAGTAATTACAATTTTGAGAAACCACCATTCAGTATTTTAATTCCCACCTATTTCTTTTCCAATGCATCCTAAGTAAACAAACACTGATAAAAGACAAATACAGACAGAGTTCTGTTTCATTTACATTATAATCGTTCACAAATATTAAAATGCAAATGACTGAATCTACATAACATCCAAACTTCAGCACTGCAAAGGGACCAGCTTCTATGTTTTGCACATTTCTGTCAAGCACCATCTATGGTACTAACTTTTCTGACTGAATATTCTTGTGCTTCATCATCTTCAGTAAGGCAATCTCTTTTTCACCAAGAGACTATGATAATAATTCCATCATAAAACTTTTCTTCATCAAGAGTCATTTGAACAAGCACATGCTCAGTCTTAAATAGATTTTCTTCCATTTCTGTAGAAGGATTTTAGAAGCAGAGATCTGTGAGTAACTCTTATCTTCATGCAGCTTCCAAAGGGAGAAAAAAAGATCTCAAATACACACCTATCTACAGCCAAGCGCTGCTTCCTTCTGAGCCTCACAACTGTAAGAATTTCAAAGCATGCTTTAATTAGAAGTGCCATTCTTTAGTTGACTTCTACAGGTCAGTGATGAGAAGAGGAAGCAGACAAGCATAGCAACAGAGCGAAGAGTGAAGCTCAAAAGGAAAAGAGGTTTGATGTGCACGGAAGAACCAAGTAACACTCTCAGAGTCTGGAAATTTTCACTAATGTAGCTTTATGAAAACAGTTATCATGCAAATGTTAAAAATACCCAGTCAATAATCCACTTAGAATGTGAAAGTAACTCTGCAGCCATTCATTAATAAGGCAAGAAGAAACCCAATAGAAACCTAAGATCTATGATAACCATTCTTCTGGCTGTTTAGAAAAATTACACATCTGCCTCATAAGGATTTGATAAAAGTGTTAACCTCAAACATTCAGGCATTACTGCAGGTGCTGTTACACATTATAGCTAAACTTCTACCGCAGTTGGCACTGAAAGGGGCAGGTTTGGCCCTTTTTCTCCACCATTTTTCCGTGCTGCCTCTGAGGCCCATCAGACCTCATGGAGAGCCACTCAAGGGAGTTAAACCAGTAGAGAACCAGAGATGGAGACACACATTCCCTTGGTCAGAGCTGGTCAGAGAGCTAAGCCCTTTTTAGTAGGATGCCATTTTTTCCTGTTTCTGATGCCCAAAACCAACACAGACACAGAAACATAACAAAGCCCACACAAAGGGTGGCAGCAGAAGGAAGGGAACTGGGCTGCAGCTTTTACAGCTGCAGGGAGTCAGCAAATGAGTTCAGCTTAAAAATGAATCCACACCATCCAATTTCTAACAGCTAGCTCACTGTGCAGCTCCAAACCAGAAGATGGAAAAAGGGAGAGTCTGTCTCCTTATTCTAGCACAGATATAAGCTGAAAGTTACCTCTTGAGCACAATTTGAGACAGAAGCTACTTCACAAGATAAAGGCTTCTGTTGCCTGTCACGTTTCTGATACACTGAGTTATAAAAGGGTTATATGCAAATCCAGCACCTGATCCACATGCTGGAATTAAGAGCTGGTATAAAAACCTGTATGTTTATTTTAGTAGTGCTTTTACAGCCACCATCATTATACAGTCAAGAAAAAAGAGGTATGAAACAGAAGAACTAACAAGCTTCTGACAATTTATGGATACAAAATTATTCTTGGAAGTTACCACAGAAATTACGCATGAGCCTACTCCTTCTTGAAAGCATTTTACATCACTGAATTCAAATTTGACTAATGCTTTAATTAAAACTTGTACAAAATATTCACTTAGAATAGTCTACAAAAACCCAGCAATCCTACCTAAAGATACAAGATTTCTTCCAATACAGTGTGATTTGGCACCTGTGGAGGTTGAGCAATCTGTAATTAAGTGAAATGAGACTTTTATGGGAATACCAAGAACATTAAGACTATCTGACAACATGGGAATTATTTGCCAGAGAACACTATCTTTTTACTGCTTTTTTTTATCGTTAAGATGTAAAATTTATTTAAAACTAAGTCACAGACTTAGCTTGTGTTACATGCACTTGTTAGCTGTGTAGCTCACCTTTGGACCAATCATTAGGATGCAACTAAATTTAGTCATTAGTATACAATCTTTTTTTCCCTTTTTTTTTTTTTTTAATCACTTCTGTGTTTAATTTCCTCTACCACTCCAGTCCCCAGCTGAACCTTTAACAACAGCAAGGACAGCAAGTCATTAGGTAGCATTTTGAAGCAGGCATTAGCTCTGAAAAAGAAAGGAAACTACTGATATAGATCCAGTGCAGGAAGAAGGAATGCTCTTCTATGAATATAGAACTGTCACAGGAACAGTGACACAGCTTCGGTTTTGAAAAACATCCTCCAAATTATCACATTTTCCCATGATTTTCCTTCCATTAACATCTATTCAAGATTTTTAAAATGTGTTCTCTCTCCAGTACGAAAGACCTGACGCTAGGAGCTGCTTCACTGGCATTCCTGGGAACCTTCCGACTGCTTGCCTGATTATCCCATTGTTTTTTTCACACTTAAACTGTATCACACTTGCATAAAATAAAATACTGCATATTTTTCACTTCCCATTCCATCTCCTTCTCAAGTGTGTGACTCCTAAAGAACCTCTAGAAATTTCTGCCTCAGTCTTCCTGTGAAAAAGGTGAGCGTAAGTTGTAGAAGAAACTGGGAACAGTCTCCAACTTTCCAGATGCTGTTCCCAGCAGAGATAGATCTTGGATTCTGTTCAAACTCCAGAAGCCTAAAATACCGAGTATTTACCTGCCTGTCCGTAACAGCACCATGAGAGACTGAATTTGCAGTTAGCACTTACTACAGCCCTCAAGGCATGGGGAGAGGGAGTAATAAGGAGATCCAGCCCTGCTGCCAGTTGAATCACGACATTCTTGTCAATGGTAGAGCGATTTTAACAAAATCCAAAAACACAGAATTTTTGTTAAGTCCTCCATTATGCAAAAGGAAGTCAAACATGTACCCTTATCTGTATCATTACAGACTTTTTGATGTAATTCCAGACCCTAAACCCAACACAAAAGAAACACTAAGGTGGTTAAAAATAGTGGAACGCTACTTTATGTAAATTTAAACTATTTTAAAGAGCATGTTTCCACTCCCATGCTAATAATCATTATACTAAAGAACCTTCATCTATAAGGGAAAGAAAAAAAAACATGAAGAAATTAAGCCCATTCTTGCTTCTCTTACCTCCTACCAGGCAGTGGTTTTGAAGTAAGAAACTCTGAGGAAAATAAAAAAATAAAATAAATAAAATAAAATAAAATAAAATAAAATAAAATAAAATAAAATAAAATAAAATAAAATAAAATAAAATGAAACAAAATAAAACAAAATAAAACAAAATAAAACAAAACAAAACAAAACAAAATAAAATAACAGAAATGCTTTTTTTTCTAGTTTTGGGAGCCTCTGTGAAGTATTGTTCCCATGTAACCACAATCTGATATCCCAAGTCTAATCACTGTAGCATTAAAGCTTTTTATCCCTTGCTTTTATAGGGAAAAGCAGAAAGAAGTTTTAAAACTTCCTTGTAGATGAAATCTAAGTTAGCACTATATGCAGTGCTAAAGCCAGGGAAAATATACCCCTCGGTTAATACTCTAATGCTGAGAAAACAGGATGGGGAAAAAGAAAAAAGTATATTGAAAAAGAGATAAATCTTATCAAAAGAAAGGTTCCTAGAAACAGGTAAGCACAATGTTGCTTCAAGTACAGTCCACTTCTGGAGTGAGAAGCAGAGGCATGAGTGGTCTTGCCTGAAGTGCACAAATTCCCAACATTTTATTTTCTGGACATTTAAAAATACAGAATATATAAATTTTTTGTTTGCTCTGTGGCTTGCAATAGTAGAAAATAAAGACTGCTTCACTAACAAGCATTTCAAGTGAAAAGTGACCTAACCTGATTTTAGATGTAGATTTGCAACACAGAACTAAGAAATATATTTTAGTTTTCTTCAACATTTCTATTTTATACTCAGAAGAATCAAGTCAATTAAAATGTATCTATACCAAAACACATCAACCAAAATGCATCTACAATCCAGCTTCCTATGACAAGTTTCTCGAACTCATCAGACTTCTAAGAAAAATACAAGAACCCTCTTCCTGCTGTCTAAACCTTTCACATAGTTCCTCAGTTATATATGTCCACCACCCCTCAGTCAAGGAACTCTTTTTATTTTCTTGGACAATGAGCCTATGAACCAGAAAAACAAAACAAACAAACAAACAAACAAACAAAACAAACAAACAAAAAAAAACAGTTGTAGGTTCCTATGCAAGAGTACAAGAAGTAGTCCAGAGAGATGCTCCCCATTATAAGCTCTTCCTGTTTCTAGAATTTGTGTCTTAAGACTTTCTGTGACAGATGCTGTCTTTGTATTTCATTTAATAGCCTCCCACTCATTTAGTCAAGACTTCAAAAAACATTTTGTCTTTCAAATGCTTTCCAAATCTATATACAATTTTGGCATGCAAAGCATCCCAAAATAATCTCCAGTTTTCATTCATCTCCTTTTATTTTGAACCTTTTTTTCAGCTCCTTTTCTTTGAGGTTCCTTATACTGACATTATTATTAGCAACTAGGAAATACTTCCTATTCAGCCACTGCAGAGCACTTACTAACACTATACTCCCCTGATTTGCCCTTTCCCTTCCCATCATTGGAAAAAAAAAGAGTACAGTGAAGTCAAATTTCATCACAGAGTTCATCCTGTACAAAAGAATAATAAATGTGATGAAAAGTACTTTCCCTCACTACAACTTTCCATTTCAGAAATGGAAGGGGACTGATAAAAGTATTCATGACAAGTATTTGACAGAGTTAGAACAATCTAAGTATTATCCCTTTTGTTCCCTGTTAATTTCCTGATAATTTCTAAAATTCTATTTGCTTCCACTACTAATTGCTACTTATTTTCACTGTTATGACATCAAGATTTTTCTCGTGACATACTAATTTGGAACACATCAATATATGCAGATACTACTACTGTAAGAGCTCAACATGGACAGGTAGTATGAAAAATTCTTAACATAAATTATTACTAAGTGCAACAGTTTTTACCTAAGGAGGAAAAATGATCCAAACTTCACTCAGCTTCAACTTAATTATTGCCATTCTAGAATGAGATTGTGCTGTTAAAATAGACACCTCTACAGAATTATTTTTTAGGAGCAGGCAAAAGGATAAAAACAAACCCAGTATTAAGAAATATTACAGAAATTAATAGAGAGTAGAAGAATCAGTATGCCATTACACAAGTCTCCGATATCGTATATACTGAACAGCACTTCTACTACCTCATTACAGTACCCTGCAGATGCTAAGCATTTAAATGGGTTCAAGAAGTGACCAGACAGCTTACTGAGGAATAATTTGTTGATGGCAACTGAGTATAAAAAGCTACCATCTCTATCTGGCACAGCAGCTGCAAATCAACAGCAACTGTAAGAGTATCCCAATCAAACAGAGTTGCATCTTTCTGTATAGTACTGGGCCAAATCTATGTAAAAACCATATTGAATTGCCATGCATAAGAATTTTAAAAGTACTGAAATACTTAAGGTATTTACGTCTCCTTCAAAAAGGATTTTACTTTTACCACATTTGCTTCCTGACAGGTCCACATCACTCAAAAGGAACAACAAAAGGTTGACTTTACTTCAGTCACTTCAATAAATGGCAGTCTCCTCAAAATCCCCTTCATCTTCTCAAAGTCCAGCTTTCAGAGATACTCAGGATCACAACTTTGACTGCAGCTATCATAACACTGATATTCTCAACATCTTGGAACAGGGAGAAATCCTTTCAACTTGTTGTTGTTATATGCATTTTTCTTTTTAATATACCAAACAATTACTCATGAGAAAAGCAATCATTTTCATTCCCGTAAGAATATCAACAGAAACGCTTCAAGGACTGAAGAGCAGGAATTTGTGTGTGTGAGACGTCATATGAACACCAAAACCATCATCATATGATAATGTCTTTCAGATTTAGTGAAGAAAACAAAGACTGACCACTGCTAACATCTATCTAAAGCTTAAATAATTAAAGTCACTAAACCTTATAAAACTAAGTAAAACTAATACCAGTTAACACTTTTAAATACTAATCAGGACATCACACAGGTATTTATTAATGAACTGTTTATCCAGCCACTGAATTCACCATCCCTTCATTAATTTCTCATAAACAGGACAATTCTTATTTAGTAAGATTGCCCAACTTAAGTCCGCTCCAGTTAGTGACAAAAGACAACTTGTTTTTATTTAAAACCCTCTAAGTATCAATCCATTAACTACTGCATCCAGATCATGCTATTCTTCACCTAAACCACTTTAAACATAATAGTTACTTCTTCCTCTCAATTATTTACCTTAGAATTACCTTCCTTGTGATGTTTGGCACAAGATCGAAGCTGAGTTATCCAGTATTGTTTCTCCTTTGCATCAGCAGCTAAAATAGAAACAAGAAAATGCAGGGGATCACACATAAATCAATACTCATTTTTAGCACAAGAAGTGATGGAGCAGGGCAGAGGGGGTAAAGATTATTTATTGATTAGAATGCAGTATAAATGCTAACTTGTGCTACTTAACTATGCTCAGGTTTTTCAATACAAGACATCCAAGCCTGAACTTAAGAGGCTGTGGCCAGGTGGAAGAGATGAACTTACAAGTCTTCTTCACGGTTATCCCCCTAAAGTGTTAGCAAAAGCAGAACTACCTCTAGATGACTTTTTTGGTTTAGATTTTTTCATCCACTTTTGTTTTACTTGTCTCTTTTTGTGAAGGACAAGGGCCACACCACAGTATTTAAATCAGTAAAAGCTCCACACTCAGGCTGTCAATCAGCTACCAGACAAGCTACCAGTTCCCCAGATAGTCAAGTACTTCTCTTTTAATAGAGTTCAACTAAATCTCTCTCACAACCTATGTTATTCACATGCAACTTAAAGACACAAGAATGAAAATCACAATTTTCCCCTTACATCTTTAAAAAACAACTTTAAAAATTATTGAAGTTCGTCTGCAGTCTATATCAGGTGTCTTCTGTGTAATATTAGTAAGTCTTTTTCAGAGAGAGATTTGGTTTTGTCTTAAACAAACCACTACTACAGTAATCCTGATTAAGAATGGCAATACAGACTTGATAATTTCAGTAAATATTTTCTCTTACTTCCTCTGCTATTAAGTATCTCAATGATTATTGACTCAGCATAGAAATTATTTACTAATTAGAAACAAATTCATAGACCTCATTAAATTAAAAGCAGTACATTGTAAGCATTTGATAATCTCAAGGGTTTGGAAAAGCATGATAATGAAAATCATGGAAGTGTTCAAGATTTCTAGCTGTGCAAATTCCAACATTTTTTAAACAGAAATGCTCCCTGGTTGTTCCTGTGTCTCAGTTCTACGTATAAAGTGGCAACACACTGTACCACAGAGGACTTCTGCATGCTCAGTCCCACTAGATAACTGATAAACTGCAGTCAGAACAAAACTAAGAATACTTCTGTTACACTGTAGTAGATGTCACTTTTTTAAATGATATTTTATTTTTTATAAATTAGTTTTATATAAATGCGTCATGATCAATTAACCATACTGAAAATATCTTAGAATCAGAACACTGCCCTTTTTTTTTTTTTTTTTAAGTATTCCAGAGTAATTCCTACATACCCTCTATTTTCCTTCCTATATTTGGGAGAACAGGAAGAGAAGATTTTTTTTTTTTTTTTTTATGTTACAGGTGCATTCAATTACTGCAAGACTGATAAGCACATAATATCTTAACAGATACTATAACAGATATCCCACTAGCATTTTTCCCTTCTCTGAACCATCATCAGATTTATTATTGCACATTATCTGCAGGACTGTAGCAGAGGAGAACAATACTAGAAATTAAATATTTCATTGCTGTGGACAGCAATGAAAACAGCATTTTCTTCCTTTGGAAGCAAATAAGACATACCATTCAGCCAAAATGCCACAGCAATTTTGGTTTACAGAACTAAAGATTACAGAAAGCACCTTGAGGTATCTTCCAGCCCTGAAAGCCTATACATTGTAGTGTCATATGCATTTAACTCTAGATTACTCTTCCACTGTGTCTTATAATACAGTACATAATGATATAGTGTATAACCACTACTATCTGACAGCACAGGGAAGTAAAGGAGAAATGAGATATGAGAGAAGAGATGTAGAAGTGGGAAAGGGAGAGAAGAACAACTCAGCTGGCACCTCTAAGCAGCACTGTACCTTTTAACTTATACATCTCTCCATTAGCAGAGTAGACCACCAACATGTGTGGCACTTCATCGCTGGGCGATATTATAGCTCCAGCTAAAGACAAGGCTCCTCTTGGCTTCTGGTTTTTACTTTGTTCATTCACGAAATACTGCAGAATCCCCGTCTCAAAGTCCAGCACAAAATATCTGTTGAAATAAATTACAATTATATAGTATTTCTGCTGAAGTTTTTCATGTATTTACTCAAAGAAGAGCACAGATTAATCTTAAATCAAGATCATAAATAAACAAATGAGATTAAACTAAGTTTTGCAATAACTCCATTTTATAAGGTGCTGTTATTTTGATCATTAGGCTTGATTTTTCAGGGGCATGTCATCTATTCTTTTATTCACAACCCAAAGCATTTCACAATAAACCAAGTTCCAGGACTGCAAGATCATACAAACAAAAAATAAACTAACCGCATTGCTTAAGTGCAGTAAATGAAAGTAAAGATATTTCAAACTTAAGTGTGTCAATCTCAAGAATTGGAAATGTACCTTTCCCCCCTCCCCCCCAATTAAACCTATTTTTCACAACAGCACAGATCTTAAATTCCATTTCCCTGTGGAAATCACCTATGCTATTACACAGAACAATTATTTAACGCTTTAACTCTTTGCCAAAAGGGGAGGGAGAGTTAACCACCTAGCTCAAATGAAGAAGCTACCGACCCTACACAGACTGGAGTGAAGATCACAGGAAAGCAGATTACCGCCTCAGCTTCTTCTAGAAAAACACCCCTAACAATCTGGCTAATGCCATTAACACAGGCATTTTCAACACATGCTATTTCTACTGTTCCTCTAGATGAGATTAGCATAGATCACATGAATTTGTGTATGGTATTTCAGAAACTGTGATTATTCAGACTTCTGTAGCTTTGTATACAAATTTACTCTCTTTCTTTTGAAAGTGGCGTTTTGTCTTAGCCCTTTCACAATAACCCCATAGGTAGAACACCTCTAACCTTTCCCATTACAGAATATTTCCAGGATTGTCTTCACAGCCAACTGAAGTTATAGGAGATGATCTGCCCATCTCTTCAGTCATGGTAAATAAGCCTGGACATTAAGAGAGGAATCATTACCTAAGATTTACAGAGCCTCAGACATTTTGCTTGGGCAACCTTCCTTTGCCATAGTTATGCATAACTCTCTACTGCCACCATCTTCTCATCAGAAAAACATCAAACTCTCTTCAAATTATTACAGATTAACAACCCTGTCCCAAAGAATTTTAAGCTAGTGCATCACTACATTACTCACTTCTGCCCTGACTCCATCTCTCACATCTCTCATAAGCACCTCTGCATCCCTTCCCTCATGAAACAAATGGAAAGCCTCACTCTTGTAATCATGAAGCACATCCCTTCACTTCACAGGATACGGGACTACGGGAACGGCAAGCTCATTGCCAACCACCACCACATTTCCAATAGTACTGTTAAAAATAAGAATGTCTTAAATTGCCAAAATTTCAGATTACCTTATTGACTTATATTGCACCCATCCATTACCTTCCTATTTTGTTTGACTTTTAAAGGATTCTACAATACTACTCACCCACTTATAAAGCATTTTATCTCTTCTGGTTGCTTAGTAGAGAAAAATAGATGCACTTAACTGCAGGGGAAAATAGCAGAATTGGAAAATGTACAATAAAAGTCAAACTTACACATTTCGTAGTAAATTTTAATTTTGCTCATTCTCAGTTTTCCTTGTCCATTTCAGAAATATCTGCTACATACTCAGGAGAAAAAGCAGAGAACTAGACAGAAAGGATGCCATGCCCGAGAAAATTACATAATAGCTTGACCCTAGAGCTAGTGCTTCTCTGGGTTCAGCAAACAAGTCTAGACTTTATATACAACAATGTCCATTCTGAGGCTGTGCCATCTCATTATAACTTCATTGTCCTTCTATTGCTCAGGTACAAATAATTTATTTCAGCCTTCGTTATTTGGCCATTTTTTATTGAGTACTACCTTGGAAATCAGCATCGTGGTGCCTGAACTAGAGCTCTACAACTAACGGAAGGAGGAAAAACAGCTAAAGAGCTAAAAAAAGGAAAGAAAAAGAGAGGCAAGAAAAACAGTTGTTCCTTCTCCTATCAAGATCAAAGGATTTAGGGAAAAATGTTCCTCTGAGTCTATTAGAACAGAATCTATTAGGTTACATAAACACTACGAGCACTTCAGCTCAGAAATCTTTGCATGTGAGACCAGCGAAGCACTCCCAGAGTGACTGTAAGCTCCACAAAGATGGGCTTTGCATTGCCATAAAGCTACCCCAGGGAAGGAAACCAGCCATTCAAGTACAGAATATACCTTTACCAACATAATGACAACCAAGAGCAGCGACTTCTGCAAATTCCTAAATGCAGAGACAGCATCCTTCCACACCCTTGTTATCACAGCTAGAGCAGTAGTGTTACCTGGACCTTCTAACCGACCGCAACCTATTTTGTGTACAGTTTCAAAAAAATCAGGACTTTATCACTGGCCTTGTACAGTATTTGTGATGATGTCTCAGATACCTGTAAAAGCATTCAACGTTTCCAACAGAAATCAAGCACTAATCTTGTAACCAGTTCTCAGCAGCCTTCACATGTCCTTCAGCAAGTATCCTGCCTTCTTTCTTGTCCCAGAAGAACCATGAACTTTTCACAGGCATCTTGGCCATGACACTGCTCACATCACACAGAATCAAGTATTTCCTTTTCAAGGGTTATGGTTTGATGTGCAATTCCCCTCTTCACCTTTCACACAGCAGTATCACAGAAAAAGATAGACAGGAACAAACTGCACAGACAACTAGAGCCTCACAAGAGAAGCAGGGGGATAATGCACTTTGAAAACTGCTAAAAGGATAGAAAAAGCCAGGAGAAGGAATAAGGAATTAAATGTCAAAGCAAGCAGTGCAAGGCTTTGTACAAAGGAGATGGGGAGGGAGAACATAAAGGTATAGAAAAAACAGAAGCAGCTTTCAAAAACATTTCCTTGCATCACAGACCAAATGATGACCCAGTTCATACCATCACAAAAACACAGAAGAAATGGAGACCAGATTCTTTCATTAACTGAGGATGGAAAAGCATTACACATATAAAGCAGAAAAGAATATAACAGTACATGTTACCTCTTTAGAAGTGCTGTGTAACTGTATCAAAAAGACAGGGATGTCTTTTAACTTCAGTTCTAAAAGTCATTTGTTCTTCCTACAGGGAAATAACAGCACTAGCTTCTCTCTACAACTGATTCATCTTGCCACCTAATCCTGCATTTCTCTACTGGCCTTGCTCACACCTTTGCCTAGGATGTCGTATTTCTGTAATTAAATTACAGATTAACAGTAATGAAAACTCACATACTCCTCAGAGAACAGGCAGGCAGGAAGTAACAGAGTTATGTACTAAACACACAAAAAACAAGTGTTAAACAGAAATTATGAAATAACTGTTACTGACAGACACTCTCAAAAGACACCTAAATTTTTCTGTTATTCCAAAATTGGAATAACATCTTTTTTTTTAATTAGTAGTCATTAAAAGAGTCCATCTAAAGGTAAGCTAGAAAATTACCACTTAAACACATTTTAAGCAGTTTTAACTGCATAAGCACAAGTCAAAGTAGGCATGTAAAATTACAGGAAAGAATAAGCAGGCTATTTCACAAAAGATAAGCCACTTTAAATTCAAATCCCTTCAGAGACTAGAGGCTTCCCGCTCCTCTGGCCCAGCTTCCCTCAAGCTCCTGGGATTCACCAGGATACTCCCCCCACTCTGCATTCCTAACAAATGCAGATGCATTACCAGCTAATATCAATCACAAGAGAAAACACTCACCACACTCAGTAAACTACAAGTCTGACACTACCAGAATTGTTACTTTCTAAGTCACTCGTGAGTTTGTCAGTGTGGCCTGACGACACCTTATTTCTTTTTCATTTCCCGTATTTTAAAATCAGTCCCTTTCTGAATAAATCCTCTCATAAATTCTGCAACTGTCTTAATTGAATGCTCATTGTGTTTCACTATCCCCTTTATCCATTCCCTCATTCATCCAAAGCCATTTCAAATTAAAAAAAAAAAAAAGTCAAGAAGAAAAAACATGGCATACTAGGAAGCGCAACTACATTGCCTTCTGAATTTATAAAAAGGAAGGGTCAAACACAGTACTAATAAACTATTTCAACTGGATTTGCATTCACTGATAAGAGTATTTATTATAGTAAAAAATATAACATTCATATAATTATACAGCAGCATAATAATTTATTATTAGTTCCCTATTCAAGACTTTAAGTAAATGCTGGTAGTATAGCAGAGAAGAAAGTGGTCCACCATTAGAGCCTGTCAACAAAGAACAGCAGCTATGCAGGTGTTCCATGAAAAAATTAAACATTTTGACATCACAAAATACACAAAGATATCAGAAGCACATGATAAGAACGTTTCCATTGTAATTTATTCACTTCACTGGATTTAAGAATTTTCATTTTCCCATTTCCAGTCAAATTAAGCATTTCCATATTCTCTAGTGGAAAGGCATACTTGAACAAGTAAATAATAAATAAATAAACTACAACATTTCTAGGTATTGCATCATTCAGTTGCACATCCATAGCATGGTGCTCTGCTCATTGAAGCTGTGACTGGGACGCAAATCTACAATGCACCTAAAAGTGTGTCCCAGAAGAAAAAACACTTCTTAAAATAAACTCCTCCTTTTCTCCCTTTATTCTGAACACATCCCAGAAACCAACCATCTGAACCCAAGTTTTCACTACTCTGTAATCCCAAGAAGTTTTCAAGGTAGGATTGCTAAATCTTTCCACTCTGTAACGTATCCCTAAGAATTTGAATTCTCCTCACAACCTTCTTTCCCAGTTAAGTCAGTTTTCTTGACCAGATTTTGTACAGCTTCTAGTTTGAATTCATAACAAGACATTTTCATTTAGACATTTGCAGCTTGACAACTGTAGTCCCAGTCAAATCTTCAATTTTTGATTCAATGTTCAAAAAAACAAAAAAACTCACCTCTTTTGGAAAGCAGCATCATCCTTGGGTTCATAAACTACCCTACACTGGAGTCCATGCTTTGTAGCTGGACTGTGTCTAATTCCATACTTTATGTTTAAAATTGGTATGGATGCCCGAATACTGCACAGGAGCACAGACAAATCCTTTTGACTAAAGACAAAAATTTTGCAATTTCTCATAGTCTCCAAACAATAAAATGGTTTTCATTATATGATGACCTAACACAGCAAGTACTTCTGGATAGAGAGGGATGCTGGGTTGTTTCTACAGCAGGCTAGCCTTGTTTCACCTTTTTGGAGACTTTTTTTTTCCCCAGTTACTTTCTCATTGATGGAAGAGGAGCTTTTCTCTCTAAAACATCACTTTAGCTCTTTCACATATACCTATTTTCCTAAGCCAGTCTCACAATATATACTTTATGATCTACTTTTTATTTTGTTTTAACCGTGAAAATGCAAATTTTTAAAATAAAATACATTTACTTGAAACAGGGCAATCTTCACACTGATTTAAAACATTAATAGGCAGCATCTCCTTCCCCATCATATTAGAAAAGTAACAATTCATGTATTTTTCCTTCTCAGACTGCTGAATTCATCTGTCCAGACAATGTGACAAAAACTATGCTCTACTGCATACTTCAGCATCAAATTAACTCAAGAACAGAAGCCGCTCACAGCAGAAGAATTTCACTACCTTCTCCTTCAACCACTTTATTCTCAACACTTCTGACTTTCCAAACATATGTTTTCCTTATATTCCATTCCAACTTCCCCCCAGTCATTGTCAGCACATGTTCCTCAGTGATTCCATAATCCTCTAAAGGAGGATTTTCAAGAATAAGGAGTCAAACTATTCTATAATTCTCTCTTTCTTTTAAGTAGTTTAAAAACAGATAAGAATTATGGGGTAGAAAGTAAAATACCGTGTCAAAGAAAAGCAAAGTTTATGGTTGCAGTAAATGAACGAGATGTCATCTAGAAATATTTCATTTTTAGGAAACTGTATCTTACTAGGCCACCCTGGACACCACATTTATGCAATTGCTTAATTCTGTTTTTTTTTCCTTTAATCTTGAGCCATAGGATTAATAGAATTATTTATGTCAAAAAAGATAAAGCATGGCACATACACGTTTGACAGTCAAGAATTGATTATTAAAAATTATCTCTAAAGTTGTCATTCAAAGACAGATGATTAGGAGAACATGCTTACATTTCAGTAACTAACATCCTTTAAGCACTGAGATTCCTCAACTTCTTCCTCATTTTCTAACATAAGAAAGCACAGGAACCACGGTATTCACTAAAAGCTTTACTGACTTTGAGCATCTGTGGATGAAAACTGAATTTTTAGAACAGTAATTTCTCTGCATTATTGTAATTGCGTATCAGTCAAGATGAACTACAATTTGCTGGATACTTTTAGAGGTGTTCCACATCTAAAATGGAGGTAAGAAATAATGGAAGCATTATCCACAGCTCATAGATGGACAGCTTGGTTTTTGATGATCATGCCCTTCATGATTTTAACATTCACAGAATTCTCACACAAACAAAATATTAAGATAAATCTCCTTTCTTGTTTTCTTATGTCCCAGGAAGCTCTCTTTATGAACCAAAATGTCACTTCTTTCTCAGTAGCTACAGAAACCACAGTTGCTACTGACCAGCTGATCAGGTCATCACCTTCTGCTTGCAATGCCAATTATTTTCAACTGTCTGAAATTCTCTGTAGTCAGCAACAGATTTTAAGTAAAAAGAGACTACAATAACAATAAATATTAAGAGCTGCCTAGGGGTTGCTTTTTAGGAAGAAAGGAGGAAGAATCGGCCTAAAAATAATGCATCCATTTCTACCCACCAGGCTTTGAATTCATACAGAACTGTGGAAAAGTACATTCATCCTATAATCTATGCTTCAGAACAGCATGGTCAGGCTCAGGGGTAGCAATTGCAGTTTAGGGGCAAACACATAAACAAAAGGCACACAGTTGAGTCTGATACCATAAACAGCACTTACTGCTCACAGCCCATCACACTGGCTGGATACCCGATGCTACTTTGTGTCATTTAGCAGTCCTTACCACCTGCCTTTTACTTGCTCTAAATTCACAACTATTTAACAATTAAGCAGACTCAGTATTATGTACTGTGCATCAAAGAGAAAAGGCTAGCATTGACATAACTGGGGGAATAAATGGGCTGCTGCGATTTTAACTCTGTGAATGTTATTATCCAGCTTGATTCAGGTCACAGATTAAAAAAACAGCTTCCAGGCAGGAAAATACGTTTTCCTTCATAAGAAAAAACAACAAAGATCTAAAACAAAACAAGAACAGAGTACTTACATGTCACTTCTAATGATCTGCATGTAATGAAAGGACATAAACCTTTAGAAAGATACACTTCTATGTGACTTTAAAACAAGATACAGGAAATATGCAGGAAAGGATTAGTCAAACACACCAACTTCATTCCCCATGTGAGGGACACACACACAGGGCTCTGTAGTTAAATTGGTTCTCAATGAAGTCAGGTCCACAAGAGTCATTTGCAATCATCTGGATGCAAAAACAAAGGAAGCTGTCTGGTTTATCCTCTCTCATCCCACCTTTCCACCTTAACCAGGAGCAAGACTTAGCACCTTTGGTAGAGTAAAATTAGAGACCTACTTTGGAGCCTGTATGAAAAACTGCTTCAAGTCTTTGTGCAGTATTGTTGGATCAAGGGTTGGACTCGATGATCTCGGATGTCTCTTCCAACCCAGTTAATTCTATGATTCTATGATTGTTCTGTTCCAAGCAGAAAATCCCACCAATAAGCAAGGCAGCTATCTGAAATCAGTGCTTCACTTTCCTCTGTTATCTAAAGTGGGGTTTGCATTTAGAAGTTTAATTTCATCCAGTCATCCTCAAGAGGGTGCAAAGCAGCAGAATGCATGTAATTAGCCAAGGAATATTCTAGTTGGAAAGTACTTTAAGACTATCCAGAGAAACAACTGTTAGGAGTACCTATTACCAAACTTTGTGAGAATCTACTGATTTCCCCAGTAAATGGGGAAAAAAAACAGAAAACACCTAAATGGGGTCGGGGGGCGGGAGGGGGCTGGAAGAAGGACACACACACTAAAAATTAGGGGAAATCTGTTTTTCTTGCCCAAAATAAAGAATTATACATATATGAGACAGAATCACAGAATATGCTGAGTTGGAAGGAACCCACAAGGATCACTGAGTCCAATCGAGACAATCAATCATGTCTAGCTTGTGAAAAAAAAGCTTTTACATACTAATATTTGTAATTCTCTCTACTCACATTAGCAGTTATCAAAACTGCTGCTGAGCAAACAGCTTCATCATCACACAGTTTTAAATGTTTCCCAAAATTACACCAGCCATGCTAGGAATCTTATTGCCTATTCTTTTCTGCATCACAAACCCCCGCTAACATTGTAAGCAATACAGAAATATTTGACCTTGCATAAAAACATGTCACTTTTTTGCTTGACACTTTCTGTAATAAGTTCCAAGAGATCTGACAGGTTTGGCAAGCGCATCAAAAATTGCCTAGTGCCTTGCATCAACTCATCTTTCACAAAGTACTTTTAAAATACAGAATGAAATAAATAGCTTAGAAGGTGGCCTAACATACCAAAAATACAACTCTCCAACAAGCTACATAACCAATTCTGGAAGCCTGAAAAGCTGAACCAAAGGCTCTACAATGTAGATTAAACACACTAAGAAAATGTAAGCATCCACAGACCTATTTGAAGCAAAGTAATCACAAAGAAGGCAGCTGCTCAGAGCGCTAATGAGTCCAACAGTGACTGACAGTACTATACATTATTCTTTCAATAGTCTCTGCTTTAAGTAGGGACATGCACACACACACAGAGAACACATTGCCAGGACAGTAATATATGAAGACAGATCAATAATGAAGTCAGATTTGATCAAGGGCAGTGTTTTATCAGGATTTCTCTCTGCTACTTGCCACATTCTGCAGGAGACTTCGTGGATTGAAAAGAGATGATGTGACCTTTGCTTGGTCTTTCTGCTACTTGCTATCACAACATCCACAAATTAATCAAATATATCCATTTGGTAGCCTGTTTATCACAAAACATAATGAGAGACAAGCAGCAAATTCAATCATCTAATACAATGCCTCAACAACACACACTGGGAACTGCAATTGCTGGTTTTGTATCAGCATTACCACACAACAGCATTTAAAGAAAATCACATCCCACTGAATTTGTGTGAGTCAGCCAGGTCTAAATCACAATTTTATCTCAGAATACTATCATCTATAATCCAAATTCCCTACAATTTACAGCTACTTAATTTCGGCAATCCCAAACATAAACAGCCCCGAAAAAGGCTCTGAAGAAAAAAACATGTATTCAATTGAAATATCCCCACAACCCTCTCCTTCACCTTCACCAACTAGTGTCTGCCGTCTGAACGACACTATTAGAAAGTCATGAAATGTATGAAGGAAAGAGTAAACCCTCACACAGTCACCCAACCTGTGTCTAACACACAATATCTTCTGCTGGCGCCATTCCAAACTTTATTATCATTTCCCTCTTATGTGAGGGAAATGAATCAAATGCCTATTAGCAGAGGCAGAGTTGATTTCTCTCACTTATGTCTCTCTTCTGCAACAAGTTGAATTTCTCACTGTTAAGGATTAACCCAGCACTACTGTTACTCGATATTATATCCCATCTAGGGAAGGCACCTTCATACATCAAACACCTGTAGATTTTTAGAGCTCCCTTCTGCTGCCAAGAATTACCAACTGTATACAAAAAAGCACTCAGCTATGAGACAACCAATATGACCCTGAGTTTTTATGCCTATGTTAGTTAGGATTCCACCTAGAGATAAAATACTTTCAGAGACTGAAATATTAATGAAACAAATAACAAAGGCACAGAGAGTGATCCTGAACAAAACGCTGAAGCTGAGAAGGGGACAATCACTTGATGACAAACCAAGACATGGTCTAACACCTCCAGGCATGAGTATCAGGCAAACTGTTCAGGTAATCAGACCACAAAACAGACTGCAAAGAGACTGCAAACAGAAGTAGCTCAAATTACAAGGCTAGTCTACCTTCAATTAGAGCAGCTGTAGAGTAGTTCAGCTACTTTCAAGTACTGCTTTTTGCTCAATTTAACAATGAGAGTAAGGAAATTAAGGGTATCATTCAAGTCATATCTTGACTCAATTACACAGACAAAAGGAGTCTGTTATCTCAGCCCAAAAGTATTCGGCCTGCATGTCTCCAAGTTAAAAGCCAGGGAAATTATCTATGCAGGTGAACCTTAATGAATCTGTTCCTCAGAGGTGAATATGGTCACATATTCAACAATAACAGCCTGTCGTGGTAAGTCAGGAAACTTCAGGGAGCTGACCTGCATATAAACAAGAGTAAATGTCAATGCAAGCAAATGGGCCATCGGAGTTCTTTCCAATTCATTTTACTGCTTACTGGAAACCACGGCTGCTTTAAGACACACTGTAAAAAGCTCTAAGTCACAGGGAAGACATGCAACATGTATTGTAAATTCTATTCTAACAACTGTACTATTTTGTATACAGTAATTATTGAATAAAACTGCTGAATCACTGAACTATCTTCACTGTTACTTGTCTCTTTTTTATTTTTTATTACTGAACATGAAACATAAAAGATTAGATTGGATTCATAAACCCTGAATAAAAAGATGTCAACAACCTAAAAGTTTTCAATAGAAAGATATTGCTAAAAATTAATTAGGACAGTCACATGTAATGGTTTATTGAGGCAGAACATCAGTTTTATTACAACCACTCTGCTGCCAACAAGAGAGAGACAATTTGCAGAGGAAATGGAGGTATGAAGGAGTAGACAAGCAGAACAGTTTGGCAACAGCATGTGCCAAAAGATTTTCATTAAATCTACCTGAAACTGAATAAACGGAAATCTGAAAAGTCATTTGACACTACAGTCTAAAAAGCACTCTGCTAGCTAGACTTCCAGCCACATGCAGAACAAAACACTCCCCTGTGCTGGATCGTATTAGGCTAATTATTAGATTAGTGAAGATTGAGGGTTTTTCCTACTTCTCACCAACTTTAGAGATATTTAATTCTATTAAAGTTACTGATAAAAATATGAGATTCTAAAGAACACAGCATTCCCCTGGAAACTAAAACCCTTCAAAAAATTGTTTTTAATCTGATCTACATTTTATGTATTTCCATGGATAAAGACTTCGAAAATCAGCACAGATATCCTCTTTTCATTGTTTGTAATCTATGTGAACAATTCCATTCCATACTTCAGTGAAGAAAATACATAAAGTAGCTTTGGTATTTCTTAATATATACAATTCCTTTACGATTAGTTAACTAAAATGAATGGGTAAAAAAGGTTAAATGTAAGGTATAAACCTAGTTCAGCTGAACTAGTCTTCCCTTACTTGGTGTCAAGTCAAACCTACTGCTCTGTCATCCTTCATTTCTTTGTTCCCATCACTGGCCAGTAGCAGTACACAGCACCTGATCTCTGTACAGCCAATACAATAATGAAAGTTGGAGTTAGCTGAAGAATAACACAGCCAGCTCAGTCTTCGGGTAGAAGAGGAACTTTGCGGAGTTATCGATACAGCAGGAAAGAAATCCAACTCCTCCACAACTACCATGTATCACATAGAAACCACTGGCCAGTATTTTCAGCTGTAGGTCTGTGCTGGATATGCATGACCCCGGGCCGTAACTTCACTCAGGCTGACTAAGGAGCAACAGGTCTCATGCTGTGGGCTGAACCTGAGAGCTGAAAAGCTCCCAGCTCATGCACAGGGGACTGAAGGTGCCTCAGAAAAAGTATTTCAGAAGGTGGTTTCAAAACCCAAAAATGCAAGATGACCAAAGCACAGAACAAGATAACAGCTGAAATGAAGACATCTATCTTGTTTACACTACCATGAGCAGCCAACTACTTCACTCCATAAATATTACCATCAGGATGGATCCAACTGGAGCTCTCCCTGAACTGCAGCTGGACTGCATGCCAGATGACCATCCCCTTGAGCAGGGATGCCTCCCAAAGTTTAAGATTCCTTATCTGAGACCAAGAGATCCTTCCTTACCCTAAGCAGAGAGATCCTTTACCTGTGACAGATCTTTGGGAACAAACTGATAGCATGCTGAATTAATACTAATGAAATATTGCTAATCCACGTAGCTGCTTATTACAAACACTGTATATTAGACATAAACTATTGTCCAAGTCTGAGACTAAGACTGGATCCAGCCACTCATACTGTCCATAAGGAGTTAAGAAAGCAAAGAGGTCCACTCTGAACCTTGTGACTTAACACAAGGGTCCTCTTTATCTCCAGTCCATGTGTGAATCATTCTAACTTGATTTCAATTTTCCTGTGCATGTTTCTTCCATTCAGTAATTAATGAGGTGAACCTTGCCATCAAGCTTATTCAACCTTGTTAAACCACTGCTAAACGTTTTTTAATTCCATCAAATTTACTGAACTGTCAATTTATTATTATACCTCAATAAAACATACTTTGCATCACTTAACACCAGCAGTCCCGCTGAATTAGTTTCCACTGTACTCACATTTTAAAATTACAAAACTCTTTTTTCTATATTACATTGTGTATGTTTCTGTCAAATTCCCTGTTGTAACTCACTGAATTACTGAGAAGAGTCATACTGGCTGATCAGCTGACAAGTAGATACTTTCAAATAAAATTTGACGTCATTCTTAATACAAAAGCAATCAGTCTGCTCTACAAAAAGACATAAACCCCACCAGATCACTGACATTCAATAGCAACTTTTTAAAAGCTTAACATAATTTCTGCTGTCATTGTTATGGTCAGAATTACACTGGTTATAAAAACAATTTGGAAATTGCTCATCTAATCTACCCTCCCACACAAATAAAATTAACTCCTTTGCCATAACTGAAATTATGAACTTTTGAGCTATGAACAGCTACGAACCAACAACTTCAAAAGAGAAGTTTAAATTCTTCACTTTTGCAATAAACTGGTACACAGGTATTAAAGAAATCATGCCAATAATGAAATGTTATAGTAAAACCAATTTCTTTTAATCATGCTGACAATGTCTCTGCTTATCAATGGCATAAACCAGAATCACCTGCCTGTAAAAGATAACGCTATGGCAAAATGAACTAAATCAACCAGAGAAATAAAACAACTTCAGATTTTTACAGATTCTCTCAGGTCAGATTTGTGCTCTCCTCTTTAAGGTAAAGGTAAAACCAGCATTAAATATACTATAGCAAAGCAGCAGGCACTTTTCCACATGCCAGGAAGAAACATCAAGTTGTGAAATATCTATTAAACTTGAAATTTAACGGTTCTAGCAACAGCTGGGACCCCAAATCTTATTTTTAGTGCATGAACATCTAGGCTACATTACACACATCCTCATCAACTTCCATATTCATAATAATGCAATGCTACAGGGAGATTTGGAAGAAGAAAATACCAAGTTGTTATAGCGTAACCATTTCCTCAACCAGTAGTTATAAGCAGTATGTTTTCCTTCAGTTATCAAAAGTCTGCAGCTTTAAAAAATCAGAAGCAAGCAAAATTACTCTACCACATTAAATTTGCTTCAATAATGACTTAGAATTTATTTTAATATCTTTTGTGTTAGTGCAGTTGAAAGAGTTCTTCCATCTAGATTTTCTCCTGGTCCCCAGTTATGATTAAAAAAAAAAAAAAATTAATGGTGGGGTAAGTACTTCTCTATTTCTCTACTTGTTTGTAGTTTTCTTTCAGTTTATTCTCAAATGTTATCAACTGTTTGTAAATAGTCTTAATAGATGCTGTTACTTAGCTGATAGTTTCTCTTATCTGGCACCACAAATAGACAACATATGATTCCATTTCTTTCCATTCCCTCTCCCCTCCCACCCAGCAAAATAACTCCTCTCGCTCATTGTATCTGAGACACCCAAATTACAATCAGAAATACTCAAGCAAAGAAACAGGGGGAAGGGAAAAATCCAAAAAGAAATGTTAGTGCCAACTGCAAATTGAAACTAAGGAGAGATGAACTCTTTTTAAACAGCCATTTCAAAAACCTTACTATTTCTCAAAAGAAAACATTGTAAAAGAAATATTACTCCGCCACTTTAGGGAGCACAAACTGTTAAGTCCTGTTTTCTAAAACAGATTTGACATTTGAAGGTTACTCCTGCTCTGCAGTGTTCTCTGGTACCCTGCTACCTGCCTTCACCACACTCCTCAGTACTCCCCCTGGTTCTGCACTGCAGCACTGGACAAGGCACCCTTCTCTGCTTTTTGTTTGATTTCGAGCAGTGCCAAGCAGACAGTCTGATAAAGGAACAGGAGAAAAGAAACAAAAATAAAAAAGGCACAACACCCACTTGGAGGAAAGTCGTTAATAACAGACTAAACCACTAGCAATAAATTTAAGGATTACCCTGGACTCCTCTAGTAAACCCCATGCTTGCTGTTAGAACTGCAGCAGGCAGCTTGCCTACTATGCGGTCCCTGGAAGAATGACAGAGCAGGAAACGATGCACAAGAAGAATTTCAGGAAGAAATTCAATAGCAGAGGTTTCAAGAAACAGAACTTTTTTCCTGTGAAGGGAACGACATAAGGTGGTCATTTTTTCCTTCACCAGTATAAAACATGCCACAACTTAACTAAACCTCTGAACCCACTGTTGGCAAATGCACACAGAAAGAAGGTGGGAGGAGGTGGCATAAACCAACTCCCAAGTATAAAATAATCTTTAAAACAGAAGAGACCCACCACAATAAGTTCAAGGACCTAAGAGAAGACAATGCAACCAACAAGCCAAAAACATAAGCACAGAACAAGTCGAGATGATAAATAAGTAAATTGCCAGAGCAGAGATACAGTAATTTTTGCATTTCCAGTAAAAAGTTAGTTTCATAATTTTATTATTTTTCTTTTAAAAAACATACAATTCATCATTCCAATAATTAAATCCAGTTGAGGGAATTATTTAATGGAAGTTAAAACTCAACATGAGTAGAGTAGGTATTTTCAGTCTCTCAGACATCTGTTCCTGATGTCCTGACACCATCTCAAGGAAAAAATCTGTGAGAAACTGCACTATATTTTTTCCTATACCACCTGCTTTCTCTGTTACTACTGACAGTTCCACTAAGCTTTCCAGCTCCCTCAGTCGAGACACCTATTCCACACCACTTGTGCTCAATCTGCTCAAGCATCACTTCTGAAAAACCAATTTTTAAGCTCAAGGGGAATAAAACCCGCAGAAGGCTTCATGTCATTAACCTCCTCTCCAGAATCTGAGGTTACAGCTCATCTACCTCTAATTTTTAGCACTTGTAACATTTTTATATCTGATTTCCTTGCTTTCAAATGTTCTCTTCAGTTCGGCTACAACAGCACTATCCCCCCCTACACTTTCTGTTACAGTATCAAAAGCAAGATCAAATAAACAGTAAAGAGAGAGATCCTTAGAACATGCAAAGGACAACAGGTACGATTTATCCGATCCTACTGAAAAGCTTCATATCCAACTGCCAACCTGTTTGTTCAGAGCAAGAAAGAGCAAGATTATATCTCGCAGCTGCTCGGCCCTTCTCCTCAAGGCTTCAAGTCTTCCATTTAAAAACCAGCACAGAGAAAAGATAAGAACCTAAGATATGAGCACCTGTAAGCAGCTACAGCCTGCTTGGAAAGTCCAGCTATTTCCTGCAGCTCATCCCTCAACTCTGGGATTCCCATCAGAACCCCTGTGCCCAAGGAGCAGCCACCTAAGCCTCCTACCAGCTTTTACAGCTCTGACCCCTCTACAAAAGGTCAATACACAAGGAGACACTTCCAATACTTTTCCCACACTGACATGAAAACAGTCTGCTACAGGAAGCCCCGAGGTCCAGGTTTGAATGATCTGCCAGCCTTTAGTCCACAGCACAGCAAAAATACAAGCATCCATCACAGGATTTCTTTCGGCCAACAACATTTAAACCATTGAATGAAGTAAGCTATGCCATGCCCATAGCACTTGGGCCCAGGGGCTGTGAACCAGTTCACTACAGCTCAACAACCATCACCAGTCTGAGTCCACAGGGGCAGATGAACCCCAGGCCACGTAGAGCTGAGCACACCAAAGCTGGGCTTGGGCAGCTGTCACAAACCACCACAGAAAAACGTTCTCAAGTGGCATCACCTGTCTACACCCCGTAAGCAGCACAGGGCACGCAAGGACATCCAGGCTGGAAAAGCACTGGATTACTGGAAAGCTGCAGAATGAAACCAGCAATTTGAACCTCTGAGCCCCCGGCAAGGACAGAGCAGCTGAACAAGGCTGTCACAACCCGCAGGTTATCAACTGCTCACTGCAACTGATTCTCACAATTGTACTCTCATCTGAGATCTTTGCTTTAAGATACTGGCCATTCTCACAACTCCTTATGACTATTAAGTCTAAATTAGTATCTTAATTAGAAAAGAAGGAAAATGAGTACCAGTGCTTTTCCCAGCTTAATTACATTTTCACTGGGGTTTTTACTATCAAAATATAACAACTGGGAAGAAAACTATCAGTCCTGCTAGCAAGTTATTTAATGACAGAAGAAAGCCAAGGAATTAGAGGTTTCTGGTACTCCAGCCTCTGATTGTATTTTTCTCACCCAGAAGCAAAGAGATCCAGCCAGACAGAACTACTCACAGATCAAGTGCCCCACCTTTCACTTCTTGGAAAAACTACCAACTTTTCCCTAACCAGTGCAATCTGGGACTTGGAAGGAGAAGAGGATATTCTGAAATAAGCCTCAATAGCATGTTTAGATTAAAGTGCCCTCCCAGAAGAGTGAGAGAAAAGAAGGAAAGGAAAAGAAAAATATGAGCCACATATTTTATCAGCAATCTCCAGATACCTTGCACTATATATCACCCTGATGATGAATTTGCTTGGCCCACTAAACTACATTTCTTACTGGGTGTGAAAAAAATTGCAGACGTACTGTATAAAGCGTGGTAAGTATTAAATAAAATGTATACATAGACTTCACTGGACAGGAATGGGGTCAGTTATAACTGTAGCTTTCACAAAGAGAATACAGAACTACAGAAAGGCCCTGGGACGTCCAAAACATCTTGAATAAAACAAACAGAACAGTTAATGGTAACAGAGAGGCAGAGATGGAATGGAAGTACAGCATGGTGAATTTCAAATAAATTCACTGAATTTCATAGAGTGATCTACAACAGGAAGTAACTGTATTAAGAAAGATTATAATACTACATAAGAATCTTGTTTTTACTCAGGACTGGCAAGTATAAGTAGTTTGTATTATCATTATATGTTTAAAAAATAGCAGAAAAAGTTTCAAGGATATTCAAAACTACTCCTAGTTTATTTTTAGATCAACCAGACTTCAGGTTGACATCTTTTCAGTCTTCAGAAGCTACTTTGTTTAAGCCAACTTTTTAAGAACACGAACCTATCAAAGAAAGGTACTGACTGTACTGTATTACAATAATGCAATCCAACAAGATTCAAAGCAAAACCACATCCTATTGATGGATATTATTGCATAAATTTTCAATTAGCTGCCTTGAGTCAGCAAAGTTTTATAGAGGTTGTGTCACAGTTCACCGATTTCTTTGCCAGACCTTCACAGTTCATCCTTGTTTTGCAATGCCCTGTCCTCAGCAAGAATTATTGCCAGGAGCCAGAAACTTCACTGTTACTTTCTAGTCCACAGCTAAAACCATCAAGGCAAAGAGACCTCAAGAAATAATAACCTTCCTGTAAACTGAAAAAGTAATGTTTAGATTTGAAAACTGCCCTGTAATCAATTAAAGTCACCTGCAGACCTCAGTTTTACACCAAGAAAAGCAAAACAATATATATTAAATTGGTGATGACTTAATGATGTGCTGTTAAGAGGTCCAGCACCTCTTCCTCTAACCTCACTAGTGTTTAGCATCAAATCTGATGCTTGTTTAAATTTTGTGAAGTACCCAAGGTATTTTCAGATGAAAAATAAAACCTTTTTTAAAAGACAGTTTTAAGAAAACACTATCACCATAAATATGGTATTAAAAGTTTAAAAGATAGAACAGTTGTGCAACAACCCAGTTTAAGTATTTTATTCTTACTGAGCAAGGCATTACAATAATGCAATACTGACAAGGATGCAAACTCATGGATGCAAGCTTTTTGGTTTTTCTTATTATTATGGTGTGTTCAAAGTATTAGGAACATTTCTAACAAAACAGACAAGCTAAACAGTTTGAAACACTTTTTCATGTGAACTGTGCTTTGTCTTCTTCAGTCTAGGCAATCAGAGTTATAAAGTCAATACAAAGCTTCTGCATTCAAGAATCTGGCTTTCTGATACCTTCCTCATGTTCATCTAGTGATTTCTGGCTTGTGGACATAACTACACTCCTCATAAAATTCATGTGCAAGAAACTCATAATAACAAGAGCTGATTAACACTGTGAAAAGAAAGCAAAAACTTTAAAGGTGATTTCCATGTAGATAAAGATATTTACATGATGCCAGGAGCCAGCAGTCCTCAAACCAATTAATTCTTCATTTCTCCCCCATTCCACATTGTACTTCTTATATAATTCACTGAGGGTATATTCCTATAGCTGTTCTAGACACAAAGTATTCTGATATATTCTAAGTGAATACATGAACTGCCAGATACTTTCTAGCAGGCAAATGCTTTCTAAACACAGCTGTTTGGACAGTAATTTTTGTGCAAATTGAGAGAATAAAACATCTGTTTTTAAACTTGTTCTGTGTTTTTACTGCAGTGCCTACAGCAGCTGTTATTTTCACTTTCAAAATGCAGATAATTTATCATCTAGGTTCTCAAAATTGAAACACATGAATGTTGGCATTTCTCCCAACTGCAAGTTTAATTTAAAATATTATTTCACTGACAGAACCTGTTCAACAAGTAACATTCACTCCACTCATATATAAAGGGCTGAGAACTCACCTATGTTATGCTAATGCCATTTTTTGTGAGCTGCATATATTTTAAATACATACATAAATACAGAAGGCAGGGGGAACCAGAAGGCAAGTTAAGGTCTTGCTTTGGAAATTTTTTAAGTTCTCAATGTCATGTCTTCTTCTTTGCTTGTTCATCCTAATATTTGAATTTTTTTCTTTTTATCCATAGTCTAAAGTGTTCCAGGTTAGGAAGAACAAACATCCAATGCAGTATTTTCTTTACACACCACATGGAAGAAAATACAATATACAAAGTAAGGATCTTGACAGCAAGATCAGCACACTGGTTCATTTCCAGCTCTTCTCCACTCCAGCTAGTTTTGCAGAAACCAGACCTCTCTTGCATGCTGCGTCATCTTAGGATAGTCGGAACTTTCCAGCTCTCTGTGACAATACTTAACAATAGTTTTTCCCTTGCCTTTACTCTTAGGACTATAAATTCGTTGACTGAAATGAGAAGTTTAAGTTTCTATGTTTGGTCTTTATCCTGACAGCTGATATGCAGCCATTTTTACAACCAAGTATCTTGTCAACACTCTTTCTTAGAAACATATGTATTGAGTCCACAGAATCCATGAGAGGGTTGGTTTCATCAGTATGTTCTGAGATATGCAGTGCATTAGCTGTGATCCTTCTGAAAAAAGAGTATTTAGACTTGTGAGCAACAAGTACTTCTACAGACCTTTATGCATTAGGTTGCTGCTTTAAATAAGTATTTCTAAAAATACTGTTCTACAAAAATCTAGATCACTGTTCCAATCAAAAGTGAAGAAACAATACTTATAACCTTCAATAAGAAAACAGTTTCATCATTACAAATGCTTGAATTCCCTCATAAAGAATATTATGTTTACAAGGGCAAAGGTAAGTCTGGCATGTTAACAGATATCTAGGTGGACATTGTCAGTAGCTTCCTCTGGCTGCAATTCACATCAGTCCTCTATTTGCCTGAAATAAGCTCTGCTATGGAAGGCAGTGAAGGGAAGAAAGAAAAACCAGACAAATTCTCACTGTGCCACACGTTCCGCAATTTAGAAAATACTAATTTTTTCACTACTCCACGTGTTTTATTCTTAATGACACTATTCATCTCACTTGGATTTTCAAGACATAATTATGAATTCACGTTATAAAATTTTCAGACTTTTTTTTTTTTTTTAAAGAGGTAAAGGTCTAGCTTTGTGCTGTCTTCAGTATCTACTTCCTTCTCTCATCTGTATCTTCTCTTTCATAGAATCATAGAATAGAATCATAGAATGGTCAAGGGCAGGGATACTTTTCACTAGACCAGGTTGCTCAGAGCACCATCTAACCTTTGAACACTTCCAGGGATGGAGCATCCACAGCTTCTCTGGGCAACCAGTTCCAGTGCTCCACCACTCTTACAATAAAAAATATTTTCCTAACATTTAATCTAAACCTACCTTCTTTTAGTTTGAAGCCATTCCCCCTTGTTCTGTCACTTAAATGTGTTTGATACACAAACCCAACAGTGTAGTGAGTTTCTGTGGATGGGTTTTGGTAGCAGGACGGGGGGGGTTCAGGGGTTGCTTCTGTTTCAAGCTGTTAGAAGCTTTCCCTGTCCCATGGAGCCAATGCCAGCCAGCTCCAGGACAAACTTCCTGCCAAGCCAATCAGGAGTAATAGTAACGCCTCTGTGATAACATATTTAAGAACAGAAGATTGTGGCACAGAAGAGATTCCAGTCAGGGAAGAGCAGAGTGAGAACATGGGAACAACAATGTAGACACCAGGGTAAGTGCAGAAGGAGGGGCAGGAGGTGCTCCAGGTGCTGGAGCTGAGGCCCTGCAGCCTGTGGTGCAGACCATGGTGGGGCAGCTGTGCCCCTGCAGCCCATGGGGGACCATTGGGGTGCAGAGCCCCTTCTGCAGCCCATGGAGAAGCCCATGCTGGAGCAGATGCCCAAAGGAAGCTGTGACCCTGTGGGAGGCCCAAGATGGAGTGGGGTCCAGGTAGAGACCTGCAGCCCCTGCAGAGGGAAGCCCATGCTGGAGCAGGTTTCTCCCAGGTAGGACTTGTGGCCCCAGTAGGGGACCCACGTCAGTACAGCTCATTCATGAAGGACTGCACCCCGTGGAGGAGGGACCCACAGGACAGCAGTTTGAGAAGAACTGTTGCCCATGGGATGGACTCACACCGGAAAGGTCTGTGAAGGAATGTGTGCCATGGGAGGGACCCCACAGGAGCAGGGGAAGGACTCTTCTCCTTGAGCAGCAGCAGAAACAACACCTGACCGTAACCCTCATTCCCTGCCCCCCTGCACCGCTGAGGGGGAAGAGGGAGAACATGAAAGGAAGGAGGGGTGGGGGGAAGGTGTATTCCTCCATCATTCCCAGATAGCTCTCCAGAAGATAACTCCCCCAGCATAACAAGCCATTAGTGTAAAAGCAAAGCACGGAGCCATTGTTTATATTGGTATGTTCCCAAAACTTAGCAAAGTAAAGTGATACGCAGTGCAGCCAGCAAACTCTGTGTCCCGCACAGAGCTATTCGATAGCTACTATTACTGTAGCATGCAACATATACATACAATTGCCTTTATCTCGCCCCACGTTGGGCACCAGAAAGGATTAGGATAAGGTGCAAAAGATAGCAGAGTTTATACTCTCTGCTTCCCATGAGCAGCGATGGTCAGCCACTTTCGAGAAGCAGGGCTTCAGCACGCATGACGGTTTCTCAGCAGGCAGCCACTGTCTCCAATGGCCATGCTATCCTGCGCTTTGCTTTTGCGCACGCAGGCTTCCACTTTACTTTTAGCTTTAAATAAACTGCCTTATCCCAACCCACAAGTTCGTTTTTCCACCTTACTCTCTCCCCTGTCCAGCTGGGACACAGGTGAAAAGCAGAGAGGACAAGAGAGGACAAAGCCCACACTACACTTTACAGAGTGGAAGGCAAACATTTTGGGGAAAAAAAAAAAGGGGGGAGGGGGGAGAGAAATTGCTTTATTCCATTTTCAAGAGCAGGAAATTGTGCCACTGCAAAATGTCAAATACTTGCAGCAATGAACAACACCTTTTGCTTCTCCACTGTGCTGGTTTGGGCTGGGATAGAGTTAATTTGCCTACAGTTTGGAATCTTCATTATCAAGTTCATTGTCTTCCACCATGACAAAAGCAGTGCAGAGAAACTTGGCACAGCTCCAAATTATGGCAATAGATGATAAATTGGTTATTTTCCCTCTTCTTCCCTTTTCCCTTTTATTTTTTTTTTTATTTCATAAACTCAAGCACAAAAATAGCAGAATACCTGGTCTTGCTTGCTTTTGCTTAAACTAGTCTCCTTTTACAAGGAAGGTTTTCTTCATATTTCAAAGCTAGAAAAAAACATACACCCCTTCTCCTAGTGATGTTAAACATACTAATGTTACTGCAGTGCACAGATCTTCCCAGAGTTGTGTGTGTCCCTTACATAAAAGCATTATCTTCTCTCAATAAAAGATGTATCAGCCAACATAGCTGTAAGTGGGTGCGGTTCACAATTCTGTATATAAGGTAAACACTGAAGCTTTATCAACACAAAATCCCAACTTACATTTATGTACTTCTTGTACATGTTGAATGACTTAGACAAGTTGTCCCATCACAATTCTTAACTGTGCTCCAAGTCCATTCTCGAGCAAACCAAATAATCATTGACTTGTTTTATAAAAAAGTATTGTGAACATGATTAAAGGAAGTTGTGTAAGGCACAGCTCCTAATACTGCAACAGACAACCTCTAAAAGGCTGTGAAGTTGAAAAAAGCGATTTCCTAGGTCACTGAGAAATATGTACTTGATATATGATCTTGTAGTAGTAATTTATTCAGAACAACAGAAAAAAAAGGAATTTAGGAATTTCAACTTATAAACATCCAACTGATCACCTAAGATCTTTTCAGTCAAGCACCTTAACACACTTGCAAACGCTGTACAACACTTGTGATACCCAAGAGCAACCACATTTAGCCTACAGGAGGGTCCTGAAACAAGCACCAAGCAATTAATACTACACATCAGTGTAGCCCTGTCTTTTATTTTGAAGACTCATAGTCCAAACTTCAAACTGTAATTTTATCAGGAAGATACCTCTTACAAAATTGTTAGGTTTTCCCAAGTACATAGTGAATGATACAAAAAGGTTAAGGTTGGTCAATACTTTTTCATAGAATCATAGAATATTAAGAGGTTGGAATGGACCCTAAAGATCATTTAATCTCAACACCCTCTGCCACCTCCCACCAGACCAGGTTGCTCAAGGCCTCATCCAACCTGGCTTTCACCCCAAAATGGATGAAACTACACATTAAATGCACTGAAAAACAGTTAAAAGATGGCACTAGCCTCCAAATATAACTAAATGAGTGAATGTATTTCTAATAGAGTTCCTTGGCAATCAGTTCTTGACTTGGGAGTGCTTAGCAATGACCTAGATGAAGGAAAAAAAATCATCAGCAAACATCATGGTTTCTAATACAGTCAAATCACACATCTAGTGACGAAAGTCATAACTACAAATAGAGGATTCACATGGAAAAGCACTGACTCACAAAAACTCAGAGTCAAGAAATTCTACTGACTATTTTGTCCAAGTATTCTTCTAACTAATAATAACTTTCCTCAACTATATTTTAAAATAATTACAGAAGACAATAAACTACTATTTTTACCCCCTCAAAAAACAGGGCCTGCACATACCATGAGAAAGCCCAAGAACGATCTCTGGGAATATGCAAAAACATCTTAACCATGAAGAAAACATACTGCAGGGAGACAGCTCCCACAGCAATCCTTTCCAACACCTTCCCAGGGAAAAAAAAGCTAGTGTAGTGTTACCCTTCATTTTGACACTTCTGGCACTCATTGTGGTAGTACTACACCATATGTCACTAGCTGGATCAAGAAATATATTGGGTACCAGGAGAAAATGGAATTACAAGCACCGGGATGTTGCAGCTTAAGTAAGTAGGAAATAACAAGGGTGTGGATATGGAGAAGCCTGTCTGGAGAACCCAAGCAGCACCAGAAAACATGAGATCTCAGTGTTGTTCAGTGTTGTGTGTAACCAGACTAACAGTTAAATTTAAGAAGCAAAGTTATCAGCCTGGTTTTTAAAAAAATAACTGATTGAGACCTAAAAACCTAATGGTCTTTTAATTTTTTAAGCAGGGAATAAATATTGATTTGAAGGAAACAGGATGCCTTGCCCCTGTATTTGACCCCCAGTGCAACCACAGCTGAAATTGTACACATTTCCGGTGTCCACAGGCAAACAAAAACTTTGAAACCCAAATAATAATCAGGACTATCATAAATTATTAAAATTACTGGGAGAGCTAATTTGCACCAAGAAAATTCCACTGGTCTTGATACTCCAAATACAGACAAGAGATAACCATATAGCCTACCCAAAAAGACAGCACATAGAGGTTAATTTTTATAAGAGGTATCTTCAGTCCAGCATAATGAGATTCAGTGAAGAGTTAATGGCTGATACACACTAAGTAAAACCAGCATTTTTTTAAGCAGTGATTAACTCTGGGCAAATTGTTGCCATAGCTAGAGTAAAGAATCCTCTGTCACCAGAAGATAAACTCTCAGATCAATATCCAAAGAGAAATATAAATCTAGACAGAAGACAAACTATGGCAAATTCTATGGCCTGTGCTGCACAACTGAGTAGTGGAGAATCTACATTCTTCTACTTTAAATTACCTACTAATTAAATGCCATCTTGGAAAGTGAAGTGCAGTAGCATTTATAGAACATTTACTGAATCATTTTTATATGCAACAGTTAAATACTAAACAAACTCTGTCTCCCTGCATGAGGTTCCAAGAAGCAAGCAAACATCTCAGTAAGAAAACCACAGAAGCCTATATGACCTAAAGCATAATGCCAAGATACTTGAAAATAAGGTTGTATAAGTGTATTGGGACTACGAAAACAAACTCTGCATTTTTTGATGAACCAATTTTGAACTACTTTTTGTTTCATCGTTCATTATAATACATATTTAACAAATATAGTTGTACATTAAAAAACAATATTATGGTAATTTTTAGCAACCTTTTCATTTAGACGGTTCAGCCTTCTAAATGCATCATAAAGAACAAAGTAGGAATATTAGGAGAAGCTAAAGCAAGAATACATTCTTTTTACTAAACAATTGCTTTAAATATAAAGTGACTGGGGAAAACTTTTGAATACTTATATACTTACGAGATGACTCCAGGCACACTACTTAGCTTAGCAACTTACTGTCACTTCTCCTGCATGAACAAAATCCATATTCATAAACTGGTGGGACTTTTTAAATAAGCCAGGAAGTGCATGTGTGCTCCCTCTAACCACATTTATCACTGCCTTGCTAAGCACAGAAATCATCATCCAAAAAGCTAGCAGCAAATTGAGCCAGTAATAACAAAACCTAGATAAGGGCAAGTGCCTGTTTCAGTGTCAGTGCCAACTGCTACTTCTTTTCACTGTCTGAGAACTAAGTGTGACATCTGGGAGAAAGGAAGACCACGCTCTATTTTGACTGTCACTTCATTCCCTCTGCTCAGCTCTGGAGTGCACTTGCAAATCCCAAATATAATGCCTGAGTGAAAATGCACAAGTCTCATCTGTCTTAAACAGATTTTTTTTCCCACACTATTAACAAGCATCTTAAGCATTATAAGAGTTTATCCTCTGCATAGGCATAAGCAGCCCTGACACCTTTTGATACAAGCAGCTGAGGAATGAAGAACTTGGGTTATCTGCCTGGGGACAAGAGAAACATCCATGGCAGTTCTCCAACCAGAGTCACACCTCGACAGTGCAAATCAACTCCTTAACCACAAGACCATCCTTTTCAATTTCAGCCTGAGGTTCAAAGTTGTCTTCTTCCAAATGTTACTTGCAAGCATCACCGGAGGGCAGAGAATGATGGATTTCTCAGCCTTCCTCTACTGTTGTTAGAATTTCTTCTCTGAATTCTCTGTTTGAATTGCCTTCTCCATTCTCCCAAAAGAGCTGGTTTAGAGGCAACAGCAAAAGGTATTCAAACTAAATCGACTAGTTGGTCACTAAACCAATTAGGTTTAATCAACCACTAACTAAACAAAGAAAAAATACTTAACTGAAATTTTCCTACAAAGAAATTAGGGATATAGATTTTAAAGGATTGATTTATTTCTTTTTACTTTTTGTTGGTTTTCCTTTTTTTTTTTTTTTAAGTGAGCATTAATGATACTTAAGGGAGAAACATTTCAATAGCAAAAAGTAAAGGAAAAGGAAAAAAAGAAAGCTAACATTTGAATGTGATTATTTACAGAATTTACTACTAACTTACTTTTTGACACTTTAAATTCCAAGTTTATTTAAAATTAATGACATACATCTTAATTTCAGTAATGTAAGATACGCAAGTGCTGCATGTTCAGCACAGGAAATGTCACTTGCTCAAGAGAATTAAAATAAGTTGGGTTTAAGTAGTTTTCTTCCTTTTCACCTTGTCTGCTACTACAAACAGAACTTACAAGTGAAGGGAAAACACAGTTTCTAGCATAATCTATTCTGCAAGTAAAGTCTTTAATAGAATGTTAGTGCAATATTATAAAAATCCCTTTAAAATTTAAGGTTTACACAATTCCTAATGAATTATAAACAAAGTTCCAAAACCTTAGGAGTAGATTTCCAACAACAGAAGAAACAGAGAAGGTTGCATCTCCAGCTCCTTAAAACAGAGTCCTTCCCTTCAAAAATAAAACCTGGAAGGTTAAAACCTGTATAGATATGCCACAGAATCACACTAAGATGAAAAGATAAGCAAGGGAAGGGTTGATGTTAATCTGATTCTAGGAAGAGCAGAAAAAATTCCCTTTTCAGCAAATTTCACAAACATTAAGTAAGTGCATGGCTATCCTTCTCAGATAGTGTCTACTGGTAGAATCCTGACAGTGTGGTTTATTCTTATATTAAAAAACAGTTTATTTCTCCAGGTCAGACTCTGCTCCCAGCAGCTATATTAGTATATCTCTACAACTGTAGTCATATAGTTTGTTTAGTAACCATCTACTCATTTTTTCTTCACCAGAAAAAGGCCACAATTTATTGCTAGAGCTGATACCACTGAAGAATTGGCAAATATTAGAAGTGCTAACTACCCTAAAACTCCACAAGCAGATGTGTCTAATTCAGAAGGAACTGTGTTTGAAGATACCTTCATCAATTCTCTTTCTAAGAGATCACAATCTTTTTCTCCAAGATACATATAAAAAGTTTAAAAAATGAAAGTTGCACACAGATTTTTGCGCTATAGCACAATACAGTATTGACATATTTTGCCGACGTACTTAGAAAACCCTCCCGTAACAGCTACAGTCAAGAGCAGCACAACCTCTGGGAGCCAACAAAGTCAGCCCCTAACGTCTGCTGGCTCTTCCGGTGGTATCCTGTCTGCTGCTCAGGACACTGGGAATAAATTGCAAGGGTCTTTCTGTGGTGGCAGCACTCAGATTGCAAATGTTCTCTGCAACTACACAAGGAAAGAAATGACACCATAGCACTGCAAAGCCAAATAAAGACCCTGAGAGCAAAAAAATTCCCGAACTGCCTCAAATGTACACTTTTTGTTGACATACAGGGAATGCAGTTAAGCCTCAAAAGAAGTCTGGTAGTGCTCAGGAATAAGAATTACATCGGGCACGATTCATGCGGGCTGGTAACACCATGTATTTCTCAACTGAGAGGGGAAACAGGAAGAGGGCAAAGAAATGTTTTAGAAAACACCTGGGCTACAGAACAACCTACACAGAGCAGTTCAGCTCAGAAAAGCAACGACATCCATCAGATAGGGATCCATTTATTGTTGTTACAAACCCAAATTTAAGTCCCAGCTCAAATTCAGGTAATCCAGGGCTTTATATGTTCTTGCAGGACAAAGCCCTAGAAGTGTAAGTACTAAAAACATTTTCAAGAAAAAAAGCAGAGAGCAGGAGGCAGACCACAAGAGAATTTCCAACTACCTTGGGCAAATAGGAATTTTAAAACTTTTTACAACATGTTACCAATCTGTTAAAAAAAATCAGGATAATAATGTCACAGGCAATAAGTGTTTCATAAATATCAAATTAATTCATGAAAAACAGGTTTTGTGATATGATATGATGCTACACAGACATATTTGTTCATCAAACTCACACAGCTCCCATTTAAATACAAGCTACTACCCTCCCATACACATATAACAAGTAAATCCCAATAGAAATTATTCATAATAGTGCTTCAATTGAGAACACAATTATTTGTAATTTCATAGTTAAGACAACCAGATGCTCCAGTGTCTCAGACCAGACACAAGTGTTATGTCAAAGTGTCTGTTTTAGCTTAAGCTCTCTGCTCTCCATATCCACACCTGAAAAAATCCACAGAAATTTACAGACTTTAGTAGAGATGCTCTAGATACCTGTATCACACAACAAACTCCCTCAAAACAACCAAAACACCCTGGAGTTTCATTCTGCTTGTCATAAAGATGAGGAATCACCTCGCTGATTTCCAGATCAGGTATTGTTCCTTACCTGCTAGAAGAGAACAAACAGATTTCTCTAGTAACAAACAACAAACTCGCAGAAATTCTTAAAACAAGAAATAAAGCACCTATCTAGATTGACTGAATTTGAGGCCTTCAGTTACTTCAGTTAGTGCTTATAAATGAGGTATTATGCTTCAGTAATCATACTCAGTTGCATCATCCAAAATCAGACTACCTTGCATATGCCTGCTAAAGGAAGATTTATCTAAAAGTGATACTTCTTTATTATAATTCAAATTACAGTAATTTCTTCAGACTTGCAGAGGCTACTCTGCACACTAAGCATTGGATAACTTAGGAAGACCTTTCAACTTCAAAACCACATGGCATGAACCAACATTAAATACATTTAAATTATTTAGGCTAATGGATAAAAAGGTTTAAAGAAGAACATTCCAAATCCCTGATAAATGAACTCTGTCAGTTTTTGCTTTATTTTTCCATTTTATTTATATTCACGCCATCTGGCTGTATTGATCATGCAGTTAAACAATCTTGTGGTTTTTTCAGATGAAGTAAATTCAAAACTAATTTGTATGATCATTCAGTAACACATATGCTCTTGAGTGATTTGCAGGTGCCAGCTATGAAGTCATTTACTGACTCTTGTAGACTGAGCTCCGATTTACAGAAAACACATTCCAGAACAACTATCCAGGAGGCCAAACAGACAACCACGCCCAAGTCCATGGATCTCTACTCATTTATTGGACTTTATATAATATGCTTAATTTCTGCAAGCCTCAAGTTTCAACTGATCTGTTTAGAATTTGTATCAGATTCCACACCCCAAACCACAGATACACACACCAACAGAATGGAGCAAGCGAAAAAACTAAAAAAGTTACTTATGCTAAAAGTTCTATTTCATCATAAACCACTTGCTCAAAAGGCCAGATTTATAGGAAATAAAACTGGCAATTGACAAAGCATGATAAAGCAACATTAAAAAAGACTGCTAAAAGTAAACAGCCATTAATTTCCAAGTGCTGTGGTAGAACTGTTTAAGTGACAATTATCTTTTTTCCATGTTTTCAGATAAAATTTAATGGACATACACAGATCTTATATGGTATTTCCAGCTGCCAGCCTTATCAAAGATTCAGTCTGTTCCTAAATACAACCAACAGGCAGCTCTAGACCCAAAGCTTTATAAACAATTACCTTAATTTTGCAATTTCACCAGATTTTGACCCTTAAAGTCACACATAGTAAAATGAGCTACTGTTTCTACAAGAAGAGATGGAGGTGTCATGGAAAAAAAAAAAGGGGAGGTAGGGCTTTTAATTTTTAGTCATGGATTTTAATCCACCATTTCAGGCATCAAAATATGGTTTTTTTCTTTTTTAAAACAAAACTACAGGAGAACTGATAAACCAAGGAACAGATAAAAGTGTAATGTGAATCTAGAACAGAACTGCAGTAACCAAATGACAGTAAAAGGCCTTCTCTATGTCTACATCTATTCTGCAGCCTAGTTTTATGTGTATCCAATTCGTACCACATTCATTATCATTTATAGCTGGCACACCTATGCATGGCCTCCAGTGTTTGGAATTAGACCAGCTCCTGAAACTCTTCAGGAAGTACTGCTACAGTTCCTACCACTGATTGAGCCGCACATGAGTCACCACCACAACATCACGGGCATTTGTGCAACTCTGTCACTCATAAACACTTTAAAATTACTATCAGAATATCAAGGTCCCAGTCATTCCCATGTTCTTATTGCTTGTGATCACCTAATATCAGCAACAGCAGGTTTGAGGCGGGGTGGTTGTTGGTTTGTGCAATGGTTTATAACTAGCTCTGTACACGTTCTCTCTAAAGCATCTTCAAAACGACCACTGTGATGCCTTATATTGAAAGTCAAGTTTTAGATACTCATCTTCATCCATTCCCTTAGAGGACAAAGTTGAATAACAAAAAGTAAAATACTAATACGAAATCTTCTCTCTTGCTTTCAACAGATCCTTGTACAGCATTATTAACTCCACAGTCTGGCTTCAACTCCGTAAAAAATTTTGCTCTACAACTAGACCATAACCAGACCTTCCTCGGGACTTCCACAGATGCACGTCAGCCTGTCCACACCCAATAAATTGCAGGACCTGGGCCTGTCACCATATTAGCATAAATTAGGACTTGTCAAACAGGTAAGACATAGCAACAGAAGATATTTTATGAGCATAAAGGTAACTGTTTCCACTGTCCCACCCCACAGCGAAAGAAAATAATAATAACAATCACAAGCATGCCATTTCCCCCCCTTTATTTTGGGAGGCTCTCAGCCGGCTTTTCATTCTTTAGGCATCCAAGATAACTTCACGGAAGACAGAGACTAACGCGATAGAGAAAGGAGCTTAGAAGCGGGACCCTGTCAGGCAGGGACAGCAGCATGTGCCGCGTCAGCCCTCCCCTGCCCCCGCCCGCACCTGCGGCGGCCGCGCCGGGGGCACCGCTGCGACCCCGCACCGGGCCGCCTCCCCGCCCATTCCTACGCCAAACTCGGCTGGGGAAATAAACAAGTGAAACAAAAGGAAGGAGAGTGGGCACGGAGGGGAAAAGAGCCTGGCCCGGGGCCGCGGCGGCCGGGGAGGGGTCGGGTCGGGCGGCAGCGCCGGTTACCCGGGCACCATCTTGGGGGCGGCCGGGGGTGAGCGAGGACGCGGCCCCGCAGCGCCGCCGGGGGCCGGCCCGGCGCTTTACCTGCTCTGCCAGCCCTGCAGGAGGTTGGTGTATTTGCTGAGCGTCCCTTCCAGCACCGGCTCCCGCCGCCTGCCGCCGCCTCCGGGCGCCTGCGCGCCCCCCGGGCTGGCCGCCGCCGAGCCGGGGCTGCTGCCGCCGCCGCCGGCCCCCCCGCCTCCATCCAGCCTGCCCGCGGCCGCCGCCCGGCCCGGGAGCCCGCGGCTGGCGGAGGAGGACGAGGGGGACGAGCCCGCCGACGTGGGGCGACTGCTGCTGCGGCTGCTGCTGTTGCTGCCGCCGCCCTCGCTCGCCGCCGCTTTCTCCATGGAGCCCCGCGGCTCAGGCTGCCCGCCCGCTCCGGCCGCGGCTGCCGCCCGTGCCCGGCAAAGCCCTGACTCACAGGCGGCGCGGAGAGGGGCGGCGCCCGGGGGAGAAGGGGCCGGGCCGCGCCGGGCGAGGGAACCGCCGCGCCGCCTCCTCGCCGGGTGGTGCGGGGAGTTGGGCGGCGGTCGGTGCCCCGCGGCTCCGCGGGGTTCCGCCCGCCGCCCCCCGGAGCGCCCCGCCCGCCCGGACCGGAGGCAGGGCGCTGCTGCGGCGCCGGGGGCCGCGCAGGGGCGGGGGCCGCACACGCGGAGGCACAGGGCGAACGGGGAGAGGCACAGCACGCACGCCGACTGCATGGTGCCCGCGGCCGGCACACGCCGTGCGACGCGGAGGGGCGACCCCGGAGGACACGGTGCCCGGGTGCGGGGCGGGCATGCAGACCCACGGCGTGGCAGGCGCAGAGCACACACCGACACCGCCTCCGGCCCCGGCACCGCGCCCCCCGTGACGCGCCCGCCACATGACACGCACTCACCCGAGGAGCGGCGGGATGAGCGCCGGGACACCGCCGGGGAGCGGGGTGCCGGGGCCATAAAGCGTGTGACTGACTGATACTCACAAAAGCTGTGCCCACCGGAGCACAAAGCGGAGCGGCCGAGGTGGGGGTGCTTGGTACGGGCGGGTGCACATCACTGCTTCTCACCGTGGAGCGTGACACCAGGGAGGTGGCTGTCCGTGCTGCAGTAACCCAGCAGCACGGCTGTGTCCGCACACATGAGGTAGGTGGTACGCCCAGCAGTCAGGACACAATATTCTTGCTCAACCCATAGCGGATAATGTGTATCAACAGACCATAAATAATCCACCCAGACTTTGCAAAACAAACATTATTGTAAAGCCACATTTCCTGAAAACAGAGAATTTAACCTCAAGATCACCGTTAAAAAGCTAAGCAGGTCCTTGTACAGTCGGCTTTGTACAAAGCTATGGGGTTACATACTCTCAAATCACTTCTATGGCTATCCTTGCTGCACCCATTGCAAGTGCCTCCGTTACATTACAACGTGTATCTTCAGAGCACATCAGAGATGTAAGTATTCTTCTTGACCTTTTATAATTGGAGAATGAAGTATAGAGGAGACTTAGAGCGTCTATGAAAAGTATAAATTTAGCTCCTGTGCTTTAACCCTGTGGAAAGTTTAGCAGTCCTGTGCAGTAGAGACTTGTTGAGTGTAGCATCATGTGTGCCGTGTGTGATCACCTCAGAAAATAGTCAAACCATCTGAATCCACACACAGATTTCTACATTCCCTATAAAAATCAGCATGGAGTGGTGGGATGCTAACTTAGATTCTCCCAGTTTTCTCTCTGGAAAATCCTACCATATGTGTTGTGGTTGGGTAGCTGAAGTGTTGGACAATCTGATCCTGAATTTTGGGTGGTTAAACTTCTCATGTTGTAGCTAAATACTGAGGCACTGTGGTCTAGAAACTTGAATTTTGATATTTCATTGGTGGAACATTTAATGCACATCTCTTGCAGTACAGACAAAGATTAAGAACTCAGTTAATTTTTAGAGTAAACATTTTCTCAAGTCAGAGCTGTTGATCGTGATGTTCATTGTAAAATTACTCAATCATTGTTACTATGTAAAGAAACCTTCTTACCACAACCTGAAAATCCTCATTCTTAGGCTCAACTCTTCTTCTGGTGACCACACTGTTCAGAAGACACGGGATGAACAAGGCGTGTTCCTTCAGGAATCTCAGATCCTGCTCGCTCGAGATGAGGACAAGATGCCTTTATTTGTCCTCAAAATGTTACAATGGCAGCCCAAAACTGTGGAAACAATATGCTTTAATGAGGTAACTATGTCACCACATCAGCTACTGCAGCACATTACCTATGTATATTCTACATTATAGGTGATGAATGTAATATTTTCTGCCTTCCACAGAATCTGTTGGAAGATAATTCTGTCAGGAAAAGAAGCCACCTGACACATGAATAGAGATGCTTCTCATATCTTTCTAAACAATAAAGCTCAAGTAACAATGATATGCTTGTCAGGGAGTTTCTGAAATAAAAGGGATAACTGTCTTTAAGTATATTATATCCCCATGAGAGTTTTTCAAAATCATAAAACATGCTTCCACACTTCTAAAAGGATTGCTGTGATGTGATAACATCAGAAGTCTTCCTACAAGTTATAAACTAGTTAATAGATGTCAAACAAAACACGTGAATAAATGGCCACTTCAAATAGAGGGTAACCACTAAGAGTTACTCAGTAACCCCTCTGTTACTCAGTATCTTCTTAAATCAGAGTTAAAACTAGAATCAAATGCAAAAAAAAAAAAAATAGCAGAAGGATCTAACAGTAGTGACTAAATCACTGATAAAATGGCAACGGAAATTTAATGTTGCTAGAAACCAAAGTAAAGCACATGTGGAGAAAATAGTTTTTACTATGCATGCATTATGATCTATAAATTAGCTGTAGCCTCTTAGGCAAAAGATCTTGTAGACATTTTAAATAGTCCTCTGAAAACCCCATCTCAGTGTTCAAGGGTAATCAAACAAACAGCTGTGATGAGTTCGTTAGGAAAGACAGAAATAACAGCTTGCTGCTATATAAATCTGTAGTACAGCCAGTATCTGTATACTCTGCATTTATAATATTCCTTCCAAAAGGACAGAGTAAAAAGAGAAAAGGTGTAAATGCCAGCTTTTTTATGAGGAGAGAGCTCACTGAGCAGGGTTTTCAGTTGAAAAAAGAGACAACCAGTGTACAAAATTATATTCAGATTAATAGGAGTGATTCTTCACAGTTTCTCATGAAACAAGAACTATGGAGGAACTGGTTTAAAACAAGCACAAGAAACTCCTTTCTCACATGGTTTATACTCATAAAGCTCATTGTTTTGAGATGGTTTTGGATGCCAAACATATAGAAAGATTAAAAACGCAATTGCTTTTGAAGAACCTTAAACAAGGTTGACCAAGGTGTTTTCGATCTATTTGAACTTCAGAAAGGCTCTAAATTTCTGACTCCTTGAATACTATTTACTTTATAGTAAATAGGTGAAAATATTCCCTGCCCTGTTCTTTCTCTAGATCTTTATCTAAACACATACTCATGGAAGGCATAAAGTACTGGACTAGAGAGACCTTTAGTTTAATCTATGGTATAACTTTTCATATAAATAGGAATATATAAATATATAAATATGAAAGAATGCTAAGGATTCCTTCCAAAGGTCCTTTTGAAGCACACATTTGCACTGTATTCAGCTTTTATATAGTGTAGATTGCATTATATTGTATAGAATGTGTCATTCTTCTCATCCCTTTTCCCTTCCCAGTTTGTACATATCATTGCAGCCTAACAGAGCTGGACAACCTTTCATAGCAACTTTGATATCAGTGAACCCCTAGCCCCATTTATTTGAAGTTATTCATGTTCTTCAAAATGTCCAAACCTACACTTATTTTACTAATTAATTGTCTGTCCCAGTAGAGTTAGACTTCAGGCTAATACACACTGACTTGGTCTGATGCAATATTGCATGATGTATGATTTGTCACAAGTATTCTTAATTAGCTATTTATTAATGCAACCTGCCTAATGAAGGTTCACACTGTTTCCAAGGTAACACAGCTGCTATGTTACAGTCCTCCTTTAGAATGTTCCTTTGACTCTCCAACCAAACCAAAATTATGCTTCTTTCATTGAGAATGCAAAAGAATCAAAATAACTCATTATTTATCCCACCTTTTAGAAAGCAACTGTTTGCCTTTGTCAGGAAACAGAGGCATTTCTCCATCCTATGCTAAGCTACACAGTTTTAGCTTCCAGAACAAGGTCAGCTCTTAATCCATTTGCTAATTTATGTTTCCCAGGCATCTTGGCTTGGGTTTCTCTACCTTTTTAATACCCTCCTAGCAAACAGTTTTCATGAAGGACTCTGCAATTTTACGTCTTCCCACCACAAGATTTCAACTCAATTTCTCTCCATCATAATCCTACGGAGGAATTAAGCTATATGGTCTACAGAAACTACTTCTGTCCAGGCTACAGTCAGACACTGAACGTATTACATGGAAATACCCCAAGGCTTGCTCAGTTTTACCATCTTCTCCTTCTTGCCCTTCTCCTGAGACACTGCTTTATTTCTCATGGGCTTTGGAGACTAAATCCATCTGTCACTAAACTTAAGGCAATACTTAGGGCAAAACCATACCACTGTGCACTTCTATCACCACTGTCTATAGATGACAGCACTGGAAAGACTCTTAAATGATCCCTAAAGTTCAGCTCATGCCGCGGTGATGCCATCTGCACCAAGCCTGCTGTCATTAATGCTTCCCCAATGGTCTATAGTGACTGGCACAGAGTGAATGCAGCAGGTGGAAAGATGTGCAGCAGCAGTGTGTCTTCCAGTCCTTCCTTAGATCCAGTGCTGTAGATTACTGAATTTGAAAGGTTAAAAGAGGCAGTGACTCCTCTAATCTGATCTTTTTAATAACTCAGTACGAGAATTGTCATGTTCTGTCTTACACGATTGTTTCACTTAGATTTTAACCAGCACATCATCCATGAGTAACACTTCTGACCTGAGAATTTCAAGAACATAGAGAAACTGCCACTAAGTCTGCAATCTACCAACTTTAGGATTAGCTTTGCTGAACCAGTATGCATTGTATCCTCCCTCCCCAGTGCAGTGTATGATAAACATGCTGCTTTGCCACACTTCATCCTGTTGTTAGCAGCTTCTCATCCACCAACCATCCTCCTAAACCTCAACTCAAAGTTAGTGACAGGGAAAGCCAAGAGAGACATGGCATATGGAAAGAGTACCCAAACTACCTTTGCTGCCAAAAACAACTGAGATCAGGAAACAGATACTTGCGTACAGGTTAATTTACTCTTGCAAATTCATGTGGACTGAGGTTTGTGCTGCCACAGCTAGACCCTCATAGCTTATTAATTCAGCTATAGTATACTGCCCTGTCATTTGAAGGTTAGACCAGTTGAAACAAAACTTGATCAAAATGTCTGAACCTCTGGAATACAAAATTTGGGATGGTTAGCTGGAGAAAATACTAGTTTATAATATGCAAATTATATATATATTTGCATTGGATGTCATTAAGTGTGCATGAGGAAGTGATGTAAATGACAACCATGAAAGGTATTTTCTGCATAGCTAGAATCAACCCTCTGAACTGCAACTGGAAACAAATAAAGAAACTGAGTGAGCATAAGAAGCTAAGTGAGCACAAATATCACTGACGCTATATATTGTGGTAACAACCATATTGTGTGCCAGTGAATCTTTGGACAGTTTTTATAGATAGTCACAAATACAGTTCTTTAAAATAAATTCATTCATACAGTGAGGCCAGAAGAAAACATTGAGATTATCTAGCATAACCAGCTGGGTAACAGAAACCCTTTTTGGTTTGATGTGGAATTGCAGATAAATGTCAATATAACAAATCTTAACAATGTGCAGGCATTTTTGTATCTCTGTAGTTAAACATTTAGGGATTTGAAAAGTAAACTAGCCCAGCAAAGGTCAAATTCAGATTCATATTCAAGACCAGACTGAGTTTACTCAGTGCCTCTCTCCTAACTTACACCAGTGCTCAAGCTGTCTTTTATCCCCCTTTTTTGGAGAGCTGAGTGGTTCCAGTGGAATCTGTCAGATTTCAACATCTATTATTCATAAGGCATGAGGCTGTATATCACTGTAATAACACCCAGCTTGGTGTCCATCCACTTTCTGAATGAAACATCTATGCCTAATCTGCAAAACCATTTGTACATGCAAAAAGTATTGCTATAGAGCACTTATACTGCAGAGTATATATTTATTGATAAAATAATGCTGGTTTATGCTGCTTGGACTCTGACCTCATACTCCACCACCATTTTGTATAGTTATTTGATAAGAGCGTCCAGTATCTTACATCTTAAGAACCAGTGTCTTTCAAACTGGACCTATCTCTAAGCCCCCTTACTCACCTATGGCAGAGCTCTATTTTACATCTTTAAAAATGCTATTTAGGTAACATTAAAATCCACCACACAATGGGATGGCACGTAAAAAAAAAAAAAAAAAAAAAAAAAAAAAAGGGAAAAAACTATGCACTAGAAATCAAAAACAAAACACTAACTTTTAAGATGTTTTGGCACTGAGAAAAGAAGAAAAAATCAGTTAATAAAACTTTCTAACGACTACTTATGCAGAAAGTACTTTTGATTACTAATTTCAATCTCCATTCTGCAAGCAGCTTTATCTACACAGAAACCTAATTGAAACAAATCCAAGTTTGTAATGCAACTTTAGAAACATTAGTTTCTAATGCCTCCTTTTTTACCTACAAATCTGCATTAAAAATACTGGTATGTATTTCATTATGTGTGATTGAAATTTACAGACATGACAAATGACAGAGTATGTTTGAAACATTTTCCAAAGCTGCAGAACTTTGTACTAAAACACGCATAATGTTCACTCAACTTCTCATGACAATGTTTTAGAAGCTGTGCTGATTATAGAGGTTTCCTAGTTTTTTAATCAGTAATGTAAACACACAAAATAAAGCAAGAACCTTAGAGCAAAACATGACACCTCTATTTTAACTGCCTTCACTATCAAAAGAAATCTCTTGTAAATTCAATGAACTACTGAAATACGTTTTGTCACTCAGCTCTAAATTTTAGCTCCCACTAACAAAAGCTAATAAGCATGTAAAAGGCAGTAAAGCTTGGGGGTTTTCTACAGTTCAAGGGTTTATAGTCTTGGGGGTCATACTTTAATTAACTCTAGAATGTGTGATGTGTGTAATTATTCCAAGCTAGGGATGACATTTTTCTTGCCAGGCTTCACCAATGAGTGATTTTAAATTTGGCTGATAACGGACAAATTATAATAGCTTGTGAAAAACACATGAACCAAAATTTTCTTACATATTACAATAAAGAAAATTAGTTCGAGAAAAAAACCCAAAACAACCATAGAAGAGGTGTGCTGTATATTGCCCAACTCACACAAATGGTGGGCTAATACTTTTGTAGTGTGCAGATTTAATGCTGATACTACAGGAATCGTTACATTCAGCAGGACCCCACAGCACAGAATCGACTGTTATCTTCACTGATTCTGAAGAACAAAATAAACTGCATTTTATAAAAGCCTGACAGTATCATTTATCTAATCCTCTTCTGGCTGCTGAACAGAAAACGACAGCCATATTTTTTTCTCCCTCTTCTCCGGTGAATTTGCTTGTAATACTTGCTCTCTCATATCACACTCAGCCTTGACAGGAGTATCCAGTGGAGATAACCTCAAATATGCAAAGAGCTGAATTATGATTCCATCCCTCTGGTTTCTAAAACTCAGCTGTCAGCTTTGATCTTTGACTTTTGAGAGCCTCTTCTGCAAAACAGAATGTACATTCATATATGGCTTGATGGAATAGTATTTGCCATGATTTCAAAGGCAGAAACAACTGCTAATTTTTTAGGATAAGCATAGTACAAGTTCAGGAAGCTGACAGTTTTCAGTTTAACTTTTCCTGACCTTGGTTTTTTCCATAGAGAGTGCCTAGAACAGGCACTCCTTAGCTGCAGTTTCACAAATCCAGACATTCTAAACTCTCAGCTCTGTCAGCTTCAATCAGTCAAAACCTTCTCCCTACTATACTGTGTTACAGCCTAAAAATAGGGCTATGCTTTCAGAAAATGAGATAGCATTAAAGTTATGAAAGTTGATAAAACAGATTCCAGATGCTAACAACCTGGAATGACAGTGAGAGGAAGAATCTAGGGGTGTGCACACAAACATTTTTCTTCCTTCTTTATAAGCTTCACAGAAGACTAGAGAAATTTGTTTTATTTTTTCTGGCATCCCATCTGTATGAAATTAAGAACTAATGTTTAATCTTACTATCCTATTGCAGAAAAATAGGAAACAATTCAGGGGGACCTTGAAATCCTGATTAGGAGAGGTCAACCCCTAACTGACAAGAAAGGCATTGGATCGCTAAAATAAGATCTCACAGATATTCAAAACTGTCATCAGAAATAAAAATTTAAACAAACAATGTAACAAATCTTTGAATGGTCTCAACAAAAACTTTTTCCATTCAAATTAAGCTTCACTTAATCTGATGTCAGATTTAAAAACTCTCTAAGTTCTCACCATATTTTTCAAAACAGTTAATGCAAAACAAGTAGAAAGAATGTGAGGTTTTAGTATAAATATCAAATGGAACAGGAAAGGTCTTCAAAAGATCATTCACCTCTTTTTTTTATTATTTTAGAAAACTGCTTGAACAGAATCATCATCTAAAAGCTATAAATAAACTCATACACAGCATGTGCTTCATAAACCAGAATAGAGTCTTATTATGGGAAAACACAACCTCTATACTAATTTAATCTTATCCCAGATTCCTTCATGTCAGAAATCAAATTTGTATTGCTTGTAGTAGAGGAAGGCATAAAATTCTGTTGCTGACAGGGGGAAAATGGGGTTTATGGGCAGAAACAAAGACAAAAATCAGTCAGTTTGACAGAGTTTAGATATTTCTTTTTTTTTTACTAACAACAATGAGGACTGTCACACCACAATTAGAACACCAGCAAGGTCTTTGGCAGTTGTTGTCGCCTCATTTTTGCCAGGAAGTTCTGTTCTGACCAAGTTTAGACAACACTTTCATAGCAACAAAAGCGGCTGGTCTACTTTAGAAATCCCAGTGGAGACGGAGCTGCTCCAGTGTCAGCCTAAGAGTGTAATGGGGAGTTTGCCAAAAAAGGCTAGGTTAGATGCAGTCTTCAGAGGCTACACATAAACCAAATGTGTCAAAATCCTGGCAGTTAACTGGCAGGAAGTTCATAACCCAGGGAGAAAGAGAAGACAAGTCTCCTGACATAACCACAGCATTTTCTCACTCTCACAGAGTTTTTAGAAGGAAAACTGATGTTGTTTGATGATGCAGTGCACCAGAAATAAGTCAGAGGCCATCACCCGCAGACAAGCATTTCAGGGTAATTTGAATCTTAGGAAAATATTACAAAGAGAAACATATCTAAGTAAGCCAACCCAAGCCATTGCACAGAAAAGAGAAGGTTTTATGGGAAAAAAAAAGTATTTTCTAATGAAAGTAAACTGATGTCCTGATGCCATGGGTTTTAAGATTATTTTTCTGTAGTAGTTTTGAGGGAAAATACCACTCCCATCTACAGAAATTTTATGCATAGCATTTCTGAGACATTCCTTGCACTCAAGTAAATTTTCTTCACAGAGAATAGGAACTGTATTTGTGCATTCAGAGGTACTAATGGCCTTATTAATTAATAAATGTGGGAAGAAATTCATGAAGCAATAGTTTTTCCCTACCACTTCCCTAAGGTAAAACTATCACAATATTATGAAGTTGTTTAAATGCAGTACGGGTCATTCAGGTGTTAGTCTTGATAAAAGAAAAAAAATAAAGTGAAGAAAAGGTAGAAAAATCCTCTTGTATCAACCTCTTTCTCAGGAAAATTCTCCACTTTAATTCAAGTCAAAGGAGCTAAGGTTACCAACTGTTTATTTGGCCAAGAGCTGTTTGCTTCAACCAAGACTGGGGAGACAGATGAACAGCAAAGCATTCTACAGTATCAGTTTACAGAAAAAAGATTAATATCCATTTGTAACATGGAACCAAGGCAGTACTTTTTTTCCATTTGCAATCTGTAATACAATGCAATCAATGCTACTCCCTTGGAGAATCAAGTTCTTTTTTTTTCTCATGAATGCTGCTCTTAGCCAGGAACACACATGTGAAAGGACTGACCAGGAAGCACAAAGCTTCCTGTTTCACTGGCTACTGAACTTCCTGTACATTCCCTCTACTGTTAGTGGCACTCTTTGGGAAGAGCTGCACCTCTGAAAAATTTTTGCTATATAAAGGAGAAGATGAAGAAATTCAAACCCCACTGGAGTCAAAGGATTTAACGTAGTTGATCTCTGCTATGCGTCCTGTTTCTCAGAGTCTACTTAATGACATATAAAAAAATTTAGAATACGTATTCTAAAGGCTTAATCACAGCTCTTACTCTCTAGAAATACAGCAGACAATGTAAGGAAGTTCAAACGCTGGTATATAGTGTACACAAAAGCAATAGGTATCATAAAAGTAAAAATGACATTGAGAAGGTCACTTTTTTAGTGACTGGTGCTGAAATGCCTGGTATGTTTAGGCATCTCTTGTTAATATAGGTCAAAGAAAGTAGTGAAACTGTAGCGTAGAACCGTAAGAAGTACAATAGCTCTGCTACAAACTGAAACACAAGTGTGGTTTTATCTAGGGTACAAGAGTACATTAGAGTACCTGTGGCTGAATGAAAACTGAAATCAAATTTGCTTTCTCATGAAGGAAAAGAATATTGAAATGCAGGAAACAACTAAAAAGCTTCAGAAAACACTTAAAAGACTGGCAGGTTTAGAATTAAATCTGGGCACATTATTTAGACCTACTTCACCATCTACTCAGTCCAGAGCAAGGCTTCTAGCGGATGGATGGCAATCTAACTCAGCAGACATGACTGAAAATTCAAAATGTCATTAAAAAGGATGACTCTGGTATGAAACTCAACTCCTCAGGGTACTAAGGAATGTGCATACAAAGCTCAAAATCAAAGTCAAGCAAAATATCACATGAAGCCTTACATTCTGTGATAGCCAGCACAATCCAGGAAAGCATGTCACAAATACATGTAGGGAGAAGCAAAAAATCTAATGCATTATGTCATTTTGCAAGGGTGCACCAGCAGAGTGCATAACATCAAAAAGGAGACAATGAGGGCCTCATTAAACCTGATTAATTCCTCACAGGAGTTCTATCAGGAGATGAATGGACTGCCAGCTAGAAGGCAAATGAGAAATGTATTGCTTTGTGCACCAGCGTCCAACTTAAAACTAATGTATTGCCAGAAATGCAGAATTTTAAAAAAAAAAAAAAAAGCCACTAATCATAGAAGATAAGCAATAGGACCTAGATTTCACAGTGGTTAGCTTTTCCCACCGACATGATATAATAATTAGGCTATATCTCTGTAAGTTATAACTGTGTCAGAGGGAAATAAAGCCCCAAATTTGGATTACAATAATCATTGTCCTTAATCTTACTGAGATGGCCACACTCAGAGGCAAAGGGCAAAGCAAAATAATTCAGGTTATTATGAAGACTTCTTCCTAGAAAATACAAAGTCCTCACAGAGTCTTGAAAAGAGCTGGAAAAGTTCAAGCACTTCACATTTCATTACTCCATGAAAGTTCCCCTTGGCCTAACATAGCATGAGAAGAGAACCTGAATGCATTATTTTGGGAGTCACAGAGTAAACAGAAGAATAAAAAGAGCAAATGGGTTTCAACATCATAGGAAAAAATATTCCACTTAGGCATGGATTCCAAAGCATTCAGCAAATATTTTAAAAGGAAACATGTTCCATTTCCTCAAAAGGAAGGAACACTCAGGGAATGTGGCTGATGCCAAGGATTTTTCTTCACTGAATGCATTCTCAAAATCTGTTGGATATATCTGCAGTAGCCTATCCTGCAAAGCTTATGGATTTCACTTTTGCTTTTGAGAAAAAGCTAAATCGTATTTTTCTTTAATCCAATATTCTAATTAAATCCTCAGTGTTTAAAGGTGCAAGGCATTGCCCTGTTAATGTGGTAATTAATGACTACAAAGCCATTTTTCCATTTCATTATAATTTGGACAACTCATACACTTCAGAAGACTTTAATTGTATTACTGATGATGCATGTTGAATGGTCAAAGCTTGTGTGTGTTGTGTACATTTTAGTGCCCTCAAGGCCAATGCACTAAACAATTTAAAACTTTTGAATAAATACTCCTGCAAATTTGAAAGCTAAGCCATGAACTATGAAGTTCACTGTTATTACAGCAGATTAATTAGTCATGCCATGGAGTTCACAGGTGCACAGACAAAGAAAAAGCCAAGGCATCATCTCTACTAGCAGGAAATATGAGGATCTGAATGAATAAGAGATCTAATAATATTTGTTCTGAAAGATGCAGCAAGTTTTATAGCAGTTACAAAAATAGATATGAACAAGAGGTTTCATTATCTACAGTGTTAATTTATTCTTCAATGCAAAGGTTTTCTACACTATTTTGGTATTCATTGTTATGTATCAGGTATAAACTAGAATACCAGAGCAAAGGAGACAAGTTTGCAGAGATGGGGATAACTACAGGGAGGATAATCTCTCTATGCTAATAATTGTAAAGAATTTCCTTTTTAAACAAATGCACACAAAATAGGCTATCAAAGAGTGCTAGACCCTCTCCTCTACATAAAAATACAGGCATTTTCTTTTGAGACAGTACTTTGTGGCATGCTGTTGATTCTCAAGGTAGATTTATGTAAATAAAAGTGGATCTATCCCTTATTTATATTCAAAATTCTATCAAATTCAAAGTATTTCTATCCAAAATTAAAGAACAGGCTGCCCAGGGAAGTCAAGTCACTATCCCTGCAGGTGCAGTTCTTAAGGACATTGTTTAGGGTAGACTTGGCAGTGCTGGGTTAATGGTTGAACTCAGTGATTTTAGAGGTCTTTTCCAACATATGATTATATGAAATTTAAAACTAATGATGAAATTGTTAACATTACCATAGTTCATGGTTATTTTTGTAAACGCATGGATTTTTTTGGTTTTTTCTGTTGCTTCTCCCACACCCAAGTAACCAACTGAGCCATCATTCAGGAATTTGGAATCCAGAGCTCTTCTGGGAATATCTCTGTTGAACAGTGACCTACGTTAGCTGCTAAAACCAATGAAGCTATCCATAAATTACAGATTTTTAGATTCTGGATTTTGCTAATGAAGAATATCCCACTCTTTCTTAAATAGAAAAGGTGGTGATTTAGATTAAGTCCAAAGTGGAATATTAATTCAACTCATTTACTAACTTCAAGAGTCAATAAAAAGTGATGTGTTTAATGGCTATAAACTTTGCTTTGTGCCATATCTTGTTCAGAAATGTTCAGTCTAATGCTTCCTTTGTCATTGTCTTGGTCTTTCTCTCAGTCAGTTTGCATTTACAAGCTTTGTAAACCAATAAAGTCCCCGTGTGTTTGAACTTCAGCTGCACGGGACAGGTTTATTGCCAGGAAACAGCAACTCCCTCTAGCGCCAAAGGAGCTTCCTCCTTTACAGCACACTAAATTAATCTCCAGTGAAAGTCACTCTTTGCTACTTAATGTCATGTTCTCGTTATAAAGTTGCATTCAGGAGTCTTTTCTCCTGTTACTGTGTTTTGTTGTATCTGCTGACACAAGTGTTAACAGGTACTAAACTTAAACAGAAAAAAAAATTCTGTGCTCACAAATTAGGATGCTGTTGGGCATTGATGATTTTTTTTTTCTTTGAAACACACTATTAAGCACACCGAAAAGCTTTGCTTTATATACTCAGACCCTATCAGAATGGCATTAAAGCTGGCTCACTGCCATCTTTGAAGGCTGTTACAGAACCTCGTGCCCTTTTATAATTTATGGCAAGTGTATGATTCTCAACTAAACAAACAAACAAATTGAAATCAATCACAGTTACTCTGGATGCTAAAGTTGTCCTAGGTGTCAACACTCAGCAGGTTAATATGTATAGAATCTGCCACTGAATAACAAACCAGAAAGTTGCAACACCCTCATGGGAGTTTTTATCCTCTAGAGATAAGATAAATAAAAGCCCTACGCCCTTGAATTACAAACCAGCTGTGGCAGATCAGTTCCACGCAGGGCATTCCATGGTGACTTGGTATGCTGATAAGAGGGTCTGGATGCTGCTGGTACCATTAGGCTGTATACATAATTATACTGTATACAAAGGTTACTGAGGTTGTCACACTCGGTGCAGAGAGGCTTTGTGTACACTGGGATTACACAGCTTGCATTGTTTTCTAGTGCACAGCAATGGAACAGCATGAAACTAGGTGGTAGAGGCAAAAAAATAGCCCACTGCTGGTGAGAATTAAGATTACATCTCATTAAAAGCGACCAGAGGCATCAGGGAAGCTGTCCTACTTCCATCACAGAGTGGGGACTGGCCTGCAACACTAGACCTGCCCTCCATCCTGCGCTAAGCACTGTGGGTGGAAAAGAATAGGAAATGAGGTTTATAGAAAAGATCTCACTTGAAACTCCTGCTTCAATGCTCTAAAATTAGATAATGATCTGATGTCCAAAAATACATGGTTTTAAATCTTTGTAGGATCACTTATTATGACCTACTATATAGAGAAAGGATGAACACAGGAAACAAGCATCTGCCCTGCTGTCTTAAGGTCAGAAGCTGAGGTACAAGCTGTGTGTGGTGGCCACTTACAAAGCAGACAAGCACTGGGCTGTACAGATGCCCTGTACAGATCGATAGCAGCAAGGTCTGTCTCTGTATCTCTTTGTGCTGCAATGTGGCAGAGTTCTACAGTGCACCAGCTAAAATAGCACAAAGTCAGCAGATAGAAGAGGTGAAGACAGTGGGGCCAAGAAATGACTTGTCTATCCCAATGCAACTGCCACATAGAACTTGGCTTTCTTACTCCTGTAGCGCTTTTTTTTCCCTTTTTTTTTTTTTTTATTTTTTTTTTTTTTATCACTGACACCCTGTGAGTCCCACATAGTAGGTGGTTTGGCTTTACACAACTGATAGCCCCCAACCTGGTCTTCATCCACCATCTTGGTTTGGTGCTCAGCTCAAAGGCTCACAAATTTCCTTCCTGCTATAAAAACCTCCTGTTAAGAGAAAGTTACCTGAAATTTAACTAAGTAACCAGCTTGACTGCCTAGGTGGAGCCACGGGATAAGGTGATTCTCATAAGTCTCCCAAGAATCTCTTAATGCAGTGTTTTTATATCTATGAGGTATTTTGTGGCTAATGAAACATTGGCTGGCATAATTGCTGGAGTTTTTATATTTTACATGAATAGTTAGTAAGCTGCTTTTTACTAAATACCATATACAACAGTATAGGTATAGATTTTATTTATCCTACCTGATTTCTTTTCAGTTTGATCTCACATAATCATAGCACAACAAGGGAATAAGATGTTTTCACTTCCAGTCTTAAATAATTTGGTAATCTGGAATAATTTGCATATCTTCCTTGCATGAATGACTCATGAATTCATTATTACTTCATATCGCCCTAGTCCCTAATCCTGCTTGAATTTACTCAAATAAACTGGCTATGTGGTTGCTTAAATGAGAAAAGACAGTCAGGAATACAAATAAATTGCCTTCCTGTGCAGCTGATATTTGTCCTGTTGTTAGTCTTATTCCTACTCTCAGCGACTCAGGATCAGCACAGATGCATTCACATAAAAGCAGGGCCTGAACTGAAATTCAGCTCCTGAGCCAAGGGGTGGAGTGTGCATGGATGGAAATGTGCATCCAATTCCCATCTGAGGATTCTCACAGTTTTCTTCTGACCTAGCTCTTTACAGTCTGATCCAACATTACACAGTTGCAACCATAGTTGCCTGTGAACAGAAGTAGCAAAATCCTGGAAGATGAGGACGAGGTTCAGAGAAGGCATATGGAAAATTATGGTTACAGCCTGCAGGCCCACTGAGGGCCCTGGCAGCAGCTCTGTTAAAATGTTTTGTAAAGACTTTTTAAACTATTAATTTCTGCTTAAAAGTGGAGTCCCCTTCTCATATTTCTTTCTCCTTGCCACATCAAATATTCAATAGTCCAGGCACACTGAAGCTGTCATTTTGCTTAAAATGAACCAACAGTTACTTTCTGATTTTAGTACTTTGTATTGACTGTTTAATAATGATTTATATTATCTATTGTTGCACAATGTTTATGTGACAGAAAACATGTTCCATGGTTCTCAGTTCAGTTTCTCTTGATAGAAATGACAGTTCATAAATTTGTTAAAAAAAAATTACAATGGCATATAATCAAATTTGAATGCAACCAAAAAAAAATCAATTATGGAATTGCATACAATTTCACTTAGTCTGTGCCAATAAAAGCTATTAAACAGCAACAAACTGACTTTCAGGCACAGCTGTTGAGAGTGTCAGCTAAACATACTATTGATCTAGCAGAGATTGCTGGGACAGAATTATTTCTAAAAAGTCAGTCAATATATCTTTCTACAATAACTTTATCTGAATGTTTTCTTCGGACTGCATAGGGCTGAATATCTGATATATGGAGAGAAATGAAGACATACATATCTAAGTCAACATTTGCTGTGTTAGTGGATGTCCCTTCATTGTCTCAATCCTTATTTTGGAAGTCCCAAAATTCACACCTTGTGTTACTAAAAACTTGCAGTGAAAGCACTGGGACTGTCTTTCCAGAAACCTGGAAGTTTAGCTTCGAGCAGTTAAAATTCATTATAGGTGTACTAAGAGTCACTGGAGCACAGTAGGAAAGATATTCTAAGAGATCTATCATGATTCCAGATCATTGGGACAGTACATCAGGTCCCATCATGGAGAGAGAACTATGTGGTCACTTGTCTGTGCTTCCCATCATGTGAATGTCGGTGACATCCCTGAACTTACACTTCCAAAACTCAGCTGGCCAGACAGCCATTTTACATCTTGACCAGCTAGAAATAGTTTTCACTTCAGGTTCCAGACACTTCTTTAATCTCAGATCCTTCACTGCAACAACGTGTTGGTGCCAAGTCCCCCTTCAGAGCTACTCAGTGTCAATGTGATGCTAGAGCACAGCACTGCACCTAACAATCCAAGAAACAAGTGGTAGTAAACCACAACACTACGAAAATCCTGATTATTTTTTGCTGAGCTTGCAAGCCCACTTAAAACTCTCTTACATTAAACTGTGGAGGCAACTATGCCAATGGATGTGCAGCAGATCTGCAGCCATCTGTGGCATCACAGTCATAAATGAAGAGGTACAAACCATTCCACTCCAGTTAAAGCAGAGTTTTTCTAGTTGCAGCATTCCATGAGATAATAGTACACGATGAGAAAGACCTGGTAGCTTTTTTTGTTTCCAGATGAGAACAGCTATGCTACATTAAGCAGTGCAGTTACCTAAAGACCCAGGTTTTAATTCATTGTGCTTTTTTTTCCCTCCCTCAATAGTTTCTTTGTAGTCAACAAACTGCAGGAGAAAAAACTCACATGACTAAAACCTGTTTTGATTAATATTTTTTTGCCAAAATTCTATGCAGAATTACACTGGAATAGGAATAAACACTAAATATTTTGAATTCACTCCTCCTAAACTTCATTTATACTGTGTATGTGCTTGATAATAGCTCTGTGCAGTTACAGGAACACAGTTCCATGGATTGGGGCTGCACAATAGTGGGAGGCTCATTTGAGAGTTTGGTAAGAGATCCAGTCACTGCACTGTCTGGAAGGCAGAGAAACTGTGTGAGCAAGAGTTATCCACAGAGCAGAACCCAGGGGTGAGAGCAGGACATGGCTGCAATAAGCACCAGAGTAGAGGCACAGGTTAGTCTCTAGCAGTTGTAAGGGTCACATCAGAGATATTGATTTATGCTTTGCAATTTGAACACTTTATTAAAGCTGACTGTTAAGCATCAGGGACCTAGGACTATATTCTTAAACCATCACCACTTTCCTCGCTTCCAAAGACAAAGGCTTCATTATTATGTGCTTTGCAGAGGAAAGGTCAGAAAGAAAACATTCCCTGCATGCCACCAGAATAGTTTAGTGAGAAAGATGAGATGAAGAGTAGTTCAATTTCAAGAAGATAGGACTGGAAGACAGAAAAGAAAGGTATGATTTGAGGTCTTCTGCACTCCAATAAAAGGGAAAAATGCACATCCAAAGAGCAGAATTTATCTTTATTTTTCCTTTTGAAAGGAATGGATTTTATTGCTGTCTATACATAGTACAGAGCAATGACAAGCAAATCTCCTAAAGGTAGTTTTCCACTGCCTAATGTTTGAATGCAAGAAACACTTACCTGGCAGACACTCGTATTTCCAAAGATCACTTCTGTGTATTGTCCTCAGCCCACATAATTCTGTCTCTGTTTTATATTTAGACTCTGTATTCCAGAATACAAATCTAATAGCACTCAACTGCTTAGTCAGACATTTGACTTCTTCTGCTATGGGTTGGGACAGCTGTTCAACAGTTTAAGCCAGGAAAAGCAGATAAACACAGCTAATTCTCCTTTTTGATTTACAGCATGGTTGCCACAAATGACAACTTGTGTCTCAACAAGGTGGGGAAAGAAAGTGCAGAAAGGGGAATGGGCAGCTGGGGGAGGATGGCCTTTTTACTGACTGAAAAGGTTTATCATGCTATGACCTAATTAATAAAGTAGTTACACAGAAGTTTAATGGAATAACTTGCAAAAAATTACCATCAGTAATAGCTTACCTGAAAGAAGTATACCATCTTGTGCAGGCAGAGGGAAAACCAGTACCAGCATAAGCTGTAACATAGAGAGAGAAGGTCTTTATGAAGCTAAAATCAGGCCTTTATTTTCCAGATTTCTCCTTATTTATTAAGCTTTATAATCTATGCTTGACCTAGGTACCCAGCTGGAATAAAATTGTATTTATCTTGTAAGGCCTGCCAAAATGCAATATGATCTTCAAGAAAAGTCAAAAACCTTCTTTTTTCTTTGAGAATAGAAAGGTGAAATATTTGGAAGACTGACTTATTTGAAGGTGCCTGTCAAGCTTGCCTGAGGTAGGTAGTTCTCTAAATATAAAGTACCTGTCCTGCAACATATATAAAATGGCTTCTAAGCCTCAAAACATGTTTCTTTCCTCATTATCTTTTTATCCTCAAAACTGTAGAATAGTCAGTCAAAATAGAATAGGACTGGAGAGAGAAACATTTGAATAAAGGTGTGGAGAGCTGACAAAATAAGCGTAGGTAAGAGGAGGGAAAACAGGTTATGTGAAGAAAGAATGAATAGGGAGTGAAGGTGAAGGGGAGAGAAGGTAAAATGTTTGTGCTTCTTAGCATTTGCTGACCCTTGTGTGCATTTCTTTTTGCAGGATTTTAAAACTACAAGCCAAACCCAATTCCTTCTCGTTCTGTACACCCTCAAAAGAGTCAAAGACTGTGTGACATGAGGAGCATTTTCTTAATTCTATTATTCACTTACATTTATGTTTGTTTAATCTAGGCAGGGCCTCATCCTCATGTCTGTATTTAAGACACTTTAGAAACTGAGCTCTCTTATGAAAATACTAACTATTATATCTTAATCTTCTTCCCCTTGAAGTCACCTACTCAGAGAGGCTGAGCTGTGCTGCCTAATCCATATCCTTAGTTAGCAGTTTGTAGTACTAAACAAGTTGCAGAGTTTTGTCAGTCCCACACCCTCACAACATGATGTACATAAAAGAAATTCCTACAAAATCACCAGAATTTAAAATTACTTGAATTGTGTTTCAAGACATTATTATGTTCTGATGAAAAAATTATCTAATTATATACAAATCAGATTCTTATCTTTTGTACAGAACACTAAGAATAAACTAAAAAGAAACTGCTATTTGATGGTTTTAAATATATCCTAAGAAAACTTTTTTTTTTTTAATAAAAATATATTCAGTGAGAAAATTAGCATATTGAATTTAAATTTTCCAAGTAGGATCAGGACTTCTTTTCAGGAACTTTCAATTGAAGCTAGATATTTTATATCATTGTAGCTCTTCCATATTTTCTAGTTGCCAGATGCTTCTGCTTTGTACAGGATTCTTTGCAACTGTAGATTATCACTGATGTATTTTATTATCTCTGGGTACTGAGTTTTGAAAGGAGTTGGTCATGTTTTAATAAATAAAGACAGATAAAGAACTCCCTAGGAAAAGAGAAATAGGCATCCCAGCAATATCTAGAGTAGTTAAAATAGATCAATATATTAAGCTGTAAGTGCAGTGACTCTGCATATGAGTAGTCTAGAACATGCAACTAGAGAACATCAAAGCTTTATACTGCCCTTTTATGAGTTGCTTTTTTAATTTTAATGGCTCCTTAATCCATGCTGTCTTTTTCATCACCATGTGTAAAGTCAAATGAAGCACTGAAGAAAAGAAATAGATCTATCTCTATTGACATTGGACCAACAAACCACTTAAATAGAGAAAAACTGGAAAACAAGAATATTCATTGAGTAATTCTTTCTGCCCCATCCAAAATGTATTTTTAGGTTATCAGTCTTTTTTTTTTTCCTGCAACCTAATTATGGTACCAAGTTATCTGCTTTCTGATATGTACGAAATAAAATTAATATTAACATAGTCCTTTAAGGTATTGACAGATCTGATCTGTCATATCTTAGTGATGGTTTAATAAACCCAGTTGTCTGCTTCACCTGTCAGAGGAGCACATCCTGCTGCCGTAGCAAAGCTGGCTTAAGGGAACATGTACTCTTGCCTCAGCTGCTTCCATGCAAACCCAGAATCTGAGGGCCTTAACAGCCATAATTCAGGCCAACAGTTGTCTGGCTTGATCTATTAGAACCCAGAGCTGTATGTCACTTCCCTTTGACCATTGTTGTATAAGGTTTAGGAGAATGGAATGTGCACGTGAGCATCTGTGACTGCAATTCTTTGATTATACCTGGACTGTCAAGGCTACACTGTCAAGATGTGCTTTTTTGTGAAAGAGGCCACTTGAGATTATCTTTCAGATTGCCTTTACTCCTGATCCTTCTCATTAGCAACTTAAGGCAAGATGTCAGACTCTGAACTCAAGCCACCAACGTGCAAAAAGTAATTTCTTCTGCCAACCTTGAGAAATCTCCAGCTGAGGTTAGTTTGGTCGACTAGGATGGAAGGACAGTGTCTTCAGTCAGTACAGCTGGATTGCCTGAACACATCTGTTTGAGTCTGCACACGAGGCATAAAGGAAAATCTTGTGTTCTTCCTAACATGATGATTGGATAGCATTTGTTTTAGCAGTCGAAATGTTCTTTCTTGCCCTTTCTTCTCTATTGTCTGCAATGTTTTTATTTAAAAGCTTGGCCACTTCTTATCTCAGATGCAGCTTACATTAATCATAGTCTACAAATTGCCCAGGCAGCCAAGAAGGCAAACCACATTCAGGGGTGCATTAAGCACACCCTAACCAGATGTGGTTTAGTTCATGGTGAAAATGTATGTTAAAGTTCAGGTTGCAGGCTGCAAGTGAGACAATGACAATTCTGTGTAAAACGCTGCTGCTTCTTTTGAGAACACACGCAGGATCACTCTCGAGGAGAAAAGACAACGCAGAAAGAATCGCGTCTCATCGGTATCACCTGGGGAGTCTTTCTGCTGTACCTTCTGCAACCAGACTTGTCTATCTCACATTGGCCTTTTTAGCCATCAGCATGCTTGTAGCAAGCGTGGGTAGAGCCCCTCTCAAATCTTCTTTTGCGAAGCCTAGCCATCATGATGATATGCAGCCTCATGAAACACTGCAGACTGCAGACAGTCTAACCTTCTAGACTGTTGAAGAACTGTCAACTTTATGTGTCCTGTTCTGGGCCATTCAATTCAGGAAGGACATTGAGGAGCTGGAGCAAGTCCAGAGAAGGGTGACAAAGTGGGTGAAGGGTACAGAGCACAAGTCCTGTGAGAAGCAGCTGAGGGAGGTGGGGTTGTCCTGCCTGGAGAAGAGGGAGCTCAGGGTCATCTTATCACTTTCTATAACTACCTGAAAGGAGTTGTAACTTGGGAGGGGGGGATGTCAGTCTCCTCTCCCAAATAACAACTGATAGGACAAGAGGACATAGCCTTAAAATGCGCCAGAGGATGTTCAGGTTGGACATTATGAAGAATTTCTTCACAGAAAGGCTGATTAGGCATTAGAGTGGGCTGCCCAGGGAGGCAGCGGAGTCACTGTCCCGGGAGGTGTCTGAGGAAAGACTGCACGTGGCACTTCATGCCATGGTCTAGTTGACGCGATGGCGTTTAGTCACAGGCTGGACTTGATGATCTCAGAGGTCTTTTCCAACCTAATTGTGGTTCTGTGCTGTGGCACAGTGCCTGCGGGACTGCCTGTTGTGGCCGAGGGCTCCGCTCAGCCTCGTCCTTCGCGGCAGCCCTCGTCCCACCCGGAGACCCGGCCCGGCGGGGCGATGGAACTACAGCTCCCGGCACGCCGCAGGGGGGAAGGGAGGCGCGGGCGAGCCCTGACGGCGGAGGCGGGAGTGGGGGCGGTCGCCTCTCGGAGCTCATCGGCGCGGCCGCCGGCGAGGCGCGGGTGGCGCTGCCATGGCCCTGCCCGCCGGCCCCCTCAAGGTGTGCATCGTGGGCTCGGGAAACTGGTGAGTGCGGCAGCCCCTGGGAGGGCGGACACCTGGGCGGCCGCCTCGGCACGGCCTTCCCTGCGGCTGTGCCCGCCCGGGCCTTGCTGTCGCTTGGCGCCCGCAGCCGGAGGGTTTGGCGCCGCGGCCGCGCTGCCCTCAGGGGTGGCGGCGCTGAGGGCTCCCGGTGCCGGCGGTGCAGCGCCGTGCCGCCCGTCCGTGGCCAGCCCTGGGGCCGTGCGGGTGGGCTCGTCCTGCCCCCGGGCTCCCTCGGAGTTCGGAGCGGAGGCGATGCCCTGATAGGCTCGGAGGAAGAAGCGGCAGAGTCGAGCTTGTAACGATTGCCTGTAAAACACCCGCCTGTTCTGCGAAGAAATTGCTTTAAGATATTTTTAACGTGGTATTTGTTGTGTGCTTTGTCCGATGTCAGATGACGTAGACATTGAAGATGCTGAACATTATTTTATTATTTTTTTCTAACTACGTGCTGCCTGTATAGGGCTTCGCCAACAATCCCACTTGTCTACAAAAGTGTGGTTCGGGATTTCCTATGTTCCTATTTTCCACGCCAGTTCAAAGAAGAATTGCCATATGCTAGGTTATTTGAAATGTCTTCTTTTTCTTTTTTTTTTTTTCTTTCAAATTGATCATACTGAGGCACACTGAGAGCTCGAGACAAGGTTTTATTGCTGCCTCTATTGCTAGCTTATAATTAGGCTTAAACTTGCTGCTGTGTCTACTGAAGGCAGTAGATTTACTTCAAATCATTCTTCAAAAGGAGTATCATGTTAATAGTCCTTTGGTTTCTTTACCTATCTCTTTGGCTTTTTTTACCTATTTCTCTACCATTCCTGATCACAGTTTTTACACCAGGTCCTTATTTATAGTGAATAAGTTAAGTACAATGTGCTATATAAATATAACTTCCCAGTTGGTCACTTCAATTACTAATGCTAAGCACATATTATTTCTGATAACACTGGGTTTTAAGACATTAAATCTAATCTCAGAGAAGTTCAGTGTAGAGCAAGGTGCTGTGTTTTATTGGACCAAACTTGCCAGTCTTTTTTCAGTGTGATCTTAGACTTGTTGCTCACCCCCTGCCCATTCCGTGCAGTTGACTTTTGCTGCTGTTAAAAATATCAGCAGCTGCCAAGTTGTGTTTTTCTTTGTCGAGGGAATGGCTGACATTCCAGTGCAGCATGTCCTGCTTTCCTTGCACTGATTTGTAAGATGACCGTGGAGGTACTGAGCATTGCTGTATATGTCAGAAGAAAATATGCAGTGAGACCTAATCTTTTAGAAGTATTGTTGCTGTTGTTCCATACTTGAAACCTAGGGAAAAAAAGTTTTGCAGGAAGTTTGACTGCATTTATATTTGATTCACTGTGAAACACACTTGCAGAAGCAAAAGGATTTGTAGATATTGCCTACTAGTGATAACCATGTGCACATATATTTTGTTTTCACCTCATTGGATCAGCTTAATAGTAAGAAAATTGCCTGCCTAATAGGATGAGTCAGTGGCAAAATGCCCATATCTCCTACGCTGAGAGAAAAAGAGAATGCTATTACCAGGCATCAGCTTTTTCCTTTCTATTCAGGATAAATGTATGCAAATAACTTGTAGCTTATTTTATATGTGATGGGGAGGGTTTGCATCAGGAAAGCAGAAACCAAAGTAACCAAAAATTGAAAACAGTAGTTCTTGGAGAGGTGGAGTTGTTTCTTCCTCAAAGTCCATGGGGTGACAAGCACCAAAACCTGACTACAAAGAGCACTGTGATTCAATAATATGTGCAACCACTGAACTAAATCGGACTTAATATCAATTGTGTACCTGTGTGTTTGTGTCTTTTTGACTTGGGGCCTGTGGTCCTAAAGTGGAAGCATTTAATGGTTAAAAGCAGGTGACTAGAGAGAAGTGGAAGTATTTATAAACATCTGATCGTTGATATTTGGGGATTACATAGTTTCGAAGCCTGAATTACAGGAGCGTGTGACTGGTGGTGCCTAAAATGTAAGCGCGTGAGCAGTTGATCTAAGCGTGGTTTGGTGTCTCAAGTAGTTTGGAGACTGTGGGGTTTGGGGTTCTCTGTGACATGATTGTGTTGGACAAGTGTCAGTAACTGTATGGAAGTCTTTGCCTTCTCACAGCCCTTTGACCTATATCTGGGATGAAAAAAAAAAACCCAAAACCTAAAAGAGCTTGGCGGGACAGTAACCATTTAGAAGGGTTGAGCCAGTCACCTTGGATGATAAACTACTTCCAGTCAGACTTGTTCGGTCGGTTTGCTAGAGAAAGGTCACCTTAACAATGAAGTTGACTTGGCAGGGGTCACTCGACACCTGATGGAAGATCATGGGACAGAACAGATGGCTCACACGGCACAGAAGAGCAGGAGCTGTCGTGTTTGCTGGCCTTGCCCTTTTAGGGTTGCTCAGCTGGTGGATAAGTGATTGCGTTAGGATCTTTCTGATAGGGGATAAAGTAAACTCTCTTCAGTGTGGATAGAGTACACCTTGGAAATGTGCCTTGGGATTCAAGGAAGTTGCCAACTGCAAGAGCTGCTTTGGTCATGTACTGTAGCCTGCTCTTCTGATAATACTTCCAGGGCAGGTTAATGAGGTGTGCACAGTCAGAATTTATCCTTCTCTGTTTTGTTAGAACCAGTTGTTAATTAGCCTGATTGCCCAACGAACAGAAACTGTGGATTTTAGGAAGAGGTGGGAAGTTACCGGACATAGGCATTCCTACAGCTGAGGACTTGCTGTAGAAAAATGGGAGGAAAATTATAACTGAGATGATTTTTCAGGGACAATGGTAGAGCTGGAGTTAATAATGTCATTCATTTGCACTTGCATATTATGACCTCTGCTGCTGGGCAACTTCAGGAGTTTGTGGGTGTTGTGCTTTACTTTTAAAGCGATAAGGGGAAAGCAGATCAACTGTGAAATGGTCCTAAAACAGTGGTTGCAGTATAATAGGAAATGGAGAACCAGAGAAGCCAGTCAGGAGAATCTTCTTGAATTTAGAAACTAAGACTAGGCAAATCTTCATTTTTTAATACTGCATTCAAAGGCTGAAAAAAAGAGACAGCTAAGGCATTTAAGTGTTAAATAGTAATGGAATTAATGTCTCACTCAAGCAGTACACACTGCCAGACTATGCTAGCAGACTGAAAATCCCAGTTGGAGAGTTGCTGAATCAGTTATTTCTGCCTTGCTCTGTCACCAGCAAGCACAGAAAATGTGTAGGGAAGTTCAAAAGCGAAGGCAGTGGATTTACCAGGATCCAGGCTTTGTCTATAAATCTATAGTAGTAAATGTGCCTTTGTTAAAGAAAGTCAAAGCACTGCCTGAGGAACACATACCTGTGTGGTGGTTGCTGTGATTCACGCTGTTTGCGCGGATCTGAAATTTGGGGTTTTTGCTGGTGAGCTGTAGGGCGTTGCAGCGGAAACCACGTTGTGTGTGTGCAGACACAGAATATGAGCCTGATAAGAGATGGCTTACAATTGTGCCTTCTGTATCATGTCCTGAACCCAAGGGAGCTTTTAGTGTGTGAACTGCCATTAGAGAAGTAAATTCCATTATTTTAAGACATAGAGTTTTATTGTTTAACTGAAAAAGGCCTACTTAGGGTACTATAATTTTTCTCTGCCACTGCCTATAATGTGATCTTAGCCCTGTGATAGCACACATCTTTAATGCAGTGCAGTGAGTTGTGCCATATTAAAAGCTCTTGAAGCAGAATGAATCTTTTTAAATTTTTCTTGTGTCTGCTTAGTAGGTTATCAGTAATTATGAAGCTGCCTCCTTATCCTGGAAAGGAAGTTAGGTTGACAGGTTTCATAAAGTTACATCTTTCTCTTCCATATAGCATTCGTGCTAGGAATGAAAGGGAAGGTTGTGTTTGTTCCTCCTCTTGTAATTCTCATTAATTTCATTATTGCTTAAAGATTTGAGAAGTAACATTGATGACCATCCTGCAGGTTTCACTGTGTGCTGCTCTTGGGGAGAATATGGGGCTAACAGTGATGGAATTGTCTGCCTGCAAATTCAGAGGATGCTGTTGCAATAGTTAAGTTCTGTGAGGTTGGCTGCATAACCATAAAGCTTATAACTTCTGCAGCATATAAATGCTTGTTGGCTTTCAGTGCCTATCAATGTTATACAACAATTGATGGGTCAGTCATCTTTGCAAAGAAGCTTCCCATCTCTTAAGGTGAAAATGACCCATTTTAAAAAATTTAGTGTGTCACTTTTACCTCTAGTTTGAAGATATAATCATTTTGATTTTGGGGAAATACAGTAACCTAAACTCTCACTGGATAGCCAATAAGCAGAAAACATAAATAAGGATGTTTTCAGTAAATGCTTCAGTCCAACCGACTGTGGATACATTTGAGAGAAAGGAGCCAGTGTGAATGATTGGTGTATTTTTCCATTTGTTTTACTAGATCTGCATGGTAACCGGTCAAACAATCTGTGCATTTCTGATTATTTTAAAGGCAATCTCTTTTTTTTTCTAGAGTAAAATCATAATTTTTTTAAGACTGTTTTTGTTTTCTTTCCTGCAGGGGTTCCGCAGTTGCCAAAATAGTAGGCAATAATGTAAAAAAATTGCAGAAGTTTGCTTCCACAGTGAAGATGTGGGTCTTCGAGGAGAATATTAATGGGAGAAAACTGTCAGATATCATAAATAGAGAACACGAAAATGTAAAGTATCTCCCTGGACACAAGCTGCCAGATAATGTGGTAAGGCTCAGAAGCTAAATTATAGTTATGGAGCAGAGGGAATATTGCTTATGCTGTGAATGGACGTAAGAAATTGTTTTGTTAACACCTTTAGGGTTTATAATATTTCAGACTATATGCTATATGCTATTTTACTGATGACTTCAGAGATTTGACTCAGTAAAATTATGTAACTATTCAGTTAAGTAAATCCAATGCACTCTACTCTCTCTTTCTCTTTGGTCTCACTATTGTCTTCATGTTACTTCAGCTTCTGTATAAAGAAGCAAAGGTGAAAACAAGGGCAAAAGTAACAGCTTTGACCATACCCATTAAAAAAAAAAAATTGGCCTCAACTTTGGAAGGGAGCTGGCTGGTCAGTGAGAACTGAAGTGATGTCAGGTGTCCTGAAACTCTTTAAAAGTATCGATGAGAATCAGAGTGTTTCTCAAGCAAACTTCAAGGTGTTCGCAGTTTATTTGGTTCTCAGTTGTGTTTCAACCATGTGCAGCCAGATTGGCATGTTAGATGTAGCATTGCCAGGGCAGAACAGTGGGACTCCACATGTATTCTCTGTTGGTGTAACATGATAGTGGGTAAGCAGGTGGTGACTCCTGCCCCAAAAACATTATAAGAAGAGGCCGCCGCAGCTGACAGTTCAGTAGAGCTTTTGAGCAGGAAAAAACATGACTTGCTGTGCATTGTAGTTTTCTCTTCAACAATAATCCTGAAATCCCATTTCCCCAGCCTTCAGCAACTGTGACGGGTTTTTATCTTTATCAGATACCACTTGTGTCTAGTGTTAATTTTGAGAAGTTAGAGGTCTTTCTCTCCCATAACTACACAGGTTGCTATCCCAAACCTTAGTGAAGCTGTACAGGATGCAGACTTGCTGGTTTTCGTCATTCCTCATCAGTTCATTCACAAAATCTGCGATGAAATCACAGGGCGAGTACCCAAGAAAGCGCTCGGCATAACTCTCATAAAGGTATGATAAATATTATGTGTTAGTAACCAAGAACATGTCAGGGAATCTTCTAAAACAACATGGCTTGATATTTTGATATGAAAAGTCTCTGTGCATTATTCACTTGATTGTTCCATTAAACCTTTCCAGGTGTAAGACTAGAATTTGTCTCGGTCATTAGTGGGTTGTTATGCAGTGTTTTGTTTTAGATTAATGCTTGCAGGAAGAGGAAAATGAGGCTGGTAACAAGACTTTTAGAAAGAAAGAGGGAGTCAATATGTTTTGCACCACTAAGCTTTCCAGTCTTTTATTTGTTGTTTCCAAAAGCATCATTAGATGAAGAACAGAGCACAAGCATAATGCTTTGATTGTTAATGCACATCCCACATGCTGAGTTGATGATTTTAAGAACTGCTGAGAGAATTTCATGTGACTGAGAGGATAGTGCTCTTGTTCATGTCAAATATTATGTTGCAGTAAGAGTGTCTGTTCAGCATTACCTGAAAAGACAGTTTAAGCACAGGAAATAGGAGGGGGCAGAGGTGCAGGAAATGTTTTCACTGGAGTATTTGTAATTTTGCTGGCAGGAAAATTTTAAAATGTGGATTAGCTTATTTTTGGGGTTGTTTTTTGGGTGAGTGGGCTCTTTTTCCCCTGTGTGTTTAGCTGCAAATAATAAGCCATTCCCACAAGGTTTGGAAGATTCTGGTTTGTTGTTGCTTTGTTGAGAATAGGCCATTTTCTCAGCACACATTCCCTTGTTTACTATCATTTCTGGAAAATGATACATTTATGGATCTGTGCTCAAAAAGAACAAAAAACCCCATCACTGCTTACTGCAAGCTTGTCCTTTTAGTTTGTCTAACTAAGCCCATCAAATCTGTATTGTTTTGTCAGTGTTGACCTGATATATTGCTGAGATGTATGAAAAAGTAATGCTTCCCGAGTGCTCTTGCTGCATTTTGTAAAAGAACTCTTCATATCTTAGAAGGGTAAAATAAGGCACTATTAAAAGGTTTGAATTCATAGCTCAAGATGAATATTCTCCTTTAATTTGCTAAATGTGATTTTTGTTCTCTTGTCTATAGTGATAGGAGTAACTAATGAATTGGTGGAGTAAATGAGGATTTATGTCAACATAGCTGAAGTCAGGGTCCCGGGCCTATATTCCCTTGGAATTATTGTTCTGGTTATCAGTGCTCCAATGGAGTGTTGATTAATGGCTATGTTTAAAAAAGCAAGCATGTGGGGAAATACTTATCTTTAAAAAAAAAAAATCCAAACCCCAAATAAAAAAAGACCCCAAACAGAACAAAAAACCCGTGCATAGTGTAGTGGAAGTGAAATAGTGGCACCTGCCATGCAAAGCAGAGTTGGTTACTTGGCAGCTTCCCACTGTCACATTGCAACACTGCATCCATAGGCAGCCTTTCCAAAGAAGGTCTGTGAGGCCCCTTAATATTTTGTGGGAGAATGCAAAGTACATGTCAGTTTTTATGAAAAGTCGTAACTGTGCATCATTAAAAGTATCATTTAAAAAGAAATTGTTGGAGATTTAACACAACAATGAAACTAAGCAATAGAGGCAGGAATGCATTCTTTCCTCTACTTTTGCATCTTCTTTATGCAGGCTGTTTGCATTAAAGTCATATTTTTGTGTCTTGTGCTCCATGCTAATGCAGTTAAAGTGGCTTGTGTTAACTTTGGCAGTTAAAAGTGCAGTTCCGCTCTGAAAAATACCATTAGTGGGGCATCTTGTTTCTATGCTTTCTAAATTGTTTGACAACTTAGCAGTGTGTCATCTTGTCATCTTTTAGTCTTTTTTTCTGTTTGTTTTTTTTTTTTTTCTTTCTTTTCTGGACAGACTAATCTTCAAGCAGAGCCTAACATCTGACAATAAAACTAGTCTTTGGGACATAATGACATTTCTCTGCTGGGTAATACACATTTCCATTGAAATATTTGCATCTGTGTTGCTTTACATGAGTTCTGTGTCTATGAAAACCTAACAAATCACTGTGTGAGTGTAGGGGGAGGAACCTTATACAACTTACAGCAAGTGGTACAGCAGTGAGCATAGGAAGCAGGTTAGGTGAAAGGCATTCAAAATACTCTTCAGGCAACCTCAACATCAGTCTCATTTTCGTTGACCTATTATAGGCTCCAGGAATTGCTCTGACAGGTGTGTTAGGATGCAAATTATATGGTCACAGAATTGGACTTGCATTGCCTGGGGACCATTGTTGCCCAGTGAAAATTCCCATGTTAGAGCCTTAGTTTTTTGAGGGGAGGAAAATGTTTGGGTTTTTTTCTATCATCTATCATTCAGTATTGGATTTCATTCTACAGGAAACAGGTACAGCCCTCCTTGACTTTGTCAGAAGATGTCTCTGTTTCATAGTAGAGCAGAATTTGGCACCTAAGCCTTTCTGACCTCCTTTTTTTGCTTGAATAATTGTTATTAGGTATTCACATTTCTGGAGTTGTTCCCAAAATGTGTGCTTAAGGAGAAGGGCCTTACAGTTATTTTGTGGGAATATTTTTGACACTGTGAGGGGAAAAATATAACATATATATGTGTACTTACTTTCAGATTGTTTCTGTATGGCTCAATAAAGATGAGAAAGCAGATTTATGCATTAAGTGATGCAGATTGAAAAATAATGCAGAAATGCAAGCACTATCTTAATTGGCAGGTTTTATACAGGCATTTCTGCATGTCTCTTGATTGCACCGTGTTATTTAAGGAACAGCACCTCTTATCTGTGGAAATGCAAATTACTGCCTGTCTGAAATGTCACCACCGGCAGCATACAAGTGTATGTGTGTTTATGTATATCTGGAATTAGTAGAGGATCACACTTTTTGCCTCTAAGTCATAATTAAAAATTACCAATCCCCAAAAGTATCAAATCTCCAACATTAAATAATAGTACTGCACAAAAGGTATACTGTGGGAAAGAATGAGCATTTTAATAGATTGTCTGCCATGCTCCTGTTTAAAAAACTGCATTTAGCAGGCTGGGAGGGAAGGTTTTGTGAGACGAAAGTGGTCTCATTTGGCGTTCTTGGTTCAGGCAAGCAGTGTTTCTGCTCGTAGAGAATGAGCATGAGGGAATCTGCCTCTGATAGTTCAGATGCCTCTTCACAAAACAAGTTATTCAGATGCCATTTTGTGAGTTTTAGTGCAATTTCAATTCCAAGTGCAGGCCTGATTCATAATGGATGGATTGGTTATGCTTCACAGATTGTACTGAGAATACAATTGATAATAAGTAGCTGAGATTCTGCACTAACAACATTGAATATTCAGCACTTCTTAGAATCAGGTCCTTGAACATGGAATAAAAACTGCTATCATCATCTAGAGCTTAGTCCTTATTCTTAAGGTGCTACCTCCCCTGATTCTAAGAGGTCGCCATAGCAGAAGTTTCCCTGGTAGTACATCTGTCATCTCTAGTCTCTCTCTGAGTAGGCCTTGTTTCACTTCTCACCCATGGACAAGACTTATTGTGTGCTTGCTTCTCTGCTGTGCCTAATGAATGACTTGTTAGTAATTCCTTTTAATGTTGGCTGCAGGGAATAGATGAAGGCCCGGAGGGACTCAAACTGATCTCTGACATTATTCGAGAGAAGATGGGAATAGACATCAGTGTGCTGATGGGAGCTAACCTTGCCAATGAGGTGGCAGCAGAGAAATTCTGTGAAACCACAATAGGTATTGTTCCAAGTTGTAAGAATGTTTAACACGTGCTCCTGTCCTCACAGTTGCACACCAAATAGCTCAGATTTCATTGTTTTCGACATTAGCTGGCTATTATCAGAGATGTTGATTGAATTTTGTAAAATGTTTACACTTAAAAAAGTACTAGGAAAATACTGGGAATATACGGAGAGAGAGGAGCACAATTTTACCCATTCCCACTTGGGTTGTGACTTAGCATGTGGAATACAAGCATGCTTTTTATCACCCCACAGAGCAAACTGCTTGATTTTATTACTCAGTTTAAGATTTTCTTGGTCTGCATGGCTTTATGTGGCTAAACAATTATATTTTCTGTGTTCCAGCTCAGATGTTATGGTCACAGATGGTACCTTTATGCATGTTTGTTTTGGTTTGATTTTTTGTTTGTTATTTTAAGGTATTGATTTCTTGTTTTAATTTCTCAAAACGCTTCTTTTGCCCAAACGCTTGAAATTGTTTTAGTTCCATGTTGATGTCTGCACACCTTTGCAGCATGAAAATGTGCCTAGGGTTGAATTTTACTGTTTCTAGACAAGCATATACGTGTGTGTATGCATACAGGTACACATAATAACACAGAGTTCATGTTATTTTTTTTCAGTGTTAATTTCTACAGTTTTGTGCATTGTTAGCTTTGTAACATCTCATTCACAACTTTTGCATTGAACTTGACTTTGAATGGTTGAATTACCTCTTAGTGTTTAGAAACAGTTGTCTGTGGCAGCATGCTCAATTAGTAAAACATCCTTGACATGCATTTATCAGTAGGTATTTTTATGGAATGCAGGCTTTAAAATAATTGATAGAATTTCTCCTGCTATATTCTTAATTCACCTTTGGTTTTAATAACTGGGTTTTTTAAAAGAGAATAATCAAATAAAGGAGAGTTTATAGAGAATTCATGGAACTGTTATTTAGAATCTGTTGCTGAGCAGACAGTTAATTATGAAGGAGTCCAGAGTAACTCAGTGCAGAACTTTTAAGTGCAATATAGACATGTCCTTGGTCCCTTAGAACAGGAATCTGTTTAGGATGGAGCTAGAACAACCTTATCTTTGCTTTTAACTGTTTTGGCTTGCGCAGGAAAGCTAAATAACATATAAATAAATTATTCATTTTTTTAGCTTTCCTTTGTCTCTCCCTACAGGCAGCAAAATCTTGGAAAATGGCCTTCTCTTCAAAGAACTCCTGCAGACTCCAAACTTCCGAATAACCGTAGTAGACGATGCAGATACAGTTGAGCTTTGTGGTGCTCTGAAGGTAAGATTAACTGGCTTCAGATGGTACACAGATGAAAGTAATCCTTGTCGAAAAAAAGGGGGTATTTCCATTTAAGGAATTAAATTTATTGTGCTTTTTATAATACATAAAACTGCTACATAACATTTCCAGAAGAACCAGATAGGAAACTGGGGAGCAGCATGTTCTGAGAGCCGCCTTTTAGACCCATGTCTCACCATCTCCCAAGTTCTTTTTCCACATTTTTCCCTTAGCAGTCATGAACAAGTATTGATACTGTCTAACTGGTCGATGTATTTCTGAATCTGTTTTAGTTCCCTTCTTCTTTTTTTGCAACAATGTGTTCACAAAAAGAAGGAAAAAGAAGTTGGCAGTTATCTTTTGTGTCTGTTGACAAACCTGTTCCTCTCTTCATTGACTTGAACAATGTGAACATTCTTACGTTTTGTATTTTGTGGGCATAGACTGCATAAGGTTTGTGTGGATGACCACATCCAGAAGTGACCTGAATAAGAAAAACATTATTTCGGAAAGTTAACTCATCCAAAATTTTTTTGGTAATAAAACTGATGCTGTCAGGAAGCAAAGGCTAACTTAAACGTACTCTAATTGCTATTTCTTCTGGTTAATTTACAGGCCATTTGTGAAGGGAAGGCTTTAGTTTGGGCAACAGTACTATGGTTCACATCATCTGATACCTATTGTGAATCATTTTTGATGGATGTGATGGTTTAGTAGATAATTTGGGTTACTTTTTTATTTGTTATGTTTTAGATAATTACTTGTCTTGCTTTGTTTTTGCTGCTGAAATTTTGTGTAAACTGCATCATTCGTTTGCAAAGCTATCACACTAAGCATTGATGTCTTTAAGATAAGGAGGACTCCTGCTCAGCAGGAAGTAGATTGATAGCTATAATAGCATATTTTTTAGCATACTAGTTTTCTTGATAATTCTGTCCCGACAGCTGTCATGCTGGAAGTCCTGAGGAAGAGGTGGTTGTGGGTCTGTGCATTGTTGGGGTTAGGTGCTTTGGTGCAACATGTTTTGAAGTTACTGCATATATAAGAATTTCTCAATTTGGCTCTGTAGCCATTGTTTTTAAATGCTCTGGTTATGTGGGAGGTTAGCAGAAAAGAAATCCCTGTATAAAACCCCCTGAAATTAGTAAAGAAGTTTTACACATTTATCTTCCTTTCCAATCTGCTCAGCAGGATGTTTTCTTACTAGCTTAAATTATTGTTTGATAAAAGAGTTCTGTCTCAAGGATTTTTTTTTATTCCAGACAAATCTTTTGAACGGGTGCTAGAGATGAGCCCATCAAATTAAGCAGGTAGTCAGCAGACACTCAAAACTCCACTGTAAAGGTCCAAGTCAGGCAAAATACAAAACTCAGATGTGAATAGCATTTTTCTTAGAAGTTGTATGTTCTCATTTTGAGGAGAATTGTTTGCTAAGGGTAACAACAAGAATGTTTCTTTTTTAAAATTAATCTGAGTCCTTATAATAAGAATGTGAAAAGTAAGCATCTTTTCATATGGTTGTTTTTAGGGGAAAATCTCATGTAGTTTCAGTCAGTTGACTGTTACGTTCTTAAATATAGAAAGTTACTTCATGAAAAAATAGTCAAAATTAACGTTATTTAACTTGCTGGAAGGAGGAAATTCCTATTTCACAAGATGACAGTGTCATGTGTTAAGGTACAGGTATAAAAAGAGAGGTTTTACTCTCTATCTGTAGCAGTGCCAATTCAAAATGTCAGTAATGTCAATGCAAACTACAGCTAGGAGGACAGAGGTAAGCAGGCAAATGTCTTTTTGGGTGTGGAAATAGTAAAAGCAACTCATGTATTGGTGTTTAAAGCATGAGAAATAGTACCCCATGAAAAACAGTACATTCTCCCAGCTTCTGCATTTTTCTGTAAATACCAGCTTAGGAAAAGAAGACTTTTCTGGTATTACTGGCATAATGGACTAGAATGTTAAAAGCCTATACTTTACCTCGCTTTTTATTTCTGCAAGCCTTTCTAAACAGGGAAGATTTTCAATGTGGGTAGTTGCCTGAAGATTGGGAAAAAATACAGAAGGGTAACAAAGAACGTTCTGAGCACAGCTTTCCCTTACAATGATAATTTTAGGTTTGAAATTTGTTTTTTGAAGCCTGTTTGAATTCAGACTGTAATAATAGGTATTGCTGCTCGGTGGTCATGAGAGGACATGTGCCTGATTGCTATTTATATACATATATATATGGAAACTCCATTTCATTTACTGTATTTAGATTTGTGACAATGGGCTGATGCAGATACAGTGAAGTATGATAATCAGTGCAGTGAAACTGCAGTCTTGAGTCAGCTTGGAGACTGGCTGAATAGACAGTGGCAGTGACTGTACAAAATCTGATGATGCTGAGGAGGAACAGCTGTCTACAGTATCTTGTTGGCTGTTGAAACAAAAAGTGCTTGGCATGCTCTCCTCTGTGATGACTTTTTTCTTATGAAGACTGATGCACGTTTCCCATTTGTTTGGTGACCTTTTCTAAGTGCTGAGGTCAGGAATTAACAAACTTCAGATATTTGATAGTTGTTTCAAGGTGTCCAGTTGGCTTTACAGGTGGCTTGACTCAAAGCCCCCCACAAGTTCCTCTGCCTTTGCCAGAGGATGAGTGGGCCTCCCTAGGAAACGCTTGAAGGTTATGACACCACTGTAAGGGTGCTGTGTGCAACTGTGCATACGTATGGACGTGCTTCTGGTTGCTGATGGATGTGGTACTGCAGAGTAGCACAGACTCAAGGCTGTCACCTCTGAGGTGTCCTTACAGTCCTTACTGCCTGTGCCAGTGTAGCATTTTTACTTACAAAGTGTGTTTAGGGCAGTCACTGTTGGATGGTCAGTCTAGGTACTGTAGAATTCAACGATGATAGTTTTTTCCTTTTTCCTGAGCTTAAGTAGAAACAAAATTCAAGTTTGCCAGGAGCAAGCAAACAGTTTATGCTTAGCCTCTCTGACAGTCCTGCTGCTGTTGTCTTTGATTTTTTGAGACTTCATTTGACCTCTCTCAACCATCACATGAAGCAAGGAGCTTCTCCAAATTTATGTGTAAGCAGAGGGAAAGCAGGCTGTGCTGAACTGTGATGCTACTTCAAGGAAGGCTGGATGTCCCAGGTGAAATAACGTTTCTGCTTAGTTCTCTTACTGATCCATTTAATTATGGAGAGGTAATGGTTGCCTCAGAAATGGCTGCTGAAGCTGCCTTTATGAGCTCTCCATAAACGCTCTGTGAACTGGAAGCTTGATAGTTCTGAGCACTGACTGTGTAAGAGAACCTGTCGGCAGACTTACTGTCGTTGTTTTCTTGGTTATCTGTTGACCTTGCATTTGTGACCTCTGGCATGTTTGCAGCAGGTCACGTGCAAGTAAGAGACACTTCTTCTCATTTGTTCTGACACATACTGTGAGCACTGCTTGGCATCAGCGTTTCTTTTCCGGACCATAGCTTCACTATCCAGTGATAAAGTAACTGAATCCATTCCTTGCTCATGGTCTGGAATAAGTAGGACTAGGGCTAGCTCCAGCTTCTGGACCAGACCATCTAAGGACTCACCTATTAGGGCAGAGTTTTTAGTACCTTAAAAACATATGCAGTATAAAACCACCCTGTGCATCTTGCTTACAGGATGAATGCTTTAATGTAAAAAGCTGTTAATGCCAAGATATGGGAAATGTGTTTGCTCAAGCGTGTACTGAGTTTAAGAGCTCTGAATCCCTCAGGCCAAGAGGAACACTGTGTTGCAGTAATTTTGGGGTTATATTGTGGCAGTATTTTTTGAACCTTTGGAACAACAGGTGGGCCCTTGCTTATTGGACTCTCATACTCCCATGTGTGTATGCAAATACTGTCAGTTTTTAAGCTCATGGAAACATTGACTCTCGCCACCTGCAATTATACACCCATTGCATTTGCAGGAATTCTTGTAACTTCAAGAGGTGGTTTAATCTCAGCTGGCAGCTATGTGTGTACCATACAGCCGTTTTCTCACCCCCTCCCAACTCATTGGGGTGGGGAGGAGAGTCAAGGGAAAAAAAAGTAAAACTGGAGGGTTAAGAACAGTTTAATAACTGATATAAAGTAAAATATAATAATAATAACAGTAGTAATAGTAATTGTAAGGAAAAGGAGAGAGAGAAAACCCAAGAAAAACAAGCAATGCACACGAGAGTTGCTCGCCATCCACTGTCCCTGAGTAGTGATTGGTGGCTCCTGGCCTCCACCTGTTGATATGCTGGATTCTACGGTATGGAATATCCCTTTGGCCAGTTCAGATCAGCTGTCCTGATTTATATTCCACCCCCCCAGCTTCCTGTGCACCTCGTCCCTGGCAGAGCATGAGACACTGAAAAGTCCTTGACTTAGAGCAAGCACTGCTCAGCAACAGCCAAAACCATCTGCATGTTATCAACGTTATTCTCGTGCTGGATTCAAAACACAACACTGTACCAGCTACTAAAAAGAAAATGAACTCTATTCCTACTGAAGCCAGGACACTTCAGATGTAGGCTTTGGCAGTGGCAGCATTCTGGATTAACTATGTGAGACACAGAAAGATGTTTTTGTCAGATCTTAACATGGTTCTGCCCCCCACAGAGTGCTTCTCAGAGCATCACTGTAGTGCTAGTGCCATTAGGCTCTTGTGTGTCAATTTGTCTTTTGCTTATGCATCTTCCTGAAACAAACTCAGCTTGCTGCCTACACCCAGAGATTTCAAGCACCAAAACTGCCTGTTTTGGTCTCGTTTTGGACTGAAGGATGACTCAGTCGAAAGTTTTGTGAGATTTTTGTGGTGGTTGTTTTGTTTTTTAAAAGGAGTGGCTCATCTTTGAGTAAGGTGTAACTTTCAGTGTGGTATAATTAGTTCTCTACAGTATATTAGACAGTTGTCAGAGGTTCTTCAAGGATTCAAATGAAACCAGATGGTAGACCTTGTAAATTCATAGTTGTGGCCTGAGGGTTATGTAGACCAGGATATAAGAGTCTCCTAGGCATGGGTGTGTGTTCTAGAGCATAATCAGTTGTCTTGTTTCCTCATTATTTGCAAACTGCATTAAAAACATACAATGGGGACATTGTACAAACAAGGAGCTTAGTGTTTTAGAGTTGAACTCACAGCTTCCTTTGTTCCCTACATCATTTCCTCTGAAGTAACTAGTCTTGCTACGACTTGGTTAAAAGAGTATTTCTGTTGCTCCAAAGACAAACATTGCAAAAGGTGGAAGTAGACAACAAAATACCGTGGCCAAATTGTATTGTATATTATGATCAGGTAGGATGCTTTAAAGTGGAGAGGAAAGTCAAGGAGACAAAGTTGGAGAAAATGGGAAACTTTAGTGTTGAAGTGTTCAAGAAGTATATGGAAAAATCTCAGAGGTTGCTCAAATATGTTTTTGTTTTTAGCTAACATGCAGACATCACTTATGTAAAATGCCTTTAAATGGGATATCCAGTCTGAAAACTTCTTAAATATGTTTGACTGTCACCAAATGAACAAATATTGGAGGTTGCTCTGCAAGAGGTATCTGATGAAAACATACCTTGGCTGAATCACCACAGCCAATATTTAAACCAAGGTGATCTAAAGTACCAGTTTTAAAAGCTGACTGTCTTTGCTTCAGGTTTGATGTTGAGAGATCTGTCTGCAACTTCTAGGGTCACCTTTAGGCCTCAGCTAGCTGCTCAAAAAGCAGTGACTGATCCTCTGACCTCATTTGATTCGGAGTCACCTCGCCATGACTGGCCACACAGCTCTGCAGCTGTCTGGCATTTGTGGTTCTTACAGTCCAAAAAACAAAACCAAACCAGCTGTTAAACAGGTGGTTGCTTTCATTAGCAACTTCTGACTGTTGCTCTTTCTTCATCAACAGTTAAAGTTGGGTTGGTTGGTTGATTTTATTTTTTCCCTGCATCAGGTGCTACACTAGGTGCCATAATGTTCATTCTCCTGTGCTTTTTGTTGAGGTCACTGCTGCTCTTGCATGCAAAAAGATATTACTACAATCCATTACTTCCTTGTTTGCTTTATCAATATGCCAGAACACTATCTTTTTTGGGGGGTTTGGTACAGTTTGTTGTGGGGTTTGGGGTTTTGTTTTTTTTTTTTTTTGATTGGGGCAGTGGAACCATAGCCAGTCTCTGCTCTGAATCCCAGGCTAGAAAATAGTTTTTATAGTCACTTCACTCAAATGTCTCTCATATAATACTTATGTTCTTAAACCATAGAAGAGATCATATAGCTGATTGTTCATGAATAAACAGCACATTCTTTATAGAATGCTGTCAGCAGGTCTAAGGAAAAAAAAACACTTTTTTTGCTAAGAAAGTTTATCCTGTGTCATGAACCTTCTGGGAATCCTTGATTAACTATTACTGTTACAGGAACTCTGCATACTTGAAAGGGCTTGATACTATTGGCTTGGCTGAATTTGGTCCCTTAGGATGTCAGTGTTCCGTTTATGTAGTGTTACTTAATCATAAAGAAAATCTGGATAAAAGAACTACGGGATGTCAGTCTAACTTTACTCCCACCTCGGGGCAAGAATATCTCAATCTAGCTAAAACCTTGTTCGGGTGTAGTACAACCTGTTCTTAGATATAGTCAATAATAATAGCTCCACAGCCTTGGGGGCAACTTGTGCCAGAGCTTTAACTATGCTTTTATCCTTGGAAATACTTAGTAATGTAAGGCTTGACATGTTTTTTTCTTCTTTTTTTATTTTTTAAAGGTTATCCCATAGACACAAAATCCCCAAACCAAAATAGCCCAAAGCAACCTAGTCTTTCACTAGTAAAGTGTTTGCAGTTATTAAAGACATCTGCACTCTGTCTTTTGGTATCTTCTTGGATCCTGTAAATGATAATTGACTCGTTTCCCCTTTCTCCTCTCATTAGAATATAGTAGCAGTAGGAGCTGGGTTCTGTGATGGTCTTTGCTGCGGTGACAATACCAAAGCTGCCATTATTCGCCTTGGCCTCATGGAGATGATCGCCTTTGCCAGAATATTTTGCAAAGGACAGGTGTCCACTGCCACTTTCCTGGAGAGCTGTGGAGTTGCTGATCTCATCACAACGTGTTATGGTGGCCGGAATCGACGTGTAGCAGAAGCATTTGTTAAAACTGGAAAGGTACCTTATTCACTGGGTGAAATCCGCAGTTGCATTCCTGGTTTACTGGAGTAATAGTAGAGGTATCTGAGTCATGCTAGCTCTACTGAGTGAGTGCCCTTCTCTTTCCTCTTGTTTTTGGAGTGTGTTACAAGGCTAGAATGAGTGTAAAGGTGTTAAAAAGGGCGGGGGTGATTTAAAAAAAAAAGCTCAAGACTTAAGATGTTGGGAGATGCAGATTTAAGAAGGAGAATATTGACAAACAAGAATATAGGAGAATATTATATATGCTCAATCAAGGTCACTTTTGAGAAAGAAAAAACCCTCAGTAACATTTTTTTTTAATCCAGATTATGATGTCAAGCTTCTAAAAATTTCATTATCACTCTCCTTTTCTTTCTTTTCTTCTCCCCTCTGTTGATTAGTCTATTGAAGAATTAGAGAAAGAAATGTTGAATGGTCAGAAACTCCAAGGACCACAGACTTCTGCAGAAGTGCATCGCATCCTGAAGCAGAAAGGAATGCTGGAGCAGTAAGAACAGATAAAACAACTTCCACATAGCCCTTTTTTATCTCGTAATTCTTTCTGCATATTCATTTTTTATATCTTCATAAATGTAATAGCCAAAAATAAAAGCATTGCAATAAGAGTAGCTTAATCCCCAGTTAAAATCAGAGAGAGAAGTGAATAGAACCTCAAAATATCTACTGGTGTAGATAGAGCTTTTAGTGGGATGTTAAATTTGTGAATGTCCTTCTTTTGCAGAATGTATTATTGCCTTCTGCTACTACAGAAAAGCACAGCAAGTGTGTTCTAATATGTGAAAAGAATAAAATGCGTGGAAACAGAAGCGGAGCTTCCTGAAGAGACTTGTGAAAAGGCTCTAGAGCTCATTTCATAGTAGGAAATTCATTACTTACCTCCAAGGAGAGGAGCTTTGTTATAAAGAATCCATTATAGGTGATCATCTGAATAGAGTGGCTGATTCTACCACATGGATTTTAGCTTAGACACCACAGTTCTCTTTCCTAATGTGATTTCCAGTTTGCTATAGGTTAACACCTGCCATCTGTTTCTGTAGGTCAGAGCTTTTTTTGTGGTATGAAATCAAGCAGATTGTCCTGGCTTTGTTCATTTGTATTTGAAAAGGGATGTTCCTGCCTGCAGAAGAGGCAAAATCAGGAAATATATAACTGCCAGTTAAAAGACCAAGCCTTGTTACTTCTTTTTCCAAAGCAGTTTTTAAAGTCTAGTTTTGATGGATCAGCTACATTAAATGATTACATTTTTAATATTGTCTTTGGTGTAAGGCACCTAAATCTGTTTCCTCAGTGTACAGTAGTTAAGCTAACTGTAGAAAAAATGTAACTAAAATGTTGGCTTCATTTGCTGTTTATGATTTCCTAAATGAGACAGGATGCTGTGTTTGAGGGGTTTTTAGGTTGGTTGTTTTATACCCTGTTCTACCTTACAACAAATAGGGTGCATTTTAGAAGAGTTCAAGTTGTATTTTTTAATGAAAGACATGAAAACAGAGTGTTGCTAATTTCTTTCTGGGATGCCAACATACCTGTGCCAGTTCTTCATAAAAGGTCTCATTTGATAAGGCTTTTGAAATCAACTTTCAATGTGTTTTTCAAAAACTACTGCTCCAAAACACAAAACACAGTGAAGCAGCCACAGTTTCAAAGTGGAGAAGTAACAGTGTAGTAAGGGTAAAATTTCATACTCTCTTCCTACCAAAGTAGCCCCAAGGCTGCACAGAAATACGCCAGAGTTCAACAGAAGAGCCTTGGTGGCAGGGTTGATGCCTGTTGATATCAGCAGCGCAACCACTTTTTTTCATTTCAACCGTTGTAGGCCTCACCCTCTCAATGTGCTCAGGCATAAAGATGCATTTGGGGTTTGCTGGCCCTGAGCCTGCAGTCAGCCTTGGCACTGGTCTCCCCGTGTGACGTGGGGCAGACCTGTGCACAGCAACATGCTCTGTGATAAGCAGCAGGGCTTCCGTCGTGGTTTCTGGTGCTGGTGCTTCTTAACTGAGAAGTAACTGCCAGTACCGTATCTCAAGCTGTGGGAAGCTTGCTTTTGCTGCAGAAGGTTCACATGTTGCGTGGCCACCTCTCACATAGGCATAACAAATTTTATTGGGGCCTACAATTGATGGTAACAGCAAATTCAATCCCTCTCCAGCCCAATATAACGTAGGAAGTCACTGATAAGTGAGGTTTGCTAAGAAGCGCAGAAGTCTTTGTGTAAATTCTTTTTCCTGGAGATTTCCTAGGAAGGATTTTGCAACCTAAGTAGTGTAGCCTTGGATTTGAGAGGCCAGCTATGTGGCTATATGATAGGTATTTTTCCACCAATGAAGTAAACCCAAAAATCAAGTCTGTTGGATTGACCTGAAGTAGTTTTTGCTATTGCTGCTATTTCTGTCTCTTTTCCACAAAAATAAATCAGAGGAAAGGCATTTTGCAGTAGAATATTAAAATGTTTCAGGTGAAAATTAAGTTCTACATTTTGAGTTAAGCACTTGTAAAAAAGCCATAGAACTGATGGGCTGAATTCACATGCGTGTCCATTCCCCCACTTTTTTCCCCAGTAATGGGGAAATACTGCGTTGAGCCAAGTACAAATCCTATATGTGCCCCTGAGAACGCAGTAGTCACCATGGTGTGATGGCACTCCTGGATGGTTCATGGCTTCTCTTGTGACCTCTGGCTCACTTTGAGGAGTCTAGTTCAGAGTGATGTGCTGACACCAGAGTTGCTGCAGTAACAAGTGACAGCTGAGTGTATGGGCAAGCAGGTGTGGTGCTCAGTTCTAGCTGGGGGTTCTGCTCAATGCTGAAATGTGCATTACAAACAGCTATAGAGTGACTGATGGGACAGCTTTCCTAAGGAGAAAGTTCTAGTCCAGATATATTCTGAATCACTCAGAAATTAACTATTTCACTATCTCCAGTGCTCCTTATAAAAGGCCACACTGAAATGACTCATGTATTTGAACAGGTAATTAATCCCTAAAATTCATCAGGCAAATGCAAATGGGACTCATCCAGCTGTCACTGTCCAGGAAGTACAGAAAGCAAATGCAAATTTCTGTAAAGTGTCTATGCTGTAAGAAGCCTTCATATTATCAGAGAAGCCTAAATAATTTGGGGATTGTTGGAAACGTGGCCAATTAAAAAAAAAAAAAAGAAAAAAGTAGATAGGGAATTTTAGTGTTTCAAAATCCAGGTTTCATTTTGGGTTCTTATTAAAAACTTGACCTTCAGTGTCTTCTTGGGTCTCTTTCTGTCATATTCTGTATTATCAAATTGTTGCTCAGAAGTAATGCATAACTGATGTGCCAGTCGTCCTTTTTTAACCATAGATGAGTACAGCTGTAAGAACAGCCAGGAAAGATATGAGTGTTTGTAATTTATTTTTTAGATCACTTAATGGTTGTGCCATACATAATGAATGTTGCAGGCTCCATTACAGCTAGCTGGGCTTCTGGGAGTGACTCATGTAGGTTTCTGTATTTATCCAGTGCTTTTCAGCCCAGTGTTATCACTTGACAAATAGGAAAAAAAAAAAAATCGTTTTTTCCATCTCTCCTTTTTGCCCTCCCTCTTCTCACCCCATTTTATTTCCCTCATTTAAGAAAATGTTACAGAATAAACTTACGCTGCCTTTGCTTCCTCTGTTTCCTCAGGTTTCCGCTATTCACGGCTGTGTATCAAATCTGCTATGAAGGGAGGCCTGTCAGGGAGATGATAACCTGCCTTCAAAGTCATCCAGAGCACATGTAAAATCAATCAGGCTGTTGAAATAACGCAGCTTGCTGCCTTTCGAATTTATGTCTGGGTTCAAGTGGATGTATCTATCATTAAGCTTCCTTCAAAGCCGCTCGCTAGGCAACAGTAACAACATGAATGTCTCTGAAGAGGGGTTGTTTTGTCCTATGCAGCCTAGTTTGACACAGCATGCCATGCTGGCTTGGTAATTGTCGTTCTACTGGCTAAAATGCAACTGGTTTAAGATACGCAGTACGGAATTTGCACTACAGACCTGGTTTATATACACAAGTGTACTTTGAGTGTGTTCCTACGCCATAAAACACAAGGGTTTGTTGTCTTTTATTAAGGCCTAATCCAAAATCCACTGGACACTGTGGGAAGAATCCCACTGGTTTTGATCTGAGACTGAATCAAGCCTGTAACCTTGAGAATATTAGGAATGTTTCTATTAGAACTTGGTTTTATTTGTATATGCAGTTAAATTTTAACATTTTGCATGCTTATGATTATATTAATTTAAGCAATGTTAGTACAAAACAAGTGGTAGCAGTTATTCAGGGGGCTACAGGGATATTTTAATGAAATCAAATGAAGAATATTTTGATTTTTGAAAGTTGTTAAAACTGTCAGGTTATTTTAAAACCAACTTCTAAGTGAATTTAAAGGTTTTAATTACACTGTTTTAAAGGGAATATTCTAGAGGGGGATCGTTATCTCCCCTTCTGTTTTTTAATCCTTGCATTTTTATATTTCTCAGTTTTTCCCTTACTGTTCCTAGGTGTTAGGCTCTTCTAGAATGCCATTCCCCAAAGCAAGCCAGAGATGTTGGCCTGGGGTCCTGAACCCTGGAGCCTATGGTTCATTTTAGTGTTGTACCTGTAGTTGTTCTTCACTGGTATTGTCGGGAGGGAGGGGAAAGACACCCTTGGATATCCACTGCTCAGAATTGTTCTGTGTTTCTAGCTAAGCTGCAGTGTTGCACTCCATACAACACTCCAAGGAATGCTAGAGGAATTCCGTGGTAGGTCATGCTTGTGATGTCAGAAGGGCTGTGTGCCAGTAGGATGACTGCATTCATTTCAGTGCCTGCCAGTGACTGACACGTCAACTGGACTGAAGTCCCGATCCAGCCTCCCCAGTTCTGAAGTTACTCTTTCACTGGACGAAACTTCAGTGGGTGCTGAAATCCTTTATGACCCATCTCCCAAAAAGCTTCTCAAAGGCATCTGTCTCTTTTATTCCCCAGGTATCTCAACTAGTTTTTTTCAGACACCTTTGCTGTATCAGGGAGGATCATTTTGGTTTTGGAAAATTTGTGATTTTTATGGAGTTTAGGGGTGGAGTTGGCTTGGTTGGTCTTTTTTCTTTTTTTCCTTTTAAGGTTGATGCAAGACAAGATAGATAAATAAAACCTGTTTTGCTTTCCTTGTGTACTGAAGTGTGGGGTGGTTTTTTTTGGTGAAATATATGCTAGGTACATAAAGAGAGGACTCATTCTTCCAGCTGGGAGAAAAGGATTGACATCAGGATTTACAGAACGAGAATGTCCATCTGCTCTGAATATCCACTCCTAACCTCTGAGCAATATCACAACTGTTTTTAATTGTTCTCAGTGGCATTTTTAGACCAGAAATCATGAGCACAAACCCATCCTGAAGCTTTGTCATTCAAAACGTGCTAAAACATGAAGGATGCCTGGGAATAATTGTCATACTAGGTAGCCTGGATTACTCTGAACAAGGCAGGCATTAGGGCAGCTTTGTGTAGACAGGAAGATGCTTCAGCTCAGGGGTACCATTTTTGTACTCCCGTATTGTTTTGCATTAATTTTTGGGAGATCTCATGAATGTCCTCAGATATTCAGGGATGTCAAAAGTTCTTTTGCCTTACTTCTGATTTAGTGCTAAATATAACAGAGGGCCAGAAGTTAAGTAACACCAGATGTTTGTGGCAGTTGGGAACAGCACTGGTAGAGCTGACTTGGGGCAAGCACTCTGCTTAGGCATTTAAGAGGAAGTTCTGAGAATGGAAGCACTGTTATACTAACGCACACGTGGAGCACACACTCCTCATTAATGCATAACTTTCAGTGTGTTTTCTTATGCTTTGTTTTGTTTGTTTTTTTTTAATACCAAATTCATTGGCTTTTCCTTTATATGTGTACATATACATTATATATATATATAAACTTTTTTTTTTTACAGGCAGTATATAGAACAGTAGCATTTTGTAAGATACATAAAGGGCTATATAAGCTAAATGTGGTAAATTAATATATATTTTTAAATTATTTCTTTATTATTCCAATACTACTTCTACCACTGAACCCCCCAAATCTTAACTGTTCTTGTTTTGTACAGAAGCCTATATTCTAAGGCAAATCCAGAGAAAAGGTTTTTATGGAATTCTTTCCTTCAGTCTGTTATGATATTCTTGGGTTTTTTTCAGACAAAAAGTGAGGTTTCAGTAACTAAAGTAGTTTATTTGAATTTCTATAGATAGTTCACCGTTTGCATTTGCTCTTTAGTGCTTGAGAACGCTCAGCTTGGCACTAGGTATTTTTCCCCTGCTAATAATTACTGTTCATTAAAAAACTGTGATATGGTACTGGAACTGAATGATTAGAGTCCTGTCTTACAAACACTCTGTTTTGCTTAGTACTGGGATAGTCTTACCGAAAACATTAACCCCTGTGCAAGGGGTCATAAATTTGTAACTAATTCTTGGTTTATGAACATTAATTATTTAGGAAGGCATTGTATTCTAATGATAGTTACTCAGCTTGCCCTAGACATATGTACTGATCTTGTTTAAAGATGTTGAATGTACACCTGTTTGAAGAGTACAAATAAACATTTTTGTCTTGGGAATCATTTTGGTTTCTGTTGTCTCATTTTACGTGGTTTGAGATTAATATTTTATTCACTTGATGGAATGTAGGTTTTTGTGGATATGGGATGTAATGATAGCAGATATGAGGCTGCCATGCAAGAACATGAATTTTAAAAAGAGCTATTTGGCATCCAGATGTCAGCATTTCGTTTCTGTCCTTTAAAGATACCATTACAGTGCCTTTGACCTCTGAAAACAGGTTCTTGTCTTCAGTTTCTTGAGATGCTGTGGGAGCCACTGGAGGGCACTGGTCGGTAAGTGACCGATTCTGCCTGCTCTGAGTTACTTTTCTTCTCATTTATTTCTGAATTTCCTGAGGTTCCTATATGATTGCACCTGTCCTGCGCTGTGTTCCTTGCGTTTGGAGATGGTTCTAGTTGAGCACCAGATGCATGTGTTGTAGATCCACTGGAATTGAGAGAAGGGGCTTGCTATAAAATGCCCAACACCTCTGCCCACAGCCCTGGCTTGCCTGTTGTGTAAGACCATCCCCATACAGGGCAACAGCCACTACCTCAGCTCTTGGACAGTATGGTCTGTGAGATCTTGGGTTTCCTGTATTGTGTATCCAGTGTTCCCTTCTGTTGTATGTTGAAGTTGAAAGACCTTGGGAAATAATGAGAGCATATTGTGCTCAGTTGTGTCAGTTTGTATGTTAGTGAAAGGGGTGAGAGATGTCACAAGTGTTTAAGGAGGGACGGGAAGGTCTGCTACTTAGTGTGAGGCACCATACTGTAAAAGAAGTTTGGATTTTTTGGGGAACAGAATAACGCACTGTCTAGTGAAAGCCTCAGAGCATTTCATAAAATGAGAGCAATGTCCTAATTCCTCATTTACACATACGGATACTGAGACAAGTGGTTGCCCATCAAATCTGTGACTGAATGCATTTTATTCCTAATTTTAAGACAGAATTTCAGCCATTAGGTCATTTCATAAAATCAACTATTAGAATAAATATGTAGGTATCTCAAACATACCATGCAAAAGGGCTTTAATTCTGATTAGTCTCAGTCAACAGGAAAGTAAAAACCATCACAAGAGAATTAGGATGGGTACCTTTGTTTCATATTATCTTCTGAAGGGGTGGTGCTTTCTCACTAAATCAGCGTGTACAGACTGGGTGTCTTTCATCCTCTGACTGTAAATAGCAGCCAGGCTGTACAAGAAGAATGACAGACAAGAAGTCACAGATTTCACAGCGGCTGGTTGATGCTGAAATAAAATGCTGTCCTGGGACACATGGAACTTTACAGTATTGGAAAGTGTAAAACTATTTATCTTCTGCCTCTCTCCTGGCCACGTGGAGTTTTCTCCTGTGATTTGCCATGAGCTGCTAGAAATCTGGGCACTAAAAGGTAACACTTCTATTTTGAATAATGGATGAGAAGATTATCTGCTTTCAATCCCAGCATGTGCAAAGGAGAGGTGTTTGGCATTCAGGTTGAATGAAACCTGGTTCTCTTCTCAGTCTCTTCTAACTTTAGATCCCTGACAATATGCTTTGGGTAGGGAATTTCAGATACTCTTGATCTGTCAGTCGAGTTCTGCTCTTACTGAAAGCAATTGCAGAACTGGATTTTAAGAGGAGAACAGTAAGGCGATGCCCAGCAGAATGGTATCTTCCATGTCTCCATTGGATTTACCTATTTGTTGTATTTATCTGTTACCTACAATATCTGTTTCAGAGAGATTTAGTGAAGGGTAATTGTAGGGACATTAGGAACAGTATGTTTATAATTTCTGTAAGTTACTCGAAACAGCATGAATTACTGATTTTAAATGTATGTTCTTCCTGTAACTCATGCTGAAGGAATCAGTGAATGATAAATAAAGTACTCCTCTGACCTGTGAGCAGTCTTGATTGTTTAGGTGGGGGTAGCTGCCAAAGCCTTCTCAGTGTAATTCACGTTGCTCTCTTGTGATGTTAGTGCTGCTGCCTGTTGTTGCTACACTGTGTGTTTCCTTTTCTCAGGGTGTGTGTACAGGCACAGGTATATACAGGTAAATACAGGTATGTATAGGTAAGCCCCTACCTGCCTTTTCTGTTTTAAATGATTGTGTGCACAAATAAGCCTTGTAAGGGGCTGGGAAGCGAGGCCACCAAGAGGATTGATGTTCAGCTGCTTTTGTGCAAGCTAATTCCTGCCTGTCCATTTAAAGCTGTTTGGTCGTGAAGCTAGTGCATAGATTTCTTCCAGACCATCTTCAGTGTGTAGGAAGGCAGTAAGTCAGCTTGGGATAATCGAAAACATTGCTACTATTTTAGGGGAACAGCATTATATTCATGCTGCCTGTTATTGAAACTCTGAAATGTCACATTTGTAAAAAATAGTGCTTATTTCATGTTCAGGTAAAGTTAATGGTGACATTAATTGAACTAGTTTGCTATTTCCTTCTCCAAATTTAGATTCATTATAACCCCCATTCTTGTTATAAGAACACACTTCAGCTCTCAGTGTGATAGATTCTTTCTGTATGGTTTGTGTTTTTGAGGACTTAGTAAATACCTTTCAGTTTGATGATTACTGAGCACAGGCATGTGGTAGGCTCAGAAAGTACAGCATTGAAGAGTTTTAGCTTGCTTTTTAGCTTTTTGAAGGCTGGAGAGAACTGGAAAGCAAGCCAAATCTGTTAGCAGGCACTGGCTGGGTTCCTGATCTACGTCATTTTTAAATACTAGTATTTAAAATGCAAACGTCAAACACAAGCACTTCGTCTCAGCTGCTCAGTAACTGAGTCTTTTTTATTATTTTAACATGCTATTCTTTTTTTTGTGGTACCTGCTCCTTGTATTGTTGGATTGAGAGATAAACCGGCATGTATTGCAATACAAGATTTTGAAGTCTCTAAATACTTAAAAGCAAAGTGCTTAAAAGCAAAGCAAGCTGCTCTATACTGTGATAGCTGAGCAGAGCCAGCTGTGGCTGTGCTTGTGCTTTGGATCAAAGCCCAGGTTTTGTACAAGTGTTTTTAGTGGTGTATTTAAACCCAATTTAGAGATTTTTCTACTTTGCACTTACTGTGCAGATTTGCAGTGGAATGTGACAGAGATGCTTTGGGTGTTTTTTTGTTACTGGGCTTTTTTAATTTAATATAGACATTATTGTCATAGTTTTCTCCAAACTTCAAGTTAGGTGGTAATTGCAGTACCACTTAGTCAGGCCAGTCTTCCCTTGTCTGTGTTTAGTCTTTATCTGCATTTTTTTTTTTTTTCAGGCTGTAGGCTACTGTAGATAAGGAATACCTTTCATTACTCCCAGAGCTTTAGCCAGCACGGAAGAAAAGGCTCAGCACACTGCCATGTGCATTTAGCCTTATCTTACTTATATTGGCCACTAGAGAGGTTAAGTGGAGTAAGATCTTCCAAACTTTGATACTCTTGGGTTTAATCCTTATGCCACTCACATCTTTATTCGAATATTAACCGTTCTAAAAAAGAAAAAGCTCAAGTTTTTTCTTAGTAGTATTCCGTAGTGCAATTGCTCAGGCTGCCTTAAGTCTCTAAAATACGTGATCACACCAAGATCTCGGTAGTTAGCAATGATCTTCAGTAAACTTTGTAACAGAAGCTGCTTATGTTGATTCTAATATATTCCCACTCTAGAGCTGTAGTATCCTACACTTAGGTGTAGTGTACTTAGTCCCTGTGCTCACTGAAATAATATTTTCTCCCTGAGAAATTTTGTCTCCAGCTTATCCATGACTATACATTATTCCAAGATATATTCTAAAACTCATAATCCAGCTGCTTGCAACCATTTGGCAGAGGAATGTGCAGTTACCAGGTATCACAATTCCTAGGTGTGGCTTTTCTTCCAAAATACAGCATGGTTTCCTTGACAATGCTGGGCAGCAGAGGTGTTCCCTAGAAGGCACAATTAGCTTTTTGAAAGCAATCAGATTGTAAATGAGAGAAGAGAGTGGAATGGGGTTGGACTGCAAACGGTACAGGTAAATTGTTTTAAGTGTAACTTGTATGTCCACTTTGTGTGGAGAAGAGAGGGAACAGAATGCAAAGTATTGCGCTTGTTGGAATTTAAGGAGTGAGCCCAAGTCAGTTTTAACCAGTGCAAGAGCTGGTAGTACAAGAACATGCACTAAAACACAGGAGGAGTGAAGACAAAGCTGTTGAGAGCTGATTGTAGCCCCTTTTGGCCTGTCATTCTCAGAGAATTTAGCAGTTGCTCAAGTAGAGGAGAGATTTCACAAGCACTCTTGGTATTATCAAAATGCATTGAGATACAACAATTGCTGTTTAAATTCGCCTTCCATTCCATGTATCGCTTCTCCAAGCAAGAGATGGAAAACTCTCAAGATGAGAAAAATATGCTGTTCATGCATTCTAGACAGCTTATACAGAGGAAATATGCACTTTTACTCACTTTGCTGTGGGATCATGAGAGTTCAGAAAAATGCAGTAATAGTCATGACAAATTGCTGCAACCTCCTTGGGGTTGCATATACTGCACTTAACAAGTGAGAAATAGTCAGAAGTGTTGGTTACCTCTTTATCAGTTTGTCATGTTTCTCAGGGCCAAGATAAACAGGATTAGATCTGACAAAGTAACAAAGTAAGCAAATCTCCTCAAAAAGTTCTTCCTGAAATTCTAAGGGAATTATCTTCCTTCTCTCTTGCAATTGCAGTTTCAGAGCTAGAAGTGGGAGCCCTAGGTAATAGCAAGGTAGCCATAACTTTGGCTATTAGGCTTTTTATGTGATCTTAAAACCGAATAATTATAATGCTGCCAGCAGCTGTGCCCTGGTGTTACCAAAGGTTGCGATTAAATGAAAGCCATTGAGCAAGAACACTCCAGAGACATCCCTGACTCCAGATGTGTTTTTATTCATCTAAAATATGTCCTGACCAACAAGTGGGCTGAAAATCTTGCTGGTTGCTTCCATCTGAGAACTTGGGTTGTACACAAGCTCTCCTCTAGCACAAAGCCAGCAACACTGTTTTTTTCATTGCTACTGTAATCAATCCTAAATTGAAGGTAGGGAACTTGGGAGCACAAGGAGCACTTGTGTGAAATGATTGTGTTTAGGTAGAACCTGCCATGTCAGCGTTATGAGCTGAGCCAGGGGAGCATCCATGGAGAATAAAGAAGTATTGAGAGGTTTGAACACCTCCATTTGTCCAATGTTGGGACAGTAATTAGGCCCAAATGGATGGCCAGAGAGATTTCAGGAAACAGAATGGAAAGACATGATATGGGGAAATTTGAGAAGCCCAGCTCCAGGTACCTTGTGTTAATTACTGAATTGGAGTAGGCTGATTTAAAACTGTTTATAAATGTTAATAATGACTGAGAACTCTGTACCAGGTAATCAGGCCTCAGACGAATCCCCCTTGAATGCATCACTAAAAATGACAATGTGGTTCATTGTCACAGAAGTTACATGGTGAATAAGCAGGGAACCTGAACTACTCACAGCAGCCTGCTTGAGTCAGGATGAAAGCATTTAAGCTGGACTGTTAGAAGGCAGTTTCTGGGATTGCTGACCATACCTTAAGGAACCAGTGATGTCATTCCCTGGGACTGCTTGCTGTCTACTTGCCTTTGCGTGTTAAATTCACATTTTAAAAAAGGAATTGCATATGCATACACAGACAACACAGGGAAAATGTTTAATTTTCAAGTCTGCTTTCAGTTCTGAAGTATTAGTGTTGATATACAATTTATCTATATTCAATGCAGTTTTCTTGGGCTTATGTAGTCACAAGGCTTTGTGTAGCTAGAGAGAGTTTTGGAAAGATTATTTTGCTTTCAAAAGCATTATCTGGCTTGAGAAGACTAGCAAAATATATTGAAATACAGGAGGCAGATCTCAAGAAGTAGCTGATCTTCATTTTAATGTACTTGCTCTGTACTTGAAAAAGAAAACATTATTTCACAGTATTTCATTAACGTGATTGAAAATAACTTTTATAAATGAAAACAACTTTTATAAGATGGGTGACAAACAGAGGCATAGTCTCTCCATGAGCACTACACAGAGAAACTTCCTTTACACTGTCTGTGTGGTAATGAATCCCCTGACATAAGTATAGAGCAAGTACATGGAGGATGTATTCGTCATGTCCTGCCTCTTCTTCACTTAGCCAGATTTGAAGGTGAACTTGAACTGTATCACTTGCACCGAGCTGAGGGACACTGGATCTGAAACCCCTCCATTCCCCTCTCCCAAGGAGGCAGTTTTCATGCCTCCTCACAGCTCCCGTTCTGTGCTCTTATAGAAACACATGGCTGAATACTTGTCTTTGTCATAGAGGTGCCTTCACCAGCAATTTTTTTTCCTTTTCTGTGTTTTTTTTGTGTTTGTTTGTTTGTTTGTTTTGTTTGTTTTGTTTTTTGTTGTTGTTTTTTGTTTTGTTTTGTTTTGTTTTTGTGGGTTTTTTTGCAGGCTGGAGGATGTCACCTGTAACTCACCTTGTGATCAGGTAGACACCTTGAAATAACCCTTGAGGGCATTTCCAACACTGGGATCACTGTTGTTCGTTGCTGTTTATGAAGATAATTTATTAATTTATTAAATCCTACATTTCAGCACTGATGAACTCAAGTAATCCACTTACTCGTATTTCTTTTACTTATGAATTATATCAATAAAACCATCACTAGTAATTTCAGACAGCCCATAAAAGTAGGATTCTAGCACAAGAAGGATGATTGTATGCAAGAAATCATAGAATCATTTGGACTGGAAAAGACCTCTAAGATCATTGAGTCCAACTGTTAACCCAGCACTGCCGTATTGACCACTAAACCATGTCTCCAAGTGTCATATCCACATGTGTTTTAAACACTTCCAGGGATGGTGATTCCGCCACTTCCCTAGGCAGCCTGTTCCAATGCCTGACCACCCTTTCAGTGAAAAAAAAATTTTCTGATATGTAAACCTTCCTTGGAGCAATTGAGATTTCATCAAAATAATACCTGGTTTAAATGTATCAGTTAGCAGCCTTGCTAACTTTGATATTTTTCCTTGTACTGCCTGCTGGAACAATGAATCATGAAAATATGTCCTCCCTGATTAGTCCTTCACTTTCATAGCAATCAGAGCATCACTTAAAAAGAAAGCACAGCAATTTGGTGCATGGCCTTCATTTGCATACACTGAAACAGCTTGTTTCCTGGGCCTCTGATTGAATCCTTGTGAGGAGGGAAAGTGAGTAATTATTTGATTGGCATATTCAGAGAATCACACTGCTTTTGTAAGATCATATATTTGATATATTTAGTGATTGCTTTTTTTTCTAATAATTGTCTGAATCTGTGAGATATTCTTTTAATTATATATATATGTCTGTCTCTCTCTATGTGTATGTATATTTATATATATATATAAAATTTTAATTTCTGATGTGCCAAGGAGATGAAAGTTAAGCTATCACACTACCTGTCCTCATCTCCCTTCATAGTCTTTTAATTTATTGGTCAACACCAGGTAAGCATGACAAAGATTACCAGAAGATACCAAATTTTTTGTAAATTCCAAGAAAATGTGCTGACTGAGGATACCATCTTAGTAGAAATATCTATATGGAGTAAATTGGTCTTACAGAAACCCCCACTGCAGCCAGCACATCCAGTGGAGTGTGAACTGTCTTGAACATGAAGGTGAGCCAACCTCAAAGTTCGTAGGGAACAAAGCTTTTTCATTGTGGGGCATATGGGGTCATCTGTATAATTACAAATCTCATGTCATAATTGTGTCATAGTTAGCATTAAGCCAGACATTTGCAAATACATGATGCACTTCATTCACCTCAGTAATTAGAGCCACATCCATCACAGAGTATCCTCCACTTACTCCGAATCTAATACTGCAAACCACAGGGCTGTGCCAATTCACATAATTTAAATACCTAGGTAATGAGGTTGCCCTCAGTGGAAAGACTGTATTTTAGCTGCAGTATGAGCTGTAAGTAAAATCCTCCTTGGTATGTTTTTCTCATTGTTCAAAGAGCTTAGATAGTCTAATTCCTATCAGCTCTTCTCCCAACCTCCTAAAATCCCCCAATGAAAACCCTCCTTTCTTCTGAAATTCTCTTTTCCCTCACTGATCTAGGAAAGAAGCATTATCCATGCTCAGTAGCTAGTTAGCAGGGTGATAAATGACAGGATAAGCTTTCTCAAGATATGGCATAAATGGAATAAGCCTTTGTTCTGAGGAAATCCCAATCCCTCCAAAAGGCAGCCCATCATCCACCCCCTAACTGTTCTATAGTCTCATACCATGCACCATTCTCACATAGCCCAAAGCCTGTAATTTTCATAGCAGACTAAGTAAATTAAATTTATGAGACATTTAAAAAATTTGGCTTTTCTGATTCGTTTAAAAATCTGACCGGGTTCTGCTAGACCAGACAACACACTGTTCCTCATAAATACATGCAGCCCTATCAGAAACATCATTATCTCTCTCCTGATCCTTCAAACTCCTGCTTCTCTTGCAATAGATGTTTTTGGGAACCTAGAACTGGAGAATGCACTAATACCCTGCATCACTGCAGCTATTTTTTGATGCACTGACACAAGAGCTACCAGGTGTCAGCAGCTTTGCATAAAGGTTCTTTGCATATCTGCAACACTAATGCTGTGAAAGCATCCAATGATTTATAGCCATGATTGGCATTCTGCATATTCTAAAACAGTGGTGTCTGCACCTCTGTGTCCTGCTTTGAGTTGAACTTGACTGTGTTTTGTGCTAGGGAGATTTGTTTCTTTGCTTTTGTTTTGTTTCAGGTGTAACGCTGCTCTATAAATACAAACATTGGGGTCATTTTGTTCTTTGTTTCACAGAAGACTTCTGGCACTTCTCTACCTGCCAAGAAAAGCTGCTGATTTGAAAATACCAATTCCAGACCATTATGTGGTATACTGTGGTCCTGGGTTAACATTTTCCTTTCCTTCCGTTAGTGGATAGCTGTCCTTATTCCATACTAACAGAATGGCTGTGGCCAGCCAGTATGAAGAGCAGCAGAGCATCTGCTTGCATTTCTCTGCCTTCTTCTTCCACTTCTGAGTCCCCAAAAAAGTCAGTGCCCTGCCAGGCTTCCAGTTCTCTTCTTCTGCACTGTAGCAGTGGCAGAGCACATACACTGTGACACCTCATCCCAGTCAGCTGCCACCTTTCTCAGCAGATCCTGCAGTCAGCCCACCGGCTTCTTTTCCTTTCTCTGCATGAGGATTTTTTCCACCCTTAAACCTTGCAGCCCACCTGCATATAAAATTGATTGTCCCTGTACCGCACTTTCGTTACCCAACCATTGGCCAGGCATAGTAAGATTCATGAGATCCTTTATTCTGCTGCTGCTTCAGGACAAGGAGGTGACGTGTTGGGCATTGGTACTGCATGTATACTGTACAGCTGGGTGACTAGAGTGTTAACAAGATTGTCACTTTATGGAATTAATTGGAATTAATTAGTATTCATTTCTGTGGTTTCTGAAATCACTCAGGTCATGAGGTCACTTGGTCTGTTTAGCCTGGAGGAAACTGAGGGGAGACCTCATTGCAGTTACAGCTTCCTCATGAGGGGAAGAAGAGGGGCAGGCACTGATCTCTGTGATGACCAGTGACAGATCCCAAGGGAATGGTCTGAAGCTGTGTCAGGGGAGGTTTAGGTTGGATATTGGAAAGAGGTTCTTCACCTAGATGGTGGTTGAGCACTGGAACAGGCTCCCCAGGGAAGTGGTCACAGCACCAAGCCTGACAGAGTTCAAGAAGCATTTGCATGATACTCTCAGGCACATGGTGTGACTCTTGTGGATGGTCCTGTGCAGGGCCAGGAGTTGGACTCAGTGATCCTTGTGGGTCCCTTCCAACTCAGTATATTCTGTGATTCTGTATAATAAAGACCACAAAATTTCTCAATAGAAGTTTGGTAAAGAGCATATTTAAAGTAAACCTATAGCTTTGAATTATAGATTTAAAATGATGGAAAGTCTACTGTTTTGCTTAATAAATCATTAAAATAGCCAATTATGCTATTATTTTATTTTAAAAAATATATTAAAAAGCCCCAAAACAATCAAAAAAGATGGTTTGTCTTCAGTCTGAAATTGTCCAACTTCAGCTTCCAGCCATAGTATCTGGTTAGGTTTTTGCCTGCCAGGCACTGGATGTGCATATATGCACACAGCAAGCTCAAGTCACCTGCTCATAATTTAGCATATATAAGGTGCACTTTTTAAGTTGTACCAACCGCAGCAGAGCAAGATAGCTCTCTATTATTTTATTCAAGCCTGCAAGCAAGCTGAGGTGGCTGTAAAGTGTCTCCTTCAACATGGATGGGGCTGTGATGAAACCACGGTGGAACTGTACAGCCTTTCATTAACTATTTAAAAACAAATATGGCACTGACAATTGTTGAAGGTGATATTTTCCTCCAGCTCTTTTGCACTGGGCTTGGGTGCTGTATAAACATTACCTGCTGTGATTTACATAAACACTTAGGCAAGCACCACCCTTAACGAGTAGAAAACATACACCTCTTCAGTGGAAATGTTTATATGCTCAAGTATGTAATCACTAGTCTGTGTTTGTACCACAGGAATATTTAAATGTCTGTGGTGGACTGCTGACCCTAATAAAAGTATTTATGAGCGTGCCTCAGGGACAGCCCGCCTGGACACGCTCAGGGCAGAACAAGCTCCTTCCTCACGTAACATGATACTGGACAACCCTGAGTATCCAGGTGGCTCCTGATTTGCAGGTGAGAGAAGGCACGGCCACCAGCTGTGCTTGGAGCTCTGCTTGCAGGCTCTCTGGAGAGCAGGACAGCCCAGGGCAGCTGAGAAGCAGCCGCTGAAATAAAATATGGGCAGGCTCCACAGGTGCCTTACAGACCTGAGGTCCCTGGCCCCAAAATATGAAAATCACATAACCCATTCTGAGAAGATTTGTACATCGACTTCACACTTCTCGTTACAAACTCTTTTTAATTTGAGTAGATGTGCTCTCTGCCCTGAAGTTAAACGTATGTGTTCAGTGTGCAGGGACAATGTTCTGAGTACAGATCTGCTCTGGAAGAAGCAAGCAATTTTTCCTCAGCATGGTATCTAAGACACAGTTGAGTTTCAGGGATGGGAGGGATCTTTAGATTCCCAGAGCAGATAAAACAGCTGGTGAAAGGCTAATGCATAGAAAATACATGGCTTATGTACTCTGGGATTTCTTTTCTTAGCACAGTTTCTATCAACAAACAGTTTACTTAGTGTCATGATAATGGATTTCATAGCTGAAAAAAATAAAAATCATAAAGTCAGTATATTACTGTTCACAGCATGAGGTTAATTATCTGTATGGCAGCATATGTTCTAAGACAGGTTTTTTGGCAGCTAAAGTGACTGGTGTGTCTACACTCAGGACTTTGTCCATATAATTCAAGTAAGCTTCATGTAAAGAAAGAAACATTTGTAAGGAAAGGAGTACAGAACATAAACAGCTAAATCCTGCATTTTCCAGCATTAGGGTAGTAACATGCATCTGATGATCAAATCCCATTCACTGTCATTACTTTGACTGTAGTTTCAACTGGTATTGATTTAATGTTCACTAATTTTGAGGTGCCCAAGCTGCAAAACCAAACAAACTCTGTGTTCAATAACCCCAAGAACAAACACAGCTCCTCTACAGGTTTGCCAAATAATAGCCATTGTGAAAACATGGGCATCTCATCTATTCCCTCTTTGTGGCAGCAACATTAGAAGATCCAAGTATCTCAATCATGAAAATCACCTTTACTTTGCAAAATACCAGTTCATACACAGAGACATTTGCCTTGATTGATCATTAGGCATACCTGTGGCACATGTCCCTACCAAAGTACAAATCAAGTATTTCTGGTTTGGGTTTGTATAAATCAGGTTTTCCATAAGGTCCTAAGCTGCCAAAGAGTAATATATGTTATTAATTATTTACTTAAATATGTTAGTAGCTCAAAGCCTACACTCTGCAGATTCTAAAAAGGCATTAGGAAATATTCCAAACATGTCTTGATTTAATGCTAACTAAAAATATCTTATCCTCGGATTACGCAGTGGGATGTCAAAAGTGAGAATATTTGTCCTGAACATCCGACGTGAATCTCTGTTCCATACATATGACCTGGATTCCATGGAAAGTACAATTCCTTTCTTGCCCTCTTCAGAATAAATTCCCTTAGCTTTCTTAGATCACTTCTAGGTGGTCTAAATACAGTAAGTTTTTGGTTTTGACTGAAATCTGCTGATAACCGGTGAAAAACCTCAATCATCTTTTATATGTAATGTGTTTTACTTATCTAAAAAATAGTCTGAATAACTCTGACATTTGAAAATTCCAGGATTTGGAAGGGAGGAAGGGAAGCTGTATTTCAAAACCAGAAAAACAGTGCAGGAAATTCCAGTCAGCTCCACTCCTTGGGCCTGTGAGTCTACTTTAATTAGCACTTCCAGCTGGCCAGATTGTTGCTAAGAAGGTAGTTTGAGAGAACTCGATGAGTAATGTCAAAAATGTTGATACCTCAGGATTTGAGAACAAAACCAGCTTAAATGGAAGAATATGTTAATTAGATATTGAGACATTCAAGAATAATCCCTTTACTGAGAAACCTGATAATACTTGAATCAGCTATTTTGCTTTTACTAAAACATTTACATTGAAAGGCTTCACCAAATTACCTATTTTTTACTGATCACAGTTTACTTCATTATAATAGTTGACAAACAAGATGTTACAATCTTGGCTGGTGTTTAAAAGCCTCACCAATCCTTCCCTTGAAAGGTTAACTTAAAATACAGAAAATGGGCCACTTTATTCTCTCTTGGTAGTTCTGTAATAAAAGGTTGATTGTTCAAGCAGCAGCACTCAATTATTTTGTTTCTGATACTATCTACATGTAAAAAAACCCAGCTAGGCTCAGCTGATCCCAGTAGGCTTTCCAGTTTTAGCCTTCAGTACAAGGATGCAAAATAAAACAAATCAGAGCCTCACAATTAACATTCAAAATGTCAAGTATTATGTTGTCAAGTTAAAGAATGAAATTTGCTTTCAGGAATATCAGATATAGAAAAGCTTCCGGAGTGTTTACCCATTTCTTTTAGTGAAACTCATTCTTCAAATATGTTTGCTGGAGAAAAATATGCTAACTGGGGAAGTCAGAGCTGCAGCCAGTGTTCAGAGAAGTTGCCCACAAATGTAGCCCTCTGGTTGTTGTTGAATTAGTTGTGATACTAGAGCTCTATAACAGACATTGAAAACTTATGCCATATTAACAGAGTTGAAGCAGAAAACAAATGGTTCCCTATCTGTGTTTTTGTTTTACTTTTTTTTTTCCCCCTCACAGGACCTGGGATGCTTAAACAATAGACGTGCAGACCCAAAGCAAATAAATTTGTTGCTCTGATTGTGATGGTTGAAAGAAAAACAACGCTGACCTTCAAAAGTTCAGGGACCAAAATAAATACAAAGTTTTAGAATTAGGCATCAAAATGAGACCACTGAATAACATCCTGAAAAAATGGTGAGAATATACATCCAGTGTAAAATAAATCAAAATAAAAAGGGAAAGTGTTATGAATGACTCAAACCACTTTGAAATTAGGGTTAGTTTTGGTAGTTGGCATGAATTTTAGCCCCATGTTTACTCAACTTTTGCTTAATGATCTTATAGGTGGGAAACTGAAAGGACAGGAGTGTTTCAGAGGAGAAAATCAATGCTGTTACAATGGATCCTCAGAAACAGCAACAGGGGCATGACAAAGCAGCTCTGGCATTGGAAGGAAGCTTGGCAGTGCTGAACAATCAGATAAAGCACTTTTTACTTGCAAGCCAGTTGAAGCAGGCCCCTAAACAGACCAGTGCACAGATGTGTTCTGTTCCTTGAAAATCTCAGCTCTTATTTAAGAGAAAGGCATGAAATAGGAGCACAACCAACACAGAAACGCTGGTAACTTTACAAAACATGATGGGTTTACGAGAAAGTGTAAAATTCTTTGTCCATCATTGAGAAGTTTGTTAAATGGTTTGTGTGTGTAGTTTGCTAAGGGTCATTTTTTTTCTCACAAAAAAATTATGCAATCTATATATCCTGTCATGCTGAGTATCTGTCGTCTTGTCCTGATGACCTGCAGTTCATATTTGCAAAACCCTGCCACATTTCTTCTGCCAAGACATGTTCCAAGAAGCCCACAGAGCCTGTGCTGTGACACACACTGGGAGCAGAGGCACAATAATGCACAAGAACCAGTTCCTTTGGGTAATTCATGTTTCCTGTCATTCTGGGAGAAACTCTGCCATCCTCCTTCTCCCTCCCCAGCTGATTCAATCCCTTGCTGAAAGGTAATACCGCAAAATCCATCCTTTGTTATCCAGTAGGAGAGCAGCAGTAAACAATTCAAGGACAATAGCCACCAGACATATGGAAAACATCTCATTTTTACTGAGCTGCCACATGTAGATCCTTTGCTAATGAGAATTCCTGAAGTTTGAAAACTAACCTGCTTGCTTGTTGTTGTTGAAAACCCCATACTTTTTGTGGAATGGAAGATCCCTCTAGAAGCTCTTAAATGACACAGAAAAGTTTGGTTTTGGTTTTTTAAAGATGACACTTTAGACTGGAGAAGTACTAAAAAATACAGGTTAAGGAACAACTCAACAGTGTCAGGTAGTAGGCCAATAGCAACCTCATACTTCACATTTCCAGTGACAATCATGGCTTTTAAAAAGCCTTTTGTGCTGTGCAGCCTCTTGGTTATTTGGCAGAGCCCAGCAAAATTCCTATATCCAGATCTGAGAGGGCTGTGTTATCTCCTGGACTCCTGTTACATGCCCGCGGCACTTAGTGGGGGTTCCTCCCCCAAGGATGAGCGATAGCAGCCAGTGGGGACAACAACCCTCAGCACCGGCACGTCTCCACTGCACGTTTGCTGCCCGTGGAGCCAAGGGTGACAGTCTGAAGGGACGATGACGGCAGGCACACGGGGCTGGACCCCCCAAACCGTGCTCACCCAAGAGTCTTACTGCACAGAGGGAGGCTGGCTCAGCTTGGCTTCTCGGCTGCGCTAGAGGCAGCAGAGATCCCAAGCAAGTCTGTAAAAGTCCTGGAGATCAGGACACGGTTTTTTAGAGTGGACCCTCGCTGAGCCTCCTTCCCTAGCGCTGGGGATCCCCCGCACCGCCAGACCCCGGCCGGGTCTCCCCTCCGGGGGCAGCGGCGGGAGGGCTGGGCGGGCTCCTGGGCGGGCGGCACCGCACCGGACCCGCCTCTCTGCCCAGGGCCGGCCACCGAGCACCCTCCTCCTCCTCCCCCGCGCCGAGGCGAGGGGCTGCCCGCGGCTCCGGGGCCACACAAAGCGGCGAGTGGCGGTGCCTTCCCCGCCGCCCGTCCGGCGGCAGCCGCACCCGGGGCCGGCCGGAGGCGCAGGGCAGCCCCACCGCGCCCACCATGGAGCCGCCCGTGCCTCCTCAGGAGCAGCAGCCGCCGCGCCCTCGCTCGCACACGGTCACCACCACCAGCAGCTCCTTCACCGCCAACCTGTCGGCCAGCTCCAGCACCCTCGCCTACGACAGGGAGTTCCTGCGGACCGTGCCCGGGCTCCTCATGGTGACCGAGATCGTGAGTGACCCCGAGCAGGCGGCGGGAGTCGGGCTGGGGCGGGGGGTGAGGAGGGGCTGGGGAGCCTCGGCCTGGCTTTGCTGTGGTGTGGAATTGGGGTGTTTTCCCCTCAGTGCATCACCCGGTGCGGGTGAGGTGCGTCCGTGCCCGCAGGTGAAGCGCGGGGAAAGGACGAGCCCGTGGTTGCGAGAGCTGCTCTGCGGCCGGGGCACAAACCTCCCGCCTGGAAACTATCGACAAATGGAAAGTAACACAGGGCACACGCGGTCTGTTCAGCCTCCCGCAGCGTCTGCGGTGTCATCAGCTCCCGTAGCGGAAAGATGAGTTTTGACTGATTTTTGGAGACTTCTCTGTAACCACATTGGCTGTGAACGCTTCGCACTTCATAGCGCACGGATAGTCATGATGTGAGAGTTAATTAGGCAACTTACTCGTCTTCGAGGTCAATAAAAACAATTTCCTTATGCTCTTAGTGGTTAATTACACCTAAGCAGAACTAACAGCTTTTGCATTTGGTAGTGATTTTATTTTTTGCAGGTACTCCCACAGAAGGTGGAAACGAATGTACAGAGGGCCAGGCAGTGCAGGGTTCATTCACTTGCCTTAGTGGTAGGTGGTGAACAGCACAATGCTGAGTTCTGCGTGCCCTCAGTGTGTTAAGCAACAGATGCTCAGCATCTCCTTCTAAAAATAATGTGTTTAATGCTACTCATCTACACTATTAATAATTAAGGAACTTATAGAGCTGGTTGCCCCAAATAACTTTTTGAGTTTCCTATGTGATGTTTCTGGTGTGTTGATGTTGGAAGGATTAACTTATCTGACCACATTCGTTTTCAAGGCTTGAAAACATTGTGCTTCACCAGAGCAGTGGAATGGCTGTTGGTTTTGCTAACTTCAGAGTTAAAATAACCAAGCAGAGCTTCATGCTGATGTGTGGTGTAAGACCTCTGGCAGGAACAATGCCATCGGCGAGGGGATGCACATTGAGATGCCAGCTTGCTGTGTGGGCAAGTATTGGTAAGGCTGTGAAGTCAGAGCCTGCTACCAGCTGGTACCTTTTGTGCTGGTGTAGTTGGGAATTCTATCAATCTTCAGCAGATACGTGATTGTTTTGGTTGTTAAATAGAGGAGATGCTTCACTGCCAAAGTTGTGGTTGTGGTAGGTCTGTGAATAACGAAGTCTTAGTTTTTGAAAGAACAGCTGCTTTCTTTTCCACTACTTTTCAGTTAGTAATTACAACAGTTATGAACCTTTCTTGTACTTTATCTGAAGAGTGATCCTACTGTAGATTGTTAGAGAGGTGCCCAAGGCTTTTCCTAAGCCCTGATGGAATGTCATGTATTTATCCTGAATCAGCTACACTGACATTGAGCTACATGGCCACAGGGCATGGGCAGGTTCTTGCTTACTCTTAGCTGGAAGTGTGCTTTCTAGTTTGTGTGGACAGGTGTTGTTGTGCAGGTTACCTTTCTAAACAGTGATGATGGTTTTTAGGGAGATTTTGTTTCCTGTCAGCCATTCCTAATTCCTGGAACAATTATAAAATTATTCTTTTGGCCACCATTTTGAGATACTTGAGCCCACTGACATTTAGAGACAGATTTGATTTAAGTTTCATAAGTACTTGAAAACACATTTACCAGCTTTGAAAGAATCAACGCTACCTGATTTGTAGGACAGCGTAGAGTTTTGTCAGCCCTACAGGCTTCCATGAATGTACTTTTACTGATCAGCAGTGTGAAGGTCACCAGTTCCTGGCCTCAGAGAGGGTGACAGGAGTCTCTAGATGTAGATTAACTTTTACTGGTTTGTGATGATGTATTTGAGAGAATGGAGGACAGTTCTAATATGAAGTTGAAAGCAGTAAGGCAGAAGTAGAGTACTGATAGATAGTGCCTTTGAGACAATATTTCTGGTTCTTAACTCTTAACTACTTATTTTGAAGCAGCTGGAGTATCTGTTCTGTGAAATTAAAGGAAAAGAGAAGCATTAGTGAATTTTCTGATACAGAACTAACTGAAAAAATCCCACAGTTATTAAAATCAAACAGTGAGAATTTTCGGATACAGAACTAACTGAAAAAATCCCACAGTTATTAAAATCAAACAGTGAGAATTTTCGGATACAGAACTAACTGAAAAAATCCCACAGTTATTAAAATCAAACAGTGAGAATTTTCGGATACAGAACTAACTGAAAAAATCCCACAGTTATTAAAATTAAACAGTGAGTTTATGTGTGTGTGTGTGTATTTGGCATTGATTTATGGTCAAATGTTTTCTACCAGTTCTGTATATTCTTTTATTTTTCTAACAGAAAATGTGTTTTAAAAGATCATTACACAAGTTCTCTGTTTCAAAATTGGCGGTGCATATTCAGCAGTAATGGAGTTTTGTACCCTGAGTCTACCTGTTCCAATTGTTGTGGCCTGCCTGCAGAGATTGGCCCTTCAGGGTGTTTCTGACCCTCAGTACTGATCCCTCAGCTCACAGCATGATCTTTCTGCTAAGGATTTACAAGGCTGCAAATGACACCAACTCATATGTTGGAAAGAGGACTGGTTTTAGTAATGCCTGTTATCACTGCAGCTACTCATCTGCGAGACCCCAAGCTCATTGATACCATGTTAAAGCTAAGCTCAGGGTGTTAGACAACAGTGCTGAGTGTTCTGAGTATGTGCTGTGGGGCTGCGTAAATACTCGATTATTGCCACTGTCAGTCATCAATGTGCGTGCAGCAAGAGAAGTGCAGTCTTTTGGTCTCCTGGCTCTGAGACTGGAACTCTTCTTCTCTGTGTAGGCAAAGAGCAAATCTGTGTTATTCTTTGACCAAAGAAAACGGAAAAGCTGAAAGTTACCAGATAAATTAAATCTTACAGTCCCTTACATGAAGTATCTTGATCAGGTTTTGTTTCCACATCCCTAATTTGGGTGCTGCGAAGATGAATTAAGTGCTGCGTGGATTTCCACATGTGCTGGTAACCAGCCTACATCTGCACTGAGGCTGTGGTTTAATGGCACAGTAAATTCAGCTTAACAGCTCCTACTCAGAGATTCTTTGTAGTGCTGCAAAGCACTGGTCTGCTATTAACTCAGTCTGCTGTTTCCAATTTGTTCAAAATGAGTTAGCTTTATAAAGACAGGTTTTGTGACGGATCAGGTGTCATCTGTTCTTTATGTAGCTGCTTTAGAGCCGGCATAAATCTGGGATGAGGTTGACTGTGCATACTGAGCAGTAATAGAGTCGTGTAGCTGAACCTGGTTCAGCTCAATTCTGTAATGCCGTTTGGTCTGGCACTGCACACATCCAGTATGAATGCACACAGAAGCGCAGCCTGAAGTGTAGGCTAAATTGCCTGGTGCTGACAGATTTCCATTGCCTTCTACATCTGCCTCCATGAGCAGGGCGGGTGCAAGGTTTCCTGCCACTCACTGGGAACGGACCGGGGTTAGTTTATTTCAGTGCAAGGACCGAAATAGAAAATGCCATTGATTTCTGAGGGCGGCCTTTGGGAAGTGGCATAAAACGCAACTTGGTGCTTGGAATCTTATCCAAAGTACTTACATACAGGAGCAGTGAAGCTTGTTGGACAAGGCAGGGGCTTCTGACTCTCGAGACTTGGATTCACTGGCCTTAGCTGGCCAGTGACTACTGAAAATTTAGATCTGTAACTTCTCTGAATGCCTTATCCATTTATGGAACATGGATACAAGTCTTTGTAAGGCACGCTTTGATCTGTTGGTGGAAAGTAATACATAAGACATAAGTGGTGTTACAGGAAGTCTTTAAATGAGATGTCAATCACCTGGGTTGACACTGCAGTAAAAGCATATCATATAGAAGAATGGATACTTATTCCTGCAGTGTAGCACCACCACCACACCTGGAGGATTTATCTTTTCAAGAGAAGCAAGTATAGTGATTTGCAGAGATGCCTTTTGAATGTCTCCTTTCTGTACAATGATGGCCCAGAGAAACTATGTTTATCTTCCTGAGGCTTTTATGGCCAAGATAAATGATGGCTAGTGATACCTTCTCAGAGCTTTGAATCATCTTCTCAGGTCAAGCATTATGGATCACTTTGGGGAGGTGGAGAGTTTTGTGGTTGCTATGGATGTAGTTATAATAATATTTACTTTCTAGCATGATGACACTGATTCCTTCAGATTGTTGCTTCACACCAGTGTTTTGCTAGATGCAGTCTCTTGTAAAACTTGCACTACTAATTTTAAGGCTTGTGATGGCTATTTGACCTTGACAAAAACAAGTACTTATTTTGTGTGAAGGTTGTGTGAGATCTTGTGACGGTGTAAATTTTAGTAAATTGTAATTACAGTTGCATTTCTTTATGCAGATTATTCTTTGAGTGAAATGCCCAGAATAAGATAGGGACTTGATAGGATATTTACTTTATTAGCACCACGTAAAATTGTGGTTCAAATTTGTTTCTGGACAATAAAAATAATTTTGATCACTGTTCAATTATTCTTCAAACGCAAGACCTTTGAATGTTTAATTCATAAAGGAAGTCTTGTTGAATTTATTTCTTCTAATAGAGTAGTGAGCCTCAGAATATTAAAAAGATATTGAAAGTTATATCAGATTTAAGATATTGAGGTTACCAAAACCAGAACAACTGAACATTTCCAAGTGTTCTTCAGCAGGCTTTTCTTCCTTTCTTTTTTTCCTCTGAGAGATGCATCAGAATCACCTACAGATAATCAAGTTTTGAATTAAGTTAGCAATACAATTACATAATTGTTAAGAAAAACAGAAGTAAAACAGAACGGCTACAGGGGACCATGTACTGTAAAAAAGCTAAAAGAAAAAAATTATGCTTAAAGCTCACCTTGCATTTAATCTCATGCCCTCTCTGACTGCAGTTCAAAGTTTTGTGTATAGATCCCATCCTCCACTCTCACACCCAGTTCTTGGAATAGCCCTCAGAAACACAGAGGTTGTTCCATAAAGCCCCTTTCTTCACCTCAGTAGCAGCAAGGGTTTCTCTTCTTTCAGGAACAGCAGAGATTTTTTTCTTTTTTCTTCTTATAATGCAGTTTTTACTCCAGTTTTAGTGTGTCTGCTTGCAGGTTGTTGACAATACCAAGGCACCTTCTGACATGTTGAACAAGTGCAATTCCTAGAGGAGACACACACAAGCACGATCTTAAAATGATTCACTTTGAATTATTGAGTGGAAAAAACCCAAATCTTGTACTACTCAGTCACTTCATCCAGTAGCGTCATCTTCCTGTGCGTGAATAAGAAAACATACAATATAAAGTCTCAGCTTTCTCCTTTGCTCTTAATCAGAAAAAACTCTCACTAAAGTCAGGTTTCAGTTCTGCCTTGTTTAGGTGCTATTGTTCCACTGCTAATCCGAAGTGTAACTGCCCTTAATATAATGAATACACGCCTATGTGATTTCCGTCTTCCTCTGGGATCATATAGTTATTTAAAGTTCTGTTACCTTAAAGGTCTTTGGTTTCCTGGATAAGACTGGGGTGTTTCCTCGGGAAGAGAGAACTATCTAGGGGGCACAAGAAAATAAAACCTTTAGAATGTGCTCCAAGTGATAATAAAAGCAGTGTTAGGTCTGACATGGTAGGAGGGTGAAAATGGCTCTTAAACTGAATGCAGAGATTTTACAAAAGGTAAAAAATGCAAAATATTCTATAAACGTCAAGGTTAAGGACAATATGTATGAAATGTCATTATCTCTTCATGAAAAGAATGCTTTAACGTCATACTTAAACATAAACTTTGTTGCTGGGTGGATAGTGAATATAAATTCTTCTCTCTCACCCCTCCCAAACTCTAGAAAACTTTTTTTCTGTGTACCTACAAAAATTCTTATGCACATAAGTTGATTTTAAATAATTTTTCTGGGCTTCTGTAGCCTGTATCTGTGTGATGGTGAAATGTGCAGTCCTCCTATTATCCCTCATGGAATAGGCAGAGCTTCCTAGGTAGTTACTTTAGCATAATGCTGTGGCTAGGTGTGTGAGTCATGAGAGTAAATGCTGAGGCTAAAACTGTCACGTTCTGAGAACAAAGTTCAATGATGTAGTTGCAAAGAAACTGTGACTGCGTCCCTGGAAACTGCCTTTTTCCAGATATGCCCCAGGACTCCCACATGCCTAGGTAAATGTACTATGGAAACTGAATTGCTTGTGAATGCAGTGATATTGCCAGATACGCAGATGATGGAGATACCTGATGCTGTGTTTTGTCCTAAAATGAATTTAAATCCTGGACTTGTCTGTGTCCCTTTTCTTTGTGGTTGTGGGTTTGTTGTTTGGTTTGTTTGTTTGTTTTTTCTCCTGTTGTTTTATATTCTTTCTCTTTCTGCACTGGGATTCCTGCTTTCTGTTTGGAGTGATTTATTACACACTGTTAAAGCCTTGAATTAGATGATCTTAAAGTAGTGTATATCTATCTAAAAAAGCCCTGATTTCCATGTAATGTATGATGAAGAGGTATATTTGCTAGCAGTGAGAGAATGTGAGTAGGGAAAGGATGCAGAAAAAATTGGCTATAGTCACACATGATTCTTGCAAAATCATCAGTGGCCCCCAGGTTCCTGAGTCCATTAACAAAATGCTGCTTCTACAGCAGAAGCAGATGCTTTTCACTCCCTGCCCTAGGATGCTGGGAACACTCCTGTGTACCTGGGGAGTCTGCTGCTGTGTCTGCTCTGTACTCTGTTCTGAACCAACTGTGTAGCAGCAAGAGGCAAGGTTAGAACAGCGGTAGCTCAAGGTTTCTTCTTAAAAATTGAATCCTCAAAACCACAGAAAAATTCTCTTGAGGACTGTCCTAAACCTTTCAGAATGGGAAGTGTAGAGTGTGTTGTTCTTATTTGTTGAATGTCTTCTTATTTAGCCTGCTGTTCTTTCCTGTTTTCCACTGGGAATAGCACTGCCATATATTTAGTTTCCAATGGTCATGTACATATATATATATATATGTATGTATGTGTGTGTATATATATGCACATACATTTTTATACATATATATATATATTTATGGGGTTTTAGCTTAATTTTTATTTTGGATAAAGTACATATTGTAACAGGGTGTTATTTCTGCACTTGTTCCTCTTTCAATTCCAGGAAAAGAATACAAAGTGTATCTTTGCAGAGAAGACCTTGCCCCCTTTTCTAGGGTCAAATAGCAAATAGATTTTAGCATCCATCAGACCTTTGGTAAGGTAGTTCTCTCCTTGTGGCTTGAGCCAGTTCCCATGGAAGCTGCTGGCACTGATTCACCTGCCTCTGAAAGGACTGGATCATGTATAAGACTGGTAAGACTTCAGTGAAGGAGGGACTGAGTAAGGAAAGAATCAAGTCACTGCTTCCAGTGGGAGCTGGGTTTGGTCCAAGGAAAGCTTATGTTAATTAACTTAAAGGGACCAAGCTCTTGGTTCTACATGCATTAATACTATATCCAGGCTTCGCCAGGTCTCTTCACTGCACAGACTTGGATCAGTCCTGGCTGTGACTGCGCTTTTGCCAGGTTAGAGCACAATATTGAATGTTTACACTGACCCTTTTTGCAAGGTATGGGTGTGCAGATGATGCTGATGCAACCAGTGGTTTGCTGAGACAAAGATCTTCGAAGCAAACTGAAAACAGTTTCAACAAATTGGTATCATTAGAGGCATGCTGCCCCAGCAGTTTGTTCTGGACAACCACAATGTTTCTGGTCTGATATGAGATGCACTAAAATCATATTTTTATAGAACCGAGACTAAGAAAGCATGGTAATCATCAGTAAGATGTCAGTCTTTGGATAGATCATAATCCAGTTACGAATATATTAAGAAAATCCTAGAAAGAGGCCACGTGGGGAAAACAACATCTCTGATCATCCTCTGGTAATTGCTTCTTGTGTTTAGCAGGTAGCCTAATGTGCACAAATTGAAAAGAAATCTGTCAGGAACCTCTGCTTCATACCCAAAAACAAGACTGGTTTGTATCATCACCTTTAAATGTGACAGCGACGTCCAGGCCTAGATTTTTAAATATATTCAAGGTGACACTGTTCTGCACAGATCCATTTATTTAGCCTGGAAATCATAAAGCCACTAACAGGCTTCCTTTTTTTTTTTTTTTTTTCCTTTTTCTGTATAGGTGTATAGCAATTACATGAAAGAGTCCTTTACTATATATTTTAGGAAATGTTCTCTACATTCAACAGTAATGCTATTCCCAAGGCTACAGCTCCTATGGCAGGCAATATCTGAATGTGGCACTGCAGTTTGGATAGATCTATGAGGAACAGTAGGTGAAACTTAAAAATGGAAACAGAGTGTTACAGGCAGGAATTAAGCACTAGGGGACAGGGAAAAAGGCAAAAAAAGCCTACCAAAAAAAGAAAACATCTATAGTGAGTCTTTAAAATGACATTTCACCTGTTAATGTTAGCTTTGGCTGTGTCCAACTGGAGACAGCCATTGTAGGGCAGACTGGCAAAGGTCAGGTGAGGAGAGGGCAAATCCGTGGTGGATGTCTGTACTACTACTGCAGATTGGAAAGCATAAACAAATGCACAATTGTCCTTTACAGGCTAGGGGCACAACTGTGATACATGCTGGGGAGGGTGGTGTTATTATTTAACCCTTAGTGAGGGGGAAAAAACCCACCAAAAAATGGCAGCATTTGTGTTGATTTGGTTGTAGTTTAATTTTTAAAGCATGATATACCTTGCTACAGTAACTTTGTGTGATGTTTCAAAGAGCTTGCGTGCGTACAGGCACATCCAAAACCATTAAAAAACATTGTTATGGCTGAAGGTGTTGGAAATTAAAAAGCAGCAGAATTATATTCACCCTATCAGTGCTGGTTTGCTATTGAATTGTGTGCAGACAATGGAATGCAGTCAAAACCTGCGTGATCATGTTATTTTTAATCAAGGAACTTCTGTCATGGTCACTGCACAGAAGAGTTCTTCTGGGAGTGATTGGGATATTGTGCATACAGCATTGAAGGAAGTCATGTTGTGAGTAAGGAAAGGGATTATTCAAAGAGAAAGGATGGTCTCCTGGCTAATTGCTTCCTTGGAAAATTTGATTTTTATCTTCTGCTTGCACAACATTATTCCTGTGGGATCCTAAACAAGGCAAGTAAGCCTTTCATTTAATTGTTATTGCTTTTACTCCTTGTTTTCTGAATCCCCAACTTTAGGTCTGAGATGCAAAAGAAACTATTATTTTGAGCTGTGTCTGAAAGTCAGTAGAAGCTATTTCACAAGAGGCAAAATGCAGTACGATATGAAGTGCTGTGGAAAGAGTTTTCCAGTGAAATTTGGCAAGAATTGACTTTTGAACTTAATTTTAATGCACTGTCTGAAAAACTGGGATGCCATACTACTTTATCTCACAGATATGTGTTTAGTACTTTATTAATTGACCTGTGAAATAATTCAGATAACACAGTGATTTTAAAGAGGCCAAGCAGATACAAAGGTCTAAGTTGCACGTCTGCAGGCTGCATGAATAAACAAGGAGAAAGCAAAACAGGGGAAGGCATTAGTTCTGAAGAAGGCTTTCCCTTCTGTTGCTGCATTCAGGTGGTGGTGTGGAGAAGGAGAAAGTGTGTGGAGGAGAAAGTATGTGGTCATGTAGTTACAGACTATACCATAATGTATACTTAACTAACGATAGAATGAAGGTATGTGAAGAACTCATTTCCAGCAGTGTTACATACTTAACTGCAAGTATTTCAACATATGTTTGTGTCTGTCTCTCTCATCCACTCTTCTGCCTCTCTATCCCAAGTCCTAATTTTCCAGCTCTTTTCTGTGGTGTTGTTTTGGTTTTTTTCCTGTTGTTCCTCACCCATCCCCTCACCCCCATTCCTTCAAGCCCTCTTGCCCAGCAGTTCAGGGCAACTTACCGAAGGCTTGCTTTGCATGATTTTCATCAAGTCTGCTCTTCTTCAGACTTCACAGAGAAAATCCACAATAGAAGATGCAGCTCTAGCAATAAGATTTTGGCAAAACAGAGTCTGAAGAGAGGAGGTGTGAGGCAACTGAAAGTACAGGCTCTGCTCAGTATGAAACATCCATCTTTAATGATTTTGTAGAGCTGTAGGTGCACAAAACTATAAATTTTTTTTAGAAAAATATTAGAAATATCGATAGTGATATAGTGATTTAGGTGAATATTGTGATATGTTTTGTTCCTGCATTTCTGGAATAAGCTTCCTTAAAACGAAAGGCTGAGCCACAGGCATAAAGCAGGTTGGGCAGAGCTGGATATTGTGAGAGCTACAACAATCTTGTCTTGACCTCAATGAAAGATTTTTAGAAAAAGGCTGAAAAGCTCTTCAATATAAGAGATTCAGGATGCATGGAAAAGCAGGATCTCTGGTGGGGTTTCTGACATGCTTTGAACCCTCACTATATGCATAAGCCATGTACACTGGACTGGGAAATACGGTTACAACAGTTATTGTGGATTGCCAGTTGACCTCCAAAATGAAAATATTTCTCCTTCCCTGTGCTAATCTTGAATGTAAGACACAGGCCTGTGGAACTATAATAGAGCAATGAAACTTGCCATGATACGATAAACAGCTTTTTATGTTACAAGGTGCAATTTCATTGTTTCATTTGGTATATTCAAAGAATTTTCCCTGTTTAACTTCTGAGCAGAAATGATAGGAATCTTAGTCAAGAGAATAAGGTTTCCAGTCACTTTGTTCAAACTGGGAATTTCTTTCTAGACTTTGGCAATCATGAAACGTGACCAGACACTTGTACAAAGAACTTGACATTCTCTTTATGCAGTAACCAAGAACTATCTAGCAAATGTTTGCCTGAAGTCAAGATAATGTGTTAAAGGTGAGATGGGGTCTCTTGTAAAGTGTTTTACCAGCTCAAGTTAAAATTAAACTGAGTACACAGAAATAAATGAGAAGGAATTCTCTAAGCTTGGTTACATCTAATTTTCACTTTCTTATTAAGCTAAACAGTGGAATGCTAGTCTTGGGGGGGGGGGGGGGAAGGAGGAGAGAAAAAAACAATCAACCAACCCAAAAAACCCACCCAGACCAATCCACCCCAAACTATGCCTGAAGTAATTTTCACTCTAAAAACTGAGCTTCATTTCAAAATGCGTATTAAATTTAGGTCTCAGTTTAAATTAAAAAAAAAAAATTAGAGAGAAGTGCATTTAAAATGAACATTTAACCTTGACTTGTGTTGGTTGCTGCTTCTGTAAGATTACATAGACAGTGTACACACACAAGAAGACGACCCTGAGAACTGGTGCAAATAAGAGTCCGGATGAGTTGACGGGAACAAAACCAGATTAAGATCTAACGTACACAAACAATATTGTTACAAAGAGAAGGTTATGATGAATCCGTTCTTGATGCTATTAAAACCTGTTGCGAATTTCCCATTGACTTCAGTCATCCCGACGTATCCGCACATGAAATGAGAGGAACATGAAAGCCTACCTACCGCGAAGGCCGTGCGCGCTAATCAGCGCTGATATTGTTTCACAGACTCCTAAAGATCGGCAGCTCCTTTCCGATGGTCGTTTCCTATCCACTTGTTAGTGTTTGGTAAAGGGCGGCTCTGCTGTTCCTTCCGCTCAGCGCTGAAGAGCAGTGTATGCCCAGAAACTTTCCCCACTTGTTTCTTTTGCCAGCACCATGGGTTAGTCTAATAAAAGAGATCGCCTTCCTTTAAGATCTTCTCCATTCCCCCTGTGTGGAGTGCTTACTGTCAAATTAGATTCAGATTAGGAGGAGCCCAATTACCACTTTTTACCTTTTTTTTTTTTTTTTTTGGGTTGATCTTTAGTGCAAAAATTGACCTTGGAAAAATAAAAGGCACAGTTAACCTGCTTGGTAACCAGATTCCCCCCAAAATCCCTATGAGCACTGTCATGCTATCAGGTTGTTTACCTGTTTCGTGTGTACAGTTTCTTTGCCTTGAACAGAGTAGCTGATAGATGATGAAAGGGGAAGCATCAGACATGCCCTGTTATAACCCACATGTCTAGTTTACATATTTCTTTAAAACTCCCTATAGTGTTGTACCTCACAGTACAGGACTGTCAAAACACAAGTCAAAACAGCTTAACATCGGAAATGTCAGTCTAAATGATTGTGTCCCATAGCTGTCCTGCCTCATCACTGGATTATCAGACAATGTATGCCTTCTCCTGTATCGAAGACAAATCCCTATGCATGTTGTGTTCTTCCTTTTCTCTTTGTGTGAACTAGCAAAGCTCCCAGCTTGTAATGTCTTTCAGTGCCCTAATTCCTTTCTGGTTTCTTGGTTTCATGTGTGAAGACCTATAATATTGTTGGCAGTAGGAGATTACATTACGTGCCTCGGTGTTCGAGCACAGTTCATCACAGTGGGCTGAGTTCTCAATGGGTGTGGATGAGGGCATTTTGATATAGCAATAACTTACAGCTCGAAGAAAGGGGTACCTTGCAAAGTACTTCTTTTTTAGACATATTATATTGGGAGGGAGGTAGTTATTTAAAAAGAATTTCCCTTTTTGACTTGAAACTAATAATGTCAGGCTTTGCAGGGAAAACGTGCTGTCTCTGACTGCACACAGACGTTTTGAACAAAAAGCTGCCATGTCATTACCCAGGCTGTCCCTCCCCCCCTCAGTGGGAAAACAGGAACTTCTGAGGGGGCAGTAAATAGCTGAAATACTCAACAAAGAGTATTTGAACAAAAGGCTGGTAACACCTCTTCATTGTATCTGCACTATTGTCATTTTAGGGAAGAAACTACTGGGCAGAAGAAAGCTGCAAGCTAAATCTGAGGAAATAGAAAGGGGAAAAGGTGTGGAAGTTAGCTAAGTAAATATAATTTAGTTGGTTGTATATATTGGGATGGTATAATATAAACAGAACTGCAGGAAGAGGCTTGGGTTTTTCATAAGAACCACTTGGGTGGGAAGGGAAAGCTGTAAGCTTGCACAGTGATATGGAGACTTGTTATTCAAAATGTCTGTGTGCAGTCACAGATACTTAGTATGTTTTCCCCCAAAGCAAGTGCAGAGCATACCCTCACTCAGCCTGTAACCCCTCAGCAACTTGGCTGTTGTTACCTTAGCTAAAGCTCTCCTCCTTATAACTTTGGTGTATATGCTGCATCACTTGCCACTAATAAATTGCAGGTCAGATGCAGACAGCCTTTAGCAAAGCCAGTTGCTGCCTTTTTGGGTATTAGTACTGCCAGCTGCCTGCCGGGTCAGGTTGTGGCCACCAGCACCGAATCGGCGGGTGCCTCAGTCACAGTTCTGTCACCTTAATCTGTGGTGAGCTGTGACCTCAGCACTGCAGAGGCTGTTGACTGGTAAACAGTTGCAAATCTGGTGATGAAGTCTGACGAGGTGACTGCCCTCTATTTATCTGCCTTTCTCATCTGCCAGTGGCCAGTGGTGTAGTAGCCTTGTCCTCCCTTCTCACAGCTCAGTTTATGCCTATGCATGAGACCATGCCCTGAGACAGCTGGTGTGCTGGTCTGCTGACTCAGCCCCTGTAATACAGGGATGGGCAGAGGTTGGTTGGGATGGAGAACAAGCAGCACTATTTTAGTCCAATATTTTTACCTTGTGCTGAGGAGATTTGCCTGAATTTTAGGACAAAATTCTAGCCTATGCTTGGGACTGTGTGCACCAGCTTTCAGTCTAACAATATGCTTGTCTCCCAGAGGAAAGTGCTATGCCAGCAGAGGAGCTAGAAGAAGAATGTATGGGAAATACCTTTCCACTAAGAGGTGCAATTGCTCTGAACACTTTCTGGCATGTGAGATTCACTAATCCATAGTAATCCCTGTATTTTGTATTTCTGCCATCTGTGAACTGTTTTGGAAAATCAGATTTAGAGAGAGAAATGGAACCGAGTATGCTTGAAAACCCGAAATATATTAGCTGCATTGTGGGGTCAGTGAAGCATGAGTGCATGCAGTGAGAACAGCAGCTCTTAGGAACTCTGTGTTTATGTATTACAGGAGGCAAATACAGAAGTTCAGATTTCAGGCTGATAGCACATAAATGCAGACAGCTGAAGAAGTCTCCATGCCTTGCTGTTCACTGCAATTCACAGTTTAGCCTGTGGTGATACCCCACACCAGTGATTTGTTTACCTCAAATACACTGGGCATCAGTTACAGAGTGCAGTAACTGAGGAACAGCTTTGTCTGCAGTCACCCTTGCAGGACAGCAACCTCTGGCAGAAAAGTAGAGCAAACATCTGAGGCACAGTAAATTGTTTCTACTTGCTTATTTAAATCTGGATAAGCCAATGAGGTTTGTTGGTTTTGTTTTGGTTTTTTTTTTTTCCCTTGATTGGAGACATTTTTTTTCTTGCATTAGAAAGCTGACATTAGTAGCCAGTTGTTCTGTTCTTTGTTTACACAAGGCCTATTGAAGCAGTTGGAGAACATTATACCCTGCCTCACACACAGGCATATATACTTAATTTATGACTTTGGTAGTTTGAATTTCAAGTGTCAGGTATCCCACAGAGCTTTTTACTTTGTTCTTTTATGCTGTGTGCACTGCTTGAGTATTTATTATGGAGAGCGGACAGACTGTGGGAAGTCCATCAGGCTTGTGGACTTTTTTCTTCAGAATCTTAAAAATAAAGTTATGGAGAACAGGAATAAGGAGTTCTCTGAAAGCATGGCTGTTCTGTAGAGTCATTTTACATGTTTGGCCAATTCATTTTTTTATTTGGCATTAATATTTTCACTTTCATATAATTCTTCATCTTAAAGTTGCTTTAGTACCCTAAACACCTCTGCTAACCATTAAGTGTGGAACAGTGATAACAACTGTAAATAGGCCTCTACTAAAAACTTAATTCTAGATTTGCCCTATTCTTGATTCCTTCAAAGTAAACTCTTTCTACTACTACCATAAAAAGAAAAAATAGGGAGATACAAACAAGTTAAAAATCCCAAGGTCAGAAGCAATGTTAGTATTTGTGCTTATCGCTTGTTCAGTTGTGTCTTGTCAACAATTTTGAATATGGCTCTTAGTTAAAGTTATCTTTGATATATTGGTGACAGATGGAGATTTTGGAAAAGGACATGACTCAAAACTGACTTCAGAAAGATTCAGATGAGAAGTGAGGCTGAGGCTTTTCAGTAATGAGAGCAGTAGGCACTATGGCAGCTTATTTAGAGACAAGATGAATATTATCATTGCAATGTCTATGCCAAGGTGTCATCTCTTTCCAAAAAACATGTTGTACGTTGAAATCCTTATACTCCTGGCCACATGGCCAAAATGGTCCTTTTTGACTGTGGAGTTTGTGAACACAAATGCCTTCAGAACAGCATATGCAAGTGTTAAATATTTATAGGCATGCTGTTCTTCTGTGTTTTTAATGCAAAATGTATTCAGAAAAGAAAACAAATTTGCTAGAAAAGGAAGAAGATTTTTTTCATTGAGATACTTATGGATCAGTCATTGTAAAATCCCTAATCTTTACCTAAAAATGGATAATGGTTTCTGGGGTTGGACTTTTTTACTTTGAACTTAATATAGAAATAGGTACAGTTAGCTTCTAAATTGACAGACACCAACAGATCTGAATGCAAACTTATTTTCTTATGTCTTCTGTTGGTCAGGCAAGGGGACCTGTTTCAATTTTTGGTGACTGGAGGATTCTGGAGAAAATTCTGTGCTGTTCAAAATCAATTTGTGGTTTTCAACTGGAAATTAAAAGATACTTTCATTCTAAATTTTTTTGAATGAGTAGTTAACATTTTCCTTCACTGTAAATGGATGTGGAGTGCAGCAACAGGTTTTCATAGGAGATACTCTCTGTGAATTTTCCATTGCATCATATCTGGCTTTATGACTGTGCATTTTAACTTTAGGGGAGAATAAAAGTTATTCCCAAAGAAGTAGTAAGCTTTCTATTTTAATGTAACAGCTAAGACATGCAAAACAATGCTGTGCGTCCGTTAATTATAGGCACCTCTATTTACACGGCCCAACAGGAAGATGGAGATGTAAAAATAGCAGCAAGGAGCCAGTGACATTATTAATAAAGCAGCTGTATGCAGCATTGTTCTCTTGAAGAACACAGAAACCATTTAAACAAAGTGAATTACATAAATAATCAGTCATAATTCATAAGTAACCACTGTTAGGAATTCTCTTTGAAAAATGGTTCACCTTATTAATGTAGAAACTACAGCAAGAATTACTTTCTTTGCAGGTGTGTGTATTTCACAGGTGTATTCGTACATGCACCAAATGTTAAAAGTAACTTACACAAATCACTACCATTTATTGAGAAGCTGGTATTTTTCTACCATCAGGAACTATATCTCTTCAGGGAAGATGAAAGAAGATTGAGTACTACAAAACTTCTTTCAAAGGAAAAGTTTGTACATAAATAGTAGAGGCAATATCAAGGTTGAAAAAGACTTTTCATGTATATGAGTTTATTAAAATGAAAGAACAAATCCTTCCTGCCATCATGCTCCGTTAAGAAACAATGGTAGTTGTACTAGTATAATAATAATAATAATAATAATGGGGAAGACACATTTGGATGGACACAAATGGTCCAGTATCTTTTGAACTTGGAATCTACTTTTGACCTTTTCCAGTTTAAATAATAAAAGAAAAAGTAAAATGAGATTACTGACAGTTAGAAGTCACTATATTTTTTTCTAAATTTTTCTGCATAAGGACAATGATTTCCTCACTGTGCACCTCCCAGAAGCATGAAAACAAACATATATTCAGTGTACGCAGCAGGTTAAGCCTGTACATTCATCTGGTGTGTGTGCTTTATGAAGGAGAAATCTTATTCAGGGCTCAAGGGCTGTACCATGGTCTCCACCTCCAGAAATATGTCTCTACTATCAGATTTGAAATCCTGTGGTCCTTCTCAGAAAACCTCCCATGTGTTTAAGAACCAGTTGCTACATTTGCATAAATTAAAGGTCGTACGTTAAGCTTGTCCTCTGGGCCATCCAAGAAATGTCCCCCTCAAACCCCTAAACTGGAAGGGGGCAGACCCTATCCCCCAGTTAAGCTGCAGCTCACTCCTGAATTCCTTTCTGTCTTGAGAAGAGAGACAAAATTCATCATCAACTGACATTCTTGTTGAATGTGTGGAAAATTCTTTCTTTGTCCCAGTCTCGGCTTCAGGTCTCAAGACAAGAATTTCCAAAAGCCTGCCAATGTGGTTTTTCGTTATTATTTCCATTTAAATTGCCACAAAGAAGCACTGCATGCACTTTTAAGTCCTTCCACCAAGTAGCTGATGTTTCCTACTAATGTGAGCTCTCAAATCTGTACATCATTTTATGGTATAAAGATCTTCTAAAATTGGAATCTATTAAATCATATGGCATCTGTTAAATCATATGGCATTGTATGACTCTGATGATTGGACTCCTTGAAAACCAACTCGGTAAATTGCTCCTGCGTCCCATGAGCTTCTCTACTGCCTGTACAGTGACAGAACTGTTTGGAGGACAAACTTGTGAATGGTAATTCTCAAAGAAATCAGTTACAGCTTTTAGTCAGAGCTCCAAAATACATTAATATGTGCATGTTAAATACTAAACCATTTATCCTTTTAGTTTCATCAATCTTGATTTATAGGCAGGCTTTTGAAAATAAAAAATTATGGGAGGATGGAATTTATTTGCTAGCTTTAAATCTGAAGGTATTTTTGCTGAATCTCTAGGTTTTTCCTTACAAAAGCCATGACCTCTAGAGGCTGCATAAAAACAACCCCTAGGAAACAAAGACATACGTATCCTGTGCTGTGTATGTCTCTGTGTGACTATTTTGCTTTGTAATTATCTGCTTCGAAAATTCATGCTTGAAAGCAGCGTTAAGTGAAAATATCCTCAGAAAGTAACTGAAAAGGCAGATTATTTTGTGTTTGGTTTTAATACACTATTACGTTTTCCTTTCTCTGCTGCTGAAGGGCAAAGTGTAAGCAGGAATTTGTGAGCAATTCCCAGCTCCGTGACACTGTGGTGTTTGCTATAGCAGTAACCGCCTCAGTTTCCTGACAGGGCTGGGGGGAGGCAGTGAATTTGAAATCAACAGCATTGGTGTACAATGTCCAGGTGTTTTCTCTTCTGGGAAATGCTGCCTGGTGGGAGTAATCTCTGCCGTAGCCAGGCCTTGCTGAAGTGGAAGGAAAAGGGAGCAGCAGCATTCCTTTTATTCGCATCCCTCTTGATCGTTAGATAAGAGGCCAGGCTGTCTCCTCTCCTTGACGTTTAGATCCTCTCATTGACGTTCAGAGATTAAGCACTGCGAGGGTCATTGCCTTCTAACTGTGTCACCCGGTGCCCTTCCGGAGAGGTGAGCAAGTACTTTTTAGGACAGGCTGTTTGTCTTCGGTAGCATTTTGTACCACACCTCTTTATTTTTACATTAGACTGTGGCCCCGATGGAGCTGCTGATAGTGTGTTCCCAATGAGCTGCAGTGACTCTGAAGTTGCAGGTCTTTCTCCTGACTGCCCATCGCATTGAATTCTGCGTGGAGGTCCTTTTGTCAGACTGTGGAACATTATGGGCAAAGACGAAGCTGTGTCTTCTGCTGCCTCTGTGTAGATAAAATGATGGGCAGCACTGTGTTAGCAAGGGTGCATAAGTTAATGTATTCATGGTGTACAGTAACTTATGTAAATGACTATGGATGCAGATCCCCTGGCAAAACACAAGCGTTGAGTTAGAATTTACAGGCTTGGGTAAACAGTACTGTGCTCCTGAATGCAGTCCTCAAACTTTAAAGCATTTAATGTGGAAAGTGCCCTGGGACAAGGACCAATCTTTATGCTTTGTACACATTTTAATGACCTGTTAATGATCAACCACCACTCTGCTGAGAAGATAGATTTTATGATGATATAATCCAAGCCAGTTTCTTCACCATTGCTTGACATTATTCCTTGTAATTCTACTTTAGAAACAAATGATATATTGATGTGGCATTTAATCATCTTATCATAATCTATAAACACTTTTGCAGCTTCCAGTCCTTGGTTGCCACGGTCTTCTGCAGGAAAGTAAGGCAAGTTAAAACCAGAAGTTAGTAATGGTGGTTGTAATGGCTCTGTTCAGTGGTCTGTTTAGTCTGGTCAGTCTCTAACAGTGACTGATACTGAAAATACAGGGAGGAGTGTAAGAAGGAGCACACAGAGCAAGGTTCTTCTCTGCTATAGTTTTCTAGCTTCTAGCAAACTGCATATTTGGGAATTTCCAGTGCTTGAAGTTTGCATCTTGACTATTGTGTATGTATGTAATATATACAGACAGAGCTGACCTGGTGTGTCTCTGATATTTCCTATGGCATTGTGTAATTTCGTTATGTATTGGGCTTTTTCTCTTCTTCTTGTTTGTTTTTTTTGGTTTTGTTTTTGTTTGTTTGGTTGGTTGGTTTTTGTTTGTTTGTGGGTGTTTTGTTTTGTTTTAAAAGATCATTTCATTCTGTTTGTTTTTCAACTTTTTGTGTGATAATTTAGCAGGATACTTCTTGTGTTGGAAGTCTTAATACAGTATTTGTTCCCTTCTTCATCCCACCTGCCATTCTGCAGACTTCTGTCATATCCTCTTTCAGTCCTCAACAAAAATGGGACTCATCCTTTTTTCCAGCTTTGACTTTCTTTTCTTGTAGGAGCCATGCTCTGTGTCTTGCATAATCCAACTGAATCATTTTGGAAATGGGAGAGAGGAATGGGCAGAACTTACTTGATGTGAGGGTACACCATTGATTTATAAAGCACTGTTATATGTTCTGTTTGGTAGAGGCTTTTATTACTTTATTCCCTTCCTAAAAGTTTCTAATTTTCCATTGTGTCATTTTTCATCACATGGAACGAAATTGACAGCCCAAGCACAGTCTTGTTCCTTGTTTACCTTCTGAATATCTACTATCCAACCTCTTGTTATTAATAGAACTTCCTGAGAAACTCTAAGAAACTGTAAGTGATTTCACATATTTGCTGTGAGATGTCTGTGTTAGTGGTGTTAGCTCTGGTCTCACACATTCCACGCATATTTCTCAGGTGAAGCAACCTGGGAGTGCTGTAATGCATTGCTGGGATGGACAGTACGATTTCCTTACTGACTCCCACTCCTGAGTTATTTTTCTCAGCTTCCAGCTGCACCGGATCTCAGGACTCCTCATGCATGAGCTGCAATGCATTCAGTGGAGTCAACAGTGCAGGCTAGAGAAGGAGTATCTTTGTGGTTTATTCATTTTAATAGGAGGCAGACTTATTAAGATAACATGAAATGGTGTGAGCTACTGCATTTTGCTCAGGTGCTGTTGTCTTTATGCCTAGACAATGCTGCAGTGTTGCAGTGCCCATTCTGATCAGAAAAATAAGTTTCCTGATTGCCAACCACTAACTGCCTCTGTCTCTCTGCTCTTCCAAATGAGAATTTATAGTTTCTTGGGCACTCCTGCAGGCTGGCTGTGCCTCTCAGTGTGAATCCTTTTGTTAGTGCAAGGCGATGCCGTGGCCAGTTCAGTACACCCTCACTGCCTGGCTGACCCGGATAATGAGCGTCACGATCTGAACATCAGGACTGGCCCTTCTTTGCTGGCTCACATGTCAGGAGGTCTGGTCCCCAGTTCTTTAGGGAAAGGTGCTCTTGGGACCTTTTCCTGTGGATTTGGGGTAGGTGTGGGAAGACTTCCCTGCTTTGTGGAGCTGTGGGAAAAGCACTAGAAGCCTGTCAGCTCTTAAAATTCACATTCCGGAATAGGTGTGTTCCCTATTGAATGAAATGTCTGCCAGCGGGCTTTGACCCGTTTCAAGCCTGGGTCGGGAGGTTTTCTGGCATGTCATAGGATTAGGACTAGACTCTTGAGTGAGAGAGTTCAGTCTTCAGTGAAGACATACTTCTGGAGCATGTTCTGGCACATGCTGCTTCCAGTAGTTTTTTTTCTTAGGAAATCTATCCTAAAAAACAACTCTGTGAGGGGAGTTCTCTGAAGTTATGGTCAGTATTGCCAGTCTTTTGAGGCCATTTAACCTGTAGTAAGGGGTGTGTGCTGGTGCTGTCACAGAGCCAAGAGCATGACAGGCATTTTGAAGACTGCTGGGAAGATTCAACACTGAAACTGGTTGCTTGAAAGTAATTTAAAAGGTATTCAGACAATTTTTAGGAATTCTGAGAAAGTAGAAGAAACTGAATTTTGCAGTTTTATTAGAAATAGAAGTGTTTTCAAAGGTTGGAGAGACTTGAGACCTGTAGCTGCCACTTAAGTTTGATGCTAAGGGTTGTACTGTATAAATGATAAAATTGCTATGTTCACTATGACCACTGGCGTGTTTCTGCAAGCGCCGTGGTTTTTTAAAAATTATTCCTAGGAAGGCAAAGCCCTGAAAAGTCTCAGCAAAAGCACAAGCCTTTTCCTTTGTTTGGTGTACAACCTGCAAAACTCTGCAAAGGATTTTTTTTTTTCCTGCATGTATGCAAAGCCCGAGTTCTCTTCTGAGGAACTGTCTCACTAGAAGACATTCCGGCTGAATCACAAAGCTTTCCTCTGCTATGGAGCTCTTGGCAAAATAAATAAATAAATGCTTCCAACTGGCGATGCCACATAGTGCTTACAGAGGAAAAAACCTTTTCTCTGCAGCACAAATCAGATTTTTTATTTTGCTCTGGATTGATATTTGATTTATCCAGTACTTGTAGACTTTCACATTATATTTTTCTTATACAATTTTCTCTCTCTCTTTTTTTTTTTTTGTTTGTTTGTTTAAGCAAAATACATTAATTAGTCTTATTTTGGCTAGTCTGTGGATAAACCTACATTTGATGTTGCTGTTGTGCCTGGTATGAAAGTGAACCTGTTAAAGTTGCTTTGTGCAGACACTTGAACTTAAAATTACCCTTGTGAAGGATTTCTATGTATGTATTGTTTATTTTGAGTGTTTCCTTTTAATTTGCAGGAGATCAGCATTGTATAGGAATTGCCCTGATGTTACTGTTGGGCATCCGAAGCCTGTGCAAGTGCCCTCTTCTAAAGTGTTTTTTCTTAAAAAAAAAAAAAAAAAAAAAAAAAAAAAAAAAAAAAAAAGGCAATGATTGTGCTCGCTCTAGTGGCATAAGGCGGAATTGTTGTGTGTCACTTCATAGACAGTGTACGAGAGCACAAAAATTCGGATTTTAAAGGCAATATTTAAGTGCAGTACAAACAATTACTCCACTTAGCCATAGCTGGGAATAAATAAATTTTAAAAAGTAATTCTATATTCGTAAAATACAATACAATTAAATCTGCCCGTTCCAGTAACTGACTGACTGGCTGTCCTGGACACGTCTTACAGGAACAGTAGATGGAGAATGTTCTTTTTCTCCCTCATTTTTTCTCCTTAAAAACCAAAGCACCACCACTCTGATTGGTAGCCAAGGGGAGAAAAGGATGGAGGTTTAGACATTCATAGGCTGCTTGTGCTGCTGCTGCGGTAGTTCCTACCTCGTGATTTAGTAGTGAAATAATGATGTGCAATAACTTAAAATGGTGTCTCTTTTTTCTACTCATAAATCTCCTTTCTTGGGAAGGAGAGGCAAGATGTCTTGCTTTCTGCTTGCTGGATTCTGTCCATGTGTTGGTGGCTTTGCATACAGGAGACAATTCATGCTGCAAATGCATAACTCTTCTGCCATCATTTCCATCTGTGCCAGTAGCAACTCTGTATAAATCCTACAGCGCTTATGGTTGCAGGAAGCATCTCTTGGATAAAGGATAGGAAAGGCTTCAGGCAAACATGCCAATTTATATTTTTTTTTTATTATTTCATGAGCCTGTTTTTATAGATGAGCCCTGGGTTATTCTTCCTGTCAGTTCTGCTACAAGGAAACTTCTTTTTCCTCCGAAAGGGATGTATATACATTTTTAACCATATTGCTGAGTTAACCACTCAAGATAAATGCTGGAGGATTCCTAACGCTGGCATCACTGTAGAGGAGTTGTTACATTGTAGCCTTTTAAAATGCAGTACAAATTCTGTTCTGCAGTTTTTAAGCCACTTCAAAAAGCCAAACTGGATACACAGATTAAAGCTCATACCTGCTTTTCATACCTGCTGATTTGTGCCAGTGACATGAGACGAGATGCGTCTCATGTACCAGGCAACAAAAGCCTTTTTATTTTTTTTAAAGTGACTAAATATTCTGATACTTTTGAAGTTCTCGACACTGAAGAAGAAATATGGCGCTTATTTAAGGGTTTGAATATGCAATTAAGCATCTAATTTTAAACCTGCACACTCAATAATATTGGACTTTGCTGCAAAGTTACTTCCTTTTAATGGTATCTGCCAACTGCTGAAGTATGCATTAGTGCATTTGACATATTAATGCACTTTAGTAATGGAGGTACCTGATCAAGCAGTAGCCAAATGACCGCAAAATAGATGTCTGAGTTGAAATCAGAGACTGCCATAAACAAGGGAAAACTGCTTCCCTTTATCATGTACTGAAATCCCTGTCTCTCACCTGACTTGAAAAATTGGACCCAGTTGGTGGAGCCCTTATGGTCGTAGGACCCAGCATCCCCTCTCATCGATTACCACATGCATTATTTTCTTGGGTCATCTTCCTCCCCTTTCTCAGGCTCATTTTTTACAGGTTTGTAGTACATTCCTGTAATTCTAATTAAGGATATTCTGACTTGCTCATAAATTAAAACCAAATACTTAGCTATTACTAATACACTCTAGCCTACCTGGTTATGATGAGATTTAGGCCTTTTCTGGCAACAGGGTGGAGCTTTCTCCCTTGTTTTTGAGCTGATCTGAAGCAGTGAAGGTGGCTGTGTATTGTCTGTGCACACTTAATTACAGTGGGCACTCCCCAGGTAGTGCAGTTGCTGATCTTTGCTTTATGGCGTTGCGTACCTATCACTCACTTGCCACATTCTGTACACTGGATGCTCACTGAGATGACATTTGAATATAGTCCAGTTTTTCCCAGTGGGGTGGCTTGATATCAAATCAGTAGGAAAAGCAGCATTCTCAGCTCCAGCAGATACACAAGTGTCATCCAGTTTGTACTGATCTGTTGAACAGCAAAAGTGTAATGTAAGGGACAGTCAGAGTATTACGAGACAGGCTTTTAACACGGCAGAAGCAATCTCGGTATTTAACATGCTGAGAAGACAAGCTAATCATGAAAGGCTTGTCTAGATGTCTGTATTCCTTTGACTCCTTAGGTATTTTGCAGATGCTGACAGCCAGTGTGAACTTTAAATCAATTTATTGCGTGTGTTTACATATGCAGTGAAACCATTTGCCATATCATTTAACTACACGCAGTGAATTGTTGACCATGAGCTGATCTGACCTTTTCAGGTCTAATCAAGAAATCTGAAATATTATTTTAGCCTGTCAGCTCCAGTAATATGCTGTAAGAGTATCTGGATCTAACTGAAAATGTCAAATGCACTCTAATATGCAACCCATCAAAGTTACGATGCAAGAACTGGTTAAGAATATCAATCTGGAACATCTGTGGTGCATCTCAATTGCCTGGGTGAATTGTTCTGCCATTGATACAAGCTAGCTAAAAGCATGCATCAAAAGCAATTCTTTGTTAAACATGTGAGATGTACAGCTATTTAAAAATATTTAAATGATCTTGAAAGAGGGCTGATAACACCAGGTTAGAATATTACTGGAAAAAACAGTGACCAGTGTGAACACCAGTGCTCTAGTGAATGTCTTGCTTGCTTTGTTGTGTGGTAAAGTAAGATTAGTGGTCTCATGTAACCTCAGAATCTTTCTTTTTAATTTTAATAATTTGCTGCTTGTGAAGACTTCACTCTTTTGAGAAATAATTCATTATACTAGCTGAAGTGTCCTTATCAATCTTATTTGTGTTGAATTTAGTATTAAAGATTTTTCATAGTCTTGAGGTTTTTTTGAAAAAAATCTACTTCTATTTTTAAAAGTGTTCTAAAGTTCACCACTGTTGTCAGCAGAGTGTTTAATGATGTTTAATTTCTTTGTTTGTCTCATCTGCCAAGTTTCTGTTCTTGAGGTATTTTACTGAATACTCAGATTTAGAATAAATGTGCTTTTAATAATTATTTATCAAGCAGAGACCAATTATTTATTGGTATAATTTCTGGATGATGAGTTTAAATCTAGATTAAAGTGGATGGGCATTATGAAAAACAACTTTGTATCCCAATAAAATGGTATTTTGTTTGCTAAACAGTCTATCTAAGTTGTTTACTCTTAAAACAGTTGTTACACTAAAATTGACTTAGTTTTTATCTGCTTGTGGGTAGTTTGTGCAATTTGAGGTCCTATTAACTGAATTGCTACTGTTAGTAAAATGTTGCTGGAAGTAGAATTAAAATGAACTATTGGGAGCATTGCTGAACCGATAACTTCACATGGAAAATAGTGTATATTTTAAAGAACCCAATAACGCTATTTAAACTGCTCTGATGAGGCAATGCTGCCCTCCCCTGGTATGCTGCGAAAAGTAGACATTTTTATCACAGTCTGAGCAAGTCCTAGAGCTTCCTATTAAAGAGAAATTGCTGAATTGGTGAAAATGGTGGCAATAAAATAGGCTTTTAAACAGACCATTATATGCCTTCTCTATTAAAAGACAAAAAAAAGCCCCAAACAAACCATGAAACAGACATTTGTGCAGTGCTTTTATGTATGCATGGTGCAGATGTGGGTGAATACAAAAAATATTTATGAATCTACTGTGAGCACACAAGAAAACAAACTGAGGGCGGAGTTAAGTTTGGGTGGCAGTTTGTAGGATGAATTGAAGACAAAATAAACAGATGGAAGGTAGTAACTGGAACAATTACAATAATTTTTTTTTTTTTTTACAGTATAGTTATGTCTTGTAAGCATTAATGATAAACCTCTAAACATTATATACATGTTCAGTTCTGCAATAGAAAAGCAAATGGGACCAGGGTCTGAAGCTTGCATGGGAATAGGGTTAGTTCTTGTGCAAATTAAGCTGTAGCAAAACCATCCTCTTCTGTCACGGGCTGTTGATTACAAAGATATCACCATATCAGGAAGTTCGTTCACTGCACATCCCTGAGAGCTGAGGAAGGTAGTCCTAAGAAAATATTACTATTACATGGTCTATTCTTTCCTATATATTTCCTCAGATATCTGTTACTAACCACTGCTAGAGACAGAATACTGGGGTAGAAAGTTCTTTAGATTGTCCAGCTAAGGCTGTTTTCTGCTAAATGTGTTGTTATTTGCTTTAATTTTGTTATCCTTCTATTTCTCATTGCTAGGCAATTTTGCCACAGTTCAGATAGCAGAAAGATATAAGCCTTGTTTCAAATACAGACATGCTAGTTTCCTCTTCTGACTCCATTAAAATGTGTGGAGTAAGGTTCGTTTTTTGTGTTTGCCTGTTTTTAAGGTATAAAATATTCCTTTCTTTTTATAATTGAGATTTTTCTAATTGCTGGACAACTTGCAAAACACACACCTTTTTTTTTCCTGAGGCATATGGCTTGACTTTGGTTTTGTTTGCTCCTCATTTCTCTTAATACTTTGGAGATCACCTAACCAATAGAGAGAACTGGACAGAGCATGTTAAAACCTCTGGTTCATGCATTTCTTCATGTCTTAGGTGTGAACAGATTGCCAGACTGGGGATCAGGAGGGAGGTTTTTTCCCCCAGACTGGTTTGCTAGAGGACTTTGCTTGAATGTGAGTTCTTGTCTACTACTTAGGGTCAGGTTGCCTGGGAGATGTTTTAAGAACTGTGGGATTCAATGACATTCCCGGCCTGACTTGTTCTGCCGGAGTTACGGCTACATGTTACAGTGGTGTTGATATTTTACTTCTACCTTTTATAGTAAGGTCCTAGGAGCTGGTTTGTGTCTGTGGTGCCTGCCACTCAACACTGCAGGTGTGGACCCTTTTGGAACTGGACTCCAACTAAGGAGTTACCTGTGTCTGTGGCAGACAGAACCTGAAGGTCCCAGTGGACTTTAACAGGGTTTCTTTTGTTTCTACAGAGACTTTGCTGACAGCGAAATAATAGTGTTTACCTTCATGCACATCAGCTAGTAGGCTATAATAAGCAATTCTTTTGAGAGCTAGCTGTAAAACCACTGCAGGTATGGTTCCATAATAGTTAGAGGTGAGCCAAATCCCTGAGATTAGCTCAGTGGGTTAGAGCATGGTGCTAATAACACCAAGGTCATGGCTTTGATCCCCATATGGGCTGTTCACTTAAGAGCTGGATGCGATGATCCTTGTGGGTCCATTCCAACTCAGAATACTATGTGATTTTTTTTTTCCTGTAGATAAATAGATTAGATGTCTTTTCCTTTGTGACACTCTGCCACAATAAAGAAGTTTTATATGTTCTTCTTTGTCAGATTAGTATTCTGTCAGTGTAGCATCCCAGCCCAGCTCATCAAACGGTTATGTGAATTGCAGTGGTGTCATTCCTTGATCTGGAACAAATGTATGAAGTCTAAGATGCCTAACAGTTTTCTTTTTTCTCCATAATTTTTGCAGGTATTGGGGCTGCTGGTGTGGACCCTGATTGCTGGAACAGAATACTTTCTATATCCAGCCTTTGGCTGGGTGATGTTTGTAGCTGTGTTTTACTGGGTTCTCACTGTCTTCTTTCTGATCATCTACATGACAATGACCTACACCAGGATCCCCCAGGTGCCATGGACCATGGTGGTAAATATACACATTCTTTGTTGTTTCAGATTTGCTGGGTTACGAATAGAATAAAATATTGGTGCATTCTATGGGTATAGTTAAGCAACTGTACTTGTGCTCTTTGCAGATTTTTCCCTGATTACTGGGTGGCTGTGTACCTGAGATCATATCCAGATACTTTTAAAACACTTTTCCTATGATGTTTCACCATTTTGTTCAGTGGTTGATACAGTGACTTGATTTTTAATAATGTGCATGGGGCTGATACTTATGCACAGTGACCTCTTTTTCTCTTTGTAGTGGTTACATCCCATGAAGAATGAGTCTGTTGCTGCCTCTGAGCTAACAGACCTGGCCATATGGCTTAAACAGCAGAAATCCCTACTGGAATCAACACTGTGAATTAGAGCTGGGACCTGAGCTCTCAGAACATGAGTCTTCCTCTGCTAAAGTAAAAGCAAAGGTGGTTCAGAGGTAGCAATTGACAATCCATATGTAGTCGACTGTGAAAAGGGTACTGAAAATCAGAATTATATATATGTAAAATATGTAGCACATAATCCTTTGCTTTTAGCTCAAGACTTAAAGCAAATCAGATAAAGAGCTAATGTAATTACAGAAAAATTTCACAGGCACTTAAAATTCAGATCCAGTTTTTATGGTTTGAACAAACCTGGCTAGCTCTAACTCTCAACAGTATATTTTTACATCATTTGCATAACAGGCTGATCTTCAGGATAATAGATCCTAAAAGTCATTGTCATCTCAGCCAGCTGGCCATTTGTTACCCATCCAAGAAATGCTATAAATCTTAGCTTTACATTTGTCAGATATAGTGAGATACTGTTCTGTTTTTATTTATTTGTTTGTTTGTTTTTTACTAGCTAGAGATTATTAACTACAATTTTGTTATTTTTATGATGCAATGTATTTGACTTCTGTGTTGCTAACAGCTTGTTATCAGCTATATTGTGTACATGACTAAAATTGAATACTAGAATACTCTTTTAGTCTTCCCATTTGCTGCTGTAATAAATAGCCAGCTATAGCAATTACTAATAAGAACAACCAGGATTACGTTCAGAGAGCTTTTCTGTTTTCAAGTTTCATGGCCAGCAATTACCATTAAGGCTGTAACACTGCTATAGAAATGTTGGATTATTTCAATTACAGCAGTAATGTCTCTGGGTACATTTAAAGGTGTGTGTGGGGGGGGGAGTTTCCCATTGCATTAGATGTAAGTAACATTCAAAGGGAAAACATCTTTGTATCCATTTGAATAAAGCTTTGGTCATTATCCCTCTTTCATCAGTTGGACCCTATTATTAGGCAACTGCACATAAATGAGTTGACCCTGATCTGTGTGGAAGACAAGCTGGAGTATTTGATTTGTTTCTGCTTCATATTGAGTGTATTTCTTGCTCCAAGTTATAAACATATTGTAGATAAGATCACATAATATCTGATACACACAGAAAATGTAGGTGCAAAAGGTAGGCTCCTTTTATATTAAAGGGTAAAATAAAAAGGAAGTAAATGCAAAATAAATAAAAGATACTTGCATTCCAACTTGTTTTGCCTTAAGGCATTAAAAGAGCTGTTGGGAACAGCCTTTGGGTTGGTCCTCTATCGTTCCTGTCTGACCAAGAGGAATGCTGAGTTTCTTTTCAGAGAGGTGTTAATGTCTTCATTCAAAAAAGTATGACACACATCTTTTTGAGTGAGTGAGTTTACATCCATCTTCACTCTATTCTCTGAAGTATCCTGAATTTCAGTATCTGCTAGTTATTGCTGTGCCTCCTTAGGCGACCGTTAGCTCAAACTGTTCCTATTGTATGCAGTATCCAAAATTACATCTGGACTTCTCTGTCATAAATTCACTTTTTGCAGGTTAAGCACATTACCAAATTGCTTAAGATGCAGTTACTTTTACTGCAAATTAACCCAAAGGATGTACTTTAAAACTGACTCTCCTTCATAGTGCAAGTTCTTTGCTAAAACAATCAATGGAAGCTTTTAAAATCTGGTAAATTTGAATTTAAGAAGCAGATGGTAATTTTGCATGAACCATTTGGTTTGAGTAATATATTGGCAGTAAAGGCCCAATCAGCTTGCATCACATTCCATCTTCCCCAACAGTGTTATTTCCCAGAGCAGCACTTCTCAGAAATTATGTTCTTTTTTCTTCTCTACATGACAAGATATTGCAGGGATTTGTAGCTTTCCAGGGTAATTGAGTCTTTTTGGAATGGGAAATCTGAAAATAACAACAACAAATACTCTAGGTAGTCAAATTTAGAGTTTCTAAATTTACAGAAGTTCACCTGAATCTGCCAATTGCTGGCACCTTCTCCTAAAACTGAGAGTTTGATATTTTATTGATGTAATGCCCAGATAATGCATGGGGTGAGATCTGTGGATAGAGATAATACCTTTTATTAGACCATCTGATATAGGTGAGATAAACCGCAGCCATTTTTAAGTGCGTGAATCAAACCTCAGGTGCCAGCCCTTGGACTCCATCCGAGTTCTGAGGCACTGCCCACAGTTTCCTGCAGAAGGATGTGTGAGGGGCTCTTTACCACTGTTCCTTCTCATCCTGAGCTGCAGCTCTATTTTAGGTTTTGCCAGAGTTGGTGATCAGTGAATTAAATAGAGAATAATTGGCGTATATTCCTAGCATCCACTGGGTCACCCCATGAAAATTAGTAAGTTGGAGATGCACCAGTATTGCAACATTTAGACAACTGGAGTGACAAGAGTTAAGGGTTATATTTGTGTGACACTCTGGAGTGCAAACATGGGGCCAGAAGCTGAAGGGAGCTGATTATATACAAAATTAGGATTGGGTCTGTATTGAGCTTCCAGTTCCTGCAGCTGTAATTAGATGCAAAACATATCACAGGTATTTCACTTACACATGGCAACAGTGAAGTAAAAGTATATTTTGAAGTCAAATTCATATGCCTCAGACAAAGTATCAGGGTAGAGTTTGGGGGAATTTTTTTTTTTTTTTAAAATAAAAATGAACTTCCTGTAACCATGATCAAGTAGGGAGTAAGTAAAGGACAATGTATTAAAAATTATGTACTTAAAAAAAACCCCTCATACATTTTTCTCTTTCATCTTCTTTGACTTCTGTTCTCACTTCCTTTCCTGTTCTCTCTAACATGTAAAAACCAAACAAACTTGTTGTTTGTTCTCTGAAGTGCTATGTGAGATCAATGTTATCTGCTTTATTTCTTTCCTAGTAATGAACATAAGTACCCTGTGACATTAACTTTGCTCCTTGGAAGAGAAAATCCAACATCTGCCATGGAGGGGTCTCGATGACCCACATAGTCCATTCAGACTGATCTCTTCCTTGGTTTTACCTGGTTTTTTCTCCTCTCAAAAACAGGTAGAAGGGAAAGGTGGAAGAAGACAACTAAGAAAAAAAAAATTCACCTTCTTTATTGCCTTCAGAGGGGGAGAAAACAGAGCTTTGGAAGCTTTATAAATAGTCTTCATATGCCACCCCTAATTGATTCCTACAATGTATCTTTGTGGAGATTAGAGATGTAAATAAAGTAGTTTTGTTTGGTTTGGGATTTTTGTTTGTTTGGTTTTTGTGGTTTTTTTTCATGTAATGTCATATTCTTACTGCCTAACCCTTAGTTTGTGATAGCCAAACTGTGTTCTTATTTTCACTTTTGGAAAATCACAGCACACCAGCTTTAAGGCTTTTCTGGATTTAGCGCGATGGAGATAACAGTTTGTCCAAAATGTGCTTTAATGTTTATGGATCTTCAAAGCAGCTAAATTTTAATCTTTACAGATAGAAGCTTGGAAGAAGGTATAAATAGCTAAGAATCATTTTTTAGTGTACATTGCATATGTTCAGTGTATTTCAGAAGAGAATTTTGTAATGTTGGAAGACAAATGCATGTGCATATTAATGACTTATGTTTGGTTTTTCCACAGGGTCTGTGTTTTAATGGAAGTGCCTTTGTTTTGTACCTCATTGCTGCCATTGTAGATGCATCTTCAGTCACCAAAGATCTGGACAGTCACAATTACAACAGCTGGGCAGCTTCTTCTGTGAGTTTGTTTTTTGTTTAAATCAGTTCTGTGCTCAATAAAGTTATATCAAATAAAGGCTCGCTGGAAGTGTGGGTAGAAGTTGCCTGTGTTCTGGATTTTGAGAAGCTGCAGAGTGATGTAGAAGGTCACACATAAAACCTATAGGTAGCTGAAATTTAGTTCGTGGTTTTTGAAAGTGACTAGAAATTCCATCAGGAGATGACAGTCACATCAGAAAAGGTAGGAATGTTTTTAAGAACACAGTGATTTTCCCCTCCCTGTCCCCATTTATTACTAACTCTCTGGCAGAGGTTAGAGCCTGCACGTCAGAGTAGACAAAGTTTGTGTGAGCTCCAAGTCACCTCAATGCATTTGGACAACTTCAAAAGCAGTTTAAACTAACTCAGCTAACTTTGCACACATGTGGATAAGATGCATTCAGCTTTCTGTGGGCTGAGCAATACACACAGCACCTTTGGGAAGGCCCTGAAGTGCTATTGCTGTTTCTGGAGTGATCTTCCTGTTACAGCCTCAGCTTTTGATTAGTCTTTCTTTTGAGTTGCATGGGCAATGCCTGAAAAGTCAGGCAACTTCCCAGTGTTTTAAAGTGGGTGCAAATCATTAGTTAGTCTGACATTACTATATTACTACTGAGATTTAGAAATCCAAACCAGAGAGGCAAAATGGATGAAAAACAACTTTAAAAAAAAAAAAAAAAGAATGAAAAAAAAGAGCCTTGTCATTTCTGAGTAGGTGAATGTATTAAGGGAGCTGTAAAAGAACTTCCTGTATGTTGTGGCAACAGTAGTCAATTTTAATTGTATTCAGTAATTCCAAATTATGGCTACTTTGCTGACTGTTCATGCTTCTGTAGTTTTCCTCCAGACTATTCACAAATCCTGTCTGAAGATTACTGTATATGGCCATGGACACAGGAACTTGAACACCTGCTCTGTTTTTGTCTTGGGAATTGGGTGACTGTGCCCCTGTCATTTCAGTGATGTTCAGGGCCTTCTCCCCTTGGCAGTTTGTAACTATTGATCTGTTACTCAGCCACTGCAGTTGACAGGAGCTTGCTTGCTGCTAGGTAGGCTTCCATGCTGATTCAGGTTTTATGCAAAGTGCATGAATGCTCAGTGTCTCCTGGGATGTTTGGATTCTCTTCTAATACCTCCTAATAATGCTTATCTAATGCAGTGCCTAAATAAACTATTAAATGTAGATTCTTCCTTTCCAAACCCATTAAGGGTTTCATGGATAAAGAATTTAGCAAATCACCTATCCCCAACAGTCATTCTGTTAGGAAGATTTTAGATGGAGCTTTTATTTAATAAGAAACAAAATAACTGGAAAAGAAGAATGCTAAAGTTTTCTATTGTAATAAAATTTTACATCATCATTACCATTTTTCGTGCCACAGAATAAATTTCCATTAGACAAGACTCACCAAGAGCCCTGTGTTGAAAGGCCTAGATTTATTGCCTGGGTGCATGCTTAGTAGTGCCCTTCTCTTAGAGCTGCAGTGCCTACCCATGCCAGTGATGGCATATAAGCAAGGAAAAATTATAGAATCATAAAATATTTTTAGTCTGGAAGGGAGTTCTGGATGTCATCTGCTCCAGCTCTTTCCCCTCCTAAAGAAGGGCTAGCTCATATCAGGCTACCAGGACACTGCCCACTCGAGGTTTGAGCATTTCCAAGGATGGCTATTCCACAGTGCCTCTGGGCCTCAGTTACCATGCTTGATTATTCACACCGTGATTTTTGTGTTTTGTTTTTTTTTTTTTCCCAGTTTCTAATTTAAGTTTCCCGTCTTGTAACTTGCGTTTGTTCCTTCTTATCCTATCATTGCTCACCTCTCAGAAAACTGGTGTTAATCCTATTTGCAGTGACAGCTTTATTTGGTTCAGTTACCAGCACAAAACATTCTGGTATTATCATTAAGACCATATTGAACATTGTCTATTTTGAACAACATGCAGTGATTAACAGGAACTTAAGCACTGGCGCTGAATTGGACTTTTATCAGTAGAGCTGAAATAGTTCACAGCTGTGCTCTTTGGTTCCTGTGTGTCTGTGCTGGAAGGGCTGTAGAAGCAACACCACTGATACTGTGTAGTTTTAATCTAGAAACATAAATCTAGCCTGCTATAGAAGGCTTATTCTGTTACCAGTTTCCGACAAAGTAGTAATATGACAATGTGGTTGCTGTCACTGTTATTGGCACCTTTATTCATCAGTGGACGACCTCTGGAATTGGCAACCTAATCAGTAGAGCTCTTTGAGAACACATCAGGGCCTGAACTTGAATCCAAGTTTTCTCTGCAAACAAACCTGTTTTGATGCACAGTGTGCCACACTGAGGTACAGGTGGGCTGTAAGGAATTCCTGGAATAGCAGCAGGACAGGAGTGTTAGCTTGAGCTTGCACTGTCCCATGAACTATCCCTCAGGTTTTAAAAGCAGCAAGTATAGGAGTGGTGGCAGTCTGGTCTATAAGTTCCATACTGAAGCAGTATAATGTGGAGTTAATAGAAAAAGTTGAAATGTGCCATGTTTTATCTGCTTATAGGCCCGTATTTCTATGCATAATATACGCCTATGTACACAGTGCTGACTGTGATGGCCACACAAGAACAAGGAGGTGAACACGTGCCATTTTAGTCAGCCTGCTATTTTCCTTGTTCCAAATGCCACAACTTTTTTTTTTCCTTAGAAATGACAGTGCTCTCAAATTTATTTTTTTTTTCCTGACATATTTTTCCTCCTTTCTCTACAGTTCTTTGCCTTCGTGGTTACCTCCTGCTATGCTGGAAATACGTACTTTAGCCTTATATCCTGGCGATCACGGACTTTGCAGTAAATATTTTGTTAGGATGAATTCTGTAATATAAAATACCTTGAGGATTATTCACTTTTTTGATAAAAGCTTGGAAGAGGGGTGAGGCATTTCTAAACACTTCTGTTAGAATTGACACAATATAAACTGAGATCAAATGATTATTTATAATAATGCCATCTTTAGAGACATCTAACACTGACTTTGTACTGTATAACAAAATTTCATACTGCTTCTTTTAAAATTACCATAGTATTTTTCTAGACATTGTATAGTTGTTATTACTAAACCTTTAATAAACCTTATTCAATGTGCCAAGTTCGTAAATGTAACTTTTTAAATGTTACAGGTATACTTTTGATACTGAGTGCTACAAATCAAAGCTTAACGCTGATATTGTCTTATTATTATGTATAAAAAGTGTAATTGTGCAGAAGAAACCCATTTGAAACTTTTAAAATAAATAAACAAATGACCCAACTGTGCATGTTTTGTAAACTGCGAGCAGAAGGTTGCTTTTTTTAATTTCTTTTTCAGAGTACGATATGTACTACTAAGAAATTCAGGTGATCCTGTCAGTTTGCATATTCCAACAGCTTCTCACATGATGAGGTTGCTTTTGGAACCTGCTACTGTAGGTCTGAAGCTCGTTGAACAAATATTGTGCCTGAAACACATTATCCTAACAGGTTTCTCAGATCAACAGTCCCTTAGTTCTCAGTCCTTAAACAACTGAAAATATCACAAATCACTGGCTAAATGTAGTACTTTTTGTTTTTTCTCCTCAGATTAGGCCATTAATCTGTCCTAATTTAAATCTGGGATTCTAAATCATATTAAATGATATAACGATTAAATCCATAGAAGAATTGTCAAGACACCAGTGCCAGAAACAAAGAAATTCCTCCCTCCGTTCCTGTCTACTGGCATCATCTGCGACCTGTTAGTTTAACAAATGAAGTTGAGGCTCGCGTTTAAATATCTTTGAATCAAGCAGAAGTACGACAGAGGATTATGACTTTCAAAACAGATACCTTTGAAAATTACTTTCAAATACAAATTACCTAAGGGTTTTTTTTTCCAGGAATTATGTGGAGAGTGTGAGGTTGTGGTTATTTTGTGATATTATTTAAAGTTATCCTCATTTAGAACTACTGGTGAATCTTTTATTATTGGATTAAGAAGATTTGGGCTGTCTTCCAGTTTTCAAAAACTTACTTGGATGATTATATATGGTAGTAGAGAAACCTTACTGCCCCAAAAAATCTTCTCGATTTCCCTTGTAACTAAATGGGGTGTGGTTACATGCATATGTGCCTTGCAGAAGATGTATCAGCAGCCAGCTAATGCTGTTCTCGATCACATGGTTTTGTTGTTGATTGTCTGTTGGAGTCACAGGATTTCAGTGTAAGGGAAGCCAAAATATTATTTAAAAATCTGTATTTGTCTGCAAATTGCATTTGGCCTGCACAACATAGGTCAGGCTGTCTGCTGCTTGCTAAAATTAACCAGTTGTGAGAAGGAAGAAGGGCTACCGACTCTGCATTTTATCTAGACAGATAAAAGATGTCATTAAAATCCCATATGTTTTTTTCCATTGCTGGAAAAAAAAAAAATCAGAGGCATTGAATGTCAGCTGATAAAATGTGACTAGAAATATAGCCAGAATTAAAATCTCATCAGTGATTTCTCCTCAGTAAAAAATGTTTTAGTAGTAATAGAAATACTTTCTTAAATGATATTTGATGTGCTTGTTTTAAGTCCAAAGGATGTGACTATGTTTGCACAAGCATTTCATGATTTTTTGGTATCTGTAATATTCTGGCCTGAAGTCGGAACCCAGACATCATTTGTGGACAGAAGTAGCAAGAGGGTGTAGAGCTAAGAGGAAGATCTAAGTTTCATCTAGTTTATCTAAACCTGTCATGGAAACTGTGTGTTATGTGTCAGAATAAACCCGTTAATGAAGGACAAAACCAGATAAGGAATGATTCTGGCAAAATACCTACCTGCTCTCTGAGTCTTCAGCACTGAACCTCAAGGGGAGATGTGTGGAATGACTTGTAAAGACAAATCTGTGAGTTGAATCCTTAATTCTGCATTTAAAAAATACATACTAGACAAAAATTTGCTTTGTGCTTGGCCTTGCACTTTTTTTCGCCCCCAAACCATAACCTACCTGCCTTGCTCTTTCCTTTTAGAAAGATAATTATCTCACTTGCCATGCTCTTTCTCGTCTGTCTCATTTCTCATCTGTTGCCCAGATACCAACCTGTTTTTCAAGTGTTTTGAATATCTAGTTAAAATTGAAGGAATCAATCAAACACTGAGCATTCCTTCTGAAGTTTGCTCCTCCTATTTCAGGCCTGAAGAAAAGCATAAACATCCAAAAGGTTAACTTCCACTGCATTAGTCCTAAATACTGATTTGCAAACTATGACTTCATGCATTTGTATGTTCTAATATTGATAAAGAAGACAAGCTAGCTGTGGTTTGTCATATAACAATTAAAACAACACTTGTATCTACGAGCATATGTTAGTACTCATAAGATTGAAAGAAACCTTAAAAGAACAACTGGTAAGTGATGAAGTGGTTAGTGAAATTCTTAACCCAGATATTTAGAAGATTAAACAAAATGCTAATCAACTTGTGAAATGAAGGTATTTGACATTATAAGTAACTTGTTTCAGACAGTCTCTCTGAAAACTCCTAAGTCACCTACATACATAAGGATACTCAATGTCAACTTACAGCCATTAATTTTCATTTGTTAAGGAGCTGTCAGTACCTTTCTTCATCATCATGCACAATGCACTTAACAATATGAAGTAAATAGCATGAGAGCTATAATAAAAACTTCAAATGTAATAGTGCTGTAGATTGATCTTGTCCCAGTGGTTCACAGAAGATGCCTGTATTGCTGAGTAGAAAATATGACTGTTGTTCTACTTGTACTAATTTAAAGGTATTTCTATTTCACTGGGCTGAACTCAAATTATCAGGGCCCCAGTCACATACACAGTTTCAAAAGAAATAAAGAACTAAAGAAGCTGAATGAGCCTTTAAAAAAACCCTATTTCTTAATAGGAAGTGCAGAAGTTACGAGAACCTTCCTCCACAGGGCTTATAGAAACCTATAACCATGCACACTTCTGAACAGGAACTGTAAAGTGGGGAGGGGTGGGGAGGGGAAAAGGCAGCTGTTTAAAAACAGAACAAAATCTTTTTTTCTTGGCAGCTAGCATTTTACTCTTGTGGAGGTAGCCAGTGTTGTAGATTTGATATCTCATGACATGAGAGAAAATGTTGTGGGACAAGTAATATCTTTTATTGCAACTTACTAGTGGGCTTAATAGAAGTCCAAATTTATATACTACTTAGTCTACTCTGTACTATTGCCCTGGCAAACCCCTCCTGGTCATGGAAATTGCTTACACTAGCCCCTTATTTGCAGTGGGGATCATCTGAACTTGCCTGTCTTCCCTCCTAGAACAATTTTAGTCACTGAAGGAGCTATTAAATATTAAATACGAACAGGATGTGCATCCTAACTCCAAAACAGAGCAGCAGAAGATGGGCTTACTACTCCAGTGAGTATAAAAGTGGCATATACCCAGCTCAGAGGCCCACTATTACCTCACTTGTCAGAAAGGAGAAGAAGTTATTTTTAAACCTGAGGAAATATTTAGCTTCCTTTTTTTCATTTTGTTAGTATCTCTGCATGATTTAATTCAAACAGTGGGGCTGAGACATTTGGGCAGCAACAGGCAAAACTCTAATGACTGTCCATTTAATGCAAATAGCTTTTATCTTCTACAAGATCGGGAATCAGGAGGTTTGGGTTGTTCGTTTGAAAGAATAAACGCTGTTTGCAGCTGCACCTCCACAGCGAAGAACCGGAGTAGCTCCCCTCCATCGCTGACAAACTTTGACATGCCGAGGGGGGTCTTTTAGGTTCCCAGGGAAGCTGCTCGCTGCTGCGGTGGCCGGTTCTCTGCGGAGCCTCCCCCCGGGACCCCGCGCTGTACCGCGAGGCGTCCCCCTTCCTGCCTGGAAACCTTCCCTTGTTTCCATGTAACCCCCTGCACTGGGGGCCCGCCGGCAGTCCCGCTCCGGAGCGGCGCGGGGGGAGCGTCCCTTCGTCTGCTCCCGATCGCCAGGCTTCGTCCCGGACCCCGCTTCCCCTCGGGGCGGAAGGGGGGGGGTGCGGCAGCGTCTCCCCTGCGGGAAAGAAACTGCTGTGGGCACAAAGCCCCCGCGGCTCCCCCTCGCCCTCCCCCGCCCCGCGGCCGCCCCGGGCGGGGAGCGCGGGCGGGAGGGGACGCGCCGCCTCCGCCCGGCCCTGGCAGCAGCCCCGGGGGCGCCGCCGTCCCGCCCCGTCCCGCCCCGCCCCGTCCCGTCCCATCCCACCCCATCCCGTCCCGTTCCCCTGTCCCGGGACGGGCAGCGGCGAGAGGAGCTGGGGACGCAGCCATGTCTCACGGGGCACGGGTGATCCGCACCGGGGTGAGCAGCGGTGGCCCCGCGGCCACGCCGGCCCTCACCGTAGCCTCCTCCTCGGCGGGCTCGGACGCGGAGCTCATGGACGGCGCCTATTTCCGCTCCTGCGCCGGCATGCTGAAGGTGGCCCAGATGGTAAGGGGCGAGCGGGGCTGGGGAGGCCCCCGGGGGCTGTCGGGGCTCCTGTGGGGGCCCTCGGAGCCCTCCGCGGGTACCGCGCTCATCCCCGTGGGACGGTTCTTGTGGCGGCTAATCTGGAGAGCGTCGTCAGGGGGTGCTGGGGCCGCAGCTCGTTGCGGGTTTCATCTCTGAGGGGCTGTGTTGCCCCTCAGCTCTCGCAGTTCGCAGCATGACGGAAAGTTCTTGTTCCTCGGTCTGTCAGAAGCTGCCTTTGCGTCTTCCTTAAGCAGCGACGAGCACTTCTGTTCGTTCAGACGAACGTGCAGGAGCCCAGAGTAGCCAGAATTAACTTTTTGCCGCTAATAACGATAACACAATGATGCGACAGCACATCGTACTGCGGTGCAACACCTCATGGGTAAGTTTTTGGAAGGAAGCTGGGCCAAGTGCCTGTGCCGACAGGGATCTGGTAAGGGTGAGCACCACAGCTGGGACTGCTGGTCCAGCTGGCTCCGTGCCCTGTCTGTCAGAGATCTCCAGGCGGTGACCTAGTGACACGGGGAGGGACGTGGGAGATGTATGGCTGAAATTCAAAAGAAATCAATAGCAGAGTGCTGCCAGAATTTGAGCTGATGCCTTGACTTGACTTAGTACAGAAAATTTAGCTCCATGCAGATGTGGAGAGGATTAACAGATGGATAAGCTCTTTCTTGTTTCTATAGCTCACAATTATCTGTGGAGAGATTTGTCTGCTTAATTACAGTAGTGGCAGTCAATAATGCCTAGGAAAGAGCATGGAAGACATCATGTGGTGATACCTCCACACATACATTTTCATCCTGCAAAATCTTGCACCTTGACAACATTTTGTGCTGGAGTTGTTACCTTCATCTTTTATAAGCCCCCAGCGCCGTTTCCCCCCCTGCCTTTATTATTCCAGTCATTTTTTTAAAGTCGTATGGGTTACTAGCATCCAGGTTCCTAAACTGACATTAGAAGGTACAAATCATTTTGTTCTAGGTTACCATGGAGTAATATCAAATCCTGAAGTTTCTCTTTAAAAGCTGCCCAGTTTCTTCCAATTCATTATTAACCATCAGCTGCCCTTAGAAATGAGCCTTGGTAGCAAGAGGCAAGACTGGATGTGACTGGTCATGGCTACCTGCACCTGATGAGCGTTTGCCCTGTGCTTGTGAGACCTCAGACTTGTCCCTCACCATGAGTTCTGCTTGGTAGGAACACAAACAGTTGTCTGCTGCCTTCTTGTCACTTGGGTTGTTCCCAAACCACTGAGAGCATCTGGAGAGTCTTTTCAGAAGTGACATCCTTTTGAGCATGTGCCTACATTGCAACTGAACCTGTAGATCTACACCAGTAAACTTGTGCTTTGCTGATGAGCTAAAATTCTTTTTGATTTTACCACTGTGGAGAGAACAGCTCCTTTTATGGACTAGAAGTAACTAGTCCTCTCTGCTCTCCGTCCTGCTGTGGTGTCACTACAGCTATGACAAGAGACTCTTGAAGCTAGCATGGCATGCTTATTTGTGCTGTAATGTCAGTTTTTGGTGCACATATTAAGTGTGTGCATACTTTACATGCTTTACATATTTTCGTGTACTGGATGTAAATCTGTGTAGTTTTATGTAATACTTCACATACTTTACATGAAGTCATATTTTATCAACACAGTAAACATAAAATTTATCAGAATTTAAGCAAGTGGCTTTCTGCAGTGAATTTAGCAAAGGTTAAAATAGTGTAAATTATTTTTCCTTTGTACTCTTTCGGCTTCACAATCTTATGTTTTTTCCATTTCCGGTTTGCCTGTTAATAGGAGTTACCTCAGGTATTCAAGGAACTTTTGGCAAATGAATTCTTTTAATATTACACTTCACAATAGTGTCTTCTTCTCAAATAATTTCATAAGAAAAATAAATGTTTGTGCTGTTGCATATAGAAATAACCAGGATAGGTTAGTTCTAAATTAAGTCCTGCACATGCATATGTGTATTAAATGATTCTAATAGATGACAACAAAATGCTCTGGAAATTACATGAAAGAAATAAAAGATAATTTTACAGCTGTTCTTCTGTGAGACAGAAGGACTAAAACTCAGGAAGATTGAAGGGATTGTGCAGTGTGAATTGCCCCTAATTTCTGAATGTTAGCAGTGCTTCCTCTTGAAATTCTGGGTGCTGTGGTGTCTAGCATAGAATGAAATAGGAAGACAAAAAAGTGTTTCTTGCTTGTAAGCCTACACAAATTCCTTTACTTTTTTTGCCAGGGAATTTCTTTAACCTCGCAGAATGATTATAACTTTGAAAAGACAGTTTATTTTATGCATTGACTTCAGAGCTTAGGGAATGGTCTGTAAATATTTTGGGAATAAAATGGAAGAGAAAACATAGTTATGGGACTTGTGTATTTTGTGTGGTAGTATGACAGTTTGAAACCTGCTTTTCCATGTGCGACTGTTACTGATGTTAGCTGGCGCTCCGTTTTCAAAATCTAGGCTGAATTGAATCTCTGATTTAACAGGAAGTTACAAAGCATCTTCAATATCTAACTTCAGCTAGTTTAACTTGATGTTGTTAATATAGCTTTCATTTTTTCTTTCCTTTTTTTATTATCTTTTTTCCTCCTCTTTTTTCCCCTCTGTTTTTTGTGTTCTTTTGGTTTGTTGTGGTGTTTGTTTGTTTGTTTTTGTTTGTTTTGGTTTTTTTTTTTTTTTTTTTTTTTTTTTTTTTTTTTTTTTTTTTTTTTTTTTTATTTACTGTTCTGCCGAGATCTCTTAGATTCATGGGGATATATGCAGGATCCAGGATCCCAGTGTGGCCACCTTGGTTCTATACCAGCAGTGTACCAAGTAAGTGTGTGTGTGAATATGTATCAGTGTGCACAGTGCACTTAGACCATCGAAACTAAATGACTTGAATTTTGGCCAGCCTGACTCGTGGCGATCTTCAGCATGTGCTGATTTGTTTGAAGCACGTTTGCTCTGTGTCCGTGCTGCTGCTGGCCTGTTTTATTGTCAGACTTTCTAGGAACCTGTGTTGTTTAGCTTGGCAAGTTCTCAGTAGACGGGTTCTTGGAAACTTCTTGAGGCATCCTGTGCCACTACGGACAGCGGTATGAGTGTGCATTTGTATTGTCACCAGAATGGCTCAAATGCCAGTGTTGATAGATCCAAACAAGTCTGATTCAGCTGAATTTCTTGTAAGCCCTCATGTGCTTTTTATATTTTTACTGCTGAAGCCTGGAGGATGCCACTGACGCTGTACTGGACTAGGTCCTGCTTTCAGCACAGCCTATGTTTGACACTGGAGCCTATATAGGTATCTCACCATCTGAGGCACTTGGCTGGTAGGAACAGCTGTGGTTGTATCACCTGTCCAAAGTGTCTGATGCAGAGATTTGCAGGAGCGTGACCACCATAGACTGAAGAGAGAAAAGGAGTGTTGAGAACTCTCGGGTAGAAGAGCCAGCACAGCACAGCACATGCTTGTGTAGTTCTTTCAGGCTTCTCAAACTGCTCTTGGAGCGCTCCTTTTTTCTGGACTCTGAGAGGTGTGGAGTGGCCCGTGGCCTTCTTTGCCTCTCTTTCACCTCCTTCAGGATGGGCCAAGCTAACTTGGGTCACACTGAAGGCTATTATTCCCACAATAACACTGTTGTCACTGTTACAATAGTTCTGTCACAGTAAGCAGAGACTCAAAATACAGGGTGTTTTAAGCTAAAAATAGTGCTGATTCTGTAAGCCAAATATGAGCCAGGAAAGAGCAGTTTCACCAGACAGAAGAAAATCAAAATTGCCTTCTCAAGGCAGAAGAAAAGATTTACAAGCAATTGCAATGTAAAAAAAATATAAACTCAATAAAAGTTGACTTAATGACATCATTTTAACTTGTTAAAAATGGTAAGGCAATTGTTAAAACTTTTCTGCAGAGTATCTGTTTCGTTTCCGAAGCATGTCTTGACAAAAGCAATGACATACTTGACAAGTGAATGGCCAACAAGACAGTCTGTAATTCTGAGTAACTTTGAAGTGTCCTGAAACCTCTCTGGGCTATTTGTATACTAGCATACAGTTGAATAATAGTATTCAAGAGAATATTCATTCATCTAACACTGAAAGCTAGAAAATGCTGGTAGTTAGGTTGCTAGAGCCAAGTTCTGTTTCTGAATGTGCTGTATCATATCAGACAAATTTACTGGGAAGTTATATTCAGAAAAAGTTGAAATATAAAAAGAAAGCAAAATCTGCCTGTGAAAGAAAACAATTCCTAATCAAAACCATTGATACAAGAAAAGGAAATTCACAAACGCAAATGATGATTGGAATGCTATAAGAGCTATTCAGTCTTCTGACTTGAGACTGAAACGTCTTTCTGTCCATGGAGGTGATTGAAGTAAAACATCTAATTCTTTTCAGTAGTGTGCCAGTGGTATGTGATTTTGCCTCTATGGTAATAAAGCTGCTCAGAAGAGAGGAATTCTGGTGATATGCAGAGATGTTGAAACTGTAAGCCTGTCTGCGAGTTGTGTGTAGACTGCACTTCTTAGTGGATTGAGGAAAACCACCCAAGAATGTGCAAGTGTCTTCAGTCTGCAACTATGTGATAAACTACTGGCTAAGAAATAAGACATGTTTTTAGAAGCAGAGTTATTTTGAGACCAAGGTCAGAGCTATGTGTTGGAGCTGCTAATTATTTTTGATGTTCTGCTAGAAGCTGCAGTAAAATTGACCTTGCTGGGCATACGGAGCAAAGAGAGAGAGAAAAAAAACTATTCTTAGATAGCTCCAAAGAAACAGGAGCAGTAAGTAATGTCTAAGCCTAGTAATTAAACCCCATAGGACTGGGAAGTCCTGTTATTTCCACTCTGAGAACACCAAAACAGGCTGTCTTGGCCAGTTGTATATTTTCCATGCCTCTGCTCTGGGTGGCTATTTTACAATTTCTGTCCAGGTATTTGCGTAAGAGCTGGGAACAAACAGTGTGTTCTCTGCATGTTAACCAAGGAGTGCTTGGTGGCAGGCTGACAGAGTTTTATTTGGTGAGGCAAAACTTCACAAGCAACACGAGTTTAAGGAATTTTCCCTTTCTTTTTTTGTCTCCATGCAGCTGTTTTCAGCTGCAGTGATGCAGATGTTCTCCAGGTTACACAGTACCAGGGAACGAACGGAGCTTTGCTTCAGCTCTCTGTTCTTCTTTTTTCCGTGTGAGTTTTTAGGGAACAGTGCAGCCATAGAGGCTACTGTCAGCAGGAGCAAGTGTCTGGCACAGAAGGGCAGGAAATACATAAGCTTGAAGTGGTTCCATGTGTTTCAAACCACAAGCTGAGAATGTAGTCCCTTTTCTTTTTCTCTTGGGCAGGAGAAGGTTTTGTACCATCTGTTTTAATTTCTATCTATTTCACCAAAAAAGAAACTAGCAATTTTTCTGATGTTGAAACCTCTCTAGAAGGCTAAAAAAATCAACTCCAGAACGTTTTGTAAAAATACAGTCGTAGTCATTATTAAACACTAGTGTATCTTTGTTCTGAATGTGTCAGTGAATGTTTTATTTGTATCCTAAAAGAGGCTTCCTAAAAGCACAAAGTTGGAGTTATCTTTCATTGCTCATCTGAGTCATCCATTGGGATTTGTTTCAATACCTTCATTAGCAACCTGTGTGCATGTAGTGCTCTTTCTGTAGAGGTAGTTGAGCAGGGCTTAACAAACATTTTCTGAAACAACAACAAAAAAAAAGGAAATAAAGCCCAGAAATTTACCACATCACCTGAGACATGTTTAATATGCCTGAAAGAAGAGCAGAGGGAAGCATTGCCAATTGGTTCCTGGCACATTTGTTTTATGGGAAGTTAAATTTGCAAATGCCATTTAAAAATCTTAATCAGATGCACATTATGTCCTTCAATAATAGGATGTGGTGAAAAGCATGAGTTCTTATATCTTCTAAGATGTGCAAGCGCAGTGTATTCCCTGTCTTCACCTTGTCTGGAGATGGTGTCTCTTTGAACATCCTCCTCTCCAGCCAGAGAGTAACAGAAAACAGCAGATCACTTATTTACAAGTTCAGTCTCCACGTGCTCAGAGCCTATAAATGATAAAGAGCATCTTGCCAAGCGTCCTTCACTGGGTTCCAGGGCTGTATATGCTGGAACAATTTGATGTCTCATCTTGATCCAGTAGAAACTGTGGCTGTACCTCAATAAGAGGAGCGTACCTGACCCTGAGGCTCTGGTGCCTGCTGTGCATTACTGGGGTATTATTCCCCAAAGCCAGACACTGTTTGCCTCTGTGAGTAAGTGTTTCCTCTTCTCCCCTCCCTAGGGAGTCCTTGTGAGGTATTCACTCGATCCTGTGGCTGAGTTGTCTCCTTTGTCATGTCGTGTGGGCTGTGGCCTTGTCCTGCTATTTTGTGGTGATATGTAAAGCATACAGCAGCCAGAAATTGCTACTTTCTGTGCTCAGAGGTCAAACCCTGAAACTGCTGTGATTTCCTTTCATCCACCTGTGAGCATCCTCCTCTTGGCGTAACTCAGATTCTTAAGGGTCATTTGATGAATGTAATGGCTGGGACAGATTTGCCTGGCTGGTCAAGGCTAGGTGTCTGCAGCTTTCAAAGCCAAAACAAACTTGGCTGCTGTTCTTGCAACAATAGCAGCAGCTGCGCTGCTTAGGGTTTCCTCTTCTGTTCACAGCTTCCCATAAGAGAAATGGAAGTGTGATGATGACAAGATTGAGAGACTGCCTTTGGGGGAATTTTCTTGTAATGTTTTTGGTGGTTTGTTTTTTTGTGTTTGTTTTTTTTTTTTTTTAAGTACCACTAGTGCGTTCAAGAAACAAGTGCTGACTGCCGGGAAAGAAGTATGCTGTTAACATGGGATGACCAGCAGCAGCTGCAGAAGAGCAGAATGACTTAGCCTGTTTTCCTCAAGTCTGTAATCATGCTCTGCAAGAGCTCTTTTCTCTGTTTGGAGGAAGCATAGTCCCCAGTTGCTGCTTCTCACCTGCTGGCTAGTTGAGCCTTTTGGCAATTGCTTGAGTATACAAGTTCCTAGTAGATATAGGAATGCTGTCCCAGTGTGTTTAAGAGGCCTGCCAGTCTCTAGGCAGTCACTGAAAGCTGTCAGCTGCGACAGTGCCACAGGAGAATCTCATCTATTCTCATTTTTCACCCCTCATTCACTGCTCTTGCAGTGAATTCCCTGGCATCTTGCCAAGCATCAAGTGTCTGCACTTACAAAAGGTCATTCTTTTGTGTGCTAAGGCCCAGCCTGATCCAGCAGCCAGGTTGTGATGATGCCAGTTGATCAGGAAATTGTCACAACGTTTTCAGGAACTCACACCTGTTTCTTCCTGATAAAAATTATGTTATGCCAGCACGGCTAACAACGTGGACTTCGGTGATGTAAACAAGTCCTCCTCTTATTCGAGGAGACCTTGCTCAAGGCCCCAATGACATGGCTAGCAAAGCCTTTGCTGGAGATGATAGATGTGAGCTTTTTAACTGGTGTCTGTGCGACTGCCAGATGTCCGTGTGGTGTTCTCTGAGGCAGGGAGAGCTACAGCAGGTGTCAACTGACAATTTGAGTCAGTCAAGCACTAAATGCCTCAGATAGTGAGAATGGGTTGTGCTGTGAGCAGCATCTGTAAGGGTGAGTGATGAACAGATTGCTTGCTGAGGGTTTCTGGGTGGAGGCACCGAGACTTCACCGTATGGTTCACAAGTTATCCTTGATCTCAATAACAACTTCCAGGAAGATGAGATTGCTTTTTTTTTTTTTTTTTTTTCGGTGTGCATCTAGTTTGATAGGTTAACCAGAATGATTGTTGCTGTGAGGTACAGGTTTTATGTTATATGTTCCTATCTGAGTTTTAAGTAGCTGTTTGTTGCTAGATATGTATTGGATATCCAGGTCAAGGTGGAAACTTTGCAGCTTCCTGTACAGAGTTTGTGGGTGTTTATTAATAATAAATATTCTCTACCCTGGGCTTCAAGCAGACAGCCAGTCTGAGCCAGGCCTGGCTGGTCAGCCAACGTGGGCAGCTTCTCTGTAGGTGGTATTGCCATACATGGTTGGTGAAACCCTTTTTAAGACAGCCGTGAAATTTTTCTACAAGAGCTCTGTGGGTCACAAGGTGTGGCTTATGTGGTTTATAAGCTCTTTCTATATGGTATATCACTGGCAATATGGGACTATATTGACTTTTCAAAGGGGAAACAATACAAACAATCCAAACAGTATACCTCAGAATGGTTCAGAGCCATGGATTCAGAGGTGCCTACAAGGAGCTCATCTTTCCAGCTGACTAAAGAATGGCAGGTGAGTCTCCTGCCCACGAGGAGGGCTTCCTCTCCAAACCCAGCGTTGGTGAGCTCTGTGCCGCTTTTGCAACACCAGCCTCAAAGTACAAAGTTCTCCAGCAATGTCTACATACCCAGGGTGTGTTTGAACCTCCATGAGCATGAATATTTCTGTACATCATTGTTGGATTCCATTCTGCCACTGAGAGCCCCTCTTCTGCCATACCTTAAGACAGCTCAAAGCTCTTAATTTTTAAGCTCTGCAAAACCCACTTGTGCTGGCCTACAGTTTTCCTCCCAGTCCTTTTCTTTCTGTTGCCTCAGAAGCCCCTTCTGTACCTGAGGCGTTCTTTCTCTGTCCCCAGTGTGGACTGTCTTCTCCTGTCATTCTGTCTGAATCTTGTGTTTACCAGATCAAGAGAACAGTTAATATGGCTCTCCAGGAAGATCTAGGCGTTGGAAGTGGTTGCCTTGCAGAAGTGAGAAGTAACAATCACAACTTGCTGTGCAGTTTTTGAATCTGGAGAGATTTGGTAATATTAATCCCTTCATTTTCGGTTGCTATCAGCAAGTTCTCCACTTTTTACCAGAGGACTCTGGAGATTTGAGTCACTTGCAATGTTTTTTACTTCCTATAATCTTCTGAGTTATGATATAGGGATTCTCCCTACCATGAAAGGTAGATAGTCTTTTACAGTGGAGCGAACTACAGCAGGAGCCCTGTGCATGCATGCTTTTTGCAGCAGTCAGGTTGTCTTTTCTAAATAGGCTTGTTTGTGTAGGACACAGATTCCCAACAAGCACCACAACAGAAGGAAGGCAGAGAGCACAGGCTGAGCCAGGGAATGCGTTTTTGCATCTGCAGAAAAAAAAACCAAACCCAATTATATAGAGGATGTGTCTTTGCTCTTACCTGAAACATCAGGTTCGTCTATGATTTGGGCATTATGACTCAATGGGAGAGACCACTGGAGTGGGTAGCAGGCTGGCTGTTTCATGAGGGCTGTTTCCTGCATAGAGAATTAATTCCTTTTTCATAGAGGAACAAGCTACGTGCTCCTGAAGTATAGGGTTCTTCTGGCTTTGTCCAGAGTAGTCCTTGCAGTCATAGCAGGTGGCACCTCTTTGAAAGTCAGAGGGAAAGCAGCTGTGATTCCCAGAGTTAGAACCCTTCTGGGGCATTGTCGGTATTTAAAATTCTCTTCCTACCCTTTGCAGACATGCTAACAGTCAGTTGTGCTATTAATACTGTTTTGCAATGAGTTTTATGTGTTTTGGGAATTGTTTGTAACTTGCATATGGCCCTTGTGCAATGTTACTTAGTTGCTGCATTATTTTGAGTGTCGTGTGTGCATCTTTTCTATAGATTGAAAAAACTTACTGATAATGCTTTTACAGTTGAAATATTTTAAATTTAAGTTGATTTTTGAAACAGATCTGTTAAAATTGAATTGGCAAGAAGAAGAAATAAAATTATGAGGTTGTTGTTGGTAATGAACTTTTTTTTTTTTAATTAATTCACTACCTGATAAGAATATAGCCTATTATTTGCCATATAACTATGAAATCCTCAGCTTTTAGTTAATCATGTGCAGGATTATGTGATGCCTTTCGGCATGGTGCAGGCGGCTGCAGGGATTGAAGCAGGGAACTAGTTCAGCTGGCAGGGTTTGGATTGAAGTCCTGTGATCAGTGGTAGGCAGGACTTTAATGCAGCTAGTCATTACAAAGAATTGCCTTTTTAATGATCATGGCTAACACCCTGCAACAAGGGCTCTTTAATAATGTCCTTCATATGCTGGTTCTGGGATTACCCCTCAGGCTTTTCTACCACTGAGGCCTGTGCCTGAGCAGATAGATAACTTCTTATTAATAGATATAGAATTCTGCTTGCTTGTACTTAGGATTGTCCTCTTATCGGAGTTGTAGAGGGTATGAATAAGATTATTTTGTCTTTTCTCACCCTCCCACCATTTTTATCTTCAATAAATAGCCTGTGGATGGTGGTGCACAAGAGAAGTCACTTATCAGAGGCCAGGCAGCCTCCTTATTTTAGCAAAGCAGCCAGACAAGAAGGAAATCTGCCCAGACGCAGGGGCTGAAAGATTATTGTGCAACCAAAGACTGACTGCTTCACAGAACCATGCACTTGAAGGCAGCTGATTTCATCTGTCATTAATGAAGTTTCAAATGGACTGTGCTCTTTATCTTCTTTTTCTAGTAGAGGTTTGTCTGTTACAGCTCACATTTCCAACACTGCCTTGGAAGAAGGAAATCCTGGTTACAGCAGCAGTCAACATTGCTGCTTAAATTAGCTGAGCCAGTCTTGCATGATCTACAACTGTAACCTTGGCCTACGCTTTGCTCATCTTTCTGTTTTGGGAAGCTGTTAAAAAAAATTATTTTACTCCACCAGAAGTATGTACTTAATAATATGTGGGTGTTGCTTCACTGTGTTGAGGTGTAACATTTGGAAATGTACAGCTGCAGTCAGTGACATTTCTCCGGGGCATAGTTATCCTGATTGGCTTGCATAGGGATGGAAAATTCCATGTACCATCTTGGCTGGTGTCATAAGCTGGAAACTTTGACTTTTTTTTTCATTCAAATGCAAAAATAAAATTAGCTCTTGTTATATTTTTTTTTAAATGGCTGTGATGAAACAGGATGACAGTCAGTGCTGTCCCTTGCCCTAGTTCTGTAGACACAGTTTCTGTACAACTGCTTGCACTAGAACTTGGGTAAGAGAGTGGAAATCAAACAGGTTTTATCAATTCCATGGGTAGTTCTCACAGCCCTTTTTTCAGATTCAGGAGGACTGACATTTAAAGCAGTACAGAGGTTCATCAGTCCTCCAGCAAGTACCATGGATGGGGAAAAGAAGCACTTTCAGGTATTGCCAACTACAATCTGAAGACTGGTAAAGCAGAGCTGCTGCCTACAGTCTTTGTGCAGGTGTAGCACTGTGCTGAATCCTGTCCCCTGACATTTTTCCCCTGAATGGTGCTAATTTTTAGTTAGCTAATTGCAATACGTGTTCTGATGCAAGAGACTGGGGAAGAGAGCTAGGAAACATTAAAAGAGGGAATTGTGGTGCATTGGCATGTATAGAGGGAAGTTTGAGTGGGAGAGAATGAGAGATATAAAGAAGAAATACAGAGTGTAATGTAGGAAAGAATAGGGAAGGGGAATAAGCAGAAAAAAAGGAAAGGAAACACTGGAGACAAAAAGTTATAGCATGACTTCTCATGTGATTGTACATTGCCTGGCAAACTAATTAAATGAAGAGATAACACAGTGCTGGGTGGATTATAAATGATGTTCTGTGTGTCATGGTATTATGATAAAACTTTGAGATAAGAGTTATAGTGTTTTTCTAGAACTAGGCACCTTGAGGCAATTTTGCTTCTTGTTAACATTATCTTTCCTCCCTGCATTTTAGTTGGCATTTCACATCTTATTTCTATATAGAAAAAGAAAATTATTATCCATAGTTTAAAATTACATGGCAAGACAGCAGTCTATCAGTTCAGTGCACGATCTTGGGAATTGCAAAAACAGTATTCAGTGTCTTTCTGCAATGAAGATTTTAAGTGTCATTCTTTGTCCTACTGCAGCAGCTAGAAATCCAGACCAGGGTTAGACCACATACAGTGGGTTAACCCCAAGCAGCAGCCAGACACCAGCCTCTCACTCACTCCCCCTCCCCTGTTGGGTGGGGAGAAAATAGAAGGAAAGCAAAAAGACCTGTGGATCAAGGTAGTGACAGTTTTGTAAGGAAAGCAAAAGCTGCACACACAAGCACAGCAATAAATTCATTCACTACTCCCCATCGACGAGCGTGTCCAAGGCCAGGCTGGACAGGGCTCTGAGAGACCTGGTCTACTGGAAGGCGTCCCTGCCTGTGGTTGGGGAGTTGTAAATAGATGGTCTTTAGGGTCCTTTCCAACCCAAACCATTCAGTGAGTCTGTGATTCTATGTGCAGTGTTTGCTTCAGAAGAGAAACACCATCACCTAAAATTTTTCCCCTTCAATCTCCTTTTCCTGAGTTTTTATCACTGTACACAACATCATGGTCTGAAAAATCCCACTGCTCAGTTGAGCCAGCTGTGACTTGCCTACTTGTGGGCCTGCTTTGGGGTAAGGGGAGGGAGGAGAAAGCAAGCATTGCTGCTATGTGTTCAGTGTTCAGCAGCAGCCGAAAGACTGATGCGTTATCAACATATGTTAACCGCAGAAAGCCCAGCTCCACGAGCTGCTGTGAAGGCAGCTTATATCACACCCACACCCAGCACACCACCACTGTACACAGGCACAGTGGGAAAGGGTAACCACTACTTCACAGTCATTAACAGAATTGAGAAAGAACAGCTGGACACGGGTGAGTGATAATGTGCGGTGCAGAACACTCGGGGATGGTCAAGAGGATGAGTAGTGAAGTAGTCCAAGCGTTAAAGATTACACTTCCAGTTAGAAAGCAATTCCTTTGCAATGTTTTGTGCATGGTGGGGTTTTTTGCAAAGCTTGATCACAGTCTATTGTAAGTAAATAAATGACAGACAGAAAAAAGATACTAATTTCCATTTTACAGTGAGCTACGACTGTCATTTTTGTTTATCTTTTGTGCTGTGGTAGCTACAGATTGACCACAAAGCAATTCTCAGAAGACCAACCTTTTCCTACTAATTGCCTGTTCTGTGACTTTCTCCTCAGATAACTTTCCCACATGCTTGTCTTTTACATCTGTGATGTGTTGATTGCTTGTTTGGGCTTTTGGAGTGGAGGACAGGGGGAAGAAGGGTGGGGGGTTTATTGTTTGGTTTTTTTTTTGGTGGGCGTCTGTTCTCATTCATACTGTAAAGGAAAACAGTCATCTTGCCCTAGATGTTTATTAGTCATGCTCAAAATTTTTGCCTTATTTTACATGTCTAAAGTGTTTTGAGGGAAAAAACCTTTAGCAAATGCATAAAAAATCTTTATTAGTCCTGATTTGGAAAATGGGGGAGCTGAAGCAGTGAAATATGTGATTTACTGAAATTCAGACTGGTTACAAAACAGGTCAGGATTCGAGAGCCGGTGACTTTTAATTCCTGCCTTGTTGTGTCAGTGTTTGCCTGTGGAAATGGGCCTCTCATGCTCAGAATATTAGGCTTTCCTTTAGAGTAGGTCCCTGTCAGTACTGGAGATCATGCTGGATTTATGTTTGTGCAGGTAGCTGCATCTGAGGAAAATGTAGTTCTCTCCAAACGTTACAAAAGAATTAAGTATTGGTAGTAAAGCCAGAGCTTTATTTATGACATCCATTAGAGCAGGACAGTAGAAAAAGATCATACAAAGCACTTGCACAGATTGATTCCTGGGTTATAAAATTGTTCTGTGGCCAGATAAACTACAGACTTCTACCACAGGAGAAGAAAATTCTTAGTGGTGCCAGCTGGCCTGAAGGTAACATGGAGAGCAAAACAAATCCTTTTCTTTGTTACCCTCAGGGCACTAGCAAGGAAAATTGCAGCCTCTTCACTGGTGGGCATGCACCTCTGCCCCTTCCTAGTAGCAGGTGACTCTTCGTTAAGCTTCTTTGAACTTGCAGGTTTGGCCCACCCAAGCTTTTCCACCTTTGCTGTGCATTCCAGGAGGATCCAATGTTAGTGAGGGGGAGCACAGCCCGTTAGTCTGGAGATGAAGGCAGCTCTTGGGCAGTTTCCTTGTGGCCTCTGTGACTGATGACAGGATTGGAAACTGCAGGAGTATCTAGCCACCAGAGGCTGAGGGTTGTGTTTCTGGCTTGCTCTGAGTCCCAGCATTGTGCCCAGCCCACTCCTGGGAAGCCAGGATGTTTGGAGCCGAGAGCTTTCTCTGTAACCAATAATAGCATCTGCAGGACTATAGCCAGCAAAGAGTGAGCACAGGGAGTTAGGTGGAATTCAAACCACCTGAAATCAGAAGTACAACAGCATCGGGGCCTAATACTGTGGGCCTTTTCTCCAGTATACATTTGCCTTAGGAGTCATTGGAAGTTGGATCTTCTTCCTATATAGAATCTCTTCTTAATACAAAGGCATGATTCCTGTCCTTTCTTTAAGAAGGTGTTGAATTTTCCAAAGTGGAAGATTTACTTCCTTTAAGTCTTGATACTCATTTTCCTGTAGATTTCCTGTAAATACACATTTCCTGTAAATTGTGTGTAATAGTGATCCTGTTACATTTGAGTAATAGTGATCAGTGTACTTCAGATTGCTCATTCTTTGTCAGAACAAGAAGAAACAATCTGATTTTTTAAAAAGAAATAGCATTTCCAGGGAACACTTCATGTAGCATTTTATAGCATAGGGAAAGAGAATTTATCACTCTTGTCCAGTCCTTCCCTATCCTCTCTAGCCTGAGAAGTGCAGAAGGAAAGCATGCCATTCTGAACAGACTGATGTAATGTCTATGAAAAGGAAGGAAGATCCAGGGAATTACAGATTGGTCATCTTCACCTCAGGCCCTGGGAGATGATGAAGAAAATCCTCGTGGAAAGCATTTCCAAGCACATGAAGGAGAAGAAGGTGCATGCATTTACAAAGGGGAAATCATGCTTGACCAGCCTTACTGCCTTTTGTAGTGAGGCATCTAGTGTGGTGGACAAGGGAAGAGTGATGTTTACCTCAATCTTAGTAAGGGTATGGCCTCCCATAACATCCTCACAGACAAGCTGACAGGGTATGGATTAGATCACTGGGCAGTGAGATGGATTAAAAAGTGTCTCTATGGCAGAGTGTTGCAGAGGGTCATGGTACAAAGTCCTTTGAGGCCAGTCACTGGTGGTGCACCCCAGAGGTCAATACTGGAGCTGGTACTGTTTCACATCTTCCTTAATGACCTGGATGATGGGGCAGAGTGCACCCTTGGCAAGTTTGTAGGTGATAAAATACCTGTGAGGGGTGGCTGATGAGCCAGAGGGTTGTGCTGCCATGGAGAGGGACCCTGACAATCTGGACAGATAGGAATCTTGTCAAGTTCAGCACAGAGAAATGCCAAGTCCTGTGTCCAGGGATATCCAAGGGTAAGCCCCTCTGCACCAGTACAGAGTGTGGGCCATCTGACTGGAAAGTAGTTCTGCAGGGAGGAAGACCTTGGAAACTGGGAGACTAGAAGCTGACCATGAGCCAACAATGTGCTTTGGTGGTGAAGGTGGCCAGCAGCATCTTGGGTAGCTTTAGAAAGAAGACATATCAAGAAAGAACAAATTATGTTTCATTCTTTGGTAGAGCTGAGTTAACTTCAAATTTAGGCTTGGGAACATATGTCATTACCATTCAAGAGGTAACATTTTCTACAGGCACGTTGCAGAGGATGTGGTTACCTCATCTCCAGCTCAAAATAGGGAAGAGAATGCAGATTTACTCTGTAAGAGTATTGCAGATTTTGTTATGTCTTTTCTCTCTGGTAAGGCATTGAGTACCTCCTGGCAATTGCCTGACTGCCATTAGCTGTGAGATAGTTCCTGATATATACCAGTGTCTCTAAACACACTTCATGACTTACTTCAAAAATCTGGTCCAAAGTAAGGTCAAGAAGTGGATTAGTTTAAGCCAGTCAACTCCTAGGAAACAGAGTAAATACAGAACTTTATTTAAATCCAAAAATCCCTCCTTGGAGCTGATTGATGTGTGTATTCTTTGTTTTGCTTCTCGGAAACCAGAAAGCACTGAAATAGTAGTGTCCTGCAGTGTGTCCCTCACCCCTTTTGCAATGCAGGTCTGGAGCCTGGATATATATTGTGGAGCAGGTTGAAATCTTCTAATGAGACTGACCATCATTTGAGCTGTACTTCTGGTCACACTGGCTTGCTGGCTCTTTGTTATACCTGTGTTGCTCTCACAATCTGTGAAATGCTATATTGAAATGGAAATAGCAATGCCCTGGATTTTTTTTTTGTGCCCCCGTTTTTTATTTTCAAAGTGTATTAACCTGCTCCCCTGAGCACAGATGCATAAAGAGCAGTCATAACATTTGATCACTTTAGTGCTTTGCCATTTATTTCTCTCTCTCTCTCTGTGCCACAAACTGACTTCTAAGATCTATGTTGAACTGTATCCCAGGCAGTTACATATTAATCATTTTATCACTCTAATCTCTGGAAACAGGAATCCCAGAGGAGGGAAAAAAATACAGTCATCACCCGATATATATCACGATGAACCAATATCTGGTGAAGGAACTTCGGTATTTGTCACTTTTAAAGGACAAATGATATTATGTGGCTCTATTTCCTACATTAGTTAGCATTCTTTTTCAACGTGTGAGTTTTAAACTCTGACTGTACCTGCCTGCCATGCAGGCAATATAGTGTGGCAGACAGCTTTTCTAAAGTTGTTTATAGGGTCCCCTTTGCATCTGTCCTGTGAAACAGAATTATGTGCCTCTGATCAGATGACTCTCTTTAGAAATTGCAGATAAATCTCATGTTGCAAAATTTATGCTGAGAAAGTAAATCTTTGAAAGAAATACCTGTTGCCATGCAGTGATTTCTTCCTACCTGTGTGCTGAGGCACATCTAAAATTAAAGAAGGGAGAATCTTTGCTAATTGGTTTTGGAGTTGTTTTAATCGTGAAGTAGTCTTGAAATCCACGGTTCTACTCTATCTTTAGGAGCTGAGCAGATTCTTCAGTGAGTGGTTGGTACCTTGTATTTTCCTATTTCTGAGGAATATAACACCTCAGATGAATTTTCTGTTCTTGGGTGGCTCACATTCTTCTTTATGATTCTTCTCATTTTTTTATACCTTTTAACTGAAAAGAAAAATACTTTTATGCTTCCATGAAATAAAAAAGAACTGAAATAGTTTAAACTATGTGGGGTTTTTTTTCCAGTGGTTTTAATTATTTGGATGGTGGTTGTAGTTCAGGGATCCAGCCCTCCTTATCCTTTGTACACCGTAAAAAAAGTTGCTAAAGTTGATTGTTCATGCATGAAATGAGCCACTAGGCAGATTTAATATTTCTGTGAATTAACGCTTCTTTCTTGATTTGTACAGTGTAATTGAAACTGGGAACTGAAGACACCTGAATAGGGGAAACCCCTTCTAGCCTTTGGTGATTAGGGAATTATTGTCCTCAACCCACCTTTATCCAAGTGCAAGACTCAGTGCTTGCTGGGACTTCTCGCTGAGTCTTCCTATAGAACGAAATTTCATTAAATTCAGTTTTAAATTATGAAAATAATAGCTGTGTCTTGCATCACTTCCGGTGTTCTCCTACATTATAGGGCAAATTATCTCCTTCTGATTGTTCAAGTTATTCAATGGCTAAGTCAGACAGCTCTTCTTAACTAACATTAAGATTCAAGGGACTGGGATGAGTGGTCTGTGGCAGCCTGAGCCAGCAGTACCATGCTGCCTGTTCAGTCCTTCCTATCTTTTCTGATGGAGTTCTAACTTCTCCCTCACACTCCTGGTGTGATGGGTTTTCTCTTTGAAGCCAACTTTTGGAGGTGGTTCACTGTCAAGGCGTTGATGTGGCTGTTTGGATGGAGTTTGGTCAAAGTTCTTGTGAAGTTCTTTTGCGTGTATATAGCTTTTGGTTGCCCTCATGCATGCATATATTTAGCCTGTCCACTTAGAACTGAGCAGGTGAAACTTGGTTAACACTACAGCAGGGATAATCTAAGCTATGTTGTTTGGGCATTGGTTTGTTGTTCTGGGGTTTTTTTTCTCTTTTAATCTTAAGAAAATTATTCTGATAATGAATGCAGTTGGTTAGGAGTTTGGAAGATGAGAGTGCAGGAAAGGATGGTGTAGTCTTAAGGTTCTGTCTTCCTCAAATAGTTTTTTAATGTCTAGGAGAAGCACTTAAAATGTGAATCATTACTGCTTCTGATTGACTTTAATTAAAAACTGCAGTAGCTGAAAGCATACATTGACAAAGTCTGTAGTAAAATATTTTAGTATATTTATTTTTATTAGATTTATTTTGATCCCCCAGGTTGGCCAGGCTGGTGGAAGCAGCAAGATTAGTAAACTAAACAAGTAGTTTCACATTTTAAAAAAATGAAATAGCTTTTGTCTTTTTCAAGCCTACAGCTGACAGAAGTTGTACAATAATGCTTTTTACTTTCATGTGGCAATGTTAACATATTAAAACTTTGGGGGTTGGGTGAATTAATCAATTCCCCCAGATGTTTTTATTATTTGCTATGATGCTGCCTTACAGTCCTCTAATACTCCTGCTCTGTGGGTGGTAGAAAAGGAAAACTATTAGCTCAGTTGCAGCCAGGTCATCCAATTTTGCACGTGAGAAGTGTCACTAAATGAAAGTAAAGGTGCATCTGCTCATGAACACCTCAATTTTTACAGCTTTCAGTTATTTCCTTTTGAAAGTCTGTGGGGTTTAGGTGCTTCAGTTGCTGCTGCATCTTTAGGCATTCAGTTCTTTTTCTCTATTTGAGACCTCTCCTGTTGTACATAGAGACTTCTTCAGGCTGAAACTGCTGCATTCCTTCTGGCAGTTGGCCTTTTCCCCACTCTTAATGGTTGCTTCAGCTCATTTATCAGCAAATTATAAAACATTATTATCATGCTCATCACTTAGTCCTCCTTTTTGTTGGGACCATCCAGTTCACATTAGATATTTGTCTTCTGTTTCTAAGTGCCATTTTATCCTGCTTAAAATAATCTCCACAACCCTCTGAGCACCACTGTAAAAACCTTCAATGCGCATTTTGTCTTCCAGATCTCACTGCTGATTGGATTCATCAGTGTCAATAATTCTCCGTGGACAGATTACAGTGCATACAGCTTCTTTCAGATTGTCACCATGTGCGATTTGGTTATGATTTTGTTCTTCTACATTACCCACATCTTCAGGATCTACAGGAAGCTCACTTGCGTGAGCTGGCCACTTGCGGTAAGCCTGTTTACATGGCCTGGCTTCCTTGCCTCTCTTGGGGGTCCACGTCTCAATTTCTGAGTCCATTTTCTTGTGCTGTCTCACAATGATAGGCTGTCTTTCGCTTCATTCTTTTCTGCCTTGTATGCAAATCCTTCCGTTGTTAGCATTCAGTTCAGCAGATGCTGTAATTGTAAGGATTTTTAGCTGATTTGGATCTGATCCTGCCCTCCTTCAGACAGATATAAATCCAGATTTAGTCCTGGGAAGTCAGTAGTGTTATTCTGAGACAATTGAAAAGAAGCTACTGATTATCAAGCCTTCAGCAGATGGGTCCTAGCTCAGGTCATTTAGAGCAGCAAAGGGATCGCTGACGTACCAAATCATAGCATTAGAGTTCATGTACTACATCCTGTCCCAAAATAAAGTCTGTGAGTGCTATTTAAGTCAAATGTGTCTCTTTTTGGTATGGTTTTAGGTAACTTAAACAATAGCAAGAAATAGGAGCCTTAGCCTGATTGCCATAGCATGGCCTTTTCTGGGATATCCTGCAGGATGTTCTGCCTCATTCCCACATTTCCTGTACACATCCATCTCTCATATCCTAGTGGAGAACTAACAAGCAGCATAGAAAATGTGGGACCTGAACTTTTTCAGTAGGTCTGGGTGAGGTCAACTAATAAAGAGTTCTGCATCCTAGTATGGAATGATGGATTTTAATAACCTCTTAGAACATGCCTTCCTTACACATTAGTGACGTGTTAGTTACACAGAGGAAGGAAGAAAGAAATGGGGAAAGCAAACTGGAAAGATACAGAGGGATTTTGAAATCCAAGATTGGTTGGATGGCATTTAATGAAAAGTTATGTAAGTAGTGTACAGATCTAAGATAACAGTCTGTCCATCCATCCAATTCTAACCAGAGAGAAAAATATAACTCTCTTTTTCTTTTTAGCTGAAGAACAAGGTTAGATTTTTTTTTTTAAATGTATGCTACCACTGTCTGTCTCTAAAGGTACTTATTTATCTAGAAATAATATAGATGCAAGTATTAAAATAAAGGACTGATGTAAGTCAATAAACGACACTTTGTAAAGCAGTATTTAATGTGTGCATTGCTGTAACAGGACTATGCCATTTTGGCCTCTGCATAGGCAGTTTTTGGGTTTTTTGTTTTGTGTTTAATCATTTCTCAGTGTTCCAGAGCCACTGGTGAGTTTAAGGCACTGAAGTTGCGGCCGCTCAGCTTCAGATATCTCTATGGGATGTGATGCTTGAACACTGCTGCTCTTTTACAAAACAAACAACCTCCTTATCAGTCACATTTAGAACAGAATAGGAAGACACACAAGAGTCTTTGGGAAACTACAGGTAGCACTCAGATGAGTTTCCTGGCAGGATTTCTACATTGCAATCAGGGGTGTGATTTGTAGTCAGTAAAGTTGCAGTGGTTCAAGAGGTGGTTCAGCGCTGACACCTTTTAAAGCTTGGAAGTATTTCTCCAGAGGGGCACTCTCCCAGCCCTCCCAGCTGTTGGTTCTCCACCTAATTTAGCCTTTGATGATTCCATTGAACCACTGCCCATCCCTTGAATTCCTCTAAAGTAGTAGCCTGTGTACACTGCTTTATTTGCTGTCTCTAAGGAGGCAATGGCGTGTCTAATTTGCCTGCTGCATCATGGACTAGCCAGAGAAAGGCTCTTTATGGAAATAATTTATTCTAGAAAATGCAGGGGTTGGGATCTTGATTAACTGAAACAAGGTTAGGAATGAGGAAAGCAAATTGTGGTCTCAGAGCCTACTTTATGGCAAAAATCCTTCTCAGCTCTTTATGAAGTCTTGGTTGATCTAAGTCATTAGTAAATCCAGTAGATCCACTACTTACTTTTTAAGATTATCAGAAATAGGAGCATTTGGTTTTCTAATTATGCCATCTCATGTGGGCTAGAGAAATGTGTCTTTAAGGCTTCTTCCTTCCTCCAGAACCATCTCTTTAAGTAAGGTACAATACTTGATGCAATAAAGAGACACATTTCACCCTCAGTAATGCACCATGTTGAATTGAAAGGATTACATCCATACCCAGTCACTTATTCCAGTGACACTGGTAGATCTGAAGATTGTCCCTCTCCCCCTTTTTGAACAGAAACTGAGGTTTGGCACAAAATCCACTCAAAAGATGGGTTGTTAGGGGGTTTTTTAATATTGTTTTGCCTCTTTTTTTCTTTTTCCTTTTTTTACTAGTGCTTTGTTCTCTGGGTTTGAGTCACTTCTGCCAGCTTAATTTCTTTCTGAGGCATTCAAAATGCTTTCCTGCTAAGTTCCCCTTCTGATGCAGGCTGTGCTTGTCTTTACAGGAGTTCCTTCATTACTTAATTGGTACAATTCTGCTTCTCATTGGATCGATTGTAGCAGCAGCCAGGAGTTACAATCTGACTGGACTTGTGGCTGGAGCGGTAAGACTGAGTTTATTAGTCTTGACATTTTTAAAATTGCAATATATATATATATGTAGTAGGGCATTGGAAATCTGTTACTTGCACTTTTATTTTCTTACAAACTTGCCTTGCTTGTGTCTTGGTTGGGTGAACTACCTTCTAGCTCATTTCAGTGAACGTTCTGTAACACAGTGCCAACAAAAATATTTTGTTGTGAGACTCCAGACTCACCACTCAAGTGGGTATTTGTCCTGTCAGAGTGTTGAAACCAAAGGCTTCTGCTTTAACTCATAGGAACTAATGTGTTTAGGGAAAGAATTCAGACAATTAAGTTTTGACAATAGGCTGTTGTAGCACCTGGAACTTACCTACAGAATTTCACCCCAGTCTTTGGCTTTTGATTGCCTCCTGTTTCTGAACAGAGCCCTCTTCAAGGTAATTTCTCCTGACTAAAACCCACTGAGGCTCTGCACTGCCTTACTGGAAGATGCTTTCTGCCTCTGTTGGCTGGAGGGCTTTGTAGAGAGGCATGACTTACGAGTGTGGGTGACAGTATTTTCACAGCAGCAGGACCAGAAATGCAACTCCTCCGGAATAATGAATTGCTTTCAGAAACTTAGTCTGGATGTTGCAAACAGCCTAGAAGACTTACCTGACTTGTTTATTTGGCAGGCAGCAGGGAAAGACTTGTTTGAATGGGGCAGTAAAAGAACAGTACTCAGAGGTGCTAGAAACAGTCTTTTCTTTGTTGCAGAATCCTAGTGGGAAGTTTAGAGGGTGAGAGTCCATGCTGCTGTCCAGCTTTTTCTCCCTCCTCGTATATGCCTCTTAGTCTGTCTGTCAGTTGTTGTTTTCACAAGACATAACTTGCTATTATGCTACAGGAAATTTTATTTTTTTAGTGTTTTGGCAGAATGGAGCAAAGAAATCACTTTTTTGGGTCTGTTAATCTCATAAAATATGTAGCTGAATCTACAAAAGTGTCCATACATGCATGGAATATGTGTCATCTAATGCTCTGTAAATATTTGTGGTTTATTTGTTTTCCCATCCAGACTTTCGGGTTCCTAGCTACAATACTTTGTGTTTTAAGCATGTGGTCGTCCTACAAGGTTTCATGCATCACGCAGTCAACAAGTAAGTATCATGCTTAGTAACTGCCAGAATGCTTTCCAAAATGAATATTTATATTTTCTGCCACAGGGCTGTGTCTACCTGAAAGGATTTATTAATGTCTTGGTTGTTGTTACTCAAAATTACTCACAAAGCAGTAACTCCATATTTCCTGTCAACACAGACGTATCACAGCTACTGACAGCTGTAAACAAATAACTGCAAGAGCAAAATAACTTGCTTTTAGCAAATACTGCATCTATCAACACTTTCCTTTCTCCCTCCTCTATCCCCTACCAAGAGAAGGTTTCCTGTGTTTTCCTTAATAAATTAGATGAATTTGTTTGTTCCTTTTCAAAGATGCATCTGTGTGACTCCACCATCCGTGCAAGATGTCTGCCTTACAAAATAAGATACCAAAGAGGAACGTCCACTACCGAGGAGGGGGCATGGGTGTTGTGTTACTTGCCTGGACAGCTGGTAGCTTTGGAAGATCTACTTGAATGCCTACTCAAAACAATGTTGTGAACCAAAGTATTTTTGTTCCCCTCCCCCCCTTCTCCCCACCCAAAGAAGTTTATAATGGAGAACCTGCTTGTTTTGGAGAAAGACAACTTGTGTCTCACAAGCTGGGCTGTGCTCATGTCCAGCTATTTGCAGTAAGTGCATTTAAAACTCATTTGGACAGTCATTTGGTTCTCCTTTCAGAGGGATGGAAAAATTGCTTCTGTTTACACGAGGAGAATCCTGCAAATTCCTACCTGATTCTTAGCTTCCAAGGATGATTTGTTTAACAAAGAAACTGTTACAAACTAATTTGTGCCTGGATACACTGACCCAAGTCTTTGTTACCTCTTTCTATCAGAACTATGGACTTTTTCTAATACAAGCTCAGCCAGCATAAAAAATTATGAACTGCAACTTGAATCCATCACTGCAAACACTCCCTCCTAGTCCCAACAGAACATGATAAAATCAAGGATTTCCTCCATGAATTTTTAGAGGATATTAGCAATCAAAGATTATTCTTAAAAACGTTCTCTTGCCAAATACAGGAAAACATGTCCCCAAGAATATATGTTTAATGTTTCGTGGGATCTTTTTTTTTTTCTTTCACAGTAAGATGAGACCTGTTCTGTAGAAAAATTCTGTGTGTTTCCCTTAAATTATTCTTTTTGGAACCTAACAGTGTTTATGGAAAGCCCATTGTGCTTCTTTCTCTTACATGTGGTGTGTCCCTTCCTCTGCCTCAGCTGGAATCCATGCTCCTGGAGACTCTGCCCAGAGCCTGGACAGACAGAACAGTTCAGTTTTGTCCATCCTGGTATGATCAGAAAGTTCTATGTAGCTTCAGTGCTGAGACAATTCCTTCTTGGTACCTTGGTACCTCTGTCTTCCCTTTGGCAGCCCATCTCGGGAGAGCTGGAAATCTTTTCAGGAAAAAAGGAAGCACAGGCCCCTCCTCCTCCTTGGTGGTTCTCTTTTCATGTCTAGCTGTGAAGTAGAGCTTGTACTTATAAATTTTCTTCTGTAAAGACAACTGCATGATGGTGCAGCAGAAATAGTATTTATATAGCTTACCAGGGACAATCTGGAGGAAAAAGCATTTTCTGGCCTGCTTTGTATATTTCTATTTGTCTGAAATTCTGCATCAATACCGCTAAGTAATTTAATGGTCCTCTTGGAACATTCTTTTTTGTGCCTTGCAGTAGGTCAACACACATTGCTATTTGTTGCCATCTTATTTTTTAATCCTATCCTAATATATGTATCTTTACTTAGATTTTTTTTTTTTTAGCTCTTAGGCAAGAGAAATTGGCCAACTGCTAAAGTGTCAAAAATTTTGAGTAAATGAAAATAACTGAGCAGATAAACTGGAGAGGTAAAAATCCCCTGTCTAAAGATACACAGTTTCTGTAATTCTTCTTGCTATTCCTTTTCATAAGGGCCCTATTTACAGCAACACAGAGCAGCAAGCAATTTGAAACTGCTTTAACATTAATATAGAGAATTATTCAAATAAAACTATATAGCAGGCAGTTATAATGTTACTTATTTCATATTGACTATTTTTTATTTCTTTACAATGTCCAACTCTGGCCTGCTTTTCTGCCCCGTCGGATGATACGTTTTGTATTTGGTCAGAAATGGGCTACTTTTTAATTTTAACAACCTGAATTGAGTGTGCTCTCTCGCTTAAGAGAACAAACATTCTTCTGAGCTAGAAATCCCTGTTAGCAGTGTTCAGGCTTCCTTGCCTCCCAGCACAGGACCAATCAAATGGCCATATGGGACAAGGGACTTCCTTCTGGGCAGTTTGAGTGAACATATCTGCAGAAGAAGGTGCACACACACATATATATGTATGTGTAATTTTTTGCAACAGGGCGTTTGGATCACCAGTCGTCCTGCTGAGACTGACTTAACTACAGTTTTTGGAAACCAGCACTCTGACTGTAATTTGGACTGATGTGGTAGATATTTCAGGATATTCCCATCTTCTGTTTCCCCAGAGGAACAATATGTGCACTATTTCTCCTTCCCCTCCTGAGATATCACCTCAGACAGACAGTAGAAACATTCCTAAAAGCTTTAACCCCACCTGGCAGTCCTGTGGGAAACCAGTGTTCTGCTGCAGATGGTGTGAATGCAGCTGAGGCCTCAGTGCTGCAGTGGTAGTAGGGAGAAGCACCTGCTACGTATTGGGGCTGGCACCTGAGCTTGCTCTGAAGAAAAGGGTGTTTCCACTTTCTGCTGGAATGATGCTCCCTCTCCTGGCACTACACTAACATTTTTTTCAGCCTCTCACATCACTCTGTCACTTGTCACCATACGGAGTCAAAAAAAAAAATAAATCGTGGCATTTCATGCAATCTAGCAACCAAAGAATTTCTGAACTATGCTCTGTGATCATCCAAAGAGTATGTTTTGCTGCAAGTGCACTTATTTATACTACATCAAGAGAAATAAGCGTGCCCTTTTGGATTTCGTGCCTATCAGCAGGGCTAAGGTATGCCTGCAGCTTTTGCTGTTATGACAGTGCTAGGTCTATAGACCCACCAGATGCTCTTAATGCTGGGTGCTTTCAGGCTGGAAAACTGACATCTCTGCTGCCAAAGTTTCCTTGCTTTCCCCAAATCCTCCTTGTGAAGCATGTCTACCAAGACAAGCAGAGATTTTCTGGTATCACCAGCTCTACCGGGGGTCTTTGAATGACAGCTCCGTCTGGCAGGGAATTCGGCACCGCTCTACTGTAGCTCTGCCAGCAAAAGTGTTTCAAGTTTCCTTCAGTGTCAACCTGGTTCTGAAAGCTCCATCTGTCTGCAACTTTGTCAAATATGGGATTCCAGCTGTTTTAGAAATAAACTCTGTTAGCTATTTGGGTGATGTAGAGAATCAGACTGTTGTCCTGTTCATTTTTTTTTCCATCCTCTACTACAGCAGTGACTTTCTCTATGGGGAGTGTCAGAATACATCCTGTAAATGGAGGACAATATGCAGGAGTCACAAAAAACCTCATCCTCTGCTGTTTTGTTTGGATGTGCTGGTCTCCAACTCTTCCACACAAAAGTTATCCATCCCCTTCAGCTCCAAGATGAGTGGAGTATATCCTTTGAGCAAAGACAGGTAGATTTTGGGGTTTGGATTTTACTGGAAAATTGAAATGTAGATGTTGGGAGAAAAAAAATTTGTCGTACAAACTGTTTCATACTCTGAAAGGAAAAACCTTCCTGTTTGAGCTCTGGGGGCTTGAGATAAGTTAGAAAGTGAATAGTGGTTTTGTCAGGGAGAAACTGGGAAAATGAAAAGGGGAAATGAAACTTTTTTAAAAAGAAGAAGGGTGGCTTTGAAAAGCTTGAGGACCATGGTGCTGGATGAAGACACTGCAGGTTATGTGGCAGCCTGCACACTTTTTCTGTTGCTGAGAAATGGTTGTGGTTTGCACGGTTTGGAAACAAATCCCTGTGAGGGGCTTGGAGGGGGTAGCAGGACACTGGGGTAGTAACTTTTAATCAGTTATGTGTATGTGTGTGTGGTGGTTAAATGATGCTCAGGGAAGAGGACTAGGAATTTAGGACAAAAAGGAGGAGGGAAGAAGGAAGATCAGGTGCAAACATTAGTAGAGAGCCCATGAGGGGAGGAACTAATGTGAGTGCATTATGCACTAATAGAAATGGTGTCAGATATCAACAGTTTCTGACTGTTTCAGTAATTAAAGGGCAAACCTGCCTGGAGTGATAGAAAAGTCTCTTTACTGCTTGCTTGCACTGCACAGCCTGTGTCTGGGATTTTCATGTTCTGCTAAAGCTGCAGGGGGATGCACAAGATCTGACACAGAGGCTGTGGAACATGGCATCGAGTTGCCGTGTGCTCTGCCTTGTTAACTTAAAATTGCTCAGGGCTCCACTGTTCCTAGGGACAGCATGGAGCAAAATGCTGCTGCTGAGGCTGTCCTGGCCAGTGGTCTTGGCCATCCCTCCAGCCTGGGGCCAAGTACAGACCTGCTTTCAGACTGAGTGCCATCTGAAAGCCAAAGAAAGCTGCAGTTATGTATGGCTGGGCCCTACTGATGCGCTTTGACTCTGGGGTGGCATCCTGAAGGTGCTGGTTGTGTGGGATGTGGGGAGGTGCATACCAGAGAAAGGGTCTGTGGGAGGCCCACATCCTGTTCTTTCTGCCTGCAGGGTCTACACCCGGCTGGCAAGAGAGAAGAACCCTCACCACAAACCCCTGTGGTATTCTTATGCAACCCCTCTGTTGGGGCTGTTTCAGGTTTCAGACTGGAGCACAAGTGCCGTGCCCTCGGCTTACCTTTTGCTCCTCTGCAGATGCACAGGGCTGCATACTTGTGAGGTCGTCCTGTTGGGAACAGGCAGCCCTTGCTTTCAGTCCCTGGTCCCAGGGCTTGGTCAACCCTGCTACATGGAAGCAGGTCAGAAAGTCATTCTGGTGCTTGTCATCTTCCTCTCCTGGAGAAGGACGATTACTTTTTTCCAGCACAACAGCAGCTGGAAAACAGGAAGAGCAGCAAGTGCTGTTGGCTGCTCCTGTCTGTCCCTTCTAGAGGTCACTGGTTACCCACAGCTGGCTACTCCAGAGTTTATTTCTGTTCTGCCTGTCCCTGAGCCCAGAGTCCATGAGCCCCAGCTAGTCCCATGGGTCAGCACTCTGGTTTCTCACGGCCAGTGTGGCAAGTACACACTGGACTTCATTACTAGGGACTGACCAGGATACTCTGGGTTCCCACCATCCAGGGGCTTGCATAAAAGTTTTTTAAAAAAGCCATATTTCTAAATAACTGATGATTTATCCTCTTATTATCTCATATCTGCACTGTTTTACTGTGTAAATGACTTGGTGATTTATTAAGTATCAAACAAGCTCGAACCACTTTATTAAGTAACACCTCCTTGAACCACTCCCTCTGCCTTGGGGCAGTTGGCAAAAAAAAACTCTCTGCTTTTTTGCCCTCTACCTCTGTGTGAGCTGCTTTGACAGTAAAAGTGAAACTGGCCGTGCCCAGAAGCAACACTTGACACAAGTAGGAAGATTGAAAGCTAGGAAAAAATAAATAAAAAAAAAATTTAAAACAAGATTGCAGCACCACAGGAGTTTCCTGCCTCGAGGGTGGAGTGGCTGCCAACACGAGCTTTCAGTTTTGCATGGAGGCAGAATTTAGATACCAAAATCTTTGCCATTTTTCTGGCTTAATGCTGTGAAAGCTTGGCTTTAAGAAGCCAGTGCTGAGTAGCCAGAGGCACTATATTGTGGCTGGCTGATATGTGTTGTGAGGAATAGCAGTGTGCTAGGGGTTATAAAACAGAGGCTGAGGAAAACCCTGCCTTTTGGGATGATGAGGAATGAGGGAAGAGCTAGAAAAGAAAGTGCAGATGACGAAGCTAAAAATCAAGGGGGCACTGCAGAGTAGCAGCACTACTGGACCTTTCCTGAGGGAGCAGCTCAGAATAGTGCTGTTCCTTGGGTTAATATTTTTGTATCGATTCCTGAACATGACACCACCTCCAGCAGCACCTGGGCTTTGCATGTTGCTGAACTACAAAGGCACACAAGATAAATATTTTCAAAAGCAGTTTTGCCACTGTGTAAATGCTAACTTACTCTCAGGTGTGTTTGGGCAGAGTATGTCCTTCAGAGCATTAGCCAGCCATGAAGGCCAGAGCTTTTGAAGCAAAAGAAAGGATTAGGATATAGATAAATTTACTTAAATCAAAATGTGTTTTTGTTAATCCTGGCTTGGACTGAGTTGAATTCACAGTGCCCAAGATAATGTAATATCACTTATTACTCTTTAGATGTTTACAGACCTAGAACAACAGCAATCTGCAAAGCAACCATTTGAAAGGAGTAAAATGCAACTTCTAAAGCATTAGCAAAAGAGCAGCAGTCCTGCCCTCTTAACTGTGACAAGAAATTCTACCAGCAGTGTCAAGTGACACAGGAACGCACAGGTGCCAACACTCGTGCTACAAAGCCCCCAGGTTACTCCGACTGGCCCTGAAATGATTTCAGGCCTGCCAGGTGCACAGAGGCACTGCCATGTACATCACCTTTAGAGCCCTTCTCATGGGTGACTCCAGAGAGGGGTGCCCACAGTCTGGGACCATGCAAAGGCAGACAGGCAAATGTGCAGCAAGCCAAGCACCTGGGGAAAACAGGGAACAGCACAGACAAAAAAGAACAGGCTGAGTGCTCTGTGCTTTGTGTGTGTGGGTATGTGCAGAAAAAAGTAATCTGTAGTGGTGAAGGAAACACCTGCGTGTTTTTGTGGTTGATGAAGTGGCTACCAAAAGGCCAAGAAGACTACATCAACTTTTGAAGTGGAGTTGGCATCTGTGTCAATGATGTGGTAGGCCAAGCAGGGTGGTGGGGCATTCCTCCCCGCAGGGGTGGATATCCTCAACCCACTAATGCAGAGTCTTTGCTAAATTAAGTATGTCTGAACCACTTGTTCTTTTCTTACATGTTTGCTCTCGTGCAGAAAGAGCAACTGCAGACAGGCAGCCCTCTTGGCATAGGAGGAATTGCAGCAAGACTTGAGACACTTGGGGAAGAAAACTCCACAGGCGAGGACTTGGAGGCACCTAATCCTTCAGCAATACAAGGTTAGATTAGGAAGTTGAAGGCAGCACTCATTCTGCACCTATTTTTACAGCTCAAACAGAGTAAATACCATTCTCCCAGGAAAAAGCACAGTGTGTCTTGGGCCAATTTGCATGGGACTAGGCTTAATACCCATCCACTCTCCCCTGTAAATTCAATGAAGAAAGAGACAGGCAAGAGTGAACCACAGAAGCAGTGACTCAGAGTGCAGGAGTTACCCCTCCCCTCTGATTCATTCTCTAGATGTGCCTCTTCCTCCATCATCTGCTAGGAGTGCTTGGCTGCTCAGCTGGAACATCTCGGGGTATAGCTGAGGAGAGACCCCTTTCACTTTTCCGTGTGGAGCTGCAGCAACACCCACCTTTTAATTCCACCACTTGTATCTCACTGTTGCTGGGTGGATGGGAAGGGACCAGGCTAGGAGTTTGTTGTCACCTCACAGCCTGTAGCTACCCAAAAGCATCCACTTGCAGCTTCCTTCTATTACATCTGCAGGCCAGCTGCGATGGTAGGGTATGATTCCCCCTCCTCCCCCAGTACAGCCCTGTCAGCACACACAATTACACTAATACAACTTTCTTTTACTAGGATTATTGGAGGTTATATGAGGTGGACAAGTGCTGGTGGCTTTGTCCCACCACGAGTATGAATCACAGTTCTGCTGGTATAATAGCTCCTTTTAAATCAGAAGTGCTTTGTCCATCTAGCACAGTCTACTGTTATTTCTACATCTGTAAATCACTTTTAACATAAAACTTAATGATCTGCATCCCCCCTTTTCATGAACCCCTGCCAAACAAGAGCACAATGCTGCAGCTGTAGCTGTTAAGCTATGGTGGCAGCAAAGCACTCCATTAATACCTCATGCTCAGCAGTTTGTGATGCATGAGAGCTGAATAATTATGCCCTTGTTACCCTCCAGTGAGAGGCACAATTGCCAGAAACAAGTGTTTACAATTAGAAAAAGAAACTCTATCAAGTCAAGGACAACATTGGTTCATTCATAAAATGAGCCTTTCTGAGCAAAAGGACTGTGAGGCACCAGACAGGCTTACGTTAACGAGGCACTTGTTTCTAGAACTGTATTGTACCCCCTCAGATAGACCTCCATAGCCACTTTATCCCAGCTGTTTTGAGAAACTAGCAGGCAGAGCTTTAGCCAAAGCTCTTGTTGTTATGAATTGCACTGATAGGTTTAGTTCAGATTTGAGGTAGAGGAATGGGAAGCATCAAAGAGGATGTGAGCATCAAAACCCATTGATCTGAAGCACTTGAAACAGAGCAGATAGGCAAAAGAGACTGAAAATGGGTGTTAACAGTGACAATAGGAGTGGTGAGTCTGTTCTCCTTGCTGAGGATGCCTTGCTGCTCATACCAGGATAGCAGCCCCACACCTTTGGTTAGTGGAGTGCAGAGACTGGGTACAATTAAGTAACTGTCCCTTCCTTACCTACAGCTCAACATGAACAGAGATTGCAGAATTGTATCTGCATGGATACTTCTGGAAGAGCGACAGCTGGTGCAAAGGAAGTAGTTAAAAGGAGAGCTGCAGTGCAGACAGACTTGCATTACTTTGAGCAACACTGCCCCATTCTCTAAGCAAGGGTAGAGCATATGGTAACAGAAAAGCTTGTCGTGCTTTTTGTCTTACAACATTATGCTTTCAGGAAGTCCAAATGAGCACTAAAAAGAGAGCTCTGAAGTACACCCCAAGCTTAGCACTGCAGAATAGTACACGCTTTCATGCAGCATATCTAGCGACACACACCTGACTGGGTATTTGCTGTCCTCCTCTGGCTGCACATGAGTCATGCTACTGAAGCATGTGCTTGTGCTGTCACCTCCTGTGAAGCCCTGATTCTCACCTCAGGACTTGCCAACTTCAAAACAGCCAAGTCTGGTTTGTTTTCCCACCAATAATTGAGCCAAGAGATAATAGGTCATAAGAAACAAACTGAGTAAGTGATCAGGGCACGTGGGCTGGTCAAAGCAAGTTTCACTGGGATGCCTGAAGAGGACTGGAATTGCAAGAAGTCCTGTCTGGCACGCTTTACAGCTATGTTTGCCAACACTTCTGGTTGTGGGCCCTGATTTTTTTTTCAGCATGCATAATTCACATTTTTGGATAATAAGCTTCTCTCATTTAACTTCCTAAGAGTCCAGGAAATGCTCAGGTACCCCCCACTCCTTTCTTCTCCCACAAATGATCCACAGGCCCTTCACTGAGAACCACAGCATAGTATAGACCACAAAAGTCTCCAATGTGACAGTGCTGTAGGTGGCAGGCATCATCATGCAGCTGAAGCATGAATTTTTAAAAACATCTATTGACAGCTTACAAAACAAAAGCAATACAAGTAAAACCCTTTCACACTGCTCAGGTAAAGTATCCATTTGAGACAATATTGACCTGATTGTATTACAAAAAACCTTCAAGCTACATTTTGAGAAATAAGGATATGACTGGAAACAGTATTCCTATAATGAACACTTAATTTATAGCCACACTGACAAGAGAGGGCACGGGGGGGTTCAACTCCACTGAAAATACAAGTGGGAAGAGGGTGAAGTTCTCCAGGCCAAATAATTTCAATCAAGGATCATCTTTGCCCTCTTGTGGGCAAACCTCCCTCCTGCGGCTTCTCAGCAGGTTCCTGAGCAGACAGCGTGAACAATTCAAAATACATTGCTGGCCTTCCCTGTGCTTCCTTCCGCAGGCAAAGAATAGCAATTCTGAATCCAAAGAGCAGTCACACCCGAAAAGCAGCCAAGCAGTGACCCTTGCTTGGTTCCCACACTACGGCAGCTCTGGGATAGAGCAGGTGGCCGGTTGTGCTCCTCACTGTAAGGAGAAGCCCATCCCAAAGCAAGGAAACACATGCCTCAAACAATGGATGGACAGACAGCAGCGACCAGGTGCTGCCTGTGCACTCACAAGGAAAAGCCACTGACTACCAGCCCATGTTCTGCCTTGCTGCACTATTCTGATAATTTACAGTAAACTAGTTTGGATTGCACGCCTGAGAAAGGAGTTGCTACAACTTAAACAGCGTGGTCACGATTGGAATTATTAAATCTAGGACTTCTGAGTTACTTTCCCACGGTGTGTAAATCCACCACTGATGTACCCCTTTAATACAACATTTTGCCTCGATTGTTTTCTAGCATCTGGTTTTCAAATGTAATTAAAAAGCATTAGGGATCTTTTTCCCCTTATGAATCCTTACAGTTACACCCATCTCTGGCAATTTCATCAGAAACAATGTCACCTTTAACATTACAATATAAAGGAAAATATACTGTGGCATTCCAATTTCAGTGCCAACAATGAAGGAAATGTCATTCTCCTCCTGTGTGCCAGATGACCACCGGGTAATATACAATCTGTAAGATTATGAGACAAAAAAAGTACTACCTTGCCAGAAAGCATATAAGTTTCTTTCCTTTTCTTCACCTCCTATAATTTATAATCAGCCAAACAATATTTAAAGGATCCAGCGGCTCTCCCTCAACCAAGTCACTTGGTCACCTGCGTTTTTCTACACCAGAATAAATTGCATTCATCACCTCCTGCTAGGTCATGCTCCTTCCTTTAGCAAGTCTGCCACTTCACTTTTTTCAGATCCATGTAATCAATAGGAGAGAGCAGCACTTGGATTATACTTGTCACAGTAAAACCTCAAGAGCAGAGTATGTAAAGGCTACTGCAAACTAGTTTGGCTGGACCCTGTGGTCAGAGGCAATACTGACCTTATCAGACCTTTTCTCCTGGGAACTTTCCATGAGAACATCCAGCTTTGCAAGTTAGAGCCTCTTCCCCAGTTAACTGGCAAACACAATGCAAGCTCTTTCCTCCAAACCAGGAAAAAAGAATGATGTTATTTCCTATGGTTGGCTCTAGGAGAACTACACAGCAACACCAAATCATAGAAGCCAAAACAAGAAACGCTTAAGTTATTTACTAATATTTTATTTTAAAAATTATTACAAAATATTTTATAAAGTTCTTTAGAACAAGAAAGCATAATACATTAAAAAAGATCACAGGTTTAAAAGGGGAAAAAAAATAAGCATTTCAAAATTATTTAGATGGAAATTCAAGGCAACACTGGGAACAAAACTGTATACAATTTTTATTATATATAAAATCATTGCATCATCATTCTGATTTAATAAACATTAAAAATCACTTAAGTTCTGACCAGCATAAAATTTAATATCAAGCAAACTGCTTATGTTTACAGCAATAGACTAAAACAGAGATGAATTTCCATCTTAAAGGCACCACCAGCATCTTGATTCATTAAAATTTTACAGAACCATTCAAAAAATTTCATAAAATATTTCCCTTCAGTGTAGAAAGCTTGGTATTTTTATTGCACAAATTTGAATGAGGATTACCATGACAGCCATTATGCAAAAACATCTTGTGCTGAGCTCTGAGACTTGTGTGAGATCCCTCACTGCTCTTCCAGGTTGGAAAGTGCAAAGGTAGAACTCAGCTGTACCAGACCACAACCCTTCCCTGCTGTTGTGAAGCACAGAGTGCAGGCAGTGAGGCACAATTCCTTCCCATACTCAGAACCACAAGGCACTGGTAGCACTGTGATTTTAATGCAGGCTAAATGCCAAACACAAAAATTGACATTCACAATCTATACAATGCCCAATGGAGATTTTCAGAGCAGTAACTCACAGTCTAGTCACTGAACAAGTTCTCATGTGTCCTGGAGAATCCTCTCCACTGATTTTCAAGGCACTGTAAACAAAGCCTGAAAGTGGGTGCAGAACTTTTAAATATTTTTGGATGGGCTCAGCTGGAAAACACTAAAGCTTTTATGTGTCTGAGCAGGCTTGCAACAGCACTGCCAAGCACTGTGGTGAAGAATGGAGAAGACAATCCCCAGACAGATGTACTGGGCCAGTTGCGTATTTCCACAGGTTTTACTACCAGTTATTATGTACAGAGATGGTTACTTTGCAGAACGAAGAAGAAATTTGAGACATTTGCCTCTAACAGCACTTCTGCCAGCGTTCCCACCACTCTCCTTAAGAATCCCTAAACCACTTAAGTCAAAATCAGCCACCTTAATGGAAACAATTTAAATAGCTGGTTTAAATAAGGTAGGCTGATTTCATCAGAAGCAGGCTGGGAAACAAGCAAACCACTTTGCTGACAGAGCATGGGAGGGGTAAGAGACATCCAGCCACACACGCAGAGCTCCTGCAGAACCAGACATTTCATGTGGCTCCAACGGCATTCTCTAGGATCAGTCTAATTAAAAGGCAGACATATAAAGCCAGCATCTGACACCAGCAGCATCGATTGGGGGCATGTCCAGACTGCAGAAGACCAGGCTGCTCAGCCTGCAAGAGCAAGAAAGCCTGGAAGGGCAAAGGGGTAAGGAGTGATAAGGAAAGCTAAGAAGATACAGGAATCTGATAAAGCATTTAAGAAAATGACCTAACAGAAGCAGGGAACAGCATACACTAGCAAACCTACTTCTCAACTACTTAAAAAAAAAAAAAAAAAAGAACAAAAAGAGCCCTTTACGAGGTGTTAGGATTAAGAAAAGCACACCTGATGAGGAGCCTAGGATTAACAGTACCAGCATGCATGTTAGCCAACAACTGGTTTGAAAGCAACAGTTTAGCAACTGCCTTATACCTATAACCAGTATGTGACTTGCTTGTAGTATTTAATTACTATGTGACAGATTACTGCCAGGTAAAGTGCCAAGGCAGAGAGATTACTTTACAGATTGCTTTTGGTAACAGTATCTCCAGGTCAGGAGTGGACACCAGTAACATAGCACTTTTGGTGGGGAAAAGTCTACAGAAAAAGCAAGCAAAACTCAGACGACTACTAATGTATTTTCGAGCTGAGAAAAATTACAGAAAAAATTAACTCGGGATAAAAGTCATGCCATGGTGCTGCATTGCTTAATAAGTATCAGCAGCACAGTGTTGCTCTTACACTCTATTTACAGCTATTAATTACGGATGAAGATTTAGAGACTATAATTTTGATGTGAAAGCAAATTCAGTGGAATCCTAGACAATAAACAAAACAAACCAGACCCCCCCCCCAGAATGTTAATCACACAGGCATGATCCCTAAAGACAGACATTGCAGATCATAACAGAGATACTCCTCACTATAGATATTTTGTATCATCTGTAACACTACTTGTAAACAAACCAGATCTAAGCTACACAGTTATCAGAGATAGCTACAGTTCTGTACACTTATGCTGTGATCAGGTTTTAGTGCAAATGAAGACTAATAACTACAAGAGGACAAAAGCCAGTCTGAAGAGCATTTCTTCTTTACAATACAGGAAATTTTATGAATTAAATGTCTCTTTCATTCATAGGTCTGAAACCAAGCTACAGCTATAACTTGGTGCTTCACACCACCTGTCAAAATTTTACATCTTCCAAGCAAAGAGTAGTGTCAGGGTTAAGTCTCAGGCCATAGAGGGAGAACATCACAAACTCACATTCATCAGAAAGTGTCAGCAATGGGAAAAAAAAAAAATCTTTGACCTGCTATTACAGTTCTTTATCTTACAACAGCTTCTTCTTCCTTTCCCAAATACAGCTTGCTCAGCCAATTTCTGGGGGGCTTAGTCTCAATGCTGCCACAAGAGGTTATAGGACTATCAACATGTCAGACTAGGGTAAGGATGAAATGGATTTAATATCTGGAAGACATGGCAGATGTCATGAGCACTCAAACAAGAATTGTTTTTGCATAATCAGCTTTTTCTCATTTGCTTTGGTATTTTGGACCATCTCCTGGCTTACAGCAATTTGCTCTGCTTTTGAAGGCTTTCCTCTTAGGAGAGGTGTAGCAACTTGCTTCTACCTCAGACATCTGAAAAATGCTTTTGCACCACTTAATTTCTTTTAGAGCCATCAACATCTGGTCTGACACATCTGTCACTTGTCTGATACCTGTCACATCAGTAGTGTTTCTTGCAGACCTACGGACTGTCGCTTTCAAAACAAATTGAGGATAAAAGTGCTTATTTACCTGTTTACCAGCTGAGCTAGTCAGTAGCAAGAACTCTCAAGGTACTGCCACATATTTATAAACACAGAAAATAATGAGGTACATAACCATTCTGGCAGAAGTTGGCATTATCTGTGCATAGACAAGCTGCATATGTATTAACCTTGCAAGCAACATTCACCAGGATAGTACCAATGGGCTGTAAGATTTTTCCCACTAATTTCTACTTTTGGGGTTACTTCATGAAAATATTTTTTTATCTTATTCTTCTCCCAGCTGGCTTTTCAAGTTTCTTCCTGCAACTTTTATAGCTTTTCAAACCATCAGAAAGAAGATTCTGGCATCCAAACTTTGACAATCATGGGGTGCAAAACTGTCTCCTTAATATAACATTTACATTACCCTCCCCATAAAACCCCTACAGTCACTATTCCATTAAACTGATCTCCACAGACAGAATTGAGGTACAGGAATAGTAAAAAAACCCAACCCCCTCTTATGTAAGGATAATCGTTTCTGTAAGGTTCCAACTAGGTATCCCTTTCACATTCAGTTTGACTAAGTACAAAAGTGAATTTTGCTGTTCTAATTTATAACTCATAACAGAGGCATCTGGTCCATTTATACAGAAAATATCTTTAGGCTATATCTCAGAATTTATGCCTGAGGCATTAACCTCTTTTAGTTACCTCTGCCAAAATCAAATCAGCACACTGATTGGGTGTTGTCCTTAAGTTATTTTAGTTAGACCCAAGGTTGTTTAGTGCATGTCACCTGGGCAGGTGACAAGACCAGTCATTAAGCAGGACCAGTTACCTCAGAACATCGTGCTCAAGATGCCACTACTTGACCTGAGGATCTATCAAAATTTGTGATGAGTGATGTGTACAAAATTGATTAGAATTAAGAGACAGAAGTTGTTACCTACAGTGCACTGAAAGTTCATTTAAGTTTGCTCCATTTGAAAAAAAAAAAAAGAAAAAAAAAAAACACTTTCTTGAAGTTAGGTTTGTTTATTCAATGGCTGGTTTTCTGTGGCACTCGGAGTGTTACGAGGATTTTCAGATTGTCCAGCGACGTTTTGTTTTCGCCTGTGAATGTACTGGATAACAAATTCAAGTACAAATGCAATACTTGCAAGAAATCCAAATGTCTGTGAAAGTGAAAGAAATATGTGATTTTAAAATGCATAAAAACAGTAACAGTATCCTAACGCTATCTGGAGAGATTTGCTAGACCACTTGCATACATTAATAACACATATTAAGATTACAGTCCTCCTTAAATTGATAGTTCCATTTAAATTAGAAACAGATCAGAATTCATAATTCTAGCACACTTAATGCAGAATTTTTTACAGTTTTCATTCTTTTAATCACATGTAAAGTCTATACTGTATTCTTATCGGCCCTTAATAATAAAAATATACTGCAAGTACACACAGAGCTTTCCAGCAACCCTTAGCAATGCCTGCTCTTAGGATTTCCTATGTTAAGTTTCTGGAAGTTCTGAAATAGTTAATTCCCCCAGAAACATCATAATGCACTGAGTTCTATTCCTTGCCTGGTTTCTTCCCTGCAAACCAAGTGAAGTTTAGAGGGCAGAGAAATTAACATACCAGATAAATACAAAGTAAATCCTGCTATTTTAAGACTTACACATGCAGCATGTTCAATAGCAGAGCCAGAGCTGGTCACAGCAAACACTATTGATGCTATCAAAAACCAGGCAGCTATGACTGGCATGGCCCAAAAATTCTGCAAATATAAAAAAAAATGTTATTGAATTGTAGACAGGTTATCTGAAGAGAACAAACATCATAACAGCAGATGAGTTAATCTGCCAGTGAATTAATGTTTTGAAACTTCATGCTAATGGAATCTTTAGAAAATATACTTTACAACTACATTCCAAACCACATTCAACATTATCAGCTATTTAGACAACATTATCAGATATTTAAGTCTCTCCCGTTTTTGTCTTTTTAAAGTATTTAATCTAACCTAACTTTTTTTCACAATCAAATTCAACCTCAGGACAACCATGCTAGCATTATTCCCTATGTAAAACATTTGGGACTTTGGAAACCTGTAAGTAAATGTGCTCATTCAAATCTTTTACTACACTCCCTTAACTTTACCTTCACATAAAAACCCTACTGTTTTCTCTGAAGGCAAGGAGGAAGGGGCACTTGTAAGATAGTATAATGTTCTTACTGACTTTACAGAGCAACTTTCTCCCACTGCTGGATCTTCTGAAATATAAAACCATAAACTGTAACAAGTATGATCATTACCAAAAAGGAGGTAGGCTACACCCAGTAGGAAAACAGACAGGGTAAACTGGATAAATTACAAGCATCACGCTGGCAGTGAACTTTATTCTGTATATATACATATATGTGATGGCTAGACAGCAGCATTAGTCTGTGTGAAAGACTTTTTCACACAAGTCCTAAAATCCTGCAGGTAGCCAACATGACAGTTTTGGAAAAGTTGTTAATATAAGAGGGAGTCTCAAAGTTTGGTCATTTTTAGAACTACTTTAATCTACCCTTTAAATGGAGAAGAAGAGGAGATTCATTCTGCATAGCCTTTTTACTCCACAGCAGTCTTTATGCACTTTGTTTTTTAAAAAAAAAAACAAATTTCCTTACCAGTTTCTCTACTTTATCTTCCCCCAGTGTTTCATATACATCAGTGCAATACACACACAGAACCAGGAGGCTCAAAAGAAAGGCACTGCAGCTAGTGAATTCAAAGAAGTAAAGTCCACCACAGTTGCTGCAATCCTCCACAATTTCTTCACAAATAACAGCCGCAAAGGAGAAAAGCTGCAAACAAATAACATGCTTGAGTTGGGGCAAGTCTCTAATATGTTCAGCAAACAGGTATCTCTGATATGAACATCAATAAAGACAGCTATGAGGAAAATCCTCAACCTACAAAAAGTCTGGTAAAATGCTGCACTATTTTCTTACAGGCAGAAATAATTATATAATGACACAGTTTACACTTGCTGCTAAAGGTGGTTGATAAACTGCACTCAGGTAAGCTGAGCACACTGCCAAACACAAGTTTCTGGATTAGACAGTCAAGATTCCCGTTTTGTGGTTTTGTGCAACTGCCAGTTGGAAGCAGACAAGGAAGGCAGCATGGGGAGCACACATCCTGCTCAGAACAAGCAAAAATGCTATTGCTTACTACTTACAGCTGCACTCAGTTTTAAATGCATTTGGGTTCAGGGAAGTGGGGGAAACTGGGCAGCACTGACACACTCAGCTACCTCCCTAATAGTTTACAGCTGATGTTCCCTTGCTCGATAAAACTTCAGAGAAGGTACATGGAGCCAACATGTTTATGACCCACTAACAACAGAAGCTCAACTATTCCTTTATGACTAAAACTTCAAATTATGTTTAAGCTACATTGGACAATGTTTAATCTATGCAGAAGCTTATCTTCACCTTCCTGCCACAGTAGGTTTTGAGGAAAGAATATGAGTTAATTACTAACTGCTGAATTTTCTACTATGTTATTGTACAAGAAAAAATATTGCTTTATTTAACTGTGCTCTTATTTTGGCCACTTCTTGCTAATTCCCTTCATCCCATAAAGTTGACGCAGCTTTATAGATCCTTTTAGTAAGGAGTTCACCAAATTATAACAAAACCATTAACAGGAATCAGACTTGGTCATAAAACTGAGACTGATATAAGGATGATGATCATACTTTTAATATGAGTGTATGAACAATAATGAGGTTGACAGTTCTTTAAAACAAAAAATCAAATTCTAAAATTCAGAATTCTTGGAAAATAACCATTCATCTCAGGTTTCAGTTTTCTAACAGTAAAAACAAGAACAACCATTCAGCAGCAGGAACTGTAAATTCCCTCTGCTAAGCCAGACCTCAGAATGATGTTTTGAAAATGCTACAATCATATAATGTAAACAGGAGCTCCGAAAGGGAAATAAGCCGAGCTGGGAAACTGCAGAATTACTATTGGGCCGCCACATTCTTCCCTCCTCTCCTGCAGGAGCTGGCAACACAAACTTCTCAGCAGCCCTCGCACCTAAAACAGTGACTACAATGGCTGTCCCAGGAATGTTTTGAATTCTGACTTTCCAATTTTATGGTTTTTTGTGGTTTTTTTTTTTTTTTTTGCATTTAAAAAGATGTGCGTCCAATGACTTTCAATTGCACATTTTTCACAAGGTCAGTTGTGAGATGTTTTCATATGCAGTGCTATCTCTTTTTAGGAGCACTGAAAACTGAATGCCATTGCTTTTACCTGAACTGAAACAGAACAGACAGGAAATAAACGCATCCTTAAATCAAGTGTAAGTCCAGATAACCATAATATGACCTAAATAACTGAAAAAAGCCTCACCACTGAGTGTAGAAACAAGCTGAAAAAAATCCCACTCAAAGAACAGTTTTAATGAGTTCTGTGTCAAACACATGAGATTTATCAAGTGGAATCCTGTGTGGGGTTTGTCCAAGTCAATGTTCAATTTTTTATTAATAAGCTGAATAATAAAATAGAGCATATCAATAAAAAAAAAGTTGACTGGAAGAACTTTAATTAAGTTCTTTGATTAAGTTGGTGTACCAATAGCACATTTATAAGATGCCAGAGAGTTCTGCTTGGGTTTCCTAATTTGCTTTTTGATACCACTATCAGAAACAAAAGGAATTGTTCTGTTGTCCTACTGAAAAAAAAAAAAAATTAGTTTTAAAGACCAAAAGCATTGTTAGAGAAGCAAGGGGTTTTCTGTTTGTTTTTTGGTTTTTTTTAGGTTTTATTATTAGTCCTATCTGTCTGTAGGTACACCAGAAATTTAACAGCTTTATCTGTCCCTTACCAGCAAGAAGTTACTCATCAATACTGACATTAATGTTGGAGTTTTCTAAACAAGTGTCAGGTTTGTAAAAGAGATTTAATAAGTGAAAAGCTACAAAAGAATGCTACAAAAATAGAGCAGATCAATGAATGTGCTAACAGGCCTGCGAAGATGCTCAGCAGTGGTGTTCCCAGTACAAAATCTTCTAGTTCAGATGGGTGGACATGCTAATACCCTATAGTCGGGGCTACTATAGAAAGTGAACAGCTCAGAAAAAGAGCAGATATTTAGGGCTGAATTACAATTTTCCTTTCCAGTTAGGGCATTTTGGTTAAAGTCAACCAATAGTTGATGACAACTATTTCTCTTTTAGATAAGAATTTGTTTCTACCTCAGTCTTGGCACAACACACAATGTGCCATTTACCTTTCCACAGAATTTAAACCAGTCATGGACTAACAAAAACATTCCACCTATTTAAAAACAAAACAACAACAATCTAGAAGCCCATGCAATAACGTGCCTCTCAGCATCCTTTTGGCAGTCACATTTTCCTTATTTCATCTGCCCAAAAGAACAGGCTAAGGTTACAACGTTTGCCATTTTTAATCTGAAGAAAATATTTCTTAGGTCTAGAAACCAGTTTTCTGCAGGCGATTTCACAGTTTTATCAAACATTTGATGACTATAAGGAGGAGAGCTCATTTTCTGATTGCAATATCCAGTTTGGCAGAGTGATTATCCCAGTAAAACCACTATTGCAACACAGAGCTAATAGATGTTAAAGACCATCACTGGCATTTCCAAAAATCAACGCTTTCCCAAAACTGGAACCTTTTTCTTACCACAGAGACTGAGGCTTCCTTCCACCTTCTGGAATTTCTGGGGTTTGTTTAAAGTGTTTTAACCAAGAACACCAAGATCTGTGCATTTTGATAAAGGGTTACAAAAAGGGAGCGAAAAAATGTTGGAAATTATGAGGGTGAACAACTATAACTCCATCATCTTTTTCCTTTCACTGACAGATGGGTGCAGGCCATAAACTGCTAATTATTTAGGAGCATATCGAACACCTATTCATCCTGTTTAGAATGATAATTTTTCTTCTTTCTATCTAGAAGGTTTTAGAAATAACTAAACAGTTTAAGACTTTGGTATACCAGTAAATTTGCATATGTAATAGCTTATTTTATTTTAGTCAATGAACCCACCTATTTAAATGATCTGTTCATCAGGGAGCAACAGCCAGCAGATCTTACTTTATTAATCTCCAGTAGATGAAGTAAAAGTTTATGTCCTGTTACATTTATTGAAAGCATTCTTGGGTGTGATTTTTTTTACATACTCTTAGAAAACTTCATTTTTGGCAGCGTTACCATTACCTTTACCGGCATTGAAGCGTATTATGCTTTTGGTTGAGGGTTTTGACTGTGCGTGAGACGAAGTTTAAAAACCAAATGTCCTCTTTTCTGCAATTGTAAAATAACAAGAAAGGGTTGGAAATCACCTACAATTCCCGTGAGCATGACACATCTGACTAAAAAGCCACTGTGTTGGCTGCAAAGTGTACGGTGACACACATTTACAGTCAGCTGCCCTTTTCCACTGCTGGTTTCACTACCTCCCTGGCAGTACTTGAGAATGATGCTCCTCACGTCCTTAGCAGCAGCCACACTAGAACGTTCTGGAAGAGCTCGTCATCAGGCACAGAACAAACAGGAGTTTGAACCACGAGCCCAACTGCTTAATGCGTTCAGGAACAACATTACATGAACCAAAACAAGCAGAACATAAGCCTTTTATTTCCTGTTGGGCCCCGGACTGCCTGACATGAAGTGATGCCACCATCAACACTACACTTTTCTGGTAGAATTTTCTACCACGAATTATGGGAGAAACGAGCACCCTGGTTTTAGCACAGACAGCGCAGAGTGACAGGCTTACAAATGGGCTGCAGGAACAGCAGAAGAGGGAGGTGTGGATATCATGATCCAGTAAAGCCTTCCCAGCTATACTGCCCTATCGTGAGGTTCAACCAAAGGCTTCTACCTCCTGTTTTCATCCAATGTGACCGTCAGAAAAAAAAAACCAAGTTTCCTATGACGTTTCCCTCAGATTTTAAGCCAGAGCAGGTGGTTTTTAAGGCCAACAGGCAGCTGAACCACGCTGGCCGCAGCACCGCGCCTCGGCCGCACGACGCCGAGGGCCATCAGATGTCAGCACCTACTCCTGTAGCTCGGACATGGAAAAGGAACATTCCCGCCACTTCCCCACCATGAAAAACTCTGAGCCTGCATTACAGGGCACCACGCCGGCTTTTCACCTGAGTTACAAGTCTGCACAGCTTCAGTGACGCCATGCCACGTCCCAAGTCAGGACATCTTCCCGGCGGAGCCAGCGCTTTCCTAACCGACAGGAGCCCTTCCCACGAAGGCTGTGCACGGCCATCTCCCCAGCCTGCGCTCGGACACTGAGTTTAATTTTTAAGCGGCGGGGGACTAGCCTAAAGCCGAAGGTCATCCCAACACGCTCGTTTCCATCCCAGCGCAGGGCACCACGGCGGTCCCCGCCCGCTGCTCGCCCCCGCCCCGCCGCCCGCCGGGCTCAGCCCGCGGCCCCGGGCAGCCATTCCGCCAAGGGGATGCTGCCTCCGCGCCAGCCCGGCACGCCCCGCAGGACGAGGAGGGCACTCACCGCCTGGACCGCCTTGGCCGGCAGCCGCCACCCCGGCAGGTGCCGCAGGGTGCAGCCGAAGGAGCGCCGGCGGGACTGCTTCGCCTCCGGCTCGGTGGTCTCGTTGTAGACGGCACCGTTCTCCATGGCCGGGACGGGTCGCCGGCTGTCAGCTGGGAAAAAGCGAAAGCAAAAGGGCGGTGGGGGCGGCGGTGGGGGCGGTGGGAGGGGCGGGGAGGGAGCAGGAGAAGGCGGCGGGAGGGGCCCCGGCGAGGCGGCGGTTGGAGCCGGCGGTTGGTCCCGGCGGGACAAAGGCGCTTCCTGCGGCGCGCGCCATCGCTCCCCCTGGCGGGCGGGGACGCCGTGTGAGGGGCGGGCGGGGACGCCGTGTGAGGGGGGGGCGGCGGCGAGGGCCGGGACCGCGGGGCTCGCCTCAGGCCCGGGTGTGCGCACAGGTCTGTAAAGTTTACAAGGTTATCCACACTTCAGTTGTTACACGAAACTACGATGTCAGAAGGGTTTTTTAAGCCAGAGCTTTCCCATGTCAACTAGACCATGGCACTAAGTCCCACGTCCAGTCTTCCCTCCAACATATCCAGGGATGTGATTCCACCACCCCACTGGGCAGCCCATTCCAATGGCTAATCAATCTTTCTGTGAAGAAATTCCTGCTAATGTCCAACCTAAACCTCCCCTGGTGCAGTTTAAGACTATAGCCTCTTATCCTATTGCTGATTGCCTGAGGGAAGAGGCCGATCGCCAAGTGGCTACAACCTCCTTTCAGATAGTTGCAGGGAGCAATAAGGTCCTCCCTGAGCTCCCTCTTCTCCAGGCTAAACAACCCCGGCTCCCTCAGCTGCTCCTCATAGGCCTTATGCTCCAGACCGTTCACCAGCTCTATTGCCCTTCTCTGGACTCGCTCCAGCTCCTCAGTGTCCCTCCTGAACTGAGAGGCCCAGAGCTGGTCTCAGTAATCGAGGTGTGGCCTCACCAGTGCTGAGTTCAGGGAAAGAATCATTCTTATTGAAGGCATTTTTTGTTGTCAATGAGAGAAAACACACATATCCCCAAGCCTATCCTAATATACTCCCATACCTTTGCCCAAACCAACTTTTAAAAAAAGCTAAAGTTTTTGGTGCCTACTAAGAGTAGATTAGGCCTGTTGTATGTAAGTGCAAGTGTGTTACATTCACTTGTGTATTATTATCCACATAATCTATTATGGTCCTTCATAGTCAAGTTCAGTTACACTTCACTTACTTAAATTCAGTCAAATTTAATCTACTGATTAGATTTACTGGTAAGAAATCTGAGAGAAATCTACTCATAGAAAATATGATTTACTTTCTTAAGGTTAGCTGTGTAGAAACAGATTCCCTCCTTTAGGGAGATCAGGCTGATCAGACGGTTCTTTTGGAACCACACGGTGCAGTGGGAGTATGTGTGCTACACAAGGTAGGGGTCTCTGTAACTCTGTCAAAGCCCCCATTAACTGGACAGATGCAGCAGTTTGGGCCAGATAAAAGCAGCTGGGCCACGCTCCATGCGGAGTGCATACCAGCAGTCTGATTGCCTGACTTCTCACGGTAAGACAACACAAGCCTAGGGAACATATGGTGTCCCCAGGCAGATGGTACAGACTTGTTTGTGCCATAACAATGCTTGGCTGCAGAAACTGGCTTGAGAGGGAAATGAGTAGGGCAAGTCCTGTAATTCCCAAGGTGTGGGAGTTTCCTCCAAAGTGAGGTATCACCATGGGTGTGCCCTAGCTTCTGCCTGGAGTTGGAATGAATCTAACATAGCTCTGCTGGCAGCATCCCAGGCTACAGGACTGAGCAAGTAGGTGTAGTCAGACACATTTACTGTTACTGCTTATAAGTCCTCAGTGCCATCATTACCTTTTTTTTACACTAGTACGTTATAAGTAAGATTATGTGACAGAGACTGGCATCTCTCTTCTGAAGGAAATTCCCATTTAGTTTTGTTTTATTCCTTGATAATATTTCAAAACTGGTTGAATAACTCCGAAGCCACAAAGCACATGTCTAGGCTATGCTGTGGTCTGAGCGGGACAGGACTTAACCAAGATAGAAACAATTGTCAGCTCTTTTAAGATGTTTGGTAGCATTAAAGGCTATTTGTAATTGTTCCCTTCTGAGTCTTTATGAATGCCTTCATGCAGCATTGCTAGGTTACTGTCAGAGATGTTAGTACTGAAGACAACTGTCTTGAGGACAGCCTACTTTCCAAGGAGCCACAGAAACACGAGACAAGCCTACAAAAGATAATATAGATGGCAACCTCTTTCAAGTTACTTCTGTCTTTAGAAAGAGTTGGTTTCCTGTTTAGGCCTTCTGCAGGAAATTTATATCAATGATGCATGAATGATAAAGGTTAGCGTGCCATTTAAAGACTAACTTATTGAGGCCACTTTATTTATTTATGGATAAGGAGACACGGGAAAAGCAAAACAACAGCAAGGCCACGGGAACTGTAAGTTCTTATGACGGAGAAGGAATGAAAACTGGACAACAGCATGGGATCTGACAGCTTAGAAATACTTTAAGCATGATGTTAAATCATACCAATGTTGCTCTTCACAGAGGTGCAGCAGGTGTTCCTCACCCTTTTCATCAGCACTATCTTTCAAGTGCAGTTTCTTTCCCTTAAATAGGGAATCAAAATAACGGTTACAATAAATAACAATTATGTTTAATGCAAATAATAGTATCTGGCTGGCTGTGATGTGGTGGAAATCCCATTCCAGATATGCATCCATTAGTTTCATTTATGTGCTACATCTGACAGTTTTCCACATAGAGAGGTCTTTCTTACCCCACCACAGCCTCTGCTGGAATGGCAGGACCAGAGCTAAAGGCAGGACTTGGTGGCAGAGAAGCGGCCCTGCAGTTAGATGCTGAGCTGTGGCAACATCTCCAGTCAGCCAGGCAAAGTGGGAGATCGGTGGAAGCAGATTAGTGATGAGTGACCTAGTTTTCTCCCTCATTACATCTTCTCCAAGATACCCTCCATAGTGACCAAAAAGCAATAGCAATTAAGTTGAGAAAGCCACCTCATTAGGAGAGACTGGAGTGTATACAGTATAGCCGCATGACAGTTGCTACTTCTTGCCCCCAATGTTTAAATAATTTACAAAAAAGTGTGAGAGGAGCTCCTTGAAACAGCTGAGTAAATGCCAGACACCACAATAAGGTGGATTCAGGCCATGCTGCATCACTGTTTTAATCAAGTGAACCCTGGTGGCTCTTTGGCACTGTGTGTTGTGTTACAGCGTGATGCTAAGGCCTGAGTCCCTCACACTCAGAATTGGCAGCAGGGCTCCACTGACCTCATGAATGAATGTTCTCCTTTTCCCATGTTCATAAATGCAGTTGTGGGACTTTTTGTTTTACTTCTCAGAGGGCGACGGAGAAGGAAGTAGAGGAAGGGGAAGGCAGCTTAAAAGCCCAAACCACCAAAGGAGACAGACTTGGTTTCATTGTAAGAGCAGTGAGGTTTATTGCTGCTGCACAATCTGGGGAACTTCACTGCAAACAGCCTGTCAGAGGCATATCTCTGTCCTTGATTTTGATGTTCTCTCATAGGCCTCTCAACAGCTTTTGTTCATGACTACCACTGTGTATTACATGAAGTAAATTCAGGATGACTAGCTAGCAAGTGGAATATTCCAAGCACTACAACAAATTCCTCAGAAAAGAGTTGAATGTGTTGCATCTATTGAAGCTTCTTCGGCTCTTAAGACTCTATTTTTGGGCTCAGTATTGCAACTGAACTTCACAAACCCCAATCACCACACTAACATGCTAGAATGTGTGATGTTTAAACAGCTGAAGAATGAACCTTTTAAACAGCTATTTCTAAGTATCTCTTATGGCACAAGAGATGAAAACCCCCCAAATTCCCACATTTCCCAAATGCAGGACTAGGCCAACTCTTGTCAGTGTTTTCCTGTGTGCATCTGCATGGCACAGAGAAGAATTAAGCAATGAGGTATTCGATAGGCAACAGTTCTGCAGCTGCAGGTGTCCCACTCCAAACTTTTTGCTCCCCAAGAGAAGATAGCAGCCCAACAGCCTGCTGCTTGCATTTCAGATGTATCACTAGAAATGTAAGGTTAATATAGTAGCTACTCCATATAACCTAAGGTAATGTACATATTTCAGAGACTGCCATTTTCAGCTGAAAAATATGATCTATCTGGAAATAAAATGGCTATTTACTCAAAAATTTCAAGCTTAAAATCTGCAGAACAGCTATGTTATAAATAGTGTACTAAAAAGAACTGATGTAGGAACAGGGTAAAGAGAAGGAGGAAGAAGAAATTTATGAAATTCCCCTGAAACAGTTTAGTTTGAAGCTTATCAGCTCCTTGTCTACATAGAACTAGCCCTAAAAGTCTAAATGAAATTACATATTGTAGCATTTTTTTCCAGTGTTCATACTGCAAAGCATTTAAAAAGTATTGTTATTAAAATTGTCCGCTGTAGTTCTTGTAATACCTCTTTGCTTTTTGCATCCAGTGTGCTAGTCTGAAACTTTGTACTTTGCACTAAAGTATTACAGGCACACAAGAGTGATTAGAAGCAAAATTAAGGTTATTCATGCTGTTACTCTTTTAAAATTGGGGTAATCGCAAACGTACCCCCTCTCAACCAAGAGCAAGAAAGCACAGTGACGGATTATGCAGAAGTATCCTTGCCAAACTAGCTTCAGTGTTACCCAGTTTATTTAGTTTGATGCCCAACTTGATGGGGAAAGAGGGATAACAGGGAGTAGGATTTATTGGCACCACATTTTGCAAAAAGAGCCTTTTGTCAGAGACTAATTTTGCACGATAGTTCTGGTAAATCCCACCTTAATTGCCTACTCTCATCACAGTGGTAGTTGGGGGAATTGCAGCTCAAGAGGACAATTCACCACAGAAATCTTGGTCTCATCAGCGGGAAACATGGAGCCAAAGCCAAAGCCATCAGGTTACACAGAAACATTCTCAGATGTTTTCCTTTTGCAGTAAAGAGACCTTATTTTTTTTTTTTTTTTCCTGCAAACAGCACGAGCAGGCTGTAAGAAGATAGTGATGGTGGTATTAAAAGAATTTGAACTTTAAAGAGGGAAACAGGCTGCTTTAGTCTTATGGACTGAAAAGGCATGGTAGGGAGACAGCCCTTTTCAAAAAATAGTAAAAAAAAAATTAACCAAGAAACCCCAGAGCTATTGGTGCTTGGGGAAGAAATAAATTTAGAAGCTTTAAATGCACAGAAATGACATTTATTTTAAGAAGTGAATTTATAATGAGTCATTAGTAAGGTTTTCCCCTGTTCCAGCCTCCCCCCAAAAAGGGCACACCCGGTGCAATAGATCTTAATGCGTTATAAGGCCAATTTTCCATCTTCAGAAAAGGTGTTTTGTTCTGTCAGATGCTCAAATGAACTAAATTAAAGATTGCGGGGCCTAAAAAAAAAAAACCTGGACAGTACCAACTAGTTTAAGATGTCACCTTAAAATCCAAAGTTTCACCCCACACAACACTGCAGTTGTGCAAGGAAGGGTTGCTGTAATGATACAGGCAGGACCCATTCTCTCAAGCACATTTCAAATTCCGTTTCAAGAAGTTTACGTACAGAATCTACAGAACTGTTCTGATACTGATGCATGCCGTGCATCTATGATTCGAAGTCTAATTATTTTTTTTTAAGACATAATTTATTCTACACAACTGTTCATCTGCAGGTCATGCATTTCCCCATACGCCACCTTCACTGAATTGCTGCCGTAAGCAAAATTTTAAGTTATAGCTAAGAACCTCTATTGAAACTTGTCAGCCCACAATTCAATCTTCTGAGTCAATTTTAACAAGTGTGCTTAACTTCAGGGAGTTCAATGTACAACAAAATGTATGCTGTTCTTAAATAAATTTAGGTATTTTGAAAATATGGATGCAATTTAGGTAGAGGGAGGTGATCCTGCCCTTCTATTTTGCCCTAGTAAGGCCACACATGGAGTACTGTGTCCAGTTCTGAGCTCTTAAGTACAAGGGATACATGGATATCCTGGAGCAGGTCCAGCAGTAGGCAACAGTGATTAAGGGACTAGAGCACTTCTCTTAGAAGGAAAGGCTGAGGGAATTGGGCCTGTTCAGTTTTGAGAAGAGATGACTTAGAGGGATCCTCATCAATGTCTCCAAGTATATGAAGGGAGAGCGCCAAGAAGATGGGTCCAGGCTCTTCTCAGTGGTGTCAAGTAAGAGGACAAGAGGCAGTGGGCAGAAACTCATGCACAGAAAGTTCCACCTGAATATGAGGGAAGAAATTCTTTACTGTGCACGTGACCGTGCACTGGAACAGATTGCCCAGAGAGGTTGTGGAGTTTCCCTCACTGTTTTTGAATATCCAGATATTCAGAAACCATCTGGATACAATCCTGGGCAATGTATTCTAGGATGACCCTGCCTGAGCAGGGAGGTTGAACCAGACGACCCACTGTGGTCCCTTTCCAACCTGACCCATCCTGTGATTCTGTGAACTTGCTAGAACCACTACAGAATGCAGGAACCGGAGGAGGAGAGTACCACCATGTTCAAAATAAAGAGGTTCCTAAATAATCAGAGAAATTAATATAAGATTTGTGGATTTAAAAAAAAAAACCAACAAAACCAAAACCTGAACTCATTAAAGAAGTGTATTGGCAATCACTTGATTGGCATATACCTTTTACACTTCCTATTCTGAGGCTGTAAGTAGAAAGTGACTACAAATTTCATAGAGTAAAATAGTGACACAACATTTGTGTACTGAAAGCTTAAATAAAGTCTCAACCTTGGTCAGCTACTTCTTAGACAACGCACTGAAGTCATCAGCAGGATCCTTAGTGTAATTAGTGAGGTTTTAAAACACATTGCAGCAGAAACCACCCAAGTAGGGTAAGTTAGTTTTACTTCTAGGAGCAAACAGTGCAGACTTATCCCCTTCCTTCTGAAACAATGTTTTAAGGAAGTTTAAATATCTGCCAGTGATATTACTCACTGAGAGACAGAAATATAAACGTATGTTTTAAGATGTTTTACACCACATCCTTAGATTTAACTGTGAACAAACAAGAACACCATAGCTTCAATGAAAGTTATTTAAATTTGAATGCAGAGAATACTTTATTAACTGATTACAGTTTTGATGACCAATTTTTAAACCATAAGTAGTGTGGGAAACATAGTGGGGGACATTAAGGCCAAGCCATATATATATAGACAAATCTGGATACTGATAATCTGTACATTTAACCTCTGCTTTTTCTTTATACATCTTTTATTCAGTGTCTGAAATTAATCAAAGAGGAAAAATCCAAAAGAACTGGCCACTAATTTAGTCTTATATCTGGAGTTTTCGCATGGGTTTTTGAGTGCAGTGTAAATTTCAGTGGAGATCAAACAGATTTTTTTTTTAACCATACTTCCAATGAAGTGTTCAAGTATAACTGGAGTTTGTTGTTGTTACAGACTTGTGCAATTTTTTTTTTCTTTCAAAAACTAGCAATAGATCTCTTGTGTAGAGGTTAATCTACTTAAGATACCATTAAACTTAGCTAACAGATTGGGAAATCAATATAAATTAAGTGCCTGTGGTGTGTATCAGTTTTCCTGCTCTAAGCAACCCCTATCACTTAAGTGGACATACTTGCAATAGTACAGAATTACACTGACTTTTCAACAAAACCCAGAAAAAAATTAATTTACTATTCTTGCACTGTGAGCAGTGCTCCTACACAACGTGATAACTGTTTCCCATTTGTACAACTCCCTTTTGTAAAGTTGGGCAACACATATGAAAGGAAGACAGACATCAATTGTTTGTGTTCTGAAAGAGATTTCAGTTCTTTAGTTCCAGTCACTGAAGGAAGAGGCAGAGGCAAGTTTGAATTATCCCAGAAAACTGAACAATTGGTTTTATTTGGTGTCTTCAAGATGCTTCACCTTCTGTGGGAGATGTAGATGATGTAGGAGAGACCATTTCAGGTTTTCGTGAAATTCTGTCCAATTCTGCCTGAACATCTGTTAAAACTGGCTTTTGACCTACAAAAGAAATGTGTAATATTCAAGTCATGTTTATGGAATTCACATAGTATCTTTAATTCTCAAATCAGAAAAATCCTAAAAATTGTTACCACATGCTTTGGGTGCAGAGTAAAGGCACAAGGCCAAAACCCAAAAGAAACAGAAAGGAAACAGTAAAGTCACATCCTTTAATGTTCCCGATTTCTCAAAGAAACTTCCATAATTATATATTGTCAGTATAAGAAGAGTTAAAGTATAAAATAGAAAAAAAGTTTATTAAGGCTAGCAGTTGTGACTACTTCTATGCAATTTTCTGTATAGGTATTTTAAATAATTCTGAATGTAAATCAGGGGTTCCACCAAGCCCAGTAAAGCCAGTTCTGCATACTTTGTCAGCATAAACATGACACCACTGCTCACAGGTGCACACAGACCTGCAGATGGCAAATCCCTTTCTCTCCTCACCCACTTGCCTCCTCCCTAACTTGGAATGGCACAAACATTTGTGCAGTCACACTCAGACCTAATTCAATCTTAAAACACACAATTTCCCCCCCACTCTTTTAACTCTTACTCCCCACTCCAGGTTTCTATCCTGCTATCACAAGAATGGAGGAGACAATATGGGAAAACAGAATATTAGAATCTAATGCCATGACAAGTGTGCATAGTTACCTTGGGCTGTAAGGAATGTTCTCATACAGATGTAGTTTTTTTAGCAGTGTCCCAGCACCCTTTCTCAGGATGCAAATTAACAGAATTACCAACAAAAGTAATTTTAGCCAGATATACTATGCTGCTCTTCAAATCATTTAACAAAAGCTAATGCTGTATCAGAATCAAAGCAGCTAATATTTCAATTATTAAGCAGAGAAATTTCCCACAACTGTTGAGGGAAAAGTGATTATCAAATCCCTAACTGCTCTTTTAACAGTCAAGTTTCAGATTTGAAGAGAGTGCCATAGATATATCACAAGACAGCAAATACTGAGGAAGGTGAGGAGGCCACATCTAAGCCAAAAATATATGTTGTATTTATGGTAATTGCTTAAAAGCACAGCCCTTTGCAACATTAAACTGGCTACACCCTAACTCTAATTTTGTTGCATATTAGGTAATTTCTGAGAACAGTTTTGCTCCTTAATATTTCAATTTTGTTCTTGAAGTTTCTGCCATGGCCTCGGACACAACACTTTTCTGAAGCGCTACCTTCATTTGCCTGGCATCACCCAAACCTGCTGCCCAGCCACTCCCCACAGGATTTTTCAGTGGGTGCTCTCTGCATCTCATATTGCATCAGCTGCATTTGTTTGAATAATCTCCACATGCTGTTCAAACTGGCACTGCTGACTTTGCCTACAGCAGATGAGGAAGTACTCAAACTTCGCTTTGCCAGCTGAGCTTTGCATTTAAAAAAGGGAAGTGCACACATGTAGGAAAAAAACCCAAATAGGGTCACTCTACACAAAGTGTTTGTGGGAAATGTTTTCTTCTCTTTTACTGCATGAAAGTAAACACTAATGTCAAGTATCAATGAAACACAAGCATTCTCCCCTAAGAGCTGCATTACTAACCTCTGGGGAAGCAGGGAGGGAAGGTGCCTGTGCATGTATATTCTCAAGTAACACAGAAACATTTTAAATTGGAATAGCAAGAAGCACCAGAGTAGTCCTGCATCTAGCTTTAGTACAGTCACTATTAAACACTTCTAGATTAATACTAATTGTTAATCACATCATGTAATGTTAAAATAAAATATGTAAGTATTTTACAGGCTGTCACCAAACTCAATCGAAGCATTCATCACATCAGAGTTGGAACAGTAGAAGAAGGAAATCTAAAGCTATTTTAACACTGACAGTATTGTTAAAAAAATCAACTTGAGATTTAGTCCCAATCTCTATCTGAATAATATTACAAGTGGCTTATAGCATAAGCCATTTTACTGGGATGGTGGGAACAAAGGAAAAAACTAAGAACTCCTGTAGACACAATTCATGCTTAAAAAGCTACATGAAAAAAAAAAGTTTCTTTGCTCTTCTGAGAGCCATAAAAAGGCAACGTTAAACTGCTGTGAAAATAGAAGCAAAAAGCCATATAAAATATAAAAGCATATATATAAAGCATTTTTATATATACACACACACATATATAAAGCATTCAGTTAAATATAGAAGTGTTCATACTTCTGATAAACTATACTAACAGGAATGATCCACCACCTAATTTGGATTGAGTAGCTCTTTTGTCATTATTCATACCTGACTTTTTTGCTGATGGTGCTAAGTTGCTGCCAGCACCTCCAGTGCCACCTCCTCCTGGACTGCCACCAACACCACCAGGGCCACCAGGAGAACCAGTTTTCTTGCTCAGGAGACTGTTGAAGAAGTTAGCCAGGACTCCTTCAGATGTAGCTCCAGCTAAAAAGAGAAAGGAAAAAAAAAACCACAACACAAAAACAACTCAGATTTTTTGAAGTAAATACTGATTCAGTGTGTTCATCAATCTAAATAAGCATATTAAAGAAAGCAGGCAAAGCAGCTATTTTACTTCCCCAGATGTATTTGAACCCTCTTAAGAAAAGGTACCTTTCATATTGGGATCAATTTTCTTTGACCCAGTAGGGATAGGTGTAACACTGGCAACGTTTGATGTTACAGATCTATTTGGTGTCCTAGGAGATCCACCAGGAACTCTTGGTGAGGAATCCTATTAAAAAACAAACAAAAAAACCCAAAAAGCAAAATGTAAGCATTTATGAAATGAAGCGTTTTGTTATTTCTCACAGTTCCCGAGCTTTTCTTTTAAATGTAGTATCCCACACAACTGAAATTACACAGGATTAGATTTTGCTGATTGTATGTTTTTTCATCTTCATATAACATTCTTAAAACTACTAATTTTACTGCAACTAAAGCACTAGTGAAACTTTTCATTTTACCCCAATGAGAAACTTGAAAATCCATCTGTTACTTAGTACCCTAATGAAAACTGCACCAATTAGATCACTGAGGAGCTACACCAAATTTCACAAAAAGACAACACGTAGCACCAACACTGCAGAAAGGACTAAATGCAGCCCAGGAGAAAGAGCATTATTCATTACTTCAAGATAGTAAGTCACGTTTCTAGTTCATCTAAAGAGGTAAAGCTACCTTTGTAAGATCACAGGCTCCCCATTTAAACTTGTGTTGCCTTTCAGTTATTTTATTTGTATTTTAAATGTAGACGATAGTTCTCATTTGTCCTTAATTTTATGCCGGTCTTAATATTCCTAGAATGATGGTGCCAAATGATATGAAACTCACCAAGGCAATTCAGCCAACATAGTTTGCTCCTTGGCACACTCTTGGGACAGAAAGGAGAGTAAACTAACTGCTTAGATGCATTTTAACATATGAAAAGGAAAGCCATGTCATTTAGCCCTTGCTGTCGATACAAGTTGTCATGAAGTGTTGAAATTTTAGGGCACTAAACAATGAGACATTAAATACTATGTAGTTTAAAACAATTAGATCAAAGAATATTTGATAGTGCAGTTAAAAACAACCCTCTAAATATATGAATAATTATCATGTGATGATATTTAAAATTTTTATTACTAACCACTGGCCTTCCTGCAGCAGTAGGTGGTTGTTTCGCCAACTGTGACTGCAAAAAAACAAACATACACATGAAGTGTTAGATATTACAGTGACTAAGAACTCAACCCAAAATCTGTATTGGGAATGTTGTTAAATGAAATGCTGGCTTCTTGTTTCATAGACAGAAAGTTACCTGCTGCTTCATAAGAAACACTTGGTCATCTTCTGCTACGATTTCTTTTTCATGAACAAACTGCAATACAAAAACATGAACATAATTTTGACTGACAGAAAGAAAGGTATTTCCTTTTACATCTCCTGGTGAATATGACCAAAGCTTTCAATAATGAAGTACATGTATAAAATACTATGATGACTGCATATCACATTTTCCATATTTAAGACTGCTGCCTCATGATTCCATTTTAACTAAGTTAATTAAAAGTGAAATAGAGGTATCATTAACTCCTTTGACCTGGCAGGCATAAATCTCTAGACGTATTCGTAGAAAGACCCATTAAAAAGTGTTCAGTAAAAGAGGAATGAAGTAAATTGTAGCAGGGCACATTCAGGGCTCTGAAGATGAGTAAAAAACAATTCATGGATGCACACACTCTGCATCATTCTCATGTCTCCCTTAATCTATTGAGGCCTCCCTTTAACATTACTTTATAGGTAACTGGCCAACACGACCCTTCACCTGCGTTGTGTTAGACTGGTATATTAACTGCACACAGGTATCTCCCTGGACACAGATCCCAGCCCTATGCATCAAATTGCAAGCGCTTTTCCTTCCAAACAAGCTCATCAAAAAGTTTGCACAAACAAGCACGGCAAATATCACTATCAAAGTTTACAATCCAGGCCTGAAGTTTACGAGTAGGCAAAAGAAAATATTGTCAGTTTTACTTTCCTTGGACACCTCTTTAACACATATGCCTTGACTTTTTCCCTAAAGATTGCAGAAATGACATAGTATTATTTTTCCCAGCTAAAATAATTTCCACTTGGAAATATGATCAGTCACAAAAATCCTAGTTATGTTAGAAAAAAAAGCCATAGAAATATTTGCCTTCAATAACTTCTATATGCATGGGGTCCACTGTTGCTGGCATTTTGTTCAACAACATCATTTATGTTTACAGGTAGTTCTGTCATAGCCTTTTGTTAAATAGTATGAGAGAGAAAACATACTGAACATATGGAGAACCTGTTTTCACATGTTTATTTTTGATTTTACACTGTCTCAAGCTTTCTGATTTTAAATACTGCAATAGAAAGCATTACAAAGTTATAAGCAACTCAGAGCAAAATGGAATGTTCTTAAAAAACAGTAACTCAATCTGACAAACAGGCAAATGACATTCAGGCTTTTCCATACCAAATACATATTAAAAGCAAAACAATATATTTGTAGTCTTGAACAATGTAATAGCGGCAGAAAAGGTGCAAGCTCAAGAAAAGCTATAAAATACATAATGATTTTTTTTTGATAACTAAAGAACTTTAAGAACAAAACAAGAAAACACCCCATGGGGTTTACCACACTTACTATAAGCTGGAAACACAGTCTCAGTGAAAGAGAGACAGTCAAAAAACTTACCTTTCTGACTGGTGGTTTTGTTATGATATCTTCAAAACTGTCGTCTGCTTTTAGTGTCTGAAAGTTCTCGTGCAATATTCCTATCTTCTTGTCATTATCCCAACCTGCAGGACTAGAGAAAGGATTATTTGGCTTAAAATTCTATTGTTACTCCAGGGTATTCAGGTATGCACTCCTGAATGGCACAGAACTGAAAGCCAGGAAAGCTGTCACAGCTCCCATTCTCCTGTGCAAGCGAGTCATTGATTAGTACAAGGAGGCAGAGACTGGTTCACCTCAGCAGAGAAGAGGAAAATCTCTGTGTTTAACATTTCCCTTTGGGGCAATGAAATCTTGATCCGCTGGCACTCACCAAACTCCAACTCATGAGAATGCTAAATGGAACTTCAAAAAGCATAAAGCAAAAAAGGCTCTAAATGCTGCCTTACAGTATTGCACAGATACATTTTGTAGTCATGGACACATAATAATGCCAGAACTTACATAAATACTGCATCCTTTTCCACAACAACAGCTGGAACATTGAAAGGAAATCCATACAACTTCTGGACTATATATTTATACACTAAGTCAATGTTTTTGTTTTCTTTTACGGAAGTGTAAATAAGTGCTGCCCCATCTGAATAAACTTGTTAAAGAAAACTTAGTTTAGTGGCTAGCAAGAGATACTAAAATAACCTTTAAACTATGAAAAAGGGTCATCTACTTTGTATAATTTAGAGCAGAAATACAAAACCAAATAGGTCAACCAACTTCCAACACTTAATTTTTGAAATAAGCTTGAAGTAATTAAAATATTTCTTTCTGTCTGCATTTGTTTTAGGCCAATTCAGCTACTGATCTTCAAGTTAAGCACAGGCTCTTCTCACTTTCAAAGCCCACAATGGTTTCACTGTGATGCCTTTAAAACACTCTTCTGCTTTTACTGAATAAAAATTTTCATGCCATATCCTTATACCTTGTCATTATCCCACCCTGCAACGCAGTCACAGCAACATTAACATTAGTAGCTTCAAAAATGCCAAAGATCTTCCACTTTCCCTCTTGGGTTTTTTAATTAGGGAGCAAGTTCTTACATTATACGGTGGTCTAGTTTTGAATGAAATGAAGGCAAACGAGTTGTACTGTATACAAGTTACTAAAAGACCAAAAGAGTGCTTACTATCCTGGCATGGCTCAGTATCAAATTAACACATCTTATGCACAGGATTAATAAAAGAGCAATTTTTACTTTAAGATTATAAAAATACCAACCCCTCTAATTTATTTCTACATGCTTGCAATTCAGATTCTACAAGAAAGTTATATAATGGGGTCTGATTCCCATTCAGTGAAGTTTAGAACAGAATTTCAAGTTGTACATGGCATATAGACTCATGAGGCTAATCCCTACCAATATTTTGTATTTTTCCTTCACCCACTGGAGTTATTACAATTACCCATAATCTCATTTTAAAAAATTAGGTCTTGCAAGCCATTTGAAGGAAGTGCCGTTTCAACTGAGGTCTCTGGTTCTTGGACTAATTTTTTCATCTGTCTCTCCTGTCTCTGCTGTCTCTCTAATAGCATTTGAACTTCCCTTTACCATAGCACAAAGGATGACACAATGTAGACATGTTACTGGCATCTAAAATCTAGATCTCAGCATGTCTAGCTGACTAAACAACACTAAACAGTATTTCTCTTAATTATTTCTGTTTCTACACTTCTTTAAAAATATGAAATTTAAAAGTAATAAAAGCACAGCAACAGCTTCTGTGCATTGTCTGTGGACCTTGCCTACAGCAATTCACACTCTTTCCTTCTCTCAGAACCTCATCCTGTGAAATTACAGAACACAAAGGAGACTGCATATTTGGGAAAATAACATGCCTTATGTACATGTGGAGCAATATCATACTTAAATGAATTATCTTTTTATTTTAGGGAGCTTGTCAGTTAAAATGTGCTGTTTTGTGAACTGACTTCTAAACATGGAAATGGAGGCAAGTAAAGAAGTTCATGGTAAGGGGACATGCTAGAGACTCTTGCAGCTCTGTAATAAAATAAAACTGAAAAGTTGAATTCAACACTGGCTGTAGGCGCAGCTGAAGCAGACTGCCAGCTACAGTACAGGAGTTGCATCCTACTTTGGTACAGATGAAGACACTCTTTTAAGCTTGTCATAATCAATATGAAGATTTAATTCAGTCATAATCATATTTATGATGTGTTAAAGGATACATTGTAAGCAAAACCGTCTGATATGTGACTGAATGAAGTCGAAGTGTTCATCTCTGTAGTCATGCTCTTTTTCCAGAACACTGATGGCATCACACTGTCAAAATAAACACAAAATTAATATACCACTTCCAGGCACCTGCTGAAATAGCAGTGCTGCTACACATCCAGTTTACAAGGGGAAAGGGAGATGGAGTGGGGAGGGGTAGTGCAGAGGAAAACAAAAACCTGCTGAGATATTTTAGAAGCAAAATTAAATGTTCTTGTTTTTAATAATATATAACTTGATGTACATAAACTGTGGTCAGAATTAACTACGGAGTTAAAGTGATTGGCATTTTTCAGTCACTCCCCCTCCCCAATCCAATGCAATAACTCAAAGTCTCTGTTGAAAACTTACCCACTAAATGACATCATCATTTTTTACCCAATGTTTTTTTCACAGACTGTAGTACTACAAGATAGTGGTTTTAATCCAGTTACTAACTAGCCCTTTGCAAAGGGAGGCAAAAGCAAGGAATGTGGAAGCAGAAAAAGAAAACAAGGTGTGGTGAGAAGAATAACAGAGCTGGTGAGAAAGAAGGTGCTGCTCAAATGAAAGGGTCAGTCTTCCAGTGAAGGAACAGCACATGCATCAGAAGGTTTATGCCTTCACTGTGGGCTGGCAGAAGCTGCAGATGCTTACTGCCAGTGAGAACCGAAGAGCCAGGGGGAGAAAAAACCAACAGAAATAGCCACAGGAGAACCACACCATTGTTTTCTTTAGATTAAGAATATGGTTACATATCTAACAGAAATGAAAACAGATCACAAACACCCTAAGAACTGAGGAAAGTTAATAGAGCAGCACTTTACTAACTGTAACTCTCAAATATGTTCATCTTCAGAAAAAATGATAAGAAATATTAAAAAAAAATCTTATCAAAACAGTATGTTCAGACTAAGGAGGACTGTGGGAATCAAGGGGAGTTCTAGTTGCTTATTGACTAGCTCACTTCTGTGAGCAAAACCAGATCTGAGAGTTTTGATCTACTTGAAAATTGCATAGTAGAACTTTAGGAAAAGATAATTAGTAGAACTAAAGGAAAAGATAATTCCAAAATAGCATGCAATGAGAGGTTCCAGAAAAAAAACAATCTTCAACATTAAACAAAGAACTTTTCGACAAGCTATTCAGAATAACTCAAACACATGCTTCCCTCCCCAATTCCAACAACTGACAGAGTTGCTTAAATTAAATATGCAAAAAACCTAAAACGTGAAACAAACCTTTGTACAAACTACTACTACTGGAATGCCTAAGTTACATGTTAGTGTATCTGCACCCAGGGGTAAAATCACACTGTCATCTTTGTCTTCCTGTAATGAAGTATTTCTTCTCTGTGGAGAAGCTGGAAAATCCTCGCCTGGTTCTATATATTCCTGGAAGTCTCTTACCACTGAAAGTAAAAAAAGTTATATTAAAACATCAGCTACTTCATTATTTCAACAATGATTTCCACTGCCATTGATCTCTAGCACTGTTGATTGCACAGTAACTCTGCATCTTTACGTTTTAAAAAATGGAACATGCACCTAATGCTGACTAGTTGTTTGCTCTGTGCAGCACAGGAGAGAACTGGCAAGTCTGAGATCTGCTGGACTGGCAGCCAGAAGAACATGATCTGATAAAACTGTCCATAAGGACAACATGAAATCATGTTTATTTTATCGTTGTGGAACCAATAGACAGGTGCAATTAACGACCACTGTTTCACCTGTTTCTGGAAGGACATAAGTTTCCTTCCATTTTTCTTGGCAAAATTAATGGAACAGTTTGTCAGAATAAACAGAATTAAGCCTAACACATACTGCTTAGCTGCTACCATATACCAGGTTTTATCTACAAACCCTTTGTCCATTCTTTGCTCTTTAAACAGTGAATCTACAGTAGTAATAACCGGAAAAGAACAGAACACACAAACACTATTTATTAGCTAGCTTTATAATTAGTTAATGGCATATTAAATATTTGGTATGCTTTTTAAAATAGATCAGATACTAGCTTAAAATTTAGCAGGGAGGGTAAGTCAGAATGTAAGTTTCTATTTTCTAATTCTTGTCGCAACTGTCTGGTCATGTTCCACTGCACACACCCAAGCCTCTCATTACACAGCCACTTACTATTCCTACAGCCAGGGATGCAATCTTAGGCATAAAATGTCTGTATCTTTCACATCACGTCCTGTTTCACGCAGCAGACACAGGATTCTACCAAACCAAACCACTGATTACTATTCCATCCTCATTCAGCAAAAGAAGTCAGGCAGTAAGGCAGTTCAGCTGCATCACGCACAGAGGGCAGTTTACCTACCCTTGTAAATTCTCATTTTTTTGTCCTGATTTATGCTAACCCACTGCTACCTTCACTAGACTGACTAAAGCTCTTCAAATTAATACCTAGAGAAGCATTTGTGGAATTAACAGAGCAAGATTTACTTCAACACCCTAGAGAAAAAATTTTATTAGGTCAAGATTGTTCAATTTTTATGCAGCTGAGTTCATAATAACAAAAAGCACGTGCACTGATTATAATCTCTCCTTGAACAGTCAACTTGGGCTCTTATTCAGGGACTGCTGCTACTTCAGTCTGGTCTGAGAGCCTCCCAAATCAACTGAATGTGTTTTAAACCCAGAGTCCTCACCAAGACATGCCAGTCACTCAACGTCTTTTCTGCACAGCATCCTGTCTGTTCTGGGATAATTGCATAAAATAAAAATCTCACTACTCCAGTGGTAATACCAGTCCTCCAGTGAATTCCTAGAATTCCCACTGTATGATCATAACATACTAATCTTTATATAAGTACAGGAAACAGTAAAAAGGAGGACTGATTTAGTGTATCACACCTCAAAGACTGTGAAATACAATCTCAGGTCTTGTATCTTTAGAGACACAATTTCATTAGTCACAGATTAATTCAGTAAAGAGAGAGAGGGCTATTGCAACCCTTCACATACAGCTGCTACATATCCCCTAATATCTTTCCATGTGAGTTCTGGTCCTGCCAGGGTCTGTCTTTGAGAGAAGCTAAGCTGCTACAACAGGAAGGCAAACACAGCAGCATACCTCCAGAAAACTACACACACAAACCCTCAGCAGATTTCAGCCTTGTTAGCAAGTTGAACCAGCTCTCAGGAGCACTGAGCCTGACACAAGAATAAAGTAGGACCACGTAGCCAAAAGTCAGGCAAGCAAGACTCCTCCCTGCTCCTTTTGGCAGTGTCAAGCTCCTGCCTGCCTAGCAACCTATGAAGCCACATCACAAGAGGATCAAAACAAAAACAGCTTCCAGTCACATCTGGATTGTGTCCAGGGCTTCTGTTATACCCAGTGTGCAGACTATCAGTATCTGTAAGAATTAGACCAGATGATAAAAGAACAAAACAACAGAAAAAACTAAATGAGTAGCATTTTTTCTTGACTTGCCTCATGGCTTACGGTTTCTGGATTTTGTAGAGTTTTGCTATTCTGTTCACTCGGTCAGTAAGGAAGCAAAACTACCAGCTACACATTTCTGGGAGCAGAGATATTGCATCCTTACTACTTTCATCCAGCAAAATCCTATCCTCAAACTGCATGTTAGGATGTTTAATACACATACACACACTTAACTCCCAAAAACCAAAACAAAACTCCCATCCAAATGAGTTCAGCTCCTCCCTCCTAAAAAAATTCTTTTTGAGGAAGATATGATTCTCAAGGATACTTCCCTTAAAAGAATTTCTGTTAAAAGGATGAACAAAACAACCAACCTTCCCCCCTCCTCCCCATTCCAAAGTATCTACAACCATCGCCTTACAGTTTATCACAGCACAGCTACAACCTGCATTCCTAAAACAGCTATTCAGCAATCTGGCACTCAGATGCTTAAGAACATACCAGTTACAGAGTGACTTCAGACTTACAAAGTTTAATCATCCTATTTGATCTTAACACACAGCTTTCTCAAATGCTTTTCCTTGTAGTAATTCACCAGGAGATGAATGGGACTCATATTTTATTAGCCCAAGGGAAATACACTTGTGTAATACAGAGCCATAACGTTAGCAAGTTCAGGCACATAGTTCAGGGAATTCTGAAATATTTTTGTGTTCTGCACATTTAAAACTAAAAAGAAAAGACACTGACAGAGCTATATCCTATTCACGCCAAAACAAACATACAGCTGTGTTAATGTCAATAACAACTATGATAAAAAACTTCAAGTAGAAAGGGCCCAGGCATAGCCATGTTGTCATGAACTCTCTCAACATTAACACTTTTGGCAGGCACAGAACAAGTTCCAGATTCTCTGAGTAATTACAGGAACCATTATGAAGCGGATGTAGTGACCTATCTTTTAAATAAATTAATAAATTGAAAAATTGAAAGCTAAGGATTTTTTTTCTTGGAGAATCTCATCTAGAAAAATATGTCAAATCCAAGTTTGTCATTTCAGCTGTGTTCATTCTGAAAGCTTTTTCCCCCTAAACTGTTATTCTGTTAGAAAGAAGTACTAGTATTGTTCATATAGCTACTTGAGACTTAACTGAAGCTCAGCTGGCTTGATAACTCCTAATTTTAAGTAACATTTCCAAAGAGTGAAAAAGACTGCAGTGGAGAAATTAAATGGCGCAGAAAGCATTAAGCATATTTATATGGATTCCTATGTATTTGCAGAATACTCACACTTTTGTTCCATTTCTTTCATTTCTTCAGGAGGAATTTTTAACTTGTCAATATGTTCTCTTACAACACTTGCCCATTTTTGTAAAGAATCCAGTGCAGTCCAAGGTCTAGACATGTCTACTACCAACATAATTAGAGTGTCCTTTAGAGAGCTCGCCTCCATTGCAAATTTAAGAAGACCTTTGTGATACAGGTCACCATCCAAAATCCATACATTACACCTTGTTTGGTCTACAAAAAAAAGGAAAAACATTTTATGAGATTTACTTGAAACACACCACTACAAAATGGCTATTAAATCTTCTTTAGACATGTAAAATACAAGGAAGAAAGCAGATGACATATATTTATCAGTCAACTGAACATACATAACATCACAAACTGCAGCTTATGGAGACAAGCTCCTCCTCTTCCAAACCCTGATGTTTAATGGCTGATAACCGAAGATCTTAAATACATCATCTGAAAGGGAGAGAGAGTTCAACATTTCAAAAATAGTTCTTCACCTTTTTAGAGGGAAAAGGTTTTCTTCAAGATGCAGCTTAGAAGAGCAGAACTGGGTGAACTCAGTCATCCCTTTTCAGCCCTCGGTCTGCTCAGCTCTCAAGGGCTGCCATCTCCCCTTCAAAACTCCAATGTGATATGCCTACGTAACTCTTAAACTACAGAACGTACCTTGGCCATTCAAAAAACTGAATAACTGCAAGTTTTTAATGATTGAGATGGACTTGAAGTTATTCTTCCACTTTGTGAAAATGCAATCACCATACAAATAGACCATCTCACTGCTTTCTTCCCTCCTCGCCCCCCTAAAAAATGACCATATTCCAATATTCACAAACACTTCTGCAGTTAATGAGGAGCTGTTGATTCAAAATTAAGGGGCTTAACAGAATAACATTTTGCTTTCAGGTAAGTTTTTATCACTTGTTGCAGAAGTCTGATTTAGATCAAATTCCCAATACTCTTAACCCTGGTTTCAAGTCCCCTTTGAGATCAATAGCCAGGCATGAAAATCAGGAAAGTAGATGATTTCATATCCTTCCCCCCCCCAAAAAAAAAAAAAAAAATGAGGCCAGCTTCTTCTGGTTCTTCTTCTACACATATTTGTTCTTATAGTATTGACAAGAATTCCCATTTTTCCCTAAAGCTTCCAGTAAGTCCTTATTCACACCCTGTAACTCCAGGTATTTGGATCTTAAACAGGATCTTAAACATAGTTTTTACTTACTCGTCATGCCTTCACCCAAACTTTTGGTTGGTGGTTTTTGGGTTTTCTTTTGTTTTTTACATCTCCCTTTGCATCGTGCACATTTTCCCACCTACCAATCCATGGCAGTAATCCTGCAGATTCCATGCCCCCAAGACAAAGGTTTCTCTGCAGGTTCATGGTAACTATTTGCTATAGTAATTGAAATGGAAGATAGGAGCCTGGGCATCTTTTCCTCTAGGCCCGAGGAATGCACATCCATTCAGAATGTTGCAGTTAAGTCTGCTTCCCTGGTGTTTTCTTTTCAGCCTTTTCTTTTGGCAAGTTCTTCTCCTCCTCTGCCACTTAAGTGGTCATTCATGATATCTACTAAGGGAATTACACCGACAAACTTCCTCACGATACAAATCCCTTCTGGCCTAACCTGGGCTCCTTCAAATGATAAAGAAACAAAATCATCCCACTATATTATCACTATGTTATCACTTGGATATATCACAAACTTACCATCTCGGTCTTCATCATGCACATTTAAATACAAGTATTCCATTCCTCTTCCTTTTTTGTATTCCTCTATTCCTTGAATTTTTCCTATTAAGCTAGTTTTACCTGCTCCATCTTCACCTGCAGAGACAGAAGTAAGATAGCACTCAATCTTTAATCACTGTTACATATTAAAAACTGCCTGGGGCAATAAGGAAACTATATCCTAACAGGGTGACTGACCTCACTGAAATTTTGAAATATAGAAGGTTTTGCCCAACTCACCCATCTGTCCTAAGTGCATGTCTCAGCTTCAAATCTTATTTCTAGTTATTGATAAATGTAATTATGCCACTAACTATCCTGTCTGAAATAGGCTCTTACACCCATCTTCAAAAAGCTCTGTTAAGGAGTAGTTAAACACCTCAACCAATTTCAGTCTTTCAACTACAGCCAAAGCAGTAGCAAAGTTTTTCTAAAGTAGTTTCTAAGCTCCTCTTACAGTCAGAAGAACATGATTTAGAACTCCCTCATATCAAACAGCACACAACACCAGGCTGAGTAAGGCAAATCTGTTTCCTTAGCTTTTATGGGTTGGGGTCTTTGAATATTTTCTCTGTTACAGGTCTCAAGAAACCTGAAGAAGAGATGACAAACAATAAGCCACACTGCCTTACACTAGACCTGTGTGTATTTGGGTAGCACTGAGGAACAAGCCTACAATCCAGATCCATTCACTCCTATTCGCTTCCCTCCAAAAGGAGCTCACTGAACCTTAGAGGACATGCACAAACATCTCAACTACTACGAGAGACTCTTCTTAAAAAACCTTATTTCTGGTCATATGTCCCAGAGTTGAAAAACTTCACATGCAGTTTTTCCAGTTTGAAGGAATAATTAAGCTGAATTTGGACACAAAGCAGGGGTTTGCCACTCTAATTTGCAGTATGATGAGTATGTAACAATTAGACATTAGAAAATTCTTGAAACTCACTCACAGACTACAAAATTAGGATTAATCCCAGGTCCCTAAGAGGCACCTTACAAGTTTTATGTGAAACACAACATTTTTTTTCCCAAGTGTGTTCTGTACAGGGAGAGTATAAACAAGTATAAACACTTGCTTTCAACCACATAACAAAGAGGAAAGTTCAAGGGCAGTAATTTTCACTGCTAAACATAATGATGTTTTTTCCCTTTAGGGGGAACTGACCATGACCTTATAGACAATACTATGGCTACATTAAAAACACTACAGAAAAAAACACTGGGAAGAGCAGAAGACTGATAGACTGATTTTGAATTTGCTTAACATATTCCTAAGGTTACCACAAGAAGTCTTCAATTTAGAGGTATGCTTTATTTTCATATTTCACTAACAGTCTAGAAAACTTAAGACTGCTGACTTTAGGGAGTCCAGGGGATTTTACTCAATTGAATGAAAAGGCTATTTAAAATAAAATAATTTTTAAAAATAGAAAAAAAGAGAGAGAAAAATAAGACCAGAACTGAAGTTTAAAGTCTAGTTTAGACAAGTGGACAATTAAGTTGTATCAATTTAACTTTTCATAACTGAGAGTTCGTTTGTGAGTTTCTTAACCATATTATATATATATCACAACATACAATCACAGCTTTAATTAAATAGTTTTAGGTAACAATTGAAAAGCACCGCTATTTTCTATTCATACATCAAGCTTTTCCTCTTCTTGTAAGAACATTCTATAAAATGAAAATTCTGATGAAGAAGTAAAGAGTTTAACCTTCATCACCAGAGATGAATTACAATTCCTCCTCTGCCCTCACCCAATTACTTATCCAAGCTTCTTAAAATTGTCATCTAAAAACAACTGGAAAGAGTTTATTAGCTGCTACTCTGACATGTTATGAAGCTACTTTAACTTCTGCCAACACTGTCTGTATGATTCATGGTGCTATTTTACCTTTTTGAACAGGCAGCTTCAATTACTTTGTGCCAGCAGAAGGCTCAACAGGTAAGACAAACCAAAATTATTCCTTTTAATGAGGGGTTGCACTTAACAGTGTTCTTAGTTTCTCAGAACAGCTGACTCCCAGCTAAGTTCTCTTGTTTGTTTTACACAGGTGGCAATAAAGATTTCAACTTGCTTGCACTGGGAAAATTTAATGCCTTCTGCAAAGCATATCTGCCAGTTCTTGGCAAAAGCAGCTGCAACAAGTCTGCATAACTGCAAGTGTTTTTTAAAGTTCTACACCTGACAAAAGACACACTTAAGCAGTCTAAAACATGCTTATACAGATGCTAATAGCTATGCAACTATTGTTTGAAAGTGCTCATGCTAAACAATATAGACATGCTAAACAATATAAACAAAATATACATCCCCCAAGCCTCTTACTTATCACAGCTCTGTGTTAGGTTATTTTCTCTCCACCCTCATATTTCCAAATACCTAAAGTAAACTGGAGTTCAATATTTTTAAAATTACTTCCTCCCCTAGACTGGAAGACATTTTATCAGTACAGCGTAAAACGAGTTGAGTCGATGTAAAGTTAGTACCTCTGGATATGTTTGCACATACAGCAGAGTCATTTCAGTCTTCCATCACAGAATTACCTAAATTTAATCTGTTCCATGAAGAGGACTGTCTACTCCCTTCTCATTAGCAAATATCCACCCATTTCAGAACCCCAAGGTCAGGTAGATGGATCACTGACACACATAACGGTATGTGTACGAGTCACTGCACGCAGAGAGCAGTGCTTGTCTCTCACTAGAAAGCCAGAATGATGCGTTAGTGAAGTTTGAAGGGATTGGTACTACTTTCATTATTTGCTCAGGTAAAGGAAGAGAATAGTACAGTTTGCAGAGGATGTAAGAGAAACCAGAAGATCTGTGGAGAAAAGGGTTAGAAGCAACACTGACAAGTGGTCCAAAACAAGTTAGCAATGCATAAACTAACAAGTTTACAAACATGATGACCCACTTGCAAGGGTGCAAGACAACTGCCTAGCCAAATGTGCTCAACTCCATAGGAGATCCAGAGTTCTCGACATATTTAAGCCAAATTAGAGCCCAAACCTTGTCAGTATTACTGAAAAAGCTGTCAGAAGGTAAAACCAGAAGCACTGTAAATGACGTAAGGACTTCCTCCTTTTTGCCCAACAATTGATCATAAAAAGTGAGGAAAAGATAACTGTCTCGGCCAAGAGAATCATAATTGAATAGTTTGAGTTAGAAAGGACCTCTAAAGTCATCTAGTCCAACTCCCACATTAGTCTAACCCAACATGCTAAGACTTGAGGTTTCATCTGCCTCTACTTTCCCTACATTTAATATGTTGAATATACATTTGAAAAGTGTGGACACTCCAAATGTATTTGCATCGTTGTTATTTTTTTCCAACCTGAGACTTCAATATAAAACCCTTGAACAGTCACCACACTTTGAATATACCAAATTATGCTAGGAAAGAGCAGCAGTAGGATTTTGGTTTGTAGCTACTCTTCATCAAGAATTTCAAAATACAAATCAATCCTAAACCAGTGCTTATCTAAAACTCCTAAGTAGTTACCAGAAATCCAATTATCAAATTAATTCTAAGTTCATGAAATGCTAACTCTTAAGATTTCTCAAAACTCAAACATTTTACTGTAATGTCTTTAGTGTGCACAGAAGGTTCCCTCCCTAGGAGGGGGAAATATTTGTAAGGAAATTAAAGTCTATTAGCCATTCAAGGTTTGATGGATAATGTGCAGCATAATAATGCAATTAGCTTTGAATCCTACCAGGGACATATATAAAAGTACATACGCTTTGAAAAAAAGCCCAATAAGAACACATATATACACACATACTATTTGGCATTTGATATTACAAACTTTAACACACTTAAGCATATTTATCTTTGTTTGTTGTCTCTGGATATCTCTAAAATATCTAAAAAATAATGCTGTTTAGTTTCAGACAAATCTAAAATATATTCCCTAGGCTTAAACATCAACGCATACTAACATTATGAAGCAGAAGGGTTTTTTTTAAAGTGCCACTGAAGGAATACATAAACCAGAACCTTATGCACCCTCAAAAAGAGTTATCATCATCCTCCACTTCCTTTCAAGATTCTAAGATGGAAAATCCTGTAGCTTCTTCTTTATTTCTAACTGTGGGATTATTAAATTAATGATTGACTTCCGTACACAAACTCACTGAGCAAAAAATTTCCGACACAATTTTCAATAAGGAATTTCAAGGCAGGATAAAAATCAGGCAGATTTTGCAAACAACATGAAAGGTCCTCCTTTTGCAGAGCAAATACCAAAGAACTAAAATGCCCCATTACATCAAACTGGACTCACACACTAATATTACAGTGAGGAAATAAAAGTGATGCTTCTACCAAGCAGTGCTATGCACCAAAGCTGAGCACAAGTAAAAGCAAGTCAACAGATTTAATTTTGCAGAAAAGTCAGGATAGGAAGCAGCTGAAACAAAGCCAACCCAATCTACTTACGCAGAGTATTTCACCATCTTGTTAACAAAATGGGAAGTCTTATACTCAACTAAACGAAAGCTGTTGCATTTTTATGCCCACACTTCATTCAGAGTTCGGGATTGTAGAAGCTCCTCTGTCCAAGGTGCTACTCTGTCCACAAAATAGTTTGACAACATCCTTGTTGCTGCCCTCAAACATATAGGAAACTGTAGTAATACAAACCCTTTCCAGCCTCCTCCCTGCTCACTACTCCAGGCAAAACGCATGTTTACTGAGCAGAAAATCAAGCCTCACTAAACGTTCTGCTACGATACAGAATTTAGCAGATTGGTCCCCCCCAAGACAGGAAGGATGGGCAATGAGGTGAATGAACTGCCTTTTGCCAGTGCAGGCAAGCAGGCACTTATCTACGTACTGCTACACAAACTGTTCAGCCATAAACTATCACATTAGAGAGAACTTAGGCTCTAGTACAGAACTTCTTCAAACTTTAGAGTACACATATTAAAATATTCAGAATATTTACTACTTCTGCTATTTCCACATTTCTTTTTTCCTTTTAGAAAATTGAAATAGAAGTAGATTTTCACTTGTTGTAAAACAAGACACTTCTTCCTTCTCACAGAAGTCTGTACATGAAAGAGCAATCAGTGTGTTATCTCCAGGACACACATGAGTTTTGACTTTTTATTTCAACTGTTTTCCCATTGAGATGAAAATATGTTATGGCAAAGGAGCATCAAGTGAACATTTCTTTTGTGTCACCAGTATTGATGGTCTGTCCCTCTTCGATCTAGGGCTTTGTGTTTTTTTTTCAACAGCTGTTGGAAAAAACCCTGGATGCACTTAATTTTTTGTAATCTATAATCCTACCGGTGCCTCAGTGGGAGTTGGTTTGTTTGCATTTCAAACCAATCAATTAAAATTCAGCTTGATATGAGAATTATTCAACTCATCTCTAGAAAAAAACCCAAAAAAAAACCAACCAAAAACCATGTTCAAGGCCAAACAAAACTAGAAATGGTCCTAATTAACACCTTCTGCACATCCCACACCCCTAAGCATATTTTTGTGAATTAGCTTCTCACTTCTTACAGTGTAAAAGACACCTTCTGGGTAGAACGATTTAGAACATCTAATACCTGTAACATAAAATACTGAATATTTTTATTAATAGAAAAACATCCACCTTGCTTAAATATGACAGAACAAAGCCATCAAGTCTAAACATGAGTTATTGAGCAGATCTAAGATGCCATCCCAGAATACCAGAGCAATCACTATTCTACACCATGTGGAATGACTGAACCCTGACACAGTGGTGTAGAGACGTAACCATCTTCTTCCTACTAGAACCAAGCACGTGGGTACTACAGCTATTTTCAAGATAAAGTACTTCTCACAAGCTAATAACTGCTTTTTCTACAGCTGCATATCAGTGAAAGAGGCTTGTTCATACATTCTGTATTAATTGAAGAATGCCTTTTGCAGAACAAGACCAAAATAATTAGAGTAAGCCAAATTTAGTTTGCTTTCAAAGAATCGAAGAAAAAAATAAACTATGAGATGATGAAATCCTTCTCTCAATCCCTCAAAGCAACATGGAAGTTCACAATAAAGAAGTCATATCAAGCCTTCACATAACTTGCCACTAAATTATCATTTACTCATTGGATAAAAAGTTTCTCCTCCTCCAAGTTTGTTTTGCACTGACAGGTCAAATCTTTCTCCTCACATATGATTTTTTTGGTATCTTTGTGGCATCAAAAAATTATATAACTTCCCCGAGGAGCACCTTAATTGCACTTCTGCATTTCAATATGATAGAGAGCAGATTGTAGACAGCTCCTCCAACACGTCTTTTGCCAAGTCCTGCACCACAAGAACTCAGGGCCTGACTGTGGAAACACGCACAGCAGAAACAGTGTTACTTATGCTTGGAGAGACCCACAGTCAGAAAGCCAAATGTTGCAGAGATTTCCATAGTGAATATGAACAGCATCCATCTCTAAAACAAGCCTTCTCCTTTAATGTAGCAGGAAGTCATCTAGTGTATTTTACCCAGGTTCACTGCTAAAATAGAATAATCCCATCTTACTATCCAAGGGAGACCTTTACTGGTACTGTTGCCACTAACCTGCCTGGAAAAACAGAAGCACAATTCCTTTTACTGTTCTTCACCTTTGAAGCTATTTCAGAGACAGATCCAGTAACCAGCAGCATCTCTGGCGATGATGAGACAAACTAAAATAAATGCAATTCAAGGATTTCAGAATTTCCCATGCTGTTCTAACTGAATTTTACTACTCGGCATTTGTGTAATTCTGACTTTTTGGAAGGGTATTAAAGCTGGAAGGACACTATGAAGAAGTACGACTTAATTCTAAAAAAATCTAGCTACAAAACAAGCAACGAGAATTTTATCTAGGTCAGTGCCCCATCAAAACAATTGACACTTTAGGAGTATAACTGCTGACTGAAACAAAACTTGACTACATTTGGAAGGCTTTCATTGCCAGCAGAAGGTGAAGAAGTTGCAATAAGAGGAGGAAAACAAGCTCTCTGACTTAACTTCTGCAATACTATGGAATTAAGAAACGTTTGAGATTAACAACATGGACAGTTATGAACAAGCTCATCAGTTATACTGATGAACTGATCACAGTGAAACTCTCAGGTGTTTGAATAGGAAAAAATGGAAAACTAATTTTTTTAGCGTTGAGTACAAATTTAAGGAAGAATATTTTACATACTCTCATGACAGTTTGCTGTATTGGAACTTCAGAAGTTCACTATATTTCACGGGTCCGCTAAAAGAAAGAGCTCAAAGACTCAAACAGGCCTGGCCCTGAGAAGTGAAATGTCTGGGGTAAAGAGAAAAAGTGGACACAAAGCAGCTGAAATCTCAGCACCCACTAAACTTAAAGCCTTTATTATCAAGGGGAGTAAAATACATAAAGAAAACCAAAATGCTAGTGATTCAGTAGAAGCACAAGTGTGCAATACAAGACGCAGAGTCAGGTGTACATGTGTCACTGGACGGTTTGAAATTGCTAGAATTGTAGGCAAAGAATATACTGTGCCCCAGAGACAGAGGAATGTATGAAATATAAAGCCAGACAGAAAACAACTACTCCATTCACTTGCCAGCTGGGAGCCTGTTTTCTGGTGCATCCTGGAATGACTTGTAACGTTACTGCTCGAATGCATGCTGCAGTTTATTGGATAAATGATTAGTTTGGGTCTCTGAATCCAAGTCTCCACACATTTTATAGCACTATGGATTCCATCCGTCATCTGCAATGGTGACTTGTCAGCTGCTCCCTCTACTCCACTGGCTGGTTAAGATATATCAGAAAGGGAACAAACAAGAAAGTTCCCAGTTATAAGCATCAGCCTTCTCATCACACTCAACAAAAAGCACCTCCTGCAACCAACTACCTTTATTACACAAGGGAGCAGAAGAGACAGTCCAGGAGGAAAAAAAAAAGAAGAGCAACAAAAACAATCTCCTTCAGTTATCTGCAAAAAGTAGCTAAAAATGTCAATGAAAGCAGTCTCCTTATGAAGGCAGGGACGTCTTATATTTTCTGCTGGTATAGTTTGCTAAATGAGGTAGCTATGGTCAGAACTGGTAGCTATAGTAGCTATGACAGAACTGCCTAGGAATGAGTGCATAAGTGACTTACATAAAGTTTATGAATGCTTGTGTTTTCATTATTTGTTCATACAGGAAGAGAAAAATGCTTTCATGCTACATGTGGTGCCAATCAGGTTGTAAAGTCTTCACAGAAAAAGTTATTGAAAAACTGTCTGCAAGTGAAACAATTTTGGAGGAGTAAAACTGTGAGTTAATTAATATTTGGCTGATATTGAGCAAGGGATTATCAATATTATATGTTAACCTTCACTTCATGAAACTATGTGCCACATCTAGAGATTAACATTTAGTATTCCAGTTTCCTTTAGTTATTGCTGTGATATGTCAAACTGCTTTCCAGGTTCTTACAAATGAGATGTTAACATAGCTAAAAACAAATACTGAAACAGCAGAATTAGCATGCCAGGTTCCCAGAACAACTAGGCATACAAATGTATACACTGTTTGAAAAATATAAATGTTGTAGGCAAATTAGAAAACCTGTCCTAGCAAACAAAAGAACACTACGTGGTGGGTTTTTCCAGTTGGCTTTTCGGGGTGGGGGAGCGGGATGTTGAAAGCTTAGGGAATTCTTTTTAAATGCAGATTGTAATGAAAATCAGCACTAATTTGTTACTATGTATCATGTTTCAGCTGGTAAGTTTTGACCAATATGACTGTTTATACAGCAAATATTTGTCTGCCACAAAATGCATGAAAAGCATCAAGACTTTGGTCAGCTTTAGAACTTCTGCTTAAAACTGTTGAAAGCATAATGAAACTGAAAATAATCTGGGCAAGAAAATAATCAGGCAAAAAGTGATCTGTATTAATAAGTTAGTAAAAAAACTTTCAAAAAGGAACAAAGCTCAAACACAGAGGAAATGTGAGATAACAGAAAAATTGCAAACACACAGCTCAAGAACCCAAATAGACAGAACTTCACACACTGTCCAATACAGAACACATAAGTTCTCTCCTTTTTCTCTGCCAGTGTGCTTCAGGCACAGCATCATGACTTGCAAGTGAATTACAAAGGTCAGGTATTCTCACAAAGAACATGGCCATGGTCCTCAATGGCTGGTCCTCAGATCTGATGTTCTTTTACCTAAACACATGACAAGCTTCCCCCCCCACTTTGGACCAAGGCCTCCTAGAAAACACAATTTCTAAGTAGGAATCAGAATTTCTTCTACAAACCTGCACATCTTTTAAAAAATGCATGTCGAAAATAGGAAAAAAAAAAGTATTACATTAAATTATTCTATAAACTCTACATAAATGGTAAAAAAGACATTTTGAATATCACAAATTAAATGAGCTTTTGGAAACATTCTACGGTGCCTTCTCTAGCTCTGAAGGAAGCAGTCTCCAGTTATTGAGTACTAAGGATTACCTGACTACGAAGAGAGGAAAAACAGAGTGTAATCTTCTTGACAAGGATCGTAGCTTGAAGAAGAATCTTTCAACTTCAACAAGGACAATCATCCATTTTAGGTTCAAAGTATCACATGAAAAGCTTTGAATCATTATAAAATCTTTCTTTACCACTACTAGAACTTTCAATCTCAATACCTTACTTAATTACATAACATAAAAAGTAACAAATTAAAGGGGAGTGAGTCTTGTAACAGCTTCGCTAGACCATCCTGTGGTCACTGCACAGTCTTCTAAGTCAGTTTTAAGTAACCACTCAGCTTATCAAAACAGGAAGAAAAGGATCACAGTGATTGCTTTAGGATTAGGGAGGGGGAAAAAAAACCTTAACTTGAAAAACCTCAAAAGACTACAAACCACAAGACTATGCAGAATTATAGTGTGCATAGAGTCTGCATGAAAATCTTACTGAGTTTTAATCATGTTTCCAAATAGTAACACAGAGTTCTTTCAGGGGACAGGGAGGTGGGCAAAGGAGTGGAAGAACCAGCTAGTTATAAATTGGATTCCTTATGCTGTCTACTGTAATACTATTTAATAGTCTTTCAGGAAAGAAAACCAACAACAAAGCAACAACAACAAAAAAATCCCACTAATAATAACAGCAATAATATATTCATACACACATGAATATGATGCTGGGAGCACCGATTTCTTCTCTCCCCGCCCCCAAAATTTTTAATTTTGACGTATCATTTATCTTCGTTCTCTCAAGAGTGAATGGCAGCTGGGTCTCTCATTATCGCCTTATCAAAGTCCCCTTCCGTAACTCCTCGCCCCGGCCAGGTTGGACTAAGGCACTGGGTGGAGATAAGCGGGCAGCAGCCGGCGATGCCGCCGCGCCGCTCGCCGATGCTGCCGCTGCGGCCACGCCGGGTGCGAGTGGGCAGGGCAGAGCCGGCACAGCCAGCACGCCCATACGGCCTCCCCGCCCTCCGGCCCACGGCAGCACCGTCACTGACACCGCCGGGGCCACGGAAGCAGTTTTTGTGTCCGCATGACACACCACCAGGACCGGCAAAGCGGCACCGCTGGCTCGAGCGGGGGAGGTTTCAGGGCCCGCATGCCCCCCGAAACCAGCACTCGTGGGGGAAAAAAGACAATAAAAGCTCCCAATATGAGCCATCTAAACCTAAGGAACCACGGTGGGGGATGGACAGCGAGGGTATTATGGCGGGGTACCTACGATGAGGGGCGTATCTAAAGCATCTCTGGATATTGCATATCCAAAATGAAGCCAAGTCATGCAAGGGAAGAAGCGAGAGGGTTAAGACAGCACCTTGCCACCCATCAAATCCCCCCTCCCCTTGCGGCGCTAAACAAGGGAAGCTCCAGAGAGGGCTCAGGAGCCTGTGTGCGGCGCGGATAGGAGAGGGATCGGGATGCTTTTCTCAGCCTGTGTGCGCCGGGGATGGGAGAGGAATCAGGATGCTTTCCTCACCCAGCAGGAGGACGTTCTTCCCCGAAGGCAGCTTAGAGCGGGAGCGCGTGGACACCTCGCTGAGGATGCAGGACCTGGCGTGGAGAGACGACACCGCTTAGGAGGGGGCTCCCGCTTCCTCCCGGTCCCCACCCTCGCCATCGCCCAGGGAAGGGGGGATAAGGCGCGGGGGGCAGGGCAGGAGTTGCCACTGCCAAGGGGAGGTGCCCTCCCCCCCCCAGCTCAGTGACCGAGCGGGACTGAGCGCCAGCGGGAGGGGGGGATTATCCAGCCCCCCTCCCCTCGCCGCCCGCAGGGCACGGAGCCGCTGAGGGCGGCGGCGCCCAGCGCGCCCGGGTCCGCGGCCGCGGGGCGGGGCGGGAGGGCGCTCACCAGAGGTTCTGCCCATCGTCCTCATCCGCGCCCGCCCGCAGCTCCGCGTTGTTGTTGGTCGTGGCCGCAGAGGCGGCGGACGAAGCCGAAGGAAAGCCGGCAACCGAGGCGAGCCCGGAAGAAGCGGAGGAGCCGAAGGAGCCGGCTCTCCCCACCGCCGCCGCCATCTTCGCTGCTGCCTCCTCCTCCCTGCCCGGCCCCGCCGCCTCCCCGGGACGCGGAGCGGGCGGCGGCGCCGCGCCGGCGGGAACCCGGATGTTGGGAGGCCGGGGGCGGGGACGGGGCGGGGGGACTGGCGCTCCATCGGCCGGCCGGGGAGGGGAGCGAGTGCCTTGGGGTCGCTATGTCTCCAGTGCCGCTCTTGGTCCAGCGCGCCGCTCCCCGCTGCGAGGTTTGCCTTGGGCAGGGAGCTGCGCTGGGTTGTTCGCTCCCCCGGCAGCCCTAGCCCTGAAGGAAGCACCTCGCGTCCAAGAGAAGTAAGTGCGGCTGGGGGTGAGACGTGCTTTTTGGGGAGGACAGAGGGGGCATCCTCTTCAAGAGGCCTCGTTACTTCATCTTCCCTCACGAGTGTTGCTGGAGACTTGGAAAAAGATGGGTGGCATCAGCACCATTTTAACATCTCGACCCTTGCTGGAAGTCCCAGAAGAGACAAGGAAGCAAGTCAACCCTTTTCCCTCTTTTCACTTTGGTAGCGTATTTGTGAGAGTAACATGTGAATGGCTTTGAATTCCATAAAAGTTTAATGGGTGAGTTTTGTCCCTTCGGGGGCATTCAGGGAAAACCCAACGCAGAGGACGTTTCCTTGTGTACCTCTCTTTCGGACAAAGCATGCACATTCCCAGAGCTTCTGGATATACAGAAAGATATTGGCTAGATTAGCGATTTGTGTATGCCAGCAGTTTGTACTTTAGTTTTCTCTTGCTGCTGTGTTAATTTTATTTTTTCCTGAAGACACTGCTTTTTATGTAGTATTTTGAAACAGGAAAGAAATTATCCCTTTTTCTTAGGCATGCATTTCTCTCATTGCCTTTCTGTTTGCTTTGCAACCCAACATATAAACATTCCTCTTGTGCATTTGTTGTTTTAGTAGAGATCAGGTGTTGCAACTGGTAGGTCCCCATTCATGTAAGTGTATTTCTTTCTTCAAGTGTAAAATAGGTGAAATGACAGTAGTCATGTGCTGAATTACAGGTACTTTTCATGACAGATGCACAGTTATTGATCAGAAGTATTTTGTTGTGGATAGAACATAGGTGTGGAAAACTGACAAAATTCTGGTGGAGATGCATCATCTGCTTAACGGTGACCACTAAACAGAGGAATGCTGCTGAAAAGCCACCAAGAAAAAAAACACCTGCTGCATGACCCCACAAGGCCTCCTTATGGCCTGCTGTGAACTGCCTTCCTCTGTTATCTCTGTTTTTCGTCACTATTGGGTCAACTGATTTAAATCACTAAAATAGCAGAAAACTGATTACTAAAATGGCTGAATAACACTTCCAGTTTAGTGAGTTGAATCATCTTGTGGAAAGTGTTTGGCAAGTGGCAGAGCCAGAACAAAGGGTGAGGAAGAGAACTGACCAGAGATTAAGGAGAGAAGGGGGTTGAATTTAGAAACCAGTGGGATGGGAATGCCTTTCCATTGACAGTAAACAGATAAGTCAGCTCAGCTGCAGGTCACGTTGTGGTTCTAAGAAAAAGGAAAAAACAAACAACCCCAACAGATTCTAGAATACATTTCCTAACAGAAACAACTTCTAAGAGCCCAAACTTTAGCAACCTACTTCAATCAAAAAGGATAACACTGGTTTTAACATAATTTGAGAAATTGATTGCTGTTTATTCTGGTGTGTGGTCTTCAGATTTTTGTGAAACATTACTAAAAAGTGGAAAATCACTAAAATTCGATGAATTACCTTTTAACTCCTCACTTGCAGAGTCACTGAAAATAACAAGAGTTTTAAACTACTTCATGTTGCTTATTATTTTGAATTATGTTCCTTATCATATTATCATATGTGTGAAGTATATTCAATCGAGATATGTAAATGATATTCCCCTAGGACTTTTTTGGAACTACAGTGTGTATGACAGAATTAATATTTAAATATGTGAAAGTAGTAGAAAATAAAAGGCTACAAGGACGAATGATGATAAGAGGTGTTGCTTTGTGCTTAGTAAGGAACATACTGTTGTTGAGAAAAGACGATGGAATTTTCCTGCACTTCTGCTTTTATAGAAGCTAATGTTGCTTGCTGGAAAAAAACCAAAACCTTGTGGTTATAAATCTACCAAAGATTGTTCACAGTGAAAGAGAGACTACCTCTTTCTCCCCTCCTCCTTCCCCTGACGTCCAGTCAGTCTGGAGTCTTTTTAAGGTGGCTTTCACTGCCTCATCCTCTTGTGATGGAGGATTTTGCTGTGTACCCGTGAAAGAGATGTGTACAGTTAAAATTCTCTGAGGATTGACTTACCAGATTATCACATCTGACAGTTTTGATGATGGTTGTGTGGTGTGTTTTCTACCTTTAGCGGAAGCCATCCCTCCCTCCTATTCTGTGTCCCCTCCATTTTATTTCTGTCTCGGGAGCTGCAGAGGAGAAAGTGAAAATGAAAATGCTTGGTCATCATACTCTTAGGTTAGGTTACAAAAAAATAAGGATGGAAGCAAAAACATTGAGAGAATCAAGCCTTCATCCACTGCAATGGGCTGATACAGTATCTCAAATTATTCAGAGAGGTAGCTGTACAGCATGATAGGAAGAAGAAATTTATGAAAAGGTGTAATGAAGCAACCATGGAAAAGGGGTGTGTGGGGATCAGTAAGACATTCTTTCCTTTCCTACCCTGTGAAATAAATTTCTATCTGGCAAAATGATCTTGTGAATGTATGGGAACAGTCATTCCGTGCAGTGTTTTCCAAAATGTAACTGTGAATGGGAACTGATGTTAATGATGCTCAGCAAACTTAAAAGCCTCATTTTCTCCTACCTCACCCAACCTGTAGATGTTTATCCACGCACCTTGAATATAAGGTCTTCCCTAATTATCAAATTGTAAGTTTTAAAGTTAAAAGTGTGTTCTCTTACCTAAAAGTACCATTCTGATTTGATAGCATCTTATATCCAATGGCTCTTATACTTTCAGAGGTAGGTATGACTATACAAGACAAAGACAATGAAGAATCAGGTCCATCAACTATGATGACAAATAACATTGTTTCAGCTGTTGATTGTTAAAAGAGTTCTAACTTGAAAAAGCATTGCCAACAGCTTAACTACAGGCACGCACAAGGGCAAAGTAAGACAACATCTCATTGGTGAAATAATGTGATTTCCTAATACAGGCAAGATCTACGTCCCTCTGCTGCCCTGGGGTGATGCCAAAGTGCAGACCCTGAGAGGGAGTCATCTGTTTAGCTTTGAGCCAGCTGTGCTGTGCTGTCCAAGGAGGCACCAACAGGGAAAGGATCGTCCCTGGCACAGCTGGTTGAGGATCACAGGAATGGAATCTTGGTTTCTCTCACATTCTGTGCCTCTTCACTTTCTGATTGCTTTGATTATTCTGTACTCCTCTGCTTGTTCTTAACATAGGGCTCCTTGTTGCCTGTCTTCACATAAAAACTTTAGTCTGAGTTAGCATTGTGTGAAATCCAAAAAGTGATGGTCCATCTTCTCTGTCTGCGCCTATTGTCAGTGGCCAAATACTATAAAATTGGTTGCAAATTTAGAAGGCTTTCTTTTTTCTTAAGCCTATGGAAATGAATTGTTGTAGTTCAATTACATTTAAAAGACTGGGTTTGGGTTCTTTGAGAGATTTTGCCTTTAAGGCAAAACTGGCTTCTTAGCAGTGTTGACCCTGTTGAAATCAAAATTATAAAGGTCACAGTGCTCAATACATACTTGGAGTTCACTGTGCAGAAAGCATCTCTTTGAAAAGGCAGCAATGAAGAAGCAGAATACACAAAATTTTCAACAAGATGTTTTGTTACCTTTGGCTGTAGTGTATTCAGCAGCATAAAACTAAACTTTTAAAAGAGAAAGATAAGGTTATTTGTCATTATTTGTGGGTCTGAATTTGTGTGAAGTTAATATTCAGAAAGCATTCATGAAGATGGTAATGATTTTTGAAAGTGCCTTTTTTGTAGTATTAACAGTCATCTGAAATTTAATCTTGAAAGTGAATTACTGATTATTTTCTTGTTTACAACATTCAAGTTACTCTGTTGGGAAATGAGAAAATATTGTATGCTTTAGCTGAATAGTTGCAATAAAACAAATTACAAATGGGTAACTTCAGCACAGAAATAATATTTCGATCTATATACTGAAATTTATTAATATAAACTGTATAGATGATAACAAATATGTCTCAGGAGTCTTAATGAGAAGAATCCATAAGATATTACTAGACTATGACCAGTTTTGGGTATCACATTTCTGTTTCTCATTTGATCATGTATAAATCTTGTAATTCATCCTCTTATGGTTTATGCTGCTGGGTTCTATAAGCTCTGCAGACCATGCAGCAATGTACCATTCTGCATACTGCACTGTAAATTTTTAAGAATGTGCATGGCTAACTAACTTTATGAAGCAGTGCACTATGGCCTGCTACAAAGGAGACAGAGACTGTTCTCTTTCACAGAGACAGTGTTTTATTTAGTTAATCTAAATTGGTAACCCTTCTGCCGCAGATGCAGCAGAGTGCCTTAAACATATGTTTAAGTACACCCTTACTTGGAATCCATGGGATTTAAAATGTGCTCTACATGTCTGGTTGATTAAAAAGACGAGCTTGCTATGTATTGTTATGATTTAAATCCATTGGAAGACCAGGTATATTCCCTCTCAAGGCACATTGAGTTCTTTCAGGGCCTCGTGGTATAAAACTGTTCCACTGGTTTTAGCAGGATCTTTTCTTCAAAGAGAGAAATGTTCATTGGTTTTGTTTGTTTGTTTTTAATTCAATACTGTTTATTCAGAAAAAATATATATGAATGAATATTTCTTAAACTACTGTAGAGGCAGCCAGCAGCAGGCACTTTTATTGTGCATTGTTTACAATTCTACTCCTTTAGTCAGTTCTTTACCTCAGGAAGCTGAGTGACTGCTTCTCAAGTAGCTGGCTTGCTTTATACTGGCTTTCTGTTTGTCAGATGGTGTGGCTACTGGGATAGGCTACCATAAAACAAGGAAGGATGTGTGTTTGAGTTGTGGTAGCTGCTTCACGCATCGTTGTTCCAAGGTATCTGTGAAAATTTGTGTTTGTTCTGTCTTCAGTAGGAATAAAGTAAGACGTTTACTGCAAAATAAGAGTGTTCACAGAGGCAATTACTGCAGAGTAGCTAAAGGAAGTGTAAACCTGTACTCAGGCTACCTTGTAATGATTTATGTAAGCGTGCTGTTCTAAGCAGGGGCTGCCAAACAGTCACCCAACTGCTCTGTTGTTAGTCCGAGAATCTCATCTACTGGACTTGGTTTCTAATTGTTTATTTCCCTCTGGGCCAGTCCTTGGATGGTATTTCCAAAACTATGTATAAAAACTGTAAAAGGGGCTAACGTTACAAAATCTGGAGTCCTTTGAAGACATTGAGCATTTTTAGCTGCCACCTAAGTAAGATTTCTAGAGTACTTCGCTTGGAAAGAAATATTGTGGTTATGTGAGTATTAAATATGTTTGGTTTAGGTTTTCATCATCTCAGTGGCTTAATGATCTCGAGACATACTCCTGTTTTATCCTGCCTCTGCACAGGAGAGTTTACTTTTTATGTTACAGATTTTGGTCTCTGTCTTCAGTTTGCTATCCATTAAAAAGCAAAAAGTTTGGAATATGTTTTATTTAGTTACACAAACCAATGTGAGTCTCTGTTTTTCACTTTCAAAGTGTGGTCATTGAAGGCCTACAGAGTTCATATATATATATATATATATATATATATATATATATATATACTTCCTTAAACTACTGGGTTAGAAATTGCTGTTTTAACTAAGTAGTATATTGTTTCATGTGTTGTTTCATATGTTGGAGAAGGATATTCTTTTCCTTATTACTCTTTCTGTGAATTGTGCATAATATTTCTGGTAAGGATGATGTCCTTTGAAATAAAATTACGTGCTAAAATTATCTTGATCCTCACAACAACTCCATAAATGGATGACTTTGGTTAGTATAATCAAGTTATAAATGCAAGACCAAACTCTACTCTCTGTGAATTGATAGGAATAATGTAGCCCAAACAAAATATAAACAAAAACTGGCAGTATGCAGAATTGCCCTAGAATAGCCTCACAGTGTTTTAGAATGATTAACAGAAAAACCAAAAAGTTATTAATGGGATGAGAGGGGAAACACTGGCAGTAAGAGTTCTTACTTAAAAGCCAAACTAAAAGAAATTATATATTCAGTGAACAGCATTAAAAAAGGTTCTTTAGAGTGGAAGGAGGCCTGACTGTTTGGGGGTTTTGGGTATTTATTTAAGTCCTGGTAAAACCTATCCATGTGTTGTATTAAGAGGTGTGATGCACAAAAACAATTAGCAGAACTGCACCCAGGGTGCCAAGAATATGTATTGCTGAGATACATTTTTAACATATAAGGCAACAGTTAAAAAGTAGGGATGGGGATATCATGTCAAGAGTGTAGTACATGAGATCTTGGCATGAGGCATTTGTAGCTGTCCTTGAGATAAGCAGAGTAATGGGACAGGGCCATCATGGCCCTTTGCCTGGTTAAAAATAAACACTGCACACATTTCATATGCATCTCTCCCTTCAGTGTGTGGGAGGAGAGAAAAATTCACACAGGAACAGATGCTCTGTTCTTGTCCCTTTCATGGCACCCTCCCAGGTTCTTATCCCTGCCCTTGGCTCAGTGATGCTGCAGTCAAGGGAAAGGCCTCTGTTTAATTCTTAATCCCTGTGTGATGGGAGCAGGTCTATGGATGTAGCTGAGGATTAACGATTATTTTATATATTTATTTACTCATAATAAAGGAATAACTCTTGCATCTTGCGGATAATAAAAACAATTTCTCATTACTTTGGTAAGAATCTTGACAGAATAAAGAAAAAGGATCAAATCTTAATTCAGGGAAGTACTGTCCTATGAAACTGATTCACAGCAAGAATACCTAAGTGAGAAAAAGTACCAAAGAAAACAAAGGAAAGAAATATTCTAGGTTTATTCAATGTGACACACTTTATAAGAAAATCAAAATTTTTTCCTGTCAAAAACAAATATATAGTTGTCCAACATTCTGTTTTGCTTTACAAGTTGCTGGATTTGGTTAATTTTTTTTTCTCCAAATTATTTGCAAACTGCCAATGCAACTTTTGTCTTTAAGATGATGATTTATGGTGAAAATTCGCTGACCCTCTACTGTAGGGCTAAAGTGAAAGTATTCTAGCCAGGTACTCTGAAGATTTTGAAATGAGTATTGATATTTATTAATGCAACGTTCCGTGTTTTGCAAGGAGATTAACGGTGGCGCTTCAGTTGAAGGATTTGTCTGGCTCACATCACATTACACTCAGATTGCATCTGGAATCTCTGATGGCTTTGCTTTGCCTTTGGACAGACGTTCAGAATGCCGGTCAGGAAGGTTAGGGCCATGTTGGCACAGGTATACAGGCTCAGTGGTGGTGAGGCTGATTCTTCTCTTGACTTGAACTAAGTCAAGTGAAACCTCTATTAAACCAGAGGTATTGCTGCAACGCAAAATGAACGTGAAAGGATAGCACAGCACAGGGACTTCCTGCAGGCTCTGTTCTTACTCATTCATTTCTTCAACCTGTGAGGAGCACAGAAGCCACGTACAGTGGCAATGGGACATTACGATGGCAGAACAGGAATGAGGAAGTACCACCGTCCTGCTTCCTCTGCTAAGCAAATACAGTCTGATTTCAGATATGTGTTACATATTTCCAAAATATATGTTAAGGTATAAATTACATCAAACACTTTGTGGTTTCATACTGGGGTAAATACGTATGGTCTTCAGTAATATTTTATTTGCTTTCATAAGATTAAATATGTGTACACAGCTGTTATTGTTATGTGGTGATATTCAATAACTAAATTTAAATTTGTGCAGAAGGCCACATTAAAAAAAAAAATCTGCATTTTGAATGTTTTTCACTATGTCCTTTCTCTTAAGCCACTTTGTTTTTCACAGCCCGTTTCTAATTAATCTATAAAACTTGAATGTCCCTCATACCACCAAGTGGCTCTAGGCCATGAGGGTCCTGGAGCTTCACTTGTTGTGGTGCTTAGGGACATGGTTTAGTGGTGGACCTTTCAGTGTTAGTGCTCAGTGATCTTAGAGGTCTTTTCCAGCCTAAATGACTATATGATACTATGTTTCATTTGCTTTGTGATAAAACATTTTTTTCGGTATCCTTGCGTTTTGGAGCCCTTTCATACCTTCAAATCCCTTTTTAAGACTTTTGCTGCTCTTTGTGCTGCTCTTCCCTTCGTGCTTGTGTCAGGATAGAATCCATTGCCTAAGCAATTGCTCTCATTCCCATTCCTAGTCCCTGCCCTTCCTGAATTCATAAAAAGTGCTGATATGACAGTGAAGCGTTCTGTCAGATAAGTGGTAGACTTCCTGAAACTGTGTTCTCTGTGCAGTGTCTGTTAGTAGGAGTGACTTGCAGCAACAAATCTGCAGTGTGGAACAGAGCCAGAGAAACCATGAGGAATGAAAGATGCCCAGGTTAACCAAGCAAATTGGCTTCTACAGGGGAAAGACTGGAATGTGTGAGAAATTAAGATAGAACTGCTCTTAAAAAGTGCAGAACCATGGTCGAGGGTTCTGTCAGTCTTAATTTCCTACTGTTTTAACGTCATTTCTTCCTTTCTCAGGCATCTGTTAGGAACTCAGTGGTGGTGATACCAGTTATCTGCCACTATTATATTAAGGAGAGGTTTCTTCCAAAATGATAAGAAGTGATGTCTTTCTCATAATAGAGTTGTCATTAAGCTTCATAATCATTGTAGTGACTCGTAGGGCTCAGCATTCCAGCAAAGCCATCAGTGCAGACTGTGAAAATCTTTTCAGTTTGCATGTCAAAGACTTTGAGATATATGAAAAAAATTGAGTCTGTTCCATGGAAATTCTGCATTCCAGAAAGGCAAATCAGTTCAGAGTCGGTGAGGAGAAAGAGCATGGTGATCCATGGGATTAGAAGTGTACAGTGTGAATGTGGGAGCGTAATTACACTACACAGTGAAGTATGGTATAGAAATAATTGATCTAACCACCCCTAAACTATTTCCAGAAGTGAATTAGTACAGCCACGTTAGTTTGGATTTGAATTCAGGTTGAAGAAGACTGGCTGTCTTGGTGACAGGGCACATTGGTTCGAAAGGAATGTGCTAACATATCTGTACTGCTCTTAGAACAAGGGGCATGTGGGTATAGAATGTCCAGAGTGTCTGCACTGACTGGCCTGGTGTCCCAGTCAGCTTGGACCTCTTCATATTGCATACCACGTTGTAAGAGAGCTGTGCTGTAACAGAGCTTGGCTTGATGAGCCAAGCAAAGTGAGTATTAACAGATGATACGATTTCTTTCTCTGAATGGTCCACCAGAGAGGTAAAGCTCTGTTTAAATTAGTGGACTGTGTTAGGAAAGAGAGTAAGTCGTTGACTGACTAGGAATACATTGAGTTTAAAAACCAAAATGAATTTCTGCCAGGGCAGAGACACTTTGAGACTGCCATCTGATCAAGTTATGAAAGAGGCTTTGGTCAGTTTCTGAAAGGGATTGAGTGATATGACTGCAAGTGTAAGACTTGATTATTTGCAGTGATTCACGAGTTCCCTTCTAGTCCTATGTTCTGATGTCTCACAATTCTATTCGAATGGCACAGTCAACAATATATTCCACTACTGAATCATCTGGGAAGAGTAGGGTCCTAATTATACCCTTGTGGAGTAGTATTCTTCTTTTAACTTTCATATATTTATTATCTGCATATCTTTCAAGTATTTTCAACTATTGTATATGTATATATATTTATATATTTCATAGTGATTCATCTGGTAGTCAGAGTATATAACCTTAAAAATGTGTAGGGAATTAGGTTTATTCAGTTATACATTCAATGAAACAATTTTATGTCATCTTGGTTCTTTTTAAATAACAATGATAGAACCAGGGAGGTCCTGGTCAAACTTCTTGTAAAAATACGCCACACAATACACATTCTGATTTCAGTCATTTTAGTCATTAGGTTTTGAGAACTGCTGAATTCAGCCAGATGACAGTCTCCCTAACCTAGTAACTAGATACTTATGGAAAAACATGTCCGGAAGCAGTCATGCTTGCAGTGATTGTTCCATCGTGCTCTTCTAGCCTTCGGTGACTAGGAGACTCTTTTGTTTAATAGTTACTGCTGACCTACTGAATAGAACTGCTGAATCAATGAACTCATGATTTTTTTTGATCCATGTACAGTTTGTGCCTCACAATATCTAATGAAAATGAGTTTAATTTATTACTGCCAAAAAATACATGCCTTCTAATATTTATATTACGAAAACCAGTGAATAACAATTCCCAGCTTACCTTTTTACTAAAATCTATGAATTAATACATTGTCGTCATATTTTTCTTTACATGTTTTTCTAATTCTACGATAATAATATTTTTTATAATGGAATGACTAAAACTCCATATAATATTCATAATGTGTCTGTGGTCTGAGTGTTTACAGGGCAGATTTGTCATGTTTTTCTCTATTAATTTTTAAATAGTTCCTAAGTTTGTTTGCTTCTTTAAGCACCAGATGTTTTCAGATGTTTTTCCTGGTGATATTAGCACCTTATGTATATACATATATGTGTACTTTCTTTTCCTCTCTTAATGTGCATTGCACTTAATGGCACCAAATAGCCTCTGGCATTTTATCACCCATTCATTATTGAACCAAACTCTAAAGCTTTTCATAGCAAGCCCTAGATTTTTTCAGCCTAATAGTTTTGTGTCATCTTGGTTTTTTTTTTATTTTGTTTTATTATGGGTGTACTTTTACACATTGTTTATGAATATATTGAAGGGGCCACATCTCCCAGTCGAGCCTATGTCAGTGAATCCTGAGAAGGAATACAACCAATATTAAATCTGACCTATAAAAATCACTCAGCTTTTTTTTTTTCTTCCTAAAATGAATCTTACAGTTTGAGTTTTATTATTTATTACATAAGTAGATGTATTTTTAATTAATTTTCAGGGTGCAGTTCTGCTTTTCAAAGCATTTATAGGATAATGGGAAAAGAAGACAACAGAAATTTACTGCTTTCTGATGATTTCAATATCACACATGTTGACTTTAATGACTCTAACACTTTTATTTCATCACTGTATGGGATTCTGGCACATAATGACAATTGAAAGTGATTGTCAGGGAAAAGAAATTATACAAAAGAAACTGTTCTTTTTGTTTTTTGAATGTTAGCATGTAAAGGTTGTCTTTGACTGTCTACAATCTTCTATTGGTTTAATCCACTATGCTTACTTATTAAGCTATGAATACCTGCAAATCCTTTAAAGGATTAACTGTATCTGCCTGCTAAGCTTTCCAAGACAGTTAAAAATAACTGCAGGCTGATTCTACTGACACACTAAAAATGGGACCTACTCTACATTTTATGTTGTATTTGCTGCTGCTTTGACAGATGTAATACGGTCTGGAGGTACTTAAACCTACGGAGTTTGGTTGACCAAGTGCTCTCAAAACCCCCATTATAACTAGCAGCTGTTTTGCCTTGTAGCCCATAGGCTTTTGCTTTTCATATGAAAAATGCCGATGACTGAGGACATGCAAGGTGGAAAAAGAAATTCAGCTTAATATCAGTTCACGAAATAAAGGTATTCTTCTTTGAAGAAAAGGCCTTGACTTGCACAAGTGGTCTGCAGTGCAGTCCTTTCTGTAGCTGCAGTCATTGACTTCAAAAAATATGTCTCTTTTCCACATTTTCAAAATTGTTATAATCTAACACAGTATGAACATGTATGCTGAGTGCTGGTTGGTATTATTAGGAGGAGAGCCAAACGGATGAGATCCACTAGATTGGAAGTCTTACAAGTAAACACAGGTTTTGTTTCGACGGTCCAGAGTGCATGAGACAGCAGCATATTAAAATGTGTATTGTCTACCTCTATGCTCTGCTATTCCTGCTGGCTCTCAGGGAAGTCACCACCTTCCTTGGTCAGAGAAGTTAAATTGTGTAATATATAAAATGGAAGCTTTGAGTCAAGGCTTTTCACTTTTCCTTTTGCCAGGTATTTTCTCTCTGAAGTCTTGTACTGGTACAACAGAAATTCCAAATTGCAAAAGGGATGCTGGTAATTTCATCTGGGTGGATTCAACCTTCAATCCCCTAATACTATTTTACACTGCTAAAGGCTGCTAAAATTCTTTAGTTTAGCTACTGCAAGAGCTAAGTTGTTGCTACTTAATTATTATTCTGTTCAGTAATGGGAGGTCTGTAGATTTTCCTTCTCTTCTAAATAGGTAAGCAAACTGCACAATCTAAGCTGAAGGTTCTAGCTCAGACACAATATTCAGTGTAACTCCGTTAACATTCATATGTGCTACTTTATGTCTAAAATACTGATTAAAATTTGTGCTGAGACAACTTCATACTGAGCTATATCTGGGGATTACATTATCCTTTTACTAGTTCTAGCTGAGGGAAGTTAACAAAAACTTGGGAGAGTTACAACATTTTAAACCATTATTATAGTCATTGTCTACCCATGTGTGGCCCTAGTGTGCCTGAGGAGGTGCCACAGTAAAGCAGCTTCATTGCTTCTGATACTTCAGAAGTGTTGCTTAGAACTATTTGCAGAATTTCTACAGTTCACTGTGTTTCACTACTCAGGCAATAGATGACACAGACTTACCAGGTATGTTGTACAGTTCTACTTATTTCAATACTAATTTTTCTAATTAGGTATATATTGCTTAACGTTTGTTTTTATCTGACCTTCATGGCAAACTGTCAAGTTAAATTTTACTCAACATGCATCTTAGAGGGGGGAAATGGACTTTTACAAGGTGCACTTCTTAACATAAACTACTTAGAACTTTGGTATGAATAGATACTAGCACTCTTATGTTTTAAAAATAATAAAAAAAAAAATCTTGTGGAACCCAAGCTTGTCAGATTTTTGCCAGAAACTTGCTGGTTGCCTGCCAGCTTATCTACCCATCCACTTGGCAGGTGGCCCAGCCTTCCAAGAGCTGCAGCTGCCTCTGCATCAGGGATGGCAGCACTTCCAGGGCTGCCGGCTCTGGAGCAGGTGGCCAGATGGACTTCCTCTCAGGTACCACCCAAAGGGTCCCTGGTGTCGTGGGGTAATGTGCTGGGTATGCAGCCTGTCTCCTGGCAGCGTGGAAAGCCAAGGAACTTTCAGGTTTGGAAATGTTTTCTCTTGTGCCAGCTTTTGGTAGTTTTCTAATGAACCGTTTTATAAGTGGACATCCTATTCCTGTCACTAAGCAAGGCCTTGTGTCTGAAAAGAGGGATGTATGCCTTTAACATGTCATTTTATGGCAGTCCTGCTTCCAAGGTTCATGTAGAAGTGACACAAAATCCAATAGCATGGCTAGAGGAATGTTGCTTTTTAAATTGGAATTTGGCTTCAGACAAAGCGTTGGGTTTCGTTGAGGTTTTGTGCTTTCTTTTTTTCTTAACTGACATTCTTGGTTCTCCTACAAATATCTAATCTTATTTTAGATTCAATCAGACCTCAGCAGTATCTTGTGGACCTACATGCAAGTTTTTAATCAGTTAGATATTCATGGTAGTTGATACAACCTTGGTATTAATAATGTATTGTGAAAGAACTGCAAGAATAAATAAAAGCTGATAAGCTTTATGTTGGTGTGTACATGGTTGTTGACCTTAATAGTTTTTTCTCCTATCTTTTTAGGGCTGAGAACAGTACGGTTTAACAGCACAGTGTTCTGGGGTGTGTAACTCTTCCTGTTTGTATAAAAGTAAGTGCTAACTCAAACAGGTTAATAAATAATAAAAGCACAAAGCAATTTTTCTTTCTTTTCCTGATTGTTCTTTAATATTTTACTGCATTTTGAATAGCTTGCTAAAAAACTTATCTTTCCTAATGGAGCTCTACTGCAGAAATAAATCAATCACAATAATAGGCATAGTTGGAGAAGAACCATTTTTTCTGCTCCAGCTATTGCATGTAGATTGCTTCTAGATGCCATATAAATAAACAAATCTCAACTGTATTGAAGCTAAATAATGGTATTGAAAGACACATGTTAATGTAATAAAGCAACTGTGATATGCCAAATATTTTATAGACTATTGTCTGGAGGTGATACCTTTTTTTATTATTGCCCTCAATGAAATTTAATGAAGAATTTTTAATTAACGTAATACACTACAGCATAAGATAATGGTTCTTATAATTAATTTGTCAAATAGAAACCTGATACTATAGAAGATGATATTCTGATAAAATTTCTCCAGTTTGGTAACTTTTTCAGAAACTTAATGATCTAACTTCATGCCTTGCCCCACTGAAGTTAGTAAATTTATTCCTGAAGTTCCTAGTGAGGTAGAGTAGCAGTTTCAGAATCAAGGTGGATAGTCTTTTTGCTTGTATCTACGATGCAAGAAGTGAAGGATCAAACATTGTCTTCTTTGGGTCCAATAGCCTGTCAAAATCAATACAAAAGATGGAAGCACTATAATTAAAAAAAAAAAAAAAGTCCTCTCCTGTTTCTCATCTATTATAATATGTTGAGGTGGAGAAAGTTGGTCTCATGCATTTAGCAGATGCTTCCAATGCTGTCCAAAATGAAACCAAGCTCAGTTGATTTGCCTCTGTGCTATGCTGGCTTTATGTGTATTGAAAGCATTGGAGCTCTGTTAATAATAAAATTAGAATGAAATAGAAATAAGTCATACGCACTGTTTCTTGCTGATGTGATGACAAGTAGTTTCTCTTTGATTTTATTATTCTTTTGCACTAGCCAATATAAAAATTTTGCTACTATGCTTTTCACAACACTTAAGGATTACAAATAGTTGCCTAACTCCTTTTCTGCTTACGAACTTAATAAAAACACGCTTACATGAAGTAGACTATGATAGTCACAGCTTCAGCTACACGCTGGCATAGCTCCAACAGCATAGCTGTTGACTTCATAAGAATTTAGATACAAACTTAAAGTTGAGCCCATGCTTAAGTGTTTTGTCAGTCTGTCTCTCTCTTCCTGTCTCATGGCTCTTACTATCAAATAACGTCTGTGAAATTTAGCTCATGCTGATGTATGAATGAATGTTCAGGTATTCCTGTATGCTCTTTGTACCCAAGTGGTTGATTTATTTACTCTTGTTTCAAGCCTGAAGAAAAGACTGTGACTTCCAGGGTGGTGTGACCCATGTGGGCTCTGGGTGGGAGCAGGGGTGTGTGTATCTGTTTTCAAAGGCAATGTGTGGGCCTCTCATCTAACCAAAACTTCTGTAAGCAGGTAGACTGTATTTCAGAATAAAACCTTATCTGTGAATCTGCTCTAAAACTTGTGCTTTTTGCATCAGTTCTAAATTAAGTCCCCTTCTTTTGTGGCTTTTGATTTAAATCACAGGTATCAATAACTTGATAAACATTTTTTAATTGTATTTAAAAACATTTACAGCAAAGTACTACATCGGTAATAGTAGCAAAGATTTAGAAAGTGAGTTGCATAAGAACTGTTTTATAGCCTGAGATTGTAATCTCATGTACAAACCAAAAGTTATTATGCAAAGGAAAGTATAATCAAATTATGACTGTATGCAGTAGCTTTCATAAAGGTGTAAGTTTTTCTAATACTTAAAAAACTAAGAGATTTTACCAGAAGTGTAACCTCATATTTCTGTGCTTTATGTGCATTCTTCCCCAAAATAGCATTCAGATACAATAACGTTTAGTTGGGCATTTATGCATGTTTGACTGTCTGGAGAGCTGTGGATATTTTTAAACAACAAGTTTTATAACTGTTTTAATTATCTTGATAAATCAGGAACTAAGTATTATTGGCATATATTAGAGTAAAAAAAATACTTTAAGCCCACATTTCCTTAAATTTTAGTTCCTAAAAAGGATGTCCACGTATCTCTTCATATTTTAGTATTTGCTACATGTACTGCAGTTTCCGCTGGCATGTGTGTCCTGTAAGGCAAGGGACATCAGAATCAAGAAATAAACATCTGACCATGTCAGAAATCCAATTAACTCTGACAAGGGCTAGTAAAGTCAAGTGAATAACAAAGCACTGCTGTCTGGAAGCAGCTTTGCAGACGGTAGGACACCAGCTGGACAGAGCAAAAGTACTTCAGGCAGCTGAATTTTCTACATCCACTAAGACCATCTTATACCCTGGTGAGGTCACAGCACTATAGCATTTTCAAGTGTCAGATCTCATCTCTTCACTGTTTCTAAGCGGCAGAGAGGAGGAGGGAAGCATTCCCCTCACAGAATGTAAAATATTTGCTAATGTCATTACAAGGTAACGCAGTGAAGCAGAAACTGCCGCTAACATCACGCAGCCTCTCCTCAACCACCACTGTGGTGGGTTATGATAAACCCTCCGTAGATTTCAGTGCAACAATCCTCAGGCAGAAATTCTGGTGGTTGTCTAATCCCAGGACCTGGGCGTGTTAAAAGTAGCTCTCCTCTCCCTAGCTCTTAACACACGTGGTTATCTTATGTCCCATTTAAACGATTAAATGACTGCTTTGCTACGTTCATTCATGCTTGAGACTCAAAAATGTGGGTGAATTTCTCATCCTGACTGTAGCAGGGTCAATCTAGTGACATTCCTTTGGCAAAGCTATTTTGCGTTTATCTTGAGAGGGGAATCTGATCCCCGACCTTCTGACTAGAAATTGAAGTTGTTCCCTGCTTGTTTCCAGATAGAAAGGAAATATGTCCTCGGTTTCCTTTATCTGTGTAACTCAGACAACACTGTATTACGCTTGGAAGTTCTACAACTTGGTTTCTTTTCTTGCTCTGGCCTATTTCACAGTCGTGCAGTATCCCTAAGTAAAATGCTCGCTTGCCATTTACACTGGAGTAATGGAAGAAATTTTAGACCCCTCAAGTATTATACAATATTCAGTGTTACTACTGTTAAGTGTCAGAATTATTTGCAGCTCCTAATAACCTACTTTTCTAGTTGCCAGAACAGTCAAATGTGTAGTTTCTCAGTTTTAACATGAGCACTAAAACTGAAACAAACAGCTATCCTCAGCTTTGGGATGGAGGAAGGAATGTTTCTTCCGGAAACAACATGAGAATTTGGGTTAGCTCATATCTCACAGCTAGTTTGCAGCTGACTAGCACTGGAAATTTCCCAGCACTTTCCTAATATTTCTATTTAATTGAAACTAACATTATATTAACTTCAGCAAAATTTTCCAAAGATAGAGTTCTCAGGTTTAGAATGGGCCCTCTGTTCTAGAAACCAGAGACAGATACACACAATGACTCAGTGGTTGGGTTATTAAATTATTAGATTTAGAGCAGGAAGCTGAAACTGTTTCCCCTCTCCTAATTCTACATGCTTGTATTCACTGCACCTTTTGAATCTTGCAGAGGAGCAAAAAGTCTGTGTTTTTTTCTAGTTAATCTTAGTCTTGGTCCCATCTTTCCCGACACTGAGAAATTAACATGGGGTGAGATGGGTAAATTTACTTTTAAGCACCAGGATGGTCTCTGAACTCAGGAAAAGGAGCAAGGAGATAATAATGTGCAAGATTGCTTCTACAGAAAATTAAAAATTAAACATATCATGATGCTTCTACATTTTTCTAACTGCACTGAAACTTGATCTTCTTGCTACAACTTTGGACTCAAATAGAATTTAGCAAATGGATATATGCAGTAGATGCAGCACAGGCATATGCTGACATACGATTACCATATGTCAGTCCATGGTGATTGTTGAGCTCCTGAGACATGTTTTGTTCTTTAAATAGCTCTCCGTCTTTTTAACATTTTGGAACACATTGACTATTTTCATTATGCTTTTTTCTCTTTCCTTTGAAGCCACACTCATTTACGACTGACTTGGTTTAGGCAGAAAGGACTGGTAGAAGGAAGCTAAATTAGCTTTTGGAGATTACTAGCACAGTCAAATATATTTGGAACTCTAAGAGTCAACATGACTCTTCAACTGTTGAAATAAAATGAAGTCTACAATAATCTTTATAAATAAAGAAAACATATGGATTGGGATTTTTGCCCTGAGTTCATCCAGGATCACATACAGTATTTTATTCCTGGTGCATAACACAGCAAGTTAAAATTTAATTAGAAAAACCCACAAACCAAAAACCTTTGTATTTAATTATGTATCATTAAAACCTGAGAGTTTGACTTGAACCGGAGACCATCTGAGTCAGAAGCTCACGGACTCCCAGAGAGAACAATGGTAGCTGTCAACAGCTGGTTTTCACTACAAACAAATAAATTTGATATTTTCATATGATCTGCAGATGTGCCCCACAAAGGCATTTAGATGGAATTTTTACAGAGGCCTACAATTTTAGGCAAATAATAGGTAAACAATCATCCTATCTCCTAAAAAAACCCAACTCTATCCCAATAGTGTTAACATCTTTCAACAAATTGTGTGACAGTCTTATGTTCATGAGTTTTTATAAGTTTTGAAGGAAAAAATACTTTAAATTTACTTAAATGCCCGTGAGAACTCTAAAAAAAGTAAGGAAGAATAATGAGAACGCACACAACGATTCTAATGCGCCGTGTGAAGGTAGAAGAATTGTACTGAACACATTCTTTGGCTTTTGCAATATCTTATATAGGCTTTATCGGCAACATAATCTGTAACTTCAGCGAAAAAAGAATTGCCTTATACTTCTCGAGAGAGAAGTCATCTCTTTCTGCATGTCTGAAAAAATGCTGAGAATAATAACTACCATAAACAAATCCTTAGTAAGAATTTACTTTTCCAATTCAAAGATTATTCCTGCCTGGAGACATAACATAATTTCTCAATAACCTCCAGCCTCCTAGGAGCTGCAAACCAAAGACATCAAGTGTTAGACTTTCCTACAAAGTGTTCATAGCAGCTGAGGCCTGCACAGGAAGAATTCTTAAGACTGTGCTGAAAGAAGGAACGTTTCCTCAAAGCCTCTGATTTGACACAGGTACATTTGCTTTCTATCTCAGCATCTCAGAAAGGGTCAAAGCTCTGCAGTGGGGAAGGGCATAAAGTAGTGCTTGACACATTGGACATAAACACATATGTCATGCAGACATCCTCCTGGTATGAATAAATCAATTCCTGCTTGCACTAAAAGGCACTGATGTAAAACAAAATGTTTTAGAGACCTTTTACTCCTAACTGTATAACACTGGAAATTTTGCCCCTCTGCAAGTTATGGATTGGGCCTTAGTATCCTTCTGTTGAAATAAAGGCACTGCTGTCAATTTGAGTAAGTGGAAACCAAAGGCCCCTAAGCTTTGGGCTAGCCTTCTCTACAGGAAAGTAAACAACCCAAAATGTATAGTGATATGGGGATAGTTCTTCTCCCACAAACTCTTTGGTTTCCAGATTAATTGTAACTGGGTGCACCGATTTCTTCTGGGTGACACTGGAAGGGAAAAAATGACAAAGATGATGTGAAACCATATGTTGTTTCTTATCCTAGGAAAGCCTTGGCACAATTTGGGTGTTCTCTGGACTTAAACCCATTAGCAGAAAAAATATAATGATGCTATTATGAGACCAAATGGAGGGACAACACATAACAATACCATATGCAAGCAAAATCAGAGCAGAGCTAGAATGAGGGAAGGGGGAGGTAGATGATGGCATGAAGTTATTTATCAGGTACTATAATGTGAGAGAAAGAAGAGCACCTCTTTTCAAAAGGGAATCATAGAAATTTATTATGATATCATTCCTCTAAATCCCTTATGTTCCAGTGTTCTCTGTGTTTCTCAGTGGTACCCCCTTGCTCTCAGGAGTTTTGCACCTGCTTGTTCTATTTCTGCATCCCAATATTGGCAAAGTCCTGTCTGTCTAAGCTTGTCTCTCAGGTTTAGCATCTCTATTTGACTGTGAGCAAAACTGTCACAGTGGTAAACACTGTCAGAAAAATATTATCTTTTTTTTTTCCTTTGCATGTGAAAGCAAGAGGTAAGAAGGCCTTACTCAAGGTATTTTCCTGGCACTGTGGCTGCAAGGCAAAGGTTTTTGTTCCTCCCCTGCACCACCAGCAATGCATGTTCCAGCATCAGAGTAAAGAGCAGGATCTGAAACAAGTAAAACAGTGTCACTCAGAAACTGCAGGAGTGAGAAACATTAGAGGGCTTCATTCTGCCTGTGAAGCTTTTTTGTAGACAGTGGAGGCTGCTGTGAAACATATCTACATGGGACAGGTGAAAGGGGAACTTGATGCTTCTTAGAAGTCCTGTGGTTGAGGTTTTGTGAGATAGCTTTGTTTCAGGTGGTTTCAAAATGGGTGATAGAGATGTGTGGTACTGGGCCAGTTCCCACCTGATGCAAAATAATTTCTGTGTGAGGATATACTGGAGATGTGAGGAACCTCAGCTCCTGCTGTTTACAGCTTTCAGTCTACTCCTGCTGCTCTGAGTGACTTGCTAAAGTAAACATAGCCTATGCTGGTTTATTCTCTAGCTTGCAACGCACCCTAATTTTCCAGGAAAATATGGCACCGTGAAAGCAAAAATGCTGATTTTAAATGAGATTCACATCAGTCTGTTTTATTGACTTTGAGAGACAGATTCAGAAAAAGAGGATTACCAAGCTGAGACTAATAGCTACGTCCATCATACTTACACTACTTTACATTGTAAATAAGAATTCCATCGGCCCATCAGAAAAGGACCTGGGGGTGCCGGTTGACAGCTGGTTGAACGTGAGCCAGCAGTGTGCCCAGGTGGCCAAGAAAGCCAGGGGCATCCCGGCCTGTATCAGGAATAGTGTGGCCAGCAGGACCAGGAAGTGACTGTCCCCCCATACTTGGCACTGGTGAGGCCACACCTTGGGTGCTGTGGTCAGGTCTGGGCTGGTCACTACAAGAAGGACATTGAGGTGCTGGAGTGAGTCCAGGGAAGGGCAATGGAACTGATGAAGGGTCTATAGAGCACATCCTAGAGGAGCAGCTGAGGGAGCTGAGGTTGTTTAGCTTGGAGAAAAGGAGGCTTAGGAGTGACTTTATCACTCTCTCCAACAACCTGAAAAGGAGGTTCTAGCCAGGTGGGGGTCAGACTCTTCCCCTAGGCAACCACCGACAGAACAAGAGGAAATGGCCTCAAACTATGCCAGGGGAGGTTCAGGTGGGACACTGGGAAGAATTTTTTCACTGAAAGGGTGGTTAAGCATTGGAACAGACTGCTGATGCAGGTGGTGGAGCCACTATCCCTGGAAGTATTCAAGAAACGACTGGATGTGACACCTAGTGCTGTGGTTTAGTTGGAATGGTGGTGTTCTGTCAAAGGTTTGACTCGATGAACTTGGAGGTCTTTTCCAACCTTAGTGACTACGATTCTGTCACCTGTAGGGGGGAAATAGTATTTAAACATGCCTTGCTTTATTGTACAGTGCCACCTAGGGGGTAAAGGATTTTAAACTTTACAGTGGCAAAGGAGAGGGACCTCTATTAATAACAGAGAAAGTATTTCTTACATTAAATCATTTGTCTTTTGGAATGTGGGCAAACAAATTGCTGTTGAGATTTCCATACTGTGGAATCTGGCAAAAGAATTGTAACTCTCACAGTTCCCTCTGGAGCTGGCCATACTGTCTTCCATAGTCTGACAGTGATTGAAGGTGTCACAAATCCTGATTTTCTCCTCTACTAGCCAAGTCTTGCTCATATGATCAGTGGAGAGGTTATCTACCTCTCATTTACTGCTGCAAAGCTGGGTAGGAGATTGTTGTATTGCTGCTTTTGAGTCTCCAAGAACTTAAAGTAGAGCCTTAAAAAGTTTGCTGTGTGAGGCCAAAAGCAGAGAGGAAACCCTGGCCTACTTCTACTTAATCTAGTCTGCTGAAGAAGGTACTGTACAAGGCAGGAATGAGATGCTGGGACTACTCTCTGTCTGGAAGCAGCTTTGTTTTATTCCCCCTGAAAACTTCCCCCCTCCCCCTACACATTCCAAATTACATTTGGCTCCTTTGGGCTTCTTATGATTCAGCCTAGGAATGGGCAAAAGAAACTTAGAAAAGTCTGCCTATTTCTGTATCATATTTGTTTTCTTCAAAATGAGTTTTGGGTTAAAAGCCTGAATTGTGGTAATTTCTTGCCTGAAAGAACAAAACTTTGGGAGAGATAATATTTTAGAAGTGGGGTTCCCCCCGGCCATTCACACACACTTTTTTATTCTCTCAAATGTTATTTGATTTTATTCTGTACCTTCCACAGCAGATGGTGTGCCTGCCTCCCTGAGTCCAGAGACTCCGAGCAGAATCCAAATTATACATTCATGTAGGCAAGAAACCCACTCCCCTGTCCTTAGAGGAAGGTACTGATGCTACCACAATATTTTTGAAGGAAAATTTTGATTGCATGACTGTATGTTTGAACGGCAATAAAGGGTAGGTGTCTCTTCCCTTGCTTTAGTACCCTCCACAACATAAACAATCAAGATTTGATTATTAGTAAGAAGGGAGGAAATACCTGATTTTATTTGTGTTAAGTTCCTTTTTAAAATCATACATACTGAAAAAAAGAAAAAAAGGCCAGCTGACACAAATGCTTTGTCTGTCCCTTCGAAATGGAAAGAAAAAGAAATTATTTTGGAACTACAAGCCACAAACATGGCAGAATGATACAGGAAGATATACCAAAGCTTGCTGTAAGTACCCCTCAGGTAAACAAGTCCTGTGGTAAAATCATGGCAAGATGGATAAAGCAAACTTTTACAACTGTCCTCTAGATGTCATGATGTAGACTAGAGAAACAGCTGAGTATCAGGGCTGCCACACTTGAAGCTAAATGAGTTTTGACAAGATTGTTAGAGAAAAGCTACAGTAGGGAATGGTAAATTCACAGTGGTGCCCATCCTGATGCAGAATGCTCCAGAACAAGCAGGCTACCGCTCAGGTACTGGCAGTAAACACTGTACCAAGCCTAAGGGAGAGGGACACATACATCCACAGCAGGTCCACATGGGGCATTCCAGCTCTGTCACTCAGGGTGAATTTTTGGTGACTTTCTTGTTTTGATAAAAGTGAGAGAGAATACGCAGCTACACTTGTAACACAGTGCTTTTGCCTCCTTAGGTTCTATTTCTTACCAAAACAGCATGGTTTTTACATATATGTGTACCTATAAATAAAATGACAACATAATAGCGATGATAATGTAAGTTATTAAAAGCAATTTGGAATATTCAGAACTTCAGTTACAAAATAGAAAGAATCATACTGCTCTTCAAATTCTTGAAATAACCTTTTCAGAATCTTCCATTTTATGGGGCCTGGCCCATTAAAAGCTGTGGCCTAAAGGTGTTCAGAGCTGGTGTGTCTTAAAGTGTATTTCTTTCTTTCCAGCTGTATCCCTCTGTTAAAGGAAGCGTCACCTACCCTTGCCTACAAACCTTACTTCTCTGAAGAAAACCTTTCAAGGTGCAGTCTGCCTGAGATAGTCTGGTCTTTCTTGACAAACATTGTCTGCTGGCAACAAGGCCAAAATCATATAATGTAAAACCTGTAAATCAGAACTGAGTATATCTACACTTGTTGTCACAAGTGGAAAAACAAGTCAGTGTTTAACAGGAATAAATGAAGAAGAGGCAGAGGAAGTCTTGGAGTACCACATCTGGAGAAATAATACAAGAAAGTGTTCCCATATTAAGAGGTGACAACATTGTGGAAGCAGTGTCCACACTGTGACACAGAGCAAGCACACAGAGGCTGGTGGCAATTAAGGGTGATTGTCCCTGTGTCTCAGGAGCTTGACTCCAGGGGACAGAGGCACAGGAATCCTTTTGGTGCCCGGCAGCGGATGCCCCTGAGGCCCTTTCTAACCTCATCCCTCCTTCCATTGTATAGAGATGGGAGTTGAAAAGAGAGCCCCCTGTCTGGCTCCTCTGCCAGAGAGATCCCACCCAAGAATCTGAACAACACGTGGTTGCTGAGCCCACAAAGATACATTTTAGCACAGGCAAATACTTAACTGCTGTAGAGAGTATATCCAAGTCATGACAAAATCAGTTAGGTTGGAAAAGATCTCTGAGATCATCGAGTCCAACCTGTGACTGAACACCACCATATCAACCAGACCAAGGCACCAAGTGCCACGTCCAGTCATTTCTTGAACAACTCCAGGGATGGTGACTCCACCACCTGGAGCAGCAGCCTGTACCAGTGTTTAACCACCCTTTCAGTGAAGAAATTCTTCCTAATATCCAACCTAAAGCTCCCCTGACACAGCATAAGACTATGTCCTCTTGACCTATTGCGACTGTCACGGAAGAGAGGCTGACTCCCACCTGGCTACAAACTCCTTTCAGGCAGTTGTAGAGAGCAGTATGGTCACCCCTGAGCCTCCTTTTCTCCAGGCTAAACAGTACCAGCTCCCTCAGCTGCTCCTCACAGGACTTGTGCTCCAGACCCTTCACCAGCTTTGCTGCTGTTCTCAGGACCCACTCCAGCACCTCAATGTGCTTCCTGAACTGAGGGACCCAGAACTGAACACAGTACTCAAGGTGTGGCCTCACCAGTGCCACAGAGGTACAATAATTTCACAAACATTTAAAAAATGTTTAATATTCGTGACTCTGCCAATGGCATTTATCCCATGTCTGGTACTTTAATGGCAAAGATAATGACAACCACAATAAATGCTATTTGGAAGTGACAAAGGAAGTGCTTTGCCTGCCCCCCCCCTCCCCACCCAGCACTGAATTCCAGGGACACTTCAACCTCCTGGTGTGAACCTGGCCTTCTTCAGGTCTCTGGTGCACAAACAGCCACGTAGGAAGGAATACAGGATGCAGACACCGGGCCACCTTGTCACTTTATTATGGTGATGAGTATCTTTACCACAGTTTAGATAGTCAGGCTGATAATCCACATAAACTAGTGAATATGTTGAAGGTTTCCTCATCACTACCTGGTGACACCTGATGGAAGCCCTCAGGTCACCACTACCAGCAGGGGCTGCTCCGGAGGGAATCACGAAATCAAAGAATGGGCAGCGCTGGATGGGACCACAGTGGGTCACCTGGTCCAACTCCCCTGCTTGAGCAGGGTCACCCTAGAGCACATTGCACAGGATTGCACCCAGACAGCCCTTGAGTATCTCCAGTGAGGGAGACTCCACCACCTCTCTGGGCAACCTGTTCCAGTGCTCGGTCACCCACACAGTAAAGAAGTTCCTCCTTTTCAGGTGGAAGTTCTCGTGCATCAGTTTCTGCCCGTTCCTATTGCCCTATTGCTGGGCACTATAGAGAACAGCCTGGCTCCACCCTACTGGCACCCCCTTTTAGATGTTTATACACATTGACGAGGATCCGGCACGCCCGAACGTGGCAGCAAGGACAAAGCCCGTCCGAGACAGCAGCACAGGACGCTCCGTTCCGCCGCAGTCCCGCTCAGTGTCCCCCCCGGCCGCTCCGGGACCCCATGAGACAACATGGCGGCCCCGCCCTCCCCGCTCCCCCCGCCGGCGTCCTGACGTCACGTCCGCGCTGCCCCGGTAACGGCCGGACGTCGCAGGCGCGCCGGGAACCCGGAAGCGGCGGCGAATCGGTGCGGGCGGCGCATCGGCGGGGCGGGCCCGGCGCGCGCAGGGCGGCGGCGGCGGCGGCGGCAAAGTAGTCCCGGGGGGGCAGCGGCCGGCTGTCGGCGGCGGTGGTTGGAGGTCGGTCAGCGCCTGTGGCGCAGCGCGGAGGGGACTCTCGGCAACTCCCGGCGCTCTCGGGCTGCGCGGTGGCGCACGGAGTGGCAGCGGAGATGGCGGCGGACAAGTCTGCGGGTGAGCGGGGGGGAAGCGGCGCGGCCCCGCCGGGCCCGCCCCGGGCCCGGGCTGCCCGCGCGGAGGGATACATGGCCGCATGGGCTGGCCCTGCCGTGTGCTGTGCCCTTCCGCCGAGGAAGTAGTGCCCCGTTGCCCGGGGCCGCGGTGGCCGCCGCGAGGGGCCTGGGTGACACCGGCCGGGTCACCCACCGGGCCGGACGGGCCCTCCCTGCCCTTGGCAAGCGGCGCTCAGCTCTTGTCCTCTCCTGGCCTGGAAAGGCTCGGTGGCAAGCGTCCTATGGACTTGCTGGCGGGGAGGGGATGTTTTCCGGGGTTTAATAACCCCTGCAGAAGTCGAGCTTCTGCGTTAATTTGTTAAACTGGGGCAGGCGGAAAGTGCAAGAGAGATTATAACTCCTGGTGGTGCTGCTGGAGTTCAGGCAAATTCCTCCAGGGATGCTGCTTTGGTTCCAGGGCATGAGTGGGTTCTCACTGAACTCGGGCCTGAAAGGACCCTGTAGAGAGAAATCACCGAGATCACTAAAAAATAAGTCGTCATCTGGTAAAAAGGCAAAATAAATTTCAAATGCGGTTGCTGTGTAACTCCCTAACACTGATAAGCTCCTGCTTGTCCCTCCCCCATAAGATTCCCCATCATGCACGAAGTCTTCGTTGCAGGAATGGTCCTTCCCTCAGATGGCAGCTCGGGGCGGGTTGGAGAAGAGGGTGATGTGGAGGAAAGCCTTACTTATGGAATTGCACAATTCTACTTAACAGAATTGTAGAATATCCTGAGTTGGAAGGGACCTACAAGGATTATTGAAGTTCAACTCCTGGTCCTACACAGAACCATCCCCAAGAGTCACACCATGTGTCTGAGAGCATTATCCAAACATTTATTGAACTCTGACAGGCTTGTGTGAACTCTGACAGGTGCTGTGACCACTTCCCTGGGGGCCCTGTTCTAGTGCCCAAACACCCTCTAGGTAAAAAAATCTTTTCCTGATATCCAACCTAAACCTCCCCTTACACAGCTTCATGCTGTTCCCTTGGGTCCTGTCAGTGGTCAGCTGTGTTCTTTGGGTTTTTTTCAGTTTGTTTTATGTGATGGGAGCATTTTTTTCTCTGGATGCTAAATATGAAGTGCCTCAGTATCTGGAAAATAATTATGGGAATGATTAGTACACTGTACTGAGTGATGTTTACTAAACTATCATGTATTTTCTAGGAACTGTAAGTGACTCCTAAACTACAAGAAAAAAATTGGCATTAATTTTTCAATATTTTTTGTTGCTGTTCTTTGAAGTGTTGAAGGAACTTTTCAGTTCCTTCAGAGATGTGAGCTAGGCAAGATGTTCTTTTCATAACAGCAAGCTACAATTAGCTTTCCACTGAGATGTGTTCGCTTTTTATTGCACAGCACAAAAGAAGCCTATTATACCTATACTGGTAGTGAAGGCTTCATACAAGAAGTCTTGTATAACTTATCTTGATAACAAACTGTTATCTTATAAAGGCTGGACACTGGCTGGTCTTCATACCTTTCAAAATGCTTTTGGAGCAAGAGTCATGTGATAGATTCCTTACCTTTCAAGAAAGAGATTATCCCCCTGCCTGTAGAGTTTGGAAATAAGAAATAATTCCAGAGATACTCTGGTGTTCAACAGCACAGTTCATGCAAGATGTAATTTACAGGGCGTAGGAACAAGAGAGCTCAGGAACAGCAGTCCTTGGAGAAACGGAGAGCAGGTATGAGAAGGATAATGATTGCAGTCACTCTCAGGTGTCTTCAGGTATGTGTATGTGGGAGATATGACTTCTTGTTGCTTTTATGATCTTGTGGCAGCAAGCCCATGAGGAGAGCAATCTCCCATGTCAGGTGGCAGTCTCATGCTTTTCCTTGTTCTCCTCTCATAGAGCCAGTTTTCCCGAAGTTCTGCTGTCCACCATGATGTAACTTCTCCAGTAGGAGCAGCTGCCTCCTCGTGCAAAGCAAACCAGCCTCCGTGACATAGTGTTTCTGCTTCTCAGTCCCAGGATCAATAGCTAGGAAGATAATTTCCTGGCTTGATTCTTTTACTTCCAACTCAGTGCAGCAGCTTCCTCCAGATCAAAATCCAAGTGGTTGATTTTTACATACTTTTCCAGGTTACCCTTTTTTGCCCCTCATCACGAGCCTGACAAGTTTTAGTTTTGGAGTTTTTCTGCACTCATGAAGGTTGGACAAATGGAGGGTTAAACAAACGGGTCCATCTGTTAATACAATTTACAGAGACAAAGCAAGTCCTGTCATTTCTGAAGCGGAGACTCCGCACAGTTCTGGATATTTCAGCTGATAGTTGTAGCTGCTGTGCGGATGGGAGCGTGTCGGAGGTGCCTGGTGTGCCAAGTATTACCCACACCAGGTGCTTCTGTGAGGACACTGAATGCCGCTAGATCAGAGCAAGCAAGTGGTGTGCTGTACATATTGCCAGGGAACAATTTTCCTGCCTGTTCCACTTTGAAATACTTCAAGGAATATGGAAGTAATAGTGTTTTTTGCAAGCACTGGGGTAGCCATTTGCAGCCAAGAGGAGTACTTCCACCCCGCCATCCAGGTGGAATTGGTGGATTCTGTTCAGTATCTTGTGCTGGCTTTCAGGTGACTCTTGTTGGAAGGATCTCATGCTAATAAAGATGAGCTGAAGCAGTAGATCTCAGGCTAAACAAGAATGTCAGTATTACATTAGACTGCAATGACTTTTAAGTCTTTAACAGGTTTCAAATGTGTTTGGACAAAAAGGGCAGAGAGTATCCAAAGCATTTTTTTCCAAAGGACAAAACTATGCTGTGAACTAAGTTAGCTGGACTTTATTTTATTTTCTTGATAAGCTTCCAGTTCAGGTTTCACAAACCTGCTTTTTTTACTGAATGGTAGTAGACGTGATTGATAAGATTACAGCCATACAACTGTCTTTATAGGAGAAGGGACAGCTCTGGTTTTGCTTAAAGATGGGTTTTTTTTAATGTACCAGCAGGCTAACAGACACAGTGAAATCTGAAGACCTGTCCTGATTTTTCCCTAGGAAATACATAAAACAGCTGTGTAAGTGGTGCTTTTATTACAGATCTAAGACAAGTGTCTCTTGGTTTACCTGTCACTTAACTGAAGACATTTCACTTCAGGATTCAGACTTCATTTGAGATGCTGGTTTTACGAACCTGCATACAATGGCAATAATCAGTAATGCGCTCGGTAGGTGATGCCTCTGTCCTAGGTAAACTTGTATGTGAGGAACCTGTTGGTCAGACTGAGTGTTATTAGCTTCCAAAGTTTTGGAGTCCCAAGGCTCTGCACTGTGTTTATCTTTACTAGCACAATGTCAAAGTCATGCTGAGCAAGTAAAGCAGATATTGCCACTGTTAGTGTGAAAGTTTGAGGGAAGTTCCATTTGCTGCTCTTCTAAAGATCCTTGGAGCAAATAGCTTTCTGTTCATCTCTATAACCATAAGGTTTAGAACAGGAATTAAATCTGTGCTATATTTAGCTCAGAGGAGAGGTGCTTCTTGTTCCTTTCCTTTTTTGCTGCAGAAAGCCTTTGGCACATCAGAAATTTTCTGATCTTTTTTGTGGTTTAAATTTCTCTTCTGCCTTTCCCTTTCAAGGAGAAGGCAGAGCAAGTGGTGTTGATCAATGCCTTATGCAGTCAGATTTTATAGCAGGTGTAGGCCCCTGGGGGTCCATCCCTCCAGAGTACTGAAGTTGCTGAATCCTGAATTTTGTCTCAATCACAGTGGGTCATGCTTGCAGGTGTAAGGTAGCTGAGATTTTAAAATCTCAACTTTGTTGACATCATGATGAAGGATGAAAGTCACGACCAATTAACGATTCTCGCTCAAATATGTTATTGCAGAGGGCAGTGGAAGGGATGTCACCATCTTCCCAGCAACAGGCACAAACTTGATAGATTAATAAGTCTGTTTGATGCTCAATGTGGATTTTAATTGATGAATCTTTTGAGTTTTGGCTGCCCTTTACTGTTGTTGTTTGTCCTATATTTGTAAATTTTCTAGTCGCTAGTAGTGATCCAGATATATTGGTGATGATGGGGAATGGATTTTACAGAGGAGCTCAAAACAAAGTGTTTTCATTTGTTCAAAGTCAAAACAAAATTAGCAGAGTTTGCACTATATCTCTGAATTCTAGGGAAGAGAAAGAAGGCTTTGAGTTTGCAAAGCATACCTAGCCTGATAAGATAGCAGAAGGTAGGTTGGAGCAAATCTTCCACTGTGAAATTCAAGAAATAATTTTCTGCAAAAGTGGAAATCATAGCTGGTTTATAAAGTCTTTGTTTCAAAAACATTAAATTATTTTTGTATGCTCTGGCACATTAGTAAACACTTTTAAAAATTATCTGTCTGGTGTGGTGGTTGTGTGGTTGGGTTTCTTTCCTCCAGTAGTTTGTGTTTAGCACAAGGAAGGGCTTAGTGATTTGGGGTTTTTTTCAGCTTTTTTGACATGGAATGTCCTTACTGTGCTTTTTAATGCAACTTCACTGAATTCTTAATTACATTATGACAAAAGGATTTAGTTGACTTCTTTCTGAAAAATATGCTCAATGATGACTGAGACAAACTATTAGGAATTCTATTAAAAGAAATTGAAGACAGTTATAACATTATTACATTGCTGTATTAATGCATAAAGGGTCCACCATTATAACTGCTGGAGATTGTTCTTGTTTTCTTAATCTGGAAAACGATATAGTAGAACTGGAAGAGATTCTGAGAAAAAGATAATGTGAGGAAGATGCAGAATAAACTGCTCCTGCTCACCTTGAAAGAGAGATGATTCAAAGAAAGTTCTGTAAGATTTGGAGTGAGGATGACAGAGTGAATAGGCAGCATTTGCTTGTGCCTTGCAGTATAATTGCCAGACAGCACTGGATGGAATATACTGAAGAGTACAAAAGTATAGAGAGTTCTCTTAAATAATGTATCAGATCTATCACTGACTATTAACAATGATGGTTCTATTGCAGCCTCTTCTTTAGGGAGATACTTTTCCAAAGCAGGGAACTGTGTGGAAGTTCCAGTGTTTACTCTGGTTTTTGTTGATCCCTAGAGCATCCCTTGCTTGCTGTTTAGGAAGCAGTGTACAGGATGCATGGGTTTTTCATCTCGCCCAGCGTGGTACCTATTTTATGATGCATGGCCTTCACTGCTGGTTTTTGAGCAAAATAAGACAATCCTATTGTATGGTTGCAGCTTTAAAGAAATCTAAAATGTATGGATTGTCAGTTAACTTGCAGGAGTTTGGTTATTGATTGAGCACAGTAATTTCCACTTTATGGAGAGGAATTCACTAGTATAGAGTAATGTGGGATACTGTAGTAGGAGTTGTAACTTGGGCTATAGATAGTGTAGTAGGGAGACTGCTGCTGTTATCTGGAAAATTACTTTTACTGGCAGGAGGGTCTTGAGAACTGGAAGAAGGAAAATGTTTAAGCTGCATAGCTGTCATCAGACTAGCAAACTTTCTTGCAATCTTCTGTCCACTTTACAGATCAAGGTACTGAGAAACATGAAGGAGCGGGTACTTCTGGGATTACTGATCAGGAGAAGGAATTGTCAAGCAGTGCATTGCAAGCTTTTCAGGTGAGACAAAGCCAAACTCTGAGACTTCTAATTTACCACATAACTGCTAAATGGGCTTAAATAATTGTTTTTGCTGTTTTCTTAATACAGTTGCAAATACATCAAGAGAATATTATATCAAAAGTAGCACTAGTTGTGTTGTAAAACCAGCACATGCATTTTCTGTGTGATGTGATGTGAGAAGACTGAATGGGATACTTGAACAAGAGCATGTTTAATCTTGATTCTAAAAACTCAGTAACCTTAAAAGCTATATGATGATTTAATTAGAAGAAGCAGGCTGCTATTCTGTGTCAGCATTGGAAATGCATGATCTCTCTGAAGCATTAATCATTTCAAGCTAAAAATGTTGTGTTAACAGATCTAAAGGAACCACATGTATTTAAAAAACAGCAAGGAAGCAAACCTTTTTGTGTTTTAGCATCATTCTTCCACAAAAAGCATTGTATACTCCTCTGTCACTTTGTATTAAAATATATTCTTCAATGCATAACGCCTATAGGCAGTATTTACTGCCTGTTTTGTGTTTCTTGGAAGATTTTTTGGTGTGTATTAAAATTCAGGTACCAGGACTTCCAGTTTGTTTCTTTCCTTGTATTGCCTCCTAATTTTATTTAGTGTGACAGAAAGTATAATTGCTCTTCCTTTAAATTGTTGTATCTCTTTTTCCAAAATGCCTCATGTTAATTCAGTTTTGGATGTGTGAAATAAACTGGGGGGCAGAATTTAAATGCTCTCTTTTGAGATACCTACTTGTGTGTGTCACTCAGTACTTTAATTTTGTCTGGATTGTTGTTATGTGAAGTGCATGCCGTTGGTCCTTAAACTGACTACAGCTGATGTTGTTCACCAGTGTCTTCTTGAATGCTGTCTAGCTCAATTATTCTTTTTCAATAACGTTTTTATCCTTGCCATTTGATCCTAAGAACTGAAGGCACATGAAAGAGTTGTTTGTTTTTTCACCTTGGCCACAAATCTACATGCCTAAAATACTTTTGATCTACCAACAACTTCATCTTTACTGGTCCAGTGTGCCTGGTCTATCTCTTGATGTTTTTCTTGCTTTAAGAACTCCCTAAATTCATGGAGTTCTGAGGTAGCAACAGATGAGAGCAGAATTAATCTGATGCCTTGTTTGCCAATTTTCTTGCTACTGAGTAGCTGTAAATAGCATTGTGGACTGTCTTGCGTGCTGCTTTATTGTATTACACCTCCAGTTTCAGTCTTGATAGGATTCCCATAAAATTGGTTATTGTATTCCACATCTTGTCTAGTAGAGGGGCATAAAGGACTCTTAGCTGATAAAAAAACATCACAAAATAAGCTGAGCATTCAAAGGTTCAAGGTTTGTAGTCCAGCCATGATTCGAAGCCTTGTTGCTGTGATCTGAAAGTTACTCCTGGTGAAGAGAAGCTCGGAGTGTGAGCATGGGAAGAGAATCACTGGGAGATGAACTGTCTCAATTTAAGAACACACCAGCATCTGAGTTCCAAGTCCCCATGTTTGTGCACGTGATCACTAGGCAGTCCATGCTGTTGGTGCTTAGAGCTGTGAAAATGCGTGTCAAGGTCCTGCTGCATCTCTCTGTGAGTTGTATGACTGTGCTTTCATGGGGCACTGAAGGAGCTGCAATGGTTCCGTTTAGAGTAACTGCAGAATGGCAACTTCCTTGGGAAGAGGAGAAGGACCCCTGAGCCATTCTCTGTTGTATTCTTTCCTTAATAGAGGAAGTTAATCAGGAGCCCGGGAGAACCTCCATGGAACAGAAGTTAAAAGGAGGAGGAGGTGGAGGGTGGTTATGGTACTTGAGAGCTTAGCTTTTGGTTATGAACCACTGACAGAGATGGAAATGAATCTGCTTATCTGTCTGGCCAGATTGGAGGTAACCCTGATATGGAAGAGCTGAATGTGATTATTACTGTGTAGGAATTGAGCAGTTCAGAGTGAAGCATCATTTAGGCTTAATGTAGTTGAAAGAGTCAGGAATTCCCTTTCATTCCTTGATACCACTAAATTCCTCCTGTACCAACACAGAGAAGACCAAAACTGAAAGCAGGCAGAGCTTTCTGAAGTCTTTGTTTATTCCTGAGGTCAAAGAAAGGGATTTTTCGATTAAATCACACATCAGCAGAGCATCATGCTTGGCTCCTAGTTTCTGTTTAGGCATGCCTGGGTGATTGAATATTTCATCCAACAGCTAAAGCTTGTAAAAATGTTTTTTAAACCTGTACTGGGAAAGTGACACCCTCTTTTTCCAACCTGTCTTAAGCTGACTTATATTGATTAAATTTTAACTTGCTGTATATCCAGATGAAGTGAAGGATGAGCATAAAATGTTGGGCTAGAACTTGTGTAAGCAACTGCAACTACTCGATGTTCACGTAATGGGGAAAGATTTATGAAAACTGAGGAAATAAGAGTATTGAAAGTTAACAATTTTCATGGAAACATCTTTTTATAATAACCAACTACATAATTTGTCCTTCCTCCACAAAATTATTTTTGAAGTTTGGATATGGCTTTAGTTTAGTTTTTTAGCTTTAGTTCTCATGCATGTTAATCTGCATAAATAATGACATGTGTGTTTAGACATTTAGTTGACTTCACTTGCTATTGATAAGGGAAACACTTTGTATCTTCTAATGCATGTTTCTGATATGTGTGCAATTTCTAGGCTGGAAACTATGATGCTTGCTTACAACACCTAAATACCCTTCAAGACATCAACAAAGATGACTACAAAATAACTTTGAATACTGCTGTTGCAGAATTCTGTAAAAGTAACCAGACTACAACAGACAATTTGAGACAAACCCTTAACCAGCTGAAAAACCAGGTAATGCAAACATATTGGCATGGTATTTGATTTTGAGTACCACTAATGGTGGTGAAATCTTTCATGAAATAGGAGTAAAACTTTTGCTCCCTTGTACCTTGGATTTAATAAAAGAATAAGAAAGTAACATTACTTTTAAACATCCGAGTCAGTTTAATCTTTTGTAACATATTTCGTAGTTATGTTTTTAGTTGTTGCAATTGATATGAGATTATAACCATAGAAAGACCTGTTGTATTCTTTCAGTAGAAAGTTCCTTAGCCTGGAGCAGTTTGTGAAATAATTAAAAAGTGAAAATATTATTTCACTACTCAGTTGACAGCTTTCTGTCTGTTTTTATATTTTTTTGCTGTGTTTATGTGCAACAACAATAAAGTTTATTACATTATAACTCTTACATATATCTGGAGAAATTCATAGTTTTGGATCCTTTTTTTCTTAAATATCTGATGCTTTAAAATCACAGGTACTGAAAATTTTTAGTGAAACGAGCGGGGTTTTTTTCAGGTTCACTCTGTTGTTGAAGAAATGGATGGTTTGGATGATGTTGAAAACAGTATGCTGTACTACAATCAAGCTGTTATTCTGTATCATCTGCGTCAGTACACTGAAGCTATATCAGTTGGGGAGAAGCTGTACCAGTTTATAGAGCCTTTTGGTATGTAGACAGAGAAGAGTTTTGTTCATGCAATAACTACAGAAAGATCATTCAGTCTTTTTCACTGTCAGACGAGTGATTTTTTTTTTTTATTTGCCTAATAAAGTTTTAAAAATGTAGATAGGGTTTGGAATGCTTGTATCAAGGACAACAACTAAATCTCGGGGAAAGGTACTTCAGAGACATTTAGCAGACAAGTATAAGGGAACTGAAATGGATTTTTTGCAACTTGAAAAGGTATTTATGTAAACTTGTACAAACTAATGAAATTATTTTAAATCTAGTATTTTGAGTCATCATGGGTTGGTGTCTGTTTTTCAGGGGGCTCACATTTTTAAATACCTACACTAGGTCATACATAATTGTATGTGTTCATATGAATATATATATGAAGTCTGCAGCTTTTATGAGCTATGATACCTTGTGTAGTAGAATCGCCATAGTTGTATGAAATAACTTCATAATCCCTGTTGAATTTTAGAAGCAAGAAGGCTGAAGGATGTGTGTGTATGTATCAATAGATTAAGTACATGCTATTGTGTTTCTCCTTCAGTTCCTCACAGTTTTCAATATGCATAATTGAGACTTACTCTGTGAAGTCAGATGTATTTATACAGAATCTTTTCAGGTTCTGTGGGATTCTGCATTAGCAGAATCTCTCTATTCAGATGCTGCATCTTTAGTGCTGATCTGCTTAGATCAATTCTCAGAATCTAAGAAAATATGAAATACTTGTTAATCTGTCTTTAGTCTATGCTTCTATGCTGATGCCATTTGAATGAATGAGCTTTCTTTTCAATATGCATACCTATCTATGTGTTTCACTATATGTATTTATCTAGATGGCTAAATTTTTTTTCTTATCTAATATATTGATTTTTCTCATAATGTTGCATAAATGCACTTTATGGTAATTTTTTTTTCTTGATCATGTTTAGAAAAATTAATATTAGAGCTGTAAAATCATTTTTACTTCTCTGCTTTATACAGAAGAGAAGTTTGCCCAGGCTGTGTGCTTCTTGCTTGTAGACTTATACCTGTTAACTTACCAAGCTGAGAAAGCGTTGCATCTTCTTGCTGTTCTGGAAAAAATGATTTCACAGGGCAACAATAACAGCAAGAATGGAAAAAATGAGGTAAGCTTAAAATGATATGAATGCCACTAAAACTTTACCAGAAGTATGCTTTAACTCAATCCAAAGTTAGTCTTTTAAAATAGTTTTGACTTTTAAAACTCTGGTAGATCACCTGTAGCTTTAGATACCAACTTAGACATGTTAATAACTGAGTTAATTGTGTACAGTGGTTGTTTATTCCTTCTCTTTCACCCTTTTACACTGAGGGTGCTAAGATGTCTTTGAGTCAGAGACTGGCATTGGAAAGACAGTTGTCTTCAGGGTCAAATATACATAGTTTTCCTTGTTTGTCTTGGATTATGACCATATGAGACCCTAAATTTGAGAGGGAAGGGTCAGTGTCAGAGAGGCTTTGCAACTGTGTAGCATGGGATGGGACATCAACTATCTCTCTTACATAGTATCTGAAAGTATGAGGCACACTTGCAAGTGAAATCCTTTATGTGCCTTTTGGAAAAATCAGTAGGATCAGTAGTGGCTTGAAAGTGAAAAGGGAACACTTCAGTCTTTTCCTGTTGATGGAATGTCACACATAAGATAAAATATTTTATCTTTAACTATATAGTAATTCTGCTGAAGAAAATATTAAAGAGGAACTCTAGAATGTGCAAATCATCCTTCTGGGTAAAAGAATTCTTTTCATTTGCAGAGCAATGTCATGTAACACTAATGTTAATATAGAATTCTGCTCTTCATAGGCTGGTGTGGTTGGTTGTGGATTTTGATTGTTTAAGCTCAAGTTACAATTTTTGGTGGTATGTGTATATTTTGGTGTTAAATACTTTGAAATACTATTAAATACATATTTTTCTTCGTGTGATTTGAATCTGTCTACTGAATCAAAAGGTGACTAACAGTAACAGTTCCATTTTTTTTCTTTGACAGTCAGGTAATAATACAAATAAAGATTCCTCGAATCAGAAAGCTGAAAGTGGAGCTTTAATAGAAGTTGCTAAATCTAAAATACATCAGGTTAGTGTCTGCATGTTATTTATACAAGAACACTACTTCAAGGGTTTTTTTTAAAACCAAGTCCCATCTCCTTCAAATCTAGTTCAGCATGAATTGTGATACCCTGTCTATCCTTGATGTAAAACAAAGGAATGAATTTATCTAACTCTTCTGTTTTTGTAAGATACATGTACAGGAAAAACTGACCTAACGCACAACCCCTTCCCCCATTTCAGTCCCTGCAGTTTATAAAAATTTATTTAAATTGCAGTTGGCTGCACTGACTTTATATCTGTTAGACCTTCAACAGTCTAAATCAGCTGATGTTTTATTTCATTGTACTGTTCTGTTGAAAAACATGTGAAGAAAGAGAATGCTTCTCTATCAGCACTCACTTACTGGTACTTTCAGTTTAGTAGGTAAAGGTCTGGGGATTAAGAGGTTAGATTATTTTAATTACTTTATCATTTTAAGTGCTAGTATCTGTTTGAATACAGAGTAGCTGTTGACCACTGAACAAAATGTTCATCTGCTTATTGTAAATGCAAGGCCTATAAATGTGCTGTCTAAAGTCTGAATAGAATTTCTTTTTTGTGAAGACTTTTTGAACAGCTTTTTACTACCCAAAGTTGTATGTAAAACATTCCATAGTAAATCCCTACATACAGTTCATCTTGCAAACCTGCACAAGTTATTGTATATTATTTAACAAATTTAATTTTTTAATAGTATAAGGTGAGAGCCTATATCCAAATGAAGTCACTAAAAGCATGCAAAAGAGAGATCAAGTCTGTTATGAATACAGCTGGGAATGTAAGTATTCTTAAGACTATTATTTTTCAAATCTAGATCTGTTCTTTATCTTAAAACTGAATTTGCTAACGTTCTTTACCAAAAAAAGATCTTTTTGAGGGTAGATGTCTGAAGCAATGCTTTATGCAGTGAGTTAGGTTTGTAATCTCTTTTTGCAGGTGTAATTAATGTAGAATTTTCTTATTTGAGCTGTTTTCAGTTGCTAAAAAGTGCCCTGCGTTGTTTACGATACAAAAATAACAGTGAAACAGTGTTTAATGAACAGATTCAGCTTGCTTTTTAGTTGAAACAGCACAAAACAGGTTTTAGTTTACTGTAGGTGTTTTGGTTATTACAAACTTTGGTGTCACTGGTGGTTTAAACTGGTTCATAAAAGATCAATTCTGGGATACACAGAAAGCACTTCCCTTTTCCCAGTTCCAACAACTGCTAGTTTAACAGAAACCCTTCTGAATCATGAGGTCTCTGTTGGCAGACCAGAAAGATTACAGTCCAGGAGTAACTGCAGGGAGGGAAGTGTGGAGAGGAATGTACTAGAAGATTGAAGAAAGTTTGGAGATCCTCTGCACTTAGCCATTGCCATGACAGAGTTTTCTAGAATAACACTGAGTTTGAGAGCAGGCATAAAGAGTACACGTAGTTTGGTAATTCAGTGGTGACTGTTAATCATGTGCTCAACAAAGAAATGCTCCTTCTTGAAAGTAATTGGGCCTAATCCCATTTATTTTTAAAACGGCAGCAGAGGCAAGCTGTTTGTGAAGTGATTTAACACTAGCAGTAGAAACCATAAACCAAAACAGAACTAACTGTTGTTTTTTTCCTTCACAGTCAGCTCCTTCTCTCTTTCTTAAGAGCAATTTTGAATATTTGAGAGGCAATTATCGTAAAGCTGTCAAACTTTTAAACAGTGCAAACATTGCTGAACATCCAGGCTTCATGAAAACAGGTAAAATAGAAACCCTTCATCCTACAAAGTGCTTAAATGTGTAGTATAATAGGACTACTTGTTGATATTGGATTCAAGCAAATTAATGATTACTTAATTGAGTAGGCCCTGAACATCATGGATTTGTATGCTGGATATGTTTTCAACACTGTGGTGTTCTTCACTGAATGTTCTTGTAGACAATGCTGTGATTGTCTATGAAAATGAATTTGTGAAGGTGTAATATTTTCAAGGCTCATAATTGAGTCTCTAAAGCAAGAAATGAAACAAAAGGCAACTTAGTAGATCTAGAATTGAGATCTCAGGTTGTACTTGGAGAGGAGAGTGTAGCAGTTGTAATGATAACTGTGGGGGAAATGTAGTTGTTTCATGAAGTCTTAAAGTTTGGCTTCTATTGTATGTGATTTTAAATTACTTTTATCTCTAGAAAGTATGTATGTGTGGACATGCTCAGAAACATAAGAGCATGTAAACGTGTAATTTTTTGGACATAAAATTTATTTGTATACTGTAGGTACGTCCTCTGTATATATACACTCACTGTATACAATACTTAAATATATTTGAGATTTATTTGACAGTTTAAAACTTCAATTGAAAAGTACTGAGAGAGAGCTCTGTCTTGGGTCAGTAAAGAGCTAGGATTTTTTTAAAAAAATACTTGTGCTGTAAAACTAGCTGAATTTCTTTGCTACTTTGTTCAATGCTGGTTTTGTGATAGTACTCTTAATTTCTTGTCCTGTAACACTTTTTTTTTTTTTTTTACCTAGTAGATATTGCTGCATAAATTACTGTTAGATGATAGAAGTTTGAGTTGACCCTCTCAGTAAATTGTTTAAACTTCTGTATTTTACAGATAAGTTTCATAGAAAACATCCAAAAAATTTGCCATAATGCCTTTTTGCACAGTAGAATGTTCACTTAGTAATCTTCCTACATTTTGACTAAAATAACATCTGTTGAATTTGTTAATGATCTGTTTCTTGGTTATTTGGATTTTTAGGGTGAGATTTTTTCTTTATTTCTTTATTATCAATGGTAACCCTTTAAAGACTCAGTTACCAGCAGATAAGTTTAAAGTTTAAAATTTTATCCTTTATTATTTAGAAGGAACCTTTTACAGTGTTACCTGAATGTGATATATTTAGGAAGAGTATATTTGTGTAGTTGGGTTGGCTTATTTGTTTATTTTATAAAACTTAGGCAGGTAACATTACTTGAGAATTTTGCTTTTACAAGAGTCATCTGTTAGAAAACTTGAAGTGCTTGCTTGCTAATTCCTAGGGAAACCTCCAGGTGAATTCGCTTCAACTTGCAGTCTGTCAAATTGGCTTTATGTCTGGCTCTCCTGCAATATAGTGCACAAGATCTGGAAAGCTGTGCCTGCCTACATATAGGTCAGCTGTCCAAGAGAACTAGAATGGTGTGCAGAAATGTATGTTATTAAAGCAGATGTGAGACAGGGATGTAATTCCTTAATCCATGAGCATCTCACTGAAGAACATGTTCAATAATAATATGCTGACCCTCGAGAGAGTGGTTGGAGCATTTCATGGGCTCAGCAACAATTTTCAGTTTCTGGAAATGGTCTTTGCTTGTTCTCTCAGGTGAATGCCTAAGGTGTATGTTCTGGAACAATCTTGGCTGCATCCACTTTGCAATGGGAAAGCACAATTTAGGAATTTTTTACTTTAAAAAAGCCTTGCAAGAAAATGATAATGCGTGTGCACAGCTGGGAACGGGCAGCTCAGATCCAGGTAAGGAAGAGATTATAGTAAGTGGTGGAAGATGGGTGGGTGAGTCAAGAAAAAAGAGGGTAAAGGTTTCAGTAGTTATCAGCAAAATTTGTGTTCCTTCTCTTTGTGGAGGACAGTAGGGTGAGAATTTTGATGATAACATGATTTCAGAATATAGTTGCTGTTTCCAGAAATATATGATGAGATGATGATGATGATAGTGAAATAGGTTCTTTTTTTTTCCCCTGTTTTCCTTGATGTACTTTGGAGGGGCTGGGACAAACTACATCTCTCTCATTTATAGACTTGGACAATAAGTTAGGGAGGAATTACAAAATCAAGTTTTTGTGATGTATTTGTAGTCCTGCTGACTGGGTAGAATCATCAGGGCATGAAAGATGTGTGGGGTTTTGGTGTGTTTTGGTGTGTTTTTTTTTTAACAGGGAAGGTACAGAAAATGTGGAGTATAATACTGTCAAATTAGCATTTGGAAGATGATGTTTTTCTCAAACTTTCCTAGTGAATAATTCCTGAACTTGTATGAGAAATGTTTATTGTTTAGTTTTATGGGTATTTTTGTCCATCAGCTTTTGTTGTAAGGATACAAAAGCAAGAAAATAAACATAATTAGTTTTCTTGCTTTGATTAATAATACTTAAGTTTTTCTTTTCCAAGTAAATGATTTCATAAAATCATAGAATGGTTTGTGTTGAAAGGTACCTTAAAGAACATGTGGTTCCAACCTCCCTGCCGTGGGCAGGGATACCTTCCACTAGAACAGGTTGGTCAAAGGTCCATCCAACCTGGCCTTGAGCACCTCCAAAGATAGGGCACCCACAGCTTCTCTGAGCAACTTGTTACAGTGTTTCACCACTCTCACAATAAAGATTTTCTTCTTAATATCTAATCTAAACCTACCCTCTTGTCAGTTTAAAGGCATTCCCGCTTGTCCTATCACTCCATGCCATTGTAAAAAGTCTCTCAAGCTCTCTTGAAACCCCTTTTAGGTACTGGAGGGTCTTGCCACAGCCTTCTTTTCCCCAGGCTGAACAACCCAAACTCTCCCAGCCTCTCTCATATGAGAGGTGCTCCAGCCCTCTGATCATCTTCATGGTCCACCAGTTCATGCCCTGCTGTGTTGTTCCTTCAACAGGTAGCAGAACCACGACCTGTGAATGTGAGGCTACTCCTGTCTGACTATAGAGGGCCTCATCACTCAGTCTTCATCATTTCATGATCCAGTTATAACTTTTTTTATTTCTTGTTTTCTTTAAAATCTGCTTACTATCGTGCATTTCATTATTTTTCCTGCTCCTCTCCTGAACCTAAGTGCAACCTTAGGTATCAGTGTGAAGACAGAATATGTTTCATGCTTGTTAACAGCAAAGTTTTCTTCTGGAATTTCTATGAGTAACAGAGATGTGTATTCTCACATATCTGGGGTTCAGTGTTATTGTATAACATTTAGCTTGAGTGACAAGGAACATTCATGGTTTGCATTTAATGTACTCTTTGGTAACAGTATAATTAATTTATCTTTGATACCAGTTTTGATGTGAAAGAATTTATTTACGGAGGGAGCCTAGGGAATTTCTGCGATGAAAGGGGGTTTTGGTAGTTTTAGGGTGTTTCCCACTGCTTCCCTCTTCCTCTTAGAGTTATATTTTCTGCTCTCCTGAGCTGTATATCCAATGTGATGTAATCCTTTTCTGCAGGTAAAAAATTTTCAGGGAGACCCATGTGTACACTGCTGACTAACAAACGGTATGAGTTGCTCTACAATTGCGGAATTCAGCTCTTGCATATTGGGAGGCCCTTAGCTGCCTTTGAGTGCCTGATTGAGGCAGTCCAGGTGTATCACTCGAACCCTCGTCTGTGGCTGAGAATAGCAGAATGTTGCATTGCTGCCAATAAAGGGGTAAGTAGCTTTGCAAGCTTCTTCTGCAGGCAAAGTTGGTGGAAACCTGCTGATGGCAGCATACTGTGTGTCCTCTGGGGCATCTCGGTTTCAAGTCTGTTTAGGATAAACCTATATGTTAAAATTCAGAGAAGTGGGGACAGGATTGTTTGCTCAAAGAAGAGAAAACTGCACTGAAATAGCATGTCTGTGAAATAAGAAACACTGTGCTTGATTCCCTGTGAAACTGTAATTCACCCTTTATGTGTGGGGAATTGAGGTTGTAATCTGTAATTGCATAATCCTATGAAGTTATTTCCACAGTATGGCCATTTCACTCACTGCACAGGATGTGTGGGATTAATTGAACAAATACCTAAATTGAATAAATACCTATTGAATGGATATCACTCTATTTCCCCCCCACCCCCTGAATTCTGTTTTCCTTCTCTGGGTGGTCTCTTTGCATTTATTTACTGCACACTATCAAAATCCTTCCAGATAAAAAATTCATAACTCCTTCCTTGGGAATTTCAAAGGTACTCATTATTTTGGTATCTCTATTTCAGAAAATTTAGGAAAGATACAACTTTATAGCTTGATAGTAGAGATTTTCTTATACCCCCACTTCACAGGCACGGCATTGAAGTTTCAAGAGTGTTGGATCAAAAATGGGCTAACTTTGATTGTACATGTGCTAGCTGTAGTCAGATTGCTCGAGTTTTATAAAGCACAGCAAATGCAGGAAGAACAGCTCTCTCCATGCTCATTTTGCAGTTTTCTGGGTCTGTCCTACTGGCTACAGGTCACACATAGATAAAGAAGACACGAGTGATCATCTCTAGTGAAGAGCTGAGTATGAAAGAGTGGATTAGCTTAGGTTTTATGGCAAAAAAACAACGCTAGGATTCCATTCACAAGGATAGTGTTTAGCAGTCTGGAAAAGGGAAATACAGATCTTTATGGAGCACTCCTCTGTTTACTGCAGAGTAGCCAAAACACTGATTATGCCAGGCTCCTGAGGCTTTCTTCCTGCTTCAGTCATGATCTTGTGGGATGTACCAGAGAGCCTTGAATTCATGTCACAAAACCAACTGGTTGTTTTCTAAATGCATAAACTTAGAAGAAAAAAATTAACTTTGGATGCTGTTAATATTATAGGCAATGAGGAAGTGCCTTTAAATTATAAATTAGATTTATAACATGACAAGTGAATCTCTAAAGTCAATACTGTGCTTAATTTGACCTTGTAACTCAATTTGCAATAGTATTTCTTGCAATAATATTCCTTTATATATGTGTGGATTCATATTTATGCTCTGAATACCATGCAGAAAAGTAATTTCACTGAAGCTAGTTTTCACCCACTTTAGTATTTTAGTTTATAAAATATAGATGGAAGAATATTCCCTCTTAAATGCCTGCATTTTAAACACCTTTTTTGAAATACACGCTTTGTATCCAAACTCATTGTACGCATTTTTTATTTGACATCAAATGCCATTGTTCCAATATTCTTTTTCACAATAGATTCTGATAAATTTTCTGAAAAGTGATAGCTGTTTAAATTGCAGATTTAGCACAAGTTTTCCTTACAACTGTGACTTTTCATCACTGGTTCTGCTTACCAGTGAAGTTAAGATGGCTCATCCTAAAACAACCAAACAAACCCCAGTAAATATGGTGTAGAGATAATTCTTGGGACTGACAATTAGGGTGCTTTAACTTCATTTGACCCCCAGAATATCTACATACTCAAAAATCTGTTAAACCAGTTAATTTAATGTATCTTTGCATATGTTGTTGTTCAGCTTCTTGCTCCCCATGGAACCTTTTGAGAGCAGCTTTTCCAGAGAGCGTTTTGAATGCTGTGTAAGCAGGGAGAGAAGATGGCAAGCGTTGCAGTGCCAATTCTGAATATTATTTGGCAGATCACATTATTTCTTTTTAGATATCCTGTCAGTTCTTTTAATATGACTTGGTTCATTGTTTTTTTGCTTTCAAAACAGAGGAGAAACTAGGTCAGTAGGCTATCAGACAAGCTGTCAGAACTAATCTGTGCTTACACTGTGTGCAGTAAAACCCCTCTGCAACACAAAGGCAATAGAAGGTGCTTGATCCTTCATTGTACTTTAGATTTAAAACTGTACCCATTATTAATTCTTACATTTTAGCAGGGTTCAAGGTCTTCTAGCTTTCACTTATTTGTCAAGCTCTCATTGAACAGCTTTGATATTTTAGTTCATATTCCTTTTTCCTTTTAGACATCAGAGCAAGAGACTAAAGGTCTTCCCAGCAAAAAGGGTATTGTGCAATCTATAGTGGGTCAAGGCTACCACCGTAAGATAGTCCTAGCGTCCCAGTCCATACAGAATGTTGTTTATAAGTAAGTATGTTTTCCATGGGTTATTTATTTGTTGTTATAGCTTGGATGTGTATCTTGTTTATCAGAGGTTTTAAAACCGTTGTGGAATAACTGTTCATTCATGTAGTGAAGAGAGAGGTGTGCTGAAATGCATTGTGAGTCCTACTTAAATATAATTTTGTGCCTCCTCTGGATGGCCAGCAGAGGGCTTAACTGTGTGTTCCTTGTAACTAAGAAGCTTGAAATTGATTTATCTGAAATTTATGTTTCCAGCTTACTAAATCTAGCCTCTTTTTCTCACTGAAGTCTTTATTTTCACTAATCCACTTTACAGAAGTGCAGGAAGAATCTAGTTGTTCTGCCATAAAACTTCAGGAAGTGAAATCAAGGAAAACAAGAGAACTCCTTATAATTATGTGGTTAAATCTATTTGGGCATCATGATGTGCTTTCAATATGTAAAAATACCAAGACACATACATCCTCATAAGTTAAATTTGTTATATTGAAACATTATTTGACATTTTTAGGATAAAGTTTTCCCTGCATTCAGATATTTCCAGAGCTTTGCTTTTATTTTTTAATTTAGTAGGATTGTTACTTACTGGTTAAAACTTCTGTGTCTCTTTAAGTGATGGGCAGTCCTCAGCAATACCTGTAGCCAGTATGGAGTTTGCAGCAATTTGTCTAAGAAATGCCTTGCTGCTACTGCCAGAAGATCAGCAGGAGCAAAAGCAGGAAAATGGATCTAAAACTACGAGTCAACTGGGGGGAAATGCAGAAAACAGTGAAAGCAGTGAAGCATGCAGGTAAACAGAATTGGATATAAACCTTTTTTCTTGTCCAAAGTAACCCTGGGCTGACAGTCTGTGTCTGCTGCTTATCCTGTTTGCCTAGCGGAAAAAAATAACGTATTTGTAAATTCTCTTAGCAGTGTTGGCCTCTCCAAGGAAATTGTTTAGCTGCTCGTTGTTCAATTGCTGGTATGCTAGTTTAAGAATAAAACACTGAGTTGATTCCTGCTATTCCTAACAACTTTATTAAATTAGACAGTGAAATTATTTTTTTCACTGACCATCTTTTTTCTGTGCTGCAAATGTTATGTTTTCCCACACCCTCCCGCTGTGCATATTGGTATTTCTCTAATTGTAAGTGAAGTTTCACATGTTACAGTGATTTAGTGTGTGTGTGCACGTGCACCATGTACTTGATTCAATATATATATATAAATGTCTAGCAGCTCAGTTGTAAACATTTCCCCATGATCAGATTTGACATTCATCAGCCCTAGTATGCTTTGTTGTGTTTGTTTTAGATTAGAAATGTAGAGATTTAGCAGGTAAGAAGGAAAGCAGCATGGAGCTGTTGCTTAATAAATCTTATTTTACAAAAAAAGACTTAAGGAAAAACCTCTTTTTGTCCTCAGTTTCAGAAAATATAACTTGTAGACAGTGTATGTCAAAAGAAAATGTCTTAATTCTTTGCATCAGTCCTGATACATTCTGGACTTCCTTTTGAAGAGTAACTTTGAGCACAGTCTGCACTTTCATTAAAGACCATTTTGAAAGGGAAAGTGTTACAATAATTAATCTGGAAAGTGTGTTAGAACTTGAACTACTTAGAGAGTAATGAAAAAACAAAATGTTTTTTTCAGACCCAAGTACAGATAAATTTTAAGAAGTTTAAATCCATTTGTCACATGGCAGGATTTACTGCACACATGCTGTATGGCATAGGCACAAAGTGCATCCTTATATATTCAGAAGTTGCCTGGCCATAGACTATGGCTGGGGGTCAGTGGCTGGTACTGCTACAACAGTATTTGAAAGCTATTCTCTGTAACCCTTTATTTTCCCAGTTACAGTTTGTCTTCTAAAGTGACGAATGATTTATGAAAGTCGGGGGGGTTGTGGTTTGTTGTTTTGGTTTTGGTTTGGTTTGGTTTTTTGAGGCTTTTTTTTTTTCGTGGGTTGGTTTTTCAGGGGGGAGGGGTCTTATTTTTTTGGAGGTTTTCTTTGGTGGGTTTTTTTTGGTTGGTTGGGTGGGTGGGTTTGTGTGTTTGTGGTGGTTTTTGTTTTTTCTTTCTTCTTTGCTGAGGTTGGAGGTTGTGAATTAACTTCCCCTGGCAAGTATGTATGCAGCCTATTGAGATGAAGCTTCTCTTGTTTAAATGTGACTTCAATTTTAAGCTTATTGGGCTCACTAAGAAGCAGTGATGAAAACAAAATGGTGGCCCTTATTCAGACAAAACCTCCTTTTTTGTTTTTTGTTGGGGTGGGTTTTGTTTATTTTTGTAGGAGTGAAGAAAGGAAAACATGCCTTGTATGGGAAGATCCTTTACTACCTTCTGTTTTCAAAACCAGATGCTTCTTCAACTGAAAAAAAGTTAAAGAAAGGACTCCCTCATATCTCCCAGTGGTCACTGCCAATTGCAAAATATCCCCAACAAAGGAGGTGTTCTTGAATTTGTGTGTCACATTCTGAAAGGTTCTCTAAGGATTTGTTTCTTCTGACAAGGGAACCTCTGTGAGAGAACAGTAAAACATATAAGGCATTTGAAGAAAATCACACTAATTGAACAGGATGGTTTTGAAGCAAATCCCACTAATTGAGCAGGCCGACTCTTAAGGCAAATTCTTCTCTTATTCACAAGAAAACAGTGAATACTTTTAGTGGTTAAGGGAATTTTTTTAATCTATTTTTTTGCAAAGGCATGAAGTGTATACTCTACAGCAGTTTTGAGTATAGATTTCCTTGGAGTTTTTTTGCTATCTGGTTTGAATGCCTAAGCTGATGTTATCTTACCTGTTTGCAATAGACAGATACAAAACTCATCAATTAAAAAGTTCTTGTTAAGTGGGCAGATTTCAATTCTGATTTTTTTAATCAGTTTCCAAACCTTGTGTCTCTCTCTGCCAAGGTGCAGCTATTATCCTTCTCTTCAATTCTCATTCCAGGAGGTTCTTTCAGCTTATTGGAGAGTGAAGTTTCATACTCTTAAAATAGAATGATAATGTGCTCCCCCAAAAAAGCCAAGCATAATTTTAAGACAGTGGAATTTTATTTCTTAGAAAAGACATTTTGAAATAAAAATAAAGGTAGCTAGAAGTCTAAAAAAAAGCTGTAGTAGTTTGTGGGTTATCTTTCTAGAATATTTATGTAACTAGTTTTTGAGATGTCTATAGAGAGAACTAGTTTACTGCTTTTCTTCCAGGCTGAAAGAAAAGAGGCTACAAATGCAGCAAATTCTGTATCCCTCCAGTTAAAAATGCTTATCCTACACTAAACTTCAAAAATAGCTGAAGGCTGTGGAGAATGGTGTGGGTTGTTTGGTCTGTCAGTCAAATCCTTTCCAGCAAATGTCCCACTTCTTCCTTCTCAAATAGAACGGTTAGGATAAGAGCACAAACCTCAGTCTCTGCATAGCCTCAATTCCCTGTATTTTAGGCTGCAGAATTTATGTCCTTTTAAATGGAGTGAATAAATACCAATGCTTTTTACAAGGAGAATTTTTTTAATTAACTACTATAATAAGTCATTCATTATAATTAATACACTGTTTTTATTCTAGCAATAAAAGTCATGAAGGGGATAAATTCATTGCAGCTCCTCCTTCTTCGCCTTTGAAGAAACAAGAATTAGAGAATTTAAGGCAAGTAAATAATATAAAATACTCACCACTAAATGAGCCTCTTCCTAAACTGTGATTCCCAGCTTTTTTCATAGGCACTCGACACCTTGAATTGTAGCTGTTTAAGCATAATCTCTTTTCAAATGTGTGTCTTCCTTTCTTCTGGGCTTTGAGTCTAAACAAGTAGATGCCATCCAAAATTTCAATTTAGGAGGCAAATAAGTCTGTTTGATCCCACTGTTGGAAGTTTGGCACTATATATTGGGCAAGACTATTATCAAGTTCCATAAACAGGAAAGCTAAAACCCTGACAATGGCTGTCATCATTGGTGGAAGGGGATGGGAATTACCGTATGGTACCTTGTCCTTTTGAAGCATGATAAGGCTAGTTTGGAATTCATTCCCCACTTTATATGCTTGTTGGATGGGAAAAAAATGAAAGTGGAAAGCAGCACAGCTACTTTTACCAATGAGAAAGGTGTTCCTTTCACCAGTTTGCATAAAATAGAAAGCAAAAATGTCTCTGTCCCAGCATTTGACTTCATTACCATGGAACAAAATTGGTAAAATTTGACTGTAGATTTTGTGTTCCCAAAGATCCTTAAGCTACTTTTTCAACAGTTAGAGTGTTCTCCAAACAGAATATCTTGCATGTGTCTAAATAAGTATCACATTATCTGGAGCCTCTTTACTTTTCCACAACAAGATTATAATTTGCTGGCAATGTTAGTTATTCCAGGTGGCTGCCAGCCCGTTGAAAATCTCTCTTACTATAAAGCTTGCACCTGTTAAGAAAAAAGAAATCTGTTTTAAGTTTCTATATACTGTTTTTCATACAATGATTTCCCACTTGAACTCTTGAGTACACACTCTGTTCCAGCCTAGCTCCAGGTAACCTGTTTCATAATGACCAGCTTAACCTTTACTTTGCTCCCTGTGTGTAGCAAATCTGCTCGTATTCACTTAGAAGCACTTCAGAAGGAATCTGTGAGGAGATGCTACTGGGACCTTGATTATTTATTATGAAGTGGTGCAAGAGTGGGCTACCCGAAATAGAAAGCTCTGGATTAGAAAAACAGTGATGTGGGTTGGTTGTGGTTTTGTGGGTTGTCTGGTGGCTTTTTTTCTCCTCCTGACTGTTGAAAATGTGGCTGCCATGTGTCAAAATTACATGGTGTCACTTTGTGATTTTTTTTTTTAAATACATAGTCTTTTCTTTCACAATCAGCTTTTGTTATCTCCTGATGTAATCTGACAACGTCAGAAAAAGCCTATCAGTTTGGCAAGAAATACACTGCTTGATGCAAGAACATCATATAAGGAAAGGAAAAGCATTGATTTATTTTTTTTGCACTACTTGCTTTGGTTTAATTTTGAGGACTCGACATCCCTTGGAAGTGATTCTGCTGAAACTATTTCTAAATTTCTGAAGATAGGTTTGAAAAGCAAAGTATGTTACACTCAAATAGTAGTCTTATATGTATATAATGTATATAGTTAGAGTGTTCCTGTAGTCTTGCTCACTAAGGAGCTAAATGAGAAAATTTAAATTCTTGTCGAGTCAGGGAAAATTAGGAAAAAAAATTCTGGATATTGTCAAGGTTTATCCTAAGGAATAAATGTCTTTGAATTCAGTTTTTCCCTCTTAAGTCACTGGACTGAGAAACCTCTATTGCTTCTAGAACTGAAACAGGCAACTTAAGTGCCTTTTTTTCCATGATTTTGTGCAATTGCACATCCTGGTAAGAGTTCAAAACGACTGACTTAACTCTACTCCTGAACAGTTCTTAAAAAATTAAAAATATCATCTAGAGAAGGTTTACATGCCATATGTATTGTTTGGTACTTGTGCACGAATTCACTGAGCAGACTGTTCTCATAATAAGCAGCAATTCCACTGCAGGGTTTTAAAAGCAACAAGCAGATGTCTGAGTACACCAAACATTGCTGAGAATTTATGTGTTCAAAGTAGAAACTCCAGATTTTTCTCCTGAGTTTCTTCTAAACAATTCTTCTCCTTGCTGCCTCTCATCCTCCGAGAATCCAATTCCCTGTTGTGCTCTCAGCCTGTGTATGTTTCAGCACACCAGAACAACCCAACACTGTTAGGGTGCTTCAAGAGTAAAGATTGTTTCATACCTCCCTAAATTGAAGGTCTTTGCATGAGAACATTAAATTTACCCTTCAAAGCAGCTAGAAATAAAGGGATGATCTGATCACCCACTTTGTCCTGAATAGATTTGATCTGTAAGCCCTTGCTATAAGGCATGTGATCCAATTTCACCCCTTTTTTTCCCTTTCTTTGACTCTTCCATTAGCCATTTCAAGTCCATCGTTATTTTTTATTTATTTTATTTGCTTACTTACATTTTTCAAGCATATACCTAGTATTGTATGTGGTATTCCAGGGACATCACTGACATTGCTAATAAATTTACACCTAAGTTTGTAAGAACTACCACTGCCTACCAGTATGCTTTACCTCTTCTCCACACCTACCCAGTTTCACCTCATTTCTCCATTTAAAGGTTCCAGTGGTCTGTTTGGCCCTGTCACAATACTGGAAACCTACAATGATCATCACCTGTAGCTGTTTCACACTCTTCTTCCTCACTCAGACACTGTATTTCTTCCCCATCTCCCTTTTGCTGGTGCTGAATTTCCCCATTGAGTAATCACAGCGTGCATTCTGTATTTCTTAATATTTTGTATTGTTGGCTTGTGTTGAAACATAAAAAGTAGATAGTTTGTATCCACTCTTGTGCTTAGTTAGCTATTTGAAATTATTTCAGGTTAGTGATGTTTTCAAATAGTTTAGAATTGTCATTTTTGGTAAGTTTTGAAGAACTAGATTGGCTCTGGCTCACCCTCTCCCTGAGAAATAAGGCAAGTCAGATGTGGAGTTCAGGTTCCATAAACTTGCAGTCTGTGTGGGCTGACAAATCTTGTTGCCTAGACCTACACAAGAGGCTGTTTGACATAATCTGGCAGTTTAAAAAAACATTTTTCTTTTTCCTACTGCAAAGGCAGTTTTATTTAGGGCATGCGGAGGCTCGGTGATGCTGGAAGTCTGCCGTGCTCAAAGGCGACCTGTGGAGTTTTGTCAGAATCCTGACCGGGGTGAAAAACTAGTTTGTCTTTTCCCTTGTGGTGCAATTCTTCTGCTCCGGTTAGCTGTCAGCTCTCCTGAGCATTTGGTTCAGCCAACTCAACAATGGATCCAAGTGTGCAGGAACATTACTGCAGGGAGGAAAACCTGGATATTTCCCTCTTTCGATGGCTGTTGCTGAAGAGTCTTGCCAACTCTTACGTAGCTTTAACAACGACGAGTCCTTAGAGCAGAGGAGTAGGTTTCAGTTTTGCTGGACTTGCCTATTGTGTGATGGGAGCATGTCTTGTGATTGAATTTACACTTTCAGAAATAAAAATAGGCTTTAAAAAAATAAAACACATTGATGTAAAGGGCAGTAGCAACTAACTCTGTGGGGCCTGACTTATCTAAGAGCATTTTGCTGGTGACACTCAGCATCTCTGCTGATTTGCACCGTGCTTCCTTGAGGCAGAGACAAAAAGAGGCTAGTTAGAAGCAGGCTGTTATTACAGAGATTTTGTTTCCCAGTTCCATCCCCCTCCCCAGTCACAACCTTTCAGAAATATTTTAGGTTTGGGACTCGAGCGGGGGAAGCTTTCCTCTTGCTCTCTCAAGCTTTTGTATGTGTTCAGATTTGATGTGACATCTGGGCACAGCGGAGAGGAAGTGGGGGGTAGGGAGAAACACTGGAGAAGTTTCTTATCCCGCTTGTGCATAATTAAGGAGCATGCCTCCTGGGAAAGGGGAATAAAGACACCCCAGGTCCCGCCACGAATTACATGACTTACTGTTGGACCGAAAGTGGGCTTGACAGTTGCCAGAAGGTTGGCATAATAATAGCCCACCTACCAGCGGGAGAGACGAAGGCTCTCCTCCCACCGCTCCCAACGTGAGACCCCACTCTGAGGATCCACTTGTTCTCCCTGGAGAAGAACAGAGTCCTGCTCACAGCAGGGTGTTGTGGACAGAGGCTTGTGCCCTGAGGACAAGGCAGCCTGCACTGAATGATGTTTTCCCAAGTGGAAAATATCCCCAAGTGCTGTGTTTGGGGAGGGGGGGAGTTATTACCAAGTGAGAAGCTCAGCCTAATGATTGTATCCTGACATTGGGTTATTGTTTGAAGGTGGAAAATGTGAGTAGTTCAGATTTCGTTACAGGAACTGCCAGCGATTTTGTGGGTTTGGAAAGACAAGAAAGTCTGTGACAGCAACAAATGCCATGGATCAGTCAGAATCTTGGCACCAGGTTACGGGTCTCAGTTGAACACAAAACTGGAAACACCAAATTCTCCAGTGTTTATTGTCTCCCTCTGTGAAGACATTGTACAACAGAAGAATGAAATATGTTATAGCTTAACTGATTGCTACTGTGTCTGTAGGTTGTGCCTTACAGACATCTAAAAATCTGCTACCCTTTGCTGCAGCAGAAGGTGAGGGCAGGGAAGTACAAATGAGAGTCAAAGGCAAAACAATAATAAGAGTGTATGAAAGGGAAACTGTCCATGAGAAAAATGACACATGTTGAAGTCCCATCTTTTTTATAATCTGATATTTATGATCAAAACTGCAAAATCTTACTTAGCACACCATGGTGATCCTTGGTTTATACTGCAGAACAGTTGAGCCCCTAGATAATGAACACGAACTCTTTAAGTGATTACTAGAAGTTTATAATTAATTTCTTCAGCACTTAACAAGAAAGAAAATTTAACAGCTGCATTTGGAATCGCAGAATTCTTCATTTAAATATTGTCTTTCTCCCCTTCCTTTTTTTTTTTTTTTTTTTTTTTTTGCTGTTTCCCTCCAGGTGCTCGATACTTGCGTGTAGTGCTTATGTGGCGCTGGCTTTGGGGGATAACCTTATGGCATTGAATCACGCAGATAAACTTCTTCAGCAACCAAAGCTGTCAGGGTCTCTTAAGTAAGTCTGATGGGGTAATTTCTTCTTTCTCAGCCCTTCTTTTTGCTGGAGAGTTCAGAGTTGAAGCTTCAAATGTCTGTAGTTGCTTGCCAATTCTGTATCTGATGCAAATAATAGCTTGGCCTGCTTGTTGAAGCCCTGACTAAATGTCCATTGACACACAGGAACATGAATCCCCTTCTTTGTGTATGAATTCCATGTAATTCGGAATCTATTGGTGCTTTTGATGCTGTTTTTCCAGCTCTGGGTCCCATGCCACAGCAGGACCATCAGGTCTCTGTCATGATTCACTGTGGGATTGCACGTGCTTGTGTTGGCACAGCACAAGGGGCAGGAACGTGCAGCTGGGAGTAGGCAAACCAACCCAAACCAGCCCAAACCAGCATGCTGCTGAAAGATAACTGAAACTACAGCCTTAGAGGGCAAGATTTGCTTGGTCTCTTGGGTACCAGATCTTGTGCGTGCAGGACTGTTACTTCACCTGCTACCGTTGCTTATATAGGTTCCATTCTTCTGTTTCTCCTCTTCAGCTCTCATTTGGCACTGTATTTTTTGAAGGATGTTCAAAGCTCATTCTGTTTCTACCCACCAGTTCTCATACAGCTCTACAAATTCAAAAAAGGCAGCTTTAGCCTCATCCTTCTGACCTCATTTGTCCATTTAATGCCTATGTCATACACAGGGTAAAATATAGCAGGGGTTTTAAGGTAGTCAATATTTTTAAAAATTGTTTATATACTTCTAGAAGGCAAGGTAACTTTTGCTTATTTTTATATGCTGGCAGCATACTTTTAAAATGGTCTACGACAATCAAATTTTTTGGCTCCTGCGCTTCAGACCACTGCAGGAGCTCATCTTTTTGCACAGTCATTGTATGAGCAAGATTTTTGAGGAGTAACATAATTTTATGTTACCATTATGTGATGTAAAAAATGCTAAATGACAGGTTTTTCGCAAAGACAAAGAGCCATATGTCTTGGTCCCAGGAAAATAGGCTTTATTTATTGAATCTGAAGTAATTTAACACTTTAAATTATAGATATGTCTGTATTCTGGGATGGCTTTTTTTAATTCTCTGAGATAAAGCCATACCAAGGTACTTCCTTTGTGGAATGGCAATTCCTGTGCATGGATTAATTGTTGTTACTGAGGTGCAGGTTTTTGGGTTTTTTTACAGCTTTAGTGCCTAAAAGCAGTAAATGGTAGAACTGGGTATTATGACAATACTTTATGAGCAAGTTAACTTCCATGCAAGTGTTTCAAGTAATAGTTTCCATGTGCTCATGTTAAAACTATGTTCAGTTTGTCTTACGTGACAAAGTGTGGGGATTGTTGTGCTGATATTTGTACCTGACCCTTTGCTGTTGTAGGTTTCTTGGGCATTTGTATGCAGCAGAAGCTCTCATCTCTCTAGACAGAATATCTGATGCCATCACTCACTTGAACCCCGAGAATGTCACTGATGTTTCCCTCGGGATCTCTTCAAATGAGCAGGATCAAGGTTAATGCACCCACACTTCATTACAACTGGTTATGCTTTCAGCTGCCTTACTGCTCTAACTTTCTAGACACAAATATCATGATGATTAAGACACTTTAAAACCATAGGTTGTTCGGGGTGGGGGGTTGTTTGTGTTTCTGTTGTTGAGTTTTAAGTTTTCTGGCTTTAGTTTCTACTTCATGTTTGGTGTGTCTTTTCCCTGCTTTTATGAGGTGGTTAATTCTGTAATGTAAATAGAACTGTATATTGTAGCATTGTGGCTTGTTTGAAGGGAACTTCAGAAAGCTGCTTTTGAGAAACGTGCAGTTATGGTTAAGTTTGGGCTTCATACTGTCTCTTCCAGTTTTTTATTCTCTAAACCAGGCTTTGGAGTACCAGTGAAGTCTACTTGACTGAGAGATAGAAGTGGAGAGAATTTAGTTAATCTGTACCTTAATTTTCTCGATGGGAGTGTGTATTTTGTAAGAGAAAAATACTTCAGAGTCCATCTGTATAATGAAGTCTGCAGCAGCTCTGATTTCACTGACATGTCTGCAGTTTAAACTTCACTGTACTCATCTGCAAATCTACAACTGAAACATTGAAGATAGGAAGACTTAGGAAACATAAACTCTTGAGCAAATTGATATGTTTTCCCTCTTTAATGTCAGACTGCGAAGAGAGAAGCAGATTTGTATCTTTGTACTATCTTTGTAATAAGCTTTAAAAAAGCTCACAGAAACATGATGGTTTTTGTGGTTTGGTTTTTTTTCTTTTCCTTTGCAGGGTCTGACAAAGGAGAGAATGAGGCAATGGAATCTTGTAAGTACCAGCCACTGCATTGAGCAGAGTACAAGAATTTACTTGGCCGGTTTGGAATAAAAATGTAAGGATAAAATTTTTTTTTATTGCAGCTGGCAAGCAGACCCCACAGTGCTACCCCAGTTCGGTCACGTCTGCACGAACAATGATGTTATTTAACCTTGGAAGTGCTTACTGTTTGAGGAGTGAATATGACAAAGCTCGAAAGTGTCTTCATCAGGTAGGACAAACAAATCTCAAGGCAGCATTAAATGGGACAAATGTACTTCCTTCAAAGTGCCATCTAGATCACAGCAAATTCTGGTGATTTCGTAGGCCAGGTATATTTGTGGACTTTGCTGAGGTGGTAGCTCTCTCTTCTGTCTTTATGAACCAGTCTCTATTAGTTACATACAATGAAGGATTCCAAATTTCTTACTTGTGTAAAAAGTTCAGCACCAGCATAGGAAGCTTTTTTTTTCCTTAGGTCATATCAAAACAGTGGAATGTGACTAGGAAGCCTTTTCACTTTTTTTTAAGTTTGCTTGTTTGGATTTTTTTGTGGATTTTTTCATGGTCCAATGGTAATAGTTGTATTTCAGAGGTGGTTTTCTCCCTAATTAGTTAATAACTCACCATGACAGCTATTATCTTTAGGGCTGTGAGAATAAACTGCAGTTCTACTAGAAGAATATTCCTTGTCCCAAGAATTTTCAAGTACTGCTTTCAAAATGCCTGTGTCGTGTCACTTGGTCTTTCTCAGGACTGGGACTCATCTCTGTCAGTGATGATGTTTGTCCCTTTCTGCAGCCATTCCTGTCTGTCAGGAAGACTATTTGGGTGCATTGTTGAGCCACCAACTGCAACAGCAGTCTTCCAAATTACTTCACATGAGTTGTGTAGGTGAACAGATTCAAATTCTATGAGGCTCTCAATTACTTAAAGCAGTTGTCCAGCCCTTTTTCCTCCTGAGGCTTCTTATGATGGGGCAGGGATATGTTCTTGGGCTCTGTGGCACCTGTGTAAAGCCCAAAGGAGCACAAGGCCATCCATGGATGTAAAATATAGGTCTCTGCATCTACAACATATTCATCGACTTTACAGCTGAAAAACAGTTGTATCTGGAAAGCTACTAAATGATCCTCATTATTGTATTCTGAGCTTTGGAGCAGTGGAGGTTACCTCTTTCACCTGTCATCTCACCAAGAAACCACAGTAGGCCAGCCCAAGAATTACAGATGCACAGGAACATAAGCACACAGCAGATGGTCCTGCTAATTAGTGTGAAACAATCTTGCCATGCAGATCATCTTGTGGTCTCTCCTTGCGTACTTAAACCTGATAGAGTGTATTAGATTGAAAAAATCTGATCTTGGTTAATGAATTGTTTTCCTTGGTTTTGTTACCTAAGATGGTGGCAGCAATCTTGTCAAGGGACACTTTCTTTGTGCTGGATCTCTCTCTTAAATACTTTTTCTCCCCACCCTCTTCTTTTTCAATAAGGCTGCTTCGCTTATCCACCCCAAAGAGATCCCTCCAGAAGCTATCCTGCTGGCTGTATATCTGGAATTACAGAATGGTAAGTTTGGATATGTTCTGTCAACCTAAATTTTGGATACAAAGGGGAGAGGGCAGTAGTCATCATTCCTAGAGAAATGTGCCAGTATTTTGAATGATACCCTTTAGGCCCTGCCTCCATTTTAGACAGCTATGGATCCATGTATCCACACCTTTATTTCCATAGTTTATTGCTGTCTCATTCTTACCTACTCCAGATTCCCTAAATATTCACTGCCCAAACTGAAATCTTCTACACTTTGTGCAGTTTTGGATAGGCTACTAAAACCCTTGCTGAGGTTTATACTATAAAGAGGATTTGAAAGGCTTTCCATTAAAAGACAACCACAATCCAGTTTCCCAAAGAAGCCATGTCAAGGCCTATGTAGCAAATATGGCAGCAAAGCTTGTAATATTGACAACTCACTCTTCCAAAATGCTTCCTTTTGAAGGTTCACTGTGTTTGTATGGGGGAAAAACTTTATATAATGGGAAACTGGAAAGGTTGTTGCACCTGAATCTTGCAGTGTGAGCAGACTGGTACAGCTGCTGATTGAAGCTCGTTGCAGATCTGTGCTCCTTGGGGCTTAATATCCAAGTGCTGTAAAATGTTCTGTTCCCCTTCAGTTGTCTTGCATTGAAGGCAGGCAAAGGATTCAAGAATTTGCATTTGGAATTGAGACTTCTGCAAAGCTTTTCTTACGAAAATATTTCTAATCTGGAATTTTGGAAGCCTTTCTTTCTGCAAAAAGATGTACAGAGCAGAAGAGAGTAGAAAGTGGGATTTACATCTCCCACTCCCTTTTAAGAATATAGCAAAAAAAGGCCGAAGACATTTTTTGTTCTGTAAATGACAACAAAATGGTGCATCTCTTCTGAAACTAAAACTTTAGTGAAGGAAAAGTATTTGTGAGAGGGAGAAATATTCCTTCAGAACTCAGCATCTTTTCTCCTAAATTGTGCAGGTTTAATTTTTAACAAAGAATAGGTTTTCCATTTATGTTGGTGTTTATTTGATGGGCCATGCATACAGTTAAAAATCAGACTTCTTCTTTTAAATATTTAAATTTTAAAAATTGTTTTATATATACCCTCAACATTTGCATCACTGTCTGGGATGTCACAATGTGAGGGCATTTTATGTGAGATCTAAAGTCTAACAACGCAGCTGGGAGAAGGAAGAGGTACCCTTTAGGAATATAGAAGGTGCTCTGGCATCTTCCAGCTCTGAGGTAAAACCTTGATGTCTTCAGCTCAGAATAGGTAGACTCAAGCAGAGGTATTTTTTTTCAAGTTCACTGTTGTCTAATGCATTTCACTGACTAGGAAGATTGCTGGTGACTGTGTGCTCTGTCCCTAGAACAGCGATTCATACATCATAAAATGGTATTTGGGGGGTTTTTTTAATTGAATTTGTCTTGTAGGTAACACGCAGCTGGCACTGCAGATCATCAAGAGGAACCAGCTGCTCCCTTCCGTGAAAACACTCTCTGACATGCGGAAAAAGCCTGTTTTCCAGCCAGTCCACTCAATCCAGCCCATTCAGATGCCAGCTTTCACCACTGTTCAAAGGAAGTGAGGTTGTTCTTCAACCTGCTGCTGCTGTGCCCATGAGGGCTTGGGATTTTGTATATTTTTTTAACCTAGGACACCAGAATACCCCAATTGCTGGAGTGTGTTTATGTAAATTTTTAATAAAACATGTAAACAAAAACACTTGTTTGTAAAGGTTATTTCATGAACAGTGAGAGAGGGGTATCTGTTTTGAATGGCAGTGGCACTTTACTTACCAAGAAGAATTGGTTAACCCAATGTGTAATTCAGTTCTTTTTGAAGAGAACAGGGGGAGGGAAGTAATTGGAAGGAGAAAATCATTTACTTAAACTGAAGTTCTTGAAAGAGCAGTTGAGCTGCTGTGTTGCAACACCCATGAGCCATGATATTCCTCGAAGAAGAGGCCTTTGCCCAACTTGTTGATGTAGCTACAGTTCTCTGCCCTGCAGCAGATGGCAGTTGTGGCCTTGCTGTCGCTGAAGCTGCCTCTTCAGCTGTGGGGGTGGATGATGCCTGGAGAGAGAGAGAGTACCTGCGTGATGGGGGGGTGTTTTGGGTGGGACTGTGCTGGTAGGTGAATGCCCCTTCAACAGTGCTTCCCTCTCACACTGGAGGGACTCAGACTGCTCCTCCTGTCTCTGCAGCAACACAGGGGGTAAGAGCTAAAGGCTCTTTGCTGAAATGATGGATCAGCAAGGGCAGAACCAGTGCTGGGCAACAGTAGCACTTTCGCTGGCTGGGGGCCTGTTTGCGTTGGCTTTTTTTGGTTGGTTGGTTGGTTTTCTTCTCCCTGTTTTTCTTTGTCCCCAAAAAAAGGTGTAATTGTGCAGGTACAGTGGAAAAGTGCCTGGCTGTAAGAAAAAGGTGTTCTGTTTTCTGGTTGGGTTTGTTATGTGGTTTTGGTTGTTTTTTCAAATGCAGTGTTCACTGTAGAGGAATACCTCTCAAGAAAAAAAGTAAGTATCTGCCTTTTACTCAAACCAAGAGGTTGCATGTAAGATGGCAGCATAATCAAGGATCTCTGGTTAGTCATTGCAAGCATAGGCAAAGCAGTGAGCCATCCTGCCTTGGGACTTAATGCGGGCATGAGATAATTGGCGCCCAGCATGGAGCCCAGCTCCTCTCTTCACATTCCCTCCTGGGCTGTTTTGTGCCATTTCAGCTATTTGAGCCCTTGCCCTGATAATCTCCAAGATAGAGCTGAACTAACACTTTATCTCCCAGCACTGCTGGCATTGTACTTTGCCTCCAGCCACCGCCAAGAAAATCACTTTTCCAAGCAGCAGCTGGGATGTGAGGCCTGCAAGTTCTGCCCTCAGTCTCGAGCGTGGGGCAGTGCAGATGTGTGCAAGCAGAGGAAGGCAGCAGGATAGTCTTGGGTTTGTATCCTCGACCTTGAAGAAACAAGCCACAAGTGACAGAAGCAGAACAGTGAGTACTGAACAACGTGCAAGTTGTGGAATGAGCACAGGGAGGTGTGTCTCCAGCAGGAAGCAGCACAGCAGCAAGCTTGAGACCTGCTACTAGCCCTCCTGTTAGGTAACTGGCATTTTTCGTGCCTTTCGGAGCAACGACCAAGTAGCTGCCTCTTTCAGTAACTTGGTATCACCGCAGGAGGTGGCACACCCCCTTGTCCTCGGGTAGGGCCAAGCGGTTTAGAAATAGTAGGAATTAAAAAAATAAATAAATATATAAATAATCAGTAAAAAAGAGGTAGAGATCACTTTTCTGAAAGAAGGAAGAAAGGGACCTGATACATCCCTCAAGTCACAGCAGATTGACTGATGAAATACAAAAAAAAAAGGTTAAGGATGCTCCCTGTGTGGTCCCGGGCCCTGAATAGAGAATATTCTTTGCTGCCCTTCCCCACCCCCCGAGGAATGCGGGGCATTCACATGCAAAAGATGCTCAAGCTTTGCTCCAGCAGGGGCCAACTCGGCCCAGAGGCACCCAGCGTTCCCCCCCCCCCCCCCGCGCTCGGTGAAGGATGCAGTTGTTCCCCAGATAAGGCGCATCTTATCGCAGCCCTATTTACATGTGAGCCGCAGCCTTCAGCCCCAGCTCTCCCCTCCACCGCCTGCTCCGCTGCCCTAGGGCAGCTGCAGTCACCACAGCAGCTTTGCACTTTTTTTCCCTCTCCTGCTGTGACTCGAAGACAGGGATGGATGATTGGAGATGATGGCTTTCAGCTTTCATAGTTTTAACAGAGAGGAAAAAAATAAGTGTAAAAACACAGCTCTGGAGGGAGCAGTCAAGGACTTGGCCATAGAGCCACAGTACACTTTCTCTTCCCTCTGTTTCTTTGAGGCTCTGGTAGTAAAGTGAAGGTCAAGTAAAACTGCAAGCTGGCCTGTGATAGCAGCACAGGCTCAGCAAGTAAACCTAACAATGCATAGTGCTGAGGGTCCTACAGTTGCTCAGGGCCAGAAAACACCTCGGCTTTGAGAAGCTTAAGCAGTCAGCACTTTCAGGGCCTGGAATACACCTCCAGTGCTGCTGGAATATGCTGGGAATTCAGGCTTTGACCTTAATTCTCACCTTACTTGAACAGCATCTTCTCATGCTCACCATTTCTTTTTAAATGTTTTCCAAAGCAGTAAAGGAAAAGGGCACCTTTCCCCTTTCCCAATTTGTGATGGCAGTCTGCCCTGCAAAGTCCTAGTGAATGTTCGGGGGGCTTTGGTTTTCTTACACTGCCACTCAGACACAGCATTCCTTCCTGGTTGCAAAGGTGAAGAAATGGAAGCCTAGAAATGGACCTAAAAAAGTTAAACCAGGAACCTTCTGGCAAAAAAAAAAAAAAATCAAAAATGCATGGAGTTAAAGGCAGTGAGTTCAGTATCACAACTCTTTCCTCCAGTCATGACAGTGAGGATTTTTTTCTAATAGCACAGACAACTAAGAGTTTTTAACGCTGCATCACCACTTCTTTTTTTTTTTTTTTTTGTGTAAACACACTTCAATATTTTTCCTCCTCTCCCCTTTCAAAGCAGCTGATTCTGGTTAAAGTTTTCAGCAGTCACTATCTGGAGACAGCCAGGTTCAAATTCAGGCAGGGGCTTTTCTTTTTTGCATTTTGACAGAAAGAGAAGGCTTTGTCTGGGTAATACAGAAACACACATACACAGATTTGCCATGGAAAAAAACCTCACATTTATTTGATTAAACAAAAATAAAATAAACTGCATAGGAACATTTTAAAGTCCAGAGAGACACTGACTTTGTTTTAAGGCTGCCAGTAGCTGATACATCGTCTCCTTGCTACATCCTTCAGCCTTCCCTATGGACCACAAAGATACATTCAGAAACCTCCATTAACACAAGGGTTCTAACATTTTGCTCACTTATTCTATGTAAAAGTTTGCACATAACCTGTCATGCTTTCTTTTCTGCAGTACTCAACATCTGTCAACTAAAAATTATGTCACTTTTTGCCCCCAAGTGGAAACGTGATGCCCTGTTTGGAGCATGGCAGTTCTTGTCACAGCCTGTCTCATTTTCAATTAGATACAAAAAGCTCTGAGAAGGTCATTATAAAAGCAGAGCACTGTCTGTCCTCCTGAGATATTTGATTATTATTAGGAGAGCAGCATCATTAATCTACTAAAGCAGAAAAAAAACAACTGCAACAAAGGAGGAAACTACAAAACCAAATCAAGACATTCAACATCCAAGGACTGACAAAATCATCCTGGATTCCAATGCAATCCTGCACCAAGGCAACACTGAGTAGTGAAAATTTTGTAAGATGGGGCCACACATCTACAGTCAATTAAATAAGGGGAGAAAAATGCATGTTTGAAGTTGTTTTCATGTGGACAAGCTTTATTTTGTTCAAGGCTTCCAATTTCTATTTGAGTTAAATCACAGGCATGTGCTCAACACCCTCAACTACTGCAACAAACTGTGCAGGAACCAAGGAGTGCATGACAGGTAATGCACAGTACAAACAAGAGTCACATACATAAGAAACCCCCACCAACTCAGGTGACTACGCAAACCTTACAAACTAGTTAAAAACTTCTTAGTCATTTTAGAAAGAAAACCTAAAAACAAAACCCAGAAACAGACATCTCTCCCTCTGAAGGAAAAACTACTACATTGTCTGAAAAGTATTCTACAAACCTATAAAAGGACTTTTTTTTTTTTTTTTAACTAGTCTGGTAGTTCAAAAGGAAGTTACTTAACTACATCAGTACACAGACACTTAACATTCAGTCAGTAAGGCTCTACAAAAAGAGCTTAACAAATTATCTACCTGAGTTTGTAAGTTGATACAATCATTAATAGAAGGTCTAAGACCATGCAGGTACACAAAGCATTTTTAGAACCATTACTGGTTGAACAATGATGGAAAAAGATGCCAGTCTGGCTTGTTAACCCGTAAGATCACTTAGAGACATCAATGTAAATTTTCCACCACAACATTTACCAAACCCAGCACAGCCTATTGATATTAGGGGTCTCCTGTACCCACTTTGCCACCCCTTAATATCAACTGGGGAGGAAAAGGGATTATTTTTTTTCCCCCCTTCAGTTGAGTAGTCTGAAAATGTGCTTCTGCAACTCAACTCCACAGGTAAAACATGGGGTATGTTGCATGTCACTATGAAAGTTGCATAAACCCCCAAGACAGCGGTTTTAAACTGCCTCTCCTGAGTATGTTTGAACCTAAACTGCCCTCCAGGAATAGGAACTTGGTTGCTTTGTCATGGTGGAAAAAATCCCATTGAGTCAAGAAAGCTACTAATACAATCACCAAAGTCAATTTAAAAAAAAAAAAAAAAAATCAGGATCTTATTCCCTTCAAGCATTTGGTATAGCATTGTGTTTACAGCAATCATAACACCAGTCTTTCCAAACAGGAAACATCGGTAGGCATGCATGAGTTTTTCTCTTGTAGAGAGAAGAAGACCTAAAGGTCTTACGGGCATAGGAACACTGCAAATGAACATGAAGTATGTCACGTCAGCTAGTAGTGTCATAATACTGAACAAAAGTTTACACTTCCATGCCTCATAGTGAAACCAGAACCAACTTGGAAGTGTTTCGGGTCTCAGTCCAGTTTGCCTGAACGTTTGGTTTTATTTACAGATTCTCTAGCAAGGGCAGCTTAATATCTCCATAGGCAGGCAGCAAAAACAAAAGCAAACAAAAGCAAGCAGTCACCACATAGTACACACTTAGCATCTCCGTTTTAATTGAAATGCTTCTCCAATAGGCAGGATGAATCCTTCCCCCAGGCAGATTATCAACTCAAACCTGTCAGATGCTAAATTGAGGTAGATGATTTACTTCCGCTAAGTGAGGTAGAACTTCAAACAAAAGATAGTGGCATCTCTAGTTGTGCATTTTGTACCACAGCAAACTGGGTTTCGAACTCCCAAGGACTCAAAGACCAAAGGTACAATATTTGTCTAACTCAAGTACCAGTGTTCCTTTTTTATACAGTTCCAAACTGTTTGTTAAATATCTCTACTTTTAAATACCCTATTACCTTTTGGCACCATTTGGCTTACACTCCTTTAAAAAATAAACAAAACTTTGGCACAGTATTTTTTTAACCTAGAACTGACTAAAGAAATCTTACGATCAAAGTTATGGCAAGATAAGCCTATAAACCTTCTCTCTTCAGAAATTAATTTTGGTTTAACTGTAACATAACAAATTGGGCCCGCTTTCCTGCAATTCCAAGGGAATGCCACATCCAAGTGCCTCGTTCTTTCTCCCAGCTTGATTATTGCCTGGCCCCAACATGCATTAGTTTTCAGGTGTTGTCTTCCTTCCCGTTTTCTTTAAAAGTTTAAGGTTCATGGGCTTCCTTAAATAAGTTATATTTAAAAGGTACTAAAGGAAAAGGAGTGAGTTATCTGAAGGACCTGCATTATCAAGTATTGAATCGGCTTCAGTTTGCTACTGAAGTTCCTGCTTACATAATTCTGAGAAAGGACAAGATTGCTCATAGGCTGAACACCCAAACCAGCCATACTGACTGCTGACAACATTTTGTCAAACAAAAGGTTTACCTAGAGCCACTGGTTTAACCTGGCATAGTGAAAATCCTTTGGGAGTTCCAGTAGACAGCTCTATCACCCACATTTGCTGTTCCCCAGTGGAGAGGCACACGCTCACTTCAACCTTTCTCCAGGCTATTTCCCCTAGCTAAGAAGGTTACTCTGAATGCTCGTTCGGTTTGCAATCCAGCTTCCAAGCTTTGCTTTTCCTTTCTGCATGTATGTTATGATACTTGGGCATTAACCTGAGAACATGCATGGAAAAAGCACAGCAAGATTTGAATCTCATTTAAGTCTTTTACTTTTTAAAGGCCCCTATGGGGCATCTGATGTTGGCATTGTATATTAGCACTACTTCTTTTCATTGCATATAAACCACTCCATTTTATAAGCTACACTACCACTTTTCAATGAGACCAAGTGTGCTTAGCACTATCTATGACAAAGATAAGAAATTCTTTTTGGGTAGCTAAATAGTAGTGTTTTTAAAACAAAAAAGCTCCTCAATACACGAGGTCAAACACTTGAGGTTCAGTTTGCAAGCAAATCCCACTGAGTTAAATAGACAGCAACTTATAAAGAGTTCAAGTCATTTCTCTTCCTGACTGAGCTGGACTGGGGGTTTGTGCGATGGCTCCATACAAAACAGCAAAGGGCAACTTCAGTGTCTGCCACCTTCTACGCTGTGCAGGCTGGAGAGGGGCAAAGGGTTCCTCCAGTCCAACACAATCACGACTGCACACTTCTTTTTTTAATGTCTGGGAAAACAACTCCCTTCTAGCCCCAGAAAAGGGTGAACCTGACAAGCATTAAAGCACAAGAGAACATTTCTAGGACACTCCAACACTGTCAGCCACTCTGGTCAAAGTATTAAGAGACCTGGCATTTTCATTAAGACGAGATAGGATAAATGTGAGGACACTGCAAACTATACATTAAAGCTTTCTAAACCAGTTTTCTTTGGTATCTAGATCTTGCGGGCTATTGGTTTTCACTGCCCATGTTGCTGAATCCTTGGGCTGAATAATACAAGACAAACATTGACATCTGTCACAGCTGTACGCTACCCCAAGAAGGGAGGCACGTTCACAAGCAGAACTTGCAAAAGTTGATGGTAAACTAGCTCTCTCTCTCATACACATACTTTTGAGTGGCCACAGAAATTTAATGACAGACATCCATATAAAACATCATCCTTTAAAGACTGTTTTTAAAACCATGCCATCCTAAGATAAAGCCTAACTGAAACACACTGCTTTGAAGAGTTTGCTTCCCTGAGGCTTTGGCTGAAAGGCAGCACAGTTGTTTTATCTCATTTAATTTAGTGTTTTTCCTCACCCTTCTTTTGAAAGAGGTTTTGCCATCTCATTAATCTTTGTCTCCTTATGGTCCTTTAGTTTAAACCTCCTCTAAAGTGGCAGCTATCTCTGTCTGCACACATCATCAGTATTTCTACAAAACCCAGAAAGTTAATGCTCCTTGGAGGGAAAAGCAGCAAGAAGGAAAGTGCACCTTGTGATTTCTCACAAACTTGTAAAGAGCCTTTCAATCTCAGGTCACTTTTGTGCATGGTGGCTGGCAGAGATGAACCCTTTCCTTGGAGGATGGTTAAGGCTCTTCAGACTTTTTCAAAATGACCACGTTTAGGTTTCAGAGATCTCTTGCAAACAGTAAGGTAAATCCCATGGCATTTCCAAGCCTTAAGAGTACTGATACAAGAGTTTTTCCATTGCAGAGAGAAAGAAGAGCCCTCTGTTCCCTACTTTAACTATTCTTGTTTGCCAACAACAGAAGGTGAAGCTACACATCTGTAGAGGTTGTGTCTGCATTAACAGCCAGACTGGAATGCAAGAAACTGAAGAATAAAACCAAATCCTTCCAGGGACTCAAAGTCACATTTAGCTAAAGAGATCTGTTTTCCCCAAGGGTTTCTGCTTTTCACAAAACATGTTTTTATATCCCCAAAAGGGAAAACTTCCCCCTGCCTCCAAGCTTTTAAGGATCATATACATGTATTTTACACAGAATTCTTTGGTACTGCCCTGGAAAAAAAGCAGCAAAGTTTCACCTTGATGCAGTTTGCCTTACGCTGGTACTGGTAACTCTTCACTTGCATCTGTAGCAAGAGATCCTGTAGCAGGGAGCTACAGGTCCACCCTAAAAGCTACAGTAGGCATTCCCAACTTCTTCAGTCCAGCTCTTTGGGGAAGCCAGAAAATGAAAAAAAAAAATATATATTTTTGTCACTGATAGAGTTATTGCAATCCTCTTTAAACAACAACAACAAAAACCTCAATCAGTTGACTTCTCCAAAACACACCCTGAATCTCCAAAGCTGTGCTTATTTCTTACTTTTGGAAAAAGGTACCACTTCTGTTCTAACAAATTCAAACGTTATTTCCCTTAAAGTCTCTCTATGGGGAGGGGCAAAAAAAAGCTAGTAATTTCAAAGAAAGTAAATCAAAAGGGGTTTGATTTTCCCTGTTTCAATGCTCCTTGTAACCTCCTCTGTTATCCAGATTAGGTGCACTGGTAAGAAACACTAACTTTTTAAAAACTAATTTAGCTTTCAGGTGAAAAGGGATAAAAAGAAATACTCAATGACAGAATACATTAAAGGAAGCCTTGCTTTTTATCTAAACTTTACAAGAACAGCACTAAATCACTAAAATGAACAATTTGGTTTAAACTTAAAGAATATTTGTGCATTTTCATCAGCTTCACTTTGTGCTGTTAGATTACTGTCTTTCAGAAAAAAAAAATATACAGAAATGCCAAAAAGATGCAAACTTGCTCTTCCTGGCGAGTGAATCACACTCACTTTCACAAAACGTTCAAAGTCATCTGGGAACAAGATGCTGTGCTCACCAGTAAATCAAACACACTGAGGTATAAAAAGGAGAACAGGAAAAAGTTCTCTGCTGCAGCAGCAATTCAAAAAAAAAAAAAACCCAACAAAACCAAAGTCCCGCCCTCCCATATCCCCACCCACAGAACTGCAGTATGGTCAAGAAAAACAAATTCTCTACAAACACCTATTTCCATTTTCTCCACTTAAAAAGTTACATAGCGCCTTTTTTTGGCTTACTCTAACAGAACTCACCACACAAACCACCTAATGTGCACAGCAACACTTGTTTGTGCATGAAACCCCATTGCGGGGGAAAGAGGTAAAATGTTCTGAACTATGAGTGTGTGGGGATGGGGAGAGGGCGAGAAACTGGGGAGGGAAAGGAGGACAATGAGGTAGATAGAATTTATTTTTACAGGCTCACTCCCTGCAGAAAAGATAAGTACATTCATCTGTAAAAAAATTAAAGATGAGGTAGGTTTGAATTAACGTTGTATTTTTTCATTTTCTCTTAGAAGAATTTCCCTGAGACAGTTTCTTCCTAATTCAAACACAGATTAGAAGACGAGAATTCGATTGTTTCCGAAGTCGACCACAACAATCATGCCATCAGGGGTGACAGCTATACCTGAAGGACGGTCCATCTGACCAAAGCCGCTTCCCTGAGTGCCAAACTTGCATAAAAAGCTACCATTTGACTCGAATATCTGCACTCGGTGGTTTCTGGAGTCAGCCACGATGATGCGCCCTTCCTGATCCACCGCCACTCCCTGCGGGCGCAGGAACTGGCCGTTCCCGGTGCCCTCCGAGCCCAGAAAGCGTGCTGACTGGCAATCTGGATGGATGACCAGAAGGCGATGGTTGTTGAAGTCTGTCACTACCAAGTGGCCCTCGTGATTGAAAGTCACACCTCTGGGGGAATCAAAGTGCTTCCAGAGTGCCCCTTCGAAGCCATACTTGTTAAGGAACACGCCGTCGGGCCCAAACAGCTGAACGCGATGGTTCCTCGTGTCAGAGACCAGAATCTTGCCCTCAGTGTTGACAGCCACATCCCATGGGTAGTTGAATTGCCCGTTCTTCGTTCCTTTCTCCCCAAACTTCAGAATGAACTGCCCCTCAAACGTGAAGATCTGGATGCGATGATTGTCCTTGTCAGCCACAACGATCCTACGCGAAATGTCACAGGCCACGCCGGCGGGGCGATCGAACTGTCCTGGCCGGCAGCCCAGCGTGCCAAACTTGTGATGGAAGGTCCCACATGGCTTGAACACCTGGATGCGGTTATTACTGCGGTCGGCAACAATGATGTAGCCTTCTTTGTCGACGCTGACCCCCCAGGGGCGGCAGAGCTTGCCGTCGCTGTCTCCCTCGCTGCCGAAGGAGAGCCCCGGCAGCCCAATGCCAATGTAGCTGCGCCCAGACTTCACCACCACTTTGAAGGGGCTGTTCTCAATATGTTGGTTGCACATCATCACGGACACCAGGTGCTCTCCCTCGAGCTGTGGACGGTAGCTGACCAGGTAGGTCCCGTTTTGCTGATCACTGACATCTGCCCCGAAAAGGTTTCCATCTGGGCCCATCACCACTGCAGAGATCATGTCGCCTCCTGACAGGCGAGGCTCGCCATCGTGGTCGTAGCCGATCACGGTGAAAGAGGCCACTTTGCCCTGCAGCGCACGCTTGAGACCTTCCCCAGTGGCTTTGGTCAGAGGAGCAAAAGCCCCACTGCTGACAAAGCCCATTGATTTAATGGCCATAAACAACGCCTGGTCAGGGGGAGTGAACATGATCCTGTCGTCTTCCTGTGGCTGGAGAAGGCCTCTCACATTCTTCAGCTCCTGCACCTGAGCCAGCATGCGGTCCCGAGCCAGAAGAATATCCATGGTACGACCCTCCTCCAGGACCTGCTGAACAGCACTAATGGTGTTATCCAGCTTGTTTAGGTTCTGACGCAGCTTTTCAACTTGCAAGTAGAGTGACTTAGCCTTGACTTGACGAATCTTTTCCACCTTGCAGGGGACAGGGGGGAGAGAAAAGCACACTTATATCAGGAAAGACAGCCCACACCACAGGCATTACCTAGTGTCACCTTTCCACGTAAAAAACATCTGACTAGCTACAAAACAAACCTCCAAAAGCCACAGCATAGACAAGAAGAAATGAGGAAAAGTAATTAATTATCCAAATTCAGGATTATTAGTATTTCCTACCCTCCACGCAAACCTATACATTCTTATCCTGCTGATCCTGCTGCAGAGTGCCATTTGAAAGGGACAGTCACTTGCTTACTAATAAATATTTGCTTCCTCAAATGCTATTCTGTCTTCTAGTTGTAAGGTACTTGAAAGATCAACTGAAAGCACATCTCATTTAGCCCCCAGGGAGAACAGAGGATACTGCAGGCTCTTGAGAAGGAGCAGGGGCTGAGGCTTCACTAACCAGAACTGAGACCAACCTCAGAAGGTGGGCTGTTATCACACAGAGCTGAGGCTGGGAGTCAGCATCAGCTAATGCATGTGGGCTCCTGTCATTGCCCTGCCTGCTAGCAACATTTTCATCTGACTAGCAATACCAGACATCTATCTCCAGGGATTTTCAGGTCCTATTATTTTAATATTTTCTTGTAAATACTAGCAGTCGTGCTGAGCTCATGCTCTACAACAGGATGCTTTGTAAATGTCACTTCAAATGACACAGAAGGTTGCTGCCAGTCCCTGCTTGGGGGACTGAAGTTTGTGCAAAAACGATTGGCTAGTAACTCATTTATATAAGCCTCTGTTTATCTTTACTTGTGAAAAACCACTTTGGACCATCTGGCAAAGACACCTGCTTTGTGAAACTAATGAAATGTATTTGCTTTTCTGTTGCAAAAATACATTTCCTGATGTCTGAATACCTGCTTGGCTGCAGAACAATACCTGCAATGTATTTTAATGAAGGAAGACTCAATGTCTGAAGACTTCTTGGCTATTATGCACTGTCTAGATAACATATGTATAAACATGCTATTTCAAACTCTTAAAAAAAGTTAGAGATGCTGCCTCCAATAGATTTCCAAGATAAATTACTAATCTTAGGTCTCAGCTTAATCCTTAGACCCAGGTTTGGTATCCGAAACTGTTCATAAACACACTTGATACAAGGGCTTGATACACTCATCTTGTTTTGCTAGAATCATTTACCACCACCACCAATTTTCCACCTTAAAATAATATTTTATATAACCTGAAGAGAACTTGCTGTCAGTGCAGATATTACAATGAAGTGCATTTATACAACCTCTTGGGATAAAAATAGCTTAGGGGCAGCTCTTGCTCCTCCTGTACTAGGAATGCCTCAAAGAAGAAAGCTGCCAAGCTTCTTGGGGAAGGTTAACAGTGGAAAGTGAACTCATCTCCCTCAATAGAAAGCCTCAGAAAAAGAAGAACTAGAAGAACAGTAACTCTATAAAATGTATTTTTAATCTTCCCACTGATGCTTATAAAAAGAACTGCAGAAAAACAAAAACTTCTCTTGTAGGGGATTAGTCTCACTGGAGCTAGAGTAGTTCCATACAATAAATTTTTACCAGATTAACCATTTTGCTGACAACAGATATTAAACCAGGAAATTACTGTTTCAGTTAACGTTGATGGAGAAGAGGGGAGAAATGCTTTAGCAGGATGGCACTGCTTCTGGGCAGCATGTGCCTCGTCAACAAGCACAAGCCACCCTGCCTGGCCCTGCTAGCACACGCAGCAGCCACACAGCACCTGGTTTCCAGCCACACTATCTGATGTCTGATTATTATAGGAGCATTCTCAGTTTACTCAAAAAACCTCTCCCATTTTGACTACAGATTTTTTGCTCCCCTTTAATACTCCTACAGCAATCATGTGGTCACACAGGACAAGTCATCTCGGCTCACTTTTATTTAAGGGTCCTAATCTTACAGCAGAGAGTGTGTTTCTGTTCAGTTCTACAAGTGGGACCCAAGAGGGCCTATCCAATCTAATCTGTGCTAAATAAGCACAGAAGAGCCATCACCACTAAGTTGCCTTTCTGGAATAAGGAACTTGGCTGTTACTTCTTTTCCTCCTCTCAAAATACCACACATGCATCATGGCTGAAATGAGGCCATGAGTTGGGGATTGTTTAGATACTCTTGCTGGAAAGTATTCTTTTGTATAGTACTTTAAAAAAAATAATAATAATCAGAGGGAAGACACTAGCTTGATTAGGAGTAAAGGTTTTTAGGTGTGGGGACAATGAAAGTTAGTCTCGTAGAATTTCTACTAGTCTTTTTTTTAAAAAAAGGACAGCATACACAGTTTTGCTCCTGTCCTGTATGAGAAGTGGACTGAAAAACCCAAACACTATATGCCTAATTCTACAGCAACATATTAAAGATGTTTTGAAGAATTTCTTTAAACAGGGTGTTTAGAGGGGATCTCCTCCCTGGCCAGCTGCTGAGCCAGCAGGGGGAGTGCCCACCTCATGTGTGGGGCTGTGCTGCTCTGAGGATACAGCAGTCCCTACAAAAACCCTTCAGCACAGTATCAACCAGGGCCAGAACCCTGCTACCTACAAAAAAAAAATAATTCATGGTAAACTGTAATGTTTCAGTTCAGTTCTCCTTGGATACCAGATTCTCACCATGTACTAGTTTAAGTACTTACTCAGTTTGAAAAGGCACTTGTCGGCAGTACAAACCACAAATGTAAGGGTGCGTACCTTCCAGAGCAGCTCACACTCCCGCTCTTCCAAAGCCTTCTTATGTCTAGTAGTCACAACTTTGACTTCAGACTGTACCACCTTCGCTTTCATCTCAACCTGCTCTGCCACAGCCTGGGCCTGTTCGATACTCAGCTGTGGACAAAAAAAGACAAACACACTTAAGGCTCAACCAAACCAATTAAAAATTCATCAGAAGACTGCTGCTTACATTTCACTACACCTTCAAGTGAAGGCATAAAGTGACAACTCTTATTTTTTTTCTTATCAGGCCTTCACCCATTTCATACACTGGAACATAAAGACTGACATGATTTTTTAAATACATCTACTACATGGAGCTTACACCTTCACTGTACCATGCACCAACACCCTAGGACTAAATTCCTTGTGCAATTCCAGCAGCAGCTAATATGGCAAACAAGAGACTGGCACAGAAATTCACACTAATGTTTTACTACAATACATATAGAGAACCCAGTTTGTCTACTCCCTCCAAGTAGTTCAGACTCTTAGTGTGTGATGAGTCTGCTTCTAGTAAGAAATTACACTGTAGGGAACAGACTATGTTGTCTATGCATCTGAAATACCCCTAACAGAATGTGAAGTTAATAAATTTTAAAAGAAAAATCAAAGGTCAGATGGTTGTCATTAAAAAGCAATCATATAGTTATTTACAACTCAGATAGAGACCAAATTCTATTATAACCTTGCAATACTAGTATTTTAAAAACATTCTGTAAGAGAATTTTGCAAATACACATAATGTACCTGAAAGGAACACGTCTCTCTTCTCCTCCCAAATTAAGATCTGTTTTCCTTGAAAAATCCTTCCCAAGTTACTCCCAGTTTCATAAAATATTACAGAAAGTAACATAAAATCTAATCAAAAAGCAGGCAAATCTTAACATCATCTTTTTCTTACTTATTTGAGGAACTAGTCCATTTCAGAACTTGAGCCTCTTTCAGACTAGGTAGCCAGGGAATGCTCTGGCAAAAACAGAATTTTCAGAAATGCAGTCTCAGTAAAATGAGTTATAAAGTAATTTAAAGGCTTTACTGTACCTGCAGGGCCTTATGGAAAATATCCTCATTTTAATGCTACATTTAAGGATGTACCAATCTAAGAATCACCTGATGCAACAAGCTGTGAATGACCCAATGTGATCCAGCATCAGTCAGACAGCACCTTTGTTATCTTTCACAGAATAGTTAGTATTTTTGAAGTCTGAGTTCAACAGCATCAAGTTTATGCCAACAGTTGGGAAAGCCAAACTATAAAAACTAAGTGTAATGCTACTTCGACATTTTTCTCTTAAAAATACCTGTAACAACTAGTTTAAATGAGATGTGTTCTCACAAGTCATGTAGGAGATCCTTTTCTGAAAGAAAAATACTAACTTGGTCAGGTGACTGGTCACAGGAGACAAGCTGAAGACAACCCCGACAAAATCAGACAAGCCTACACTTCTGATCTTTATTCTAAATAATTCTCTTCTAAACTGTTAGAGGAAAATAGGAGTGCTTCTTGACTGCTGCCTTCTCTTACTGAGCCCTGGGCTGGGCTGCAGGGTCTTTCAGCTCTTCCTCCTTCATGCAATTCTAAGTCACCTTCCCTACAGTTTTATCAGGGAATGTCTTCAGACTCATGGACAGCCTATATGTCCCAGTCCCACTAGAGGCAGATCTGAACCTGCCTTCTGACTGTTTCTGGCAGGCAAATTTGACCTAAAGTTGACAAAAAATAAAAATCTCATGACACATTTAGCAAATGAAGTCACAAATGGCCACAGATTAAGGCTTCATAAGAGCCAGTAAGTCTCAGACCTGGCTGGAAGAGTCCACATGTAAGAATACTGTGCCTTTATCACCTCTACTTTGCCTTTCAAATACAGAACCTGCTTCTACTGGAGGGAAAAGGTATGCATTTCTTCCAAAACTGACCTGCATTACCATCAAGTAGAGCGAAATCCCCTCATTCCCCTACAAAGAAAAAGATGCATCTCCCTGAGAAGTGTTAGGGAAACTATGCTATCCATTCATATTCCAATTCTAACAAGGATGTCTGTCGAAGTATGGAAGTCTGGGTTACTTATTTGTGCTTTGTGTACAGCAGTACCCATTAGGACCGTGATCTGTGTATATGCTTCCCTTATACCTTACAGCTTAAGAGCAATCCCAGCTTCCCTCATGATTCTCCACTAAAACCAGAGTCCACATTTCAAGAACTCCACCATATCAGGAGAGGTAGCACATTCTCCGTGGATGTTGCAATCTTTCAACTGTATGAACCAGTTATGGGTAGGGCAAGTAGCTAAACTCAGTAGCACAAGGTTGTTCAGCAACAATTCATGTCATCATCTGAATTTATTTTTACTTGCCCAAGTAATGAACAGCTCAGATCAGTGAGAGATGCCCAAAACACTAAGGTTCTAATACTGTCCAGGATATTAGTAAAGCTTTGGTAAAATTCAGATGATCCTGGACTGTCCAAATGGGCTAAAACAGCCTAGGAAGGCTGACTAAATATGCAGAGGTATGGTGGGGGGGGAACAGCAATAGACAAGTTATCTATATTTGAAGCAAAAGCCAAGGGCATTAAGTATAACTTTTGGGAGCCTTCTTTACGTGGAAATCCCTTGTTTGCTTTGATTCCTGTAAGGTGCCAGAGTTCTGCCATGAAAACTCACTCCTGCTGTTCTGCAGGCATTTCCTGTGCGGAACTTGTCTGAGAGAGGTCAACTTTTTAGGAAACATGTTAAGCAGCAGCGTTTCTTGTTCTGGTCAGACACCACAGAATCTTTTTAATAACTTCTTGTAAAGAAAAACACAGCTTTTATGATGCACTCTCCTCATGGTATGTCATGATTTTTCCAGTGCTAGTGAATAAGATGGCCAACCAGTTCACATGCTTGGGAGATAGAAGACAAGGCCTGTGTTTAGCCAAGAGTTGTGCTGGTTATTGAATTTGAGATGGAGAACAACTGCTTTGTTTATTACTGTTGGCCAATACAGTAAATGGCCTATTTGCAGCTATTCACTTGGGGTTTCTCAGGCTTCCAAAGACAGCCAATACCACCCCTCATTTTATTAGAGATGTCACCAGTGCCTTGTGTTTGTTAAAAACAAGTAAAAGACTTAGCTTGTGTCTTGTAAACTTTAGGGTTGAAAATGGTACTTCTAACTCCTCAGAGTAAAATTTAAGTAGTGACAGTGCTTATGCAGGTGATATGTTCCAGAGAGCCACAACACAAGGTAACTTTGCACACAGAGCTTCCAGTGGAGCAGACAGAAATGTTCTTATGAAGGAAAGTAGTGCAGATATCCATCACCAGCTACTGCTACCAGCACATTTCAGTTTCGAGTAAAAGGTGAAGGGCAAAGTTCTATTGGAACCCAGTTGTCCTTTGCAAGCTCCCTTTAGGTGGGCACCTCTGTGTGATCCCCTTCATCCACATTTTACTGCCTGAGGTAAAAAGTAGTGGTGACTCTGGCACAGCTACTGATGCTACAACACAAACCTATTAAGAAACCAACTACAAGAGTCAGAAGAAGCAAAGTAGCAATGTAAAACTTGCCTGCACTTCTGGATATTTGTCTGGGCTGACCACCACAGAGGGGCCCAAATCAGGATTTGCCATCTTGTAGAATGGCAGTTTTCAGTCAGTTTCACACTTCCTGTCTGCTGTTGGACATTAGGAAATGGACCCTCAAGTTACCACAAACTTCCTACAATTTCATGTTAACTTAAACATTCCCGTGGAATGTTTTCACTAGTGCTCCAGGTTTTCACTAGTGCTTCTTTATATTAAAAACTATGATCAGAAACATACAACACATTTCAGGAGAAACTATTACAAAGCTTGCGTTCCGGCAGACTACAAACAAGAACCACAGAGTGACTGTAAGGGTGCTGATGCTCTCACTGGACAGTTTCCACTGTCCAATACCCAAATTAAATCAGTATGTCCACAGTTATGTCCACACAGCACACAATTATTTGAAGAGGCTAACTCAGGTCTCTGAAACAGCAGAGCCTGTTAATCCAGATGCTGAGCCATGATGATAGATTACATCAATTCTGTTCTGAAAATTATCCAGTTGAACAAACTGCAGCACAACGTGCCACTGTGCCAGCACCATGAGACATGTAAAGGCTGCTTATGGTAACCATTGCAATGCTGGCTTGCATGAACATTGTTGAAGAGGTCACTAGGATTTTTTTATTCCATCCATCTGGAGATGAGAAGGATGCATAATTTCTCAGGCATTTATTCCTATATTTAAGGTTCCCAATTTGAAGTTTTCCAATGAAGGTGCAAATCCCTGGAGAGAAAATTCAAACTTAAAAACTTTTGGTTTGTACTGCAAGAACAGACTTTTTGGCCACTCAGTTTTAGGCAGAACAGTAGTTTGGACAGTGTAACACGTCAAATCCACCTTCCCCAATAACCATCTGCTCATATACTGCACTAAAGAAACTCACTGAAATACAACACAAAACAATAACTAGAAGTAAGAAGAAATTCATCCCCTATTGACAAAAATCCCAGATTTAGAAGAGCACAATTGACTCCATTTTGTTTACAAAGCTTCATTTTCAGATTCTCAAACCCGCAAGCCTGACTTCAAAGCCACACACAAGGGGGCCTGAGCTAACTCAAAGTGACAACCCAAAAACGATCCCTCGCAGCACAGCGGTGCCATCCTTCTCAGGTATCGACCTCCCAGCAGCACAAATCCATATGGCAACCCACAGGGAAGCTTCCACTGAAGGGCAGAGGCTCAAGGCAACAGATCAGCTTCCTCCTCTGGCTGGCTGAGTTTTCTTACAGTGTCCCCTCGCCCCCCATAAAGGCATTAATCTATTTCATACCACCTCCTCCGCAGTTTGGGAGGGAAGAGGCATTGCCTTAATGTCTGACCTGCCTTTCCACCCGCTCCTGAGCTTTTCATGACGGTAGATAAGAGAGTAGCTCCCACTATGTTCTGCACATGACCAGTCTCAGTGGTCAGTCAGAAGCTTGCACTGCCAAACATCCCAGCAAAACCAATTATGGGCTCAGCTATAAAGGAATTCGTTTGTTTTCCAACAAAACCACTTTTAAGACAACTGAGACGAATGAATCAAGTCATATTTTATTATGTTCACCTGGAAAATTAACCCTAAATGGGAGCGAGCACTCAGTGCTTTACTGTTACGCAAGTGCATTAGATTACACGCATACATACATACATATATACAGTTACACACGTATAGATGTATTTTAAGAACGTGACATTTTGAAGAAGCCATCTATCTTTCATCATAACAGATTTACGTTCAGTTTGTGACCTAGTCCTCGGAAAAAAATCTGAAAGAAGACAGCTAAGTGTGCACTTTCATGAGGTAAAACAAGGCAGCAGGACATGCTCCCCATATAGAAAGGCAGCAAGCAGTCCTGATTCCTCCCACCTCATTAATCCAGTGTCAGCTTTGGCTTTTATATCATCCTATGAATCCATCTGAGTCTCTGAAAGGCTGGAAAAGTATCCCAGCAAGGAGGATAGCTTTCCACTGAGATAAGAAAGAGGTCCTACAGGCAACTGAGTTGGGTGTTTCTGCTTCATTCCCTGGCACCATCAACAGTCCTGGCAGCACTGCAGTGAACCAGCTAGGGGGCTGACCCAGCCAAAAATTAATCCCACAGAAAGGTTACCCATTCAGCTGGATCAACTCACCACATAGGCACACAACCACAAGTTCTTGTTTCAGGGACAGGCTTAGAAATGCATGATTCTGACCATCGTGGCACAGGGAAGCAGGAAAAGCTTTCCATTGCTACACAATTTCACTGAGAATAAAAAAAAAAAGCAAGCCTCTTGCTGTCAAGCCTTACCATTTCTTACAGAGGACTTCAACTCCTTTGAAAAGTGAGGTTTGGACTTTTCTGGAGTGACAGACTACATCAGGCTTCAGTGGATCAAGAGGCTGAAACATATCCCAACTCATAGCAATTTCTTAAGTCTGAAAAACAATCTTTCCTCCAAAGCCACAGGAAGAGTTTAAATAAACATTTCTTCCTAAAAGCCTTCAACTTTGGTTAACCAGATACTCTCCAGCCAGTTGACTCATGGCTTGATTTCCTCTCTCCTGCAACGCCCTTCAAATTCCACCTTTTCCCCTTTACTCTCAACTACCCCTCCTCATCCATCCTCAACATCTCATGTCAGGGGAGCTATCACTTTCAGAGCCTATTAAGCGTTTCTAGTACAGCATTATGAATCAGTCAAACTAAGAAGTGTTACTACAACGTATTACTTTTCAAGCCTCTTAGAGCTCCAGTCTATGTTCCTCATATTACAGCCTGTACTGGCATTTAATTCTCTGTTGACTATTTCCATACTTTAAGAAAACCACACAAGCCAATTTCTTTTAATTTAGAGTCTAGTTAACTTTAGAGTTTGTTTCAAATTCATGTTGACATGCTGTCTTCCTCCCTAGGATAAACTTACAGCTTCACAACCCTACTGTCCCAACAAGGAAAGCTCTGCTTTATGTAAACTTGATGCAATTTCATTGCATCAACCCTTTACATTGGGCACCTCTAATTTTAAGTCACACGCTCTTCTCGTTGCTGCTGATGCTACTTTAGCAGTAGCTGTCTAGAACTGAGCAATCTTACCATTTGTGCATATGCACACACAGATTACCACCCCTCAAATTTATACTGATCTGTTTGCTGACCACCCTACAGTGATCCAGATTAAAAAGCCCACTAAACTAACAAAACAACTCACCTCTAGAAATCATGGTTAATTTTACAGATCTTTACACTAGCTGACCACTTTAACACTTCCAAGATAGCCTCTTTACCTGGATGGGCTGTAGTGAGACTGGGGCAAAACTGTACAAACTTAAGTTCAGAAGAACTGCTAGTTTGAGTTACATGAACATAACCAGCACTGCCCACCTTTTATCTGCTCCATCATACAATAATCAGCTCACCACAATAGCAGGAGCCTCCACCATAAAAGCCAGAAGAAAACTGGGAAGGACTGAGCAAAGTAAACTCAGTAGGAAGGAAATCAGGCACAAGAGCATGCATGCAATACTAGCAGAGTGGTACTCAATGCTATCCCTGCTGGTTTTTACTCCAAGGCGCAGTCCCTTCTTCAATGATTTAGCCACACCTGTTGGATAATTAAGAGCCCTGGAGGTAAAAAGCAATAATTTAATTATTAACAGACAATCCCTTGTCTAGGACAGCCTGGACAAATTCAGAACACTGCACCACTGCACTGAATGCTGATGGTCTTTAAACTAGCATAATCCCTTCCTCCTTGCTCATTTTGGGGACATGTGAAATGGTTCAGTACGGATACTGCTGGCGAGCCTTATGATTCAGATTAAGACAAATCTTGGAAGAAACTAAGTTTTCCAGGACTCTTTCTTAAGGTGATTTTAAATTATCCACCCACCTGCAAAAACTTGGTGTTTACTGTTCTGTTGTAACAAGTTTACATTGCAAGCTACAGGGGAGACACCAGCAACTGTTTACTATCTATACCATCAAGTATTTTATTTCATTCCACAGAGGTAAAGGTTAATGAGCAAAGAGTTGGCTGCTCCTGTCCCATGGAACAAGTTTACTTCCCTCATCTACTAGAAAGGAGCAATGAGTAGAGAGTGAGCTTTGGCCTATTTTAATTGTTTTTACCCTGCATGTGCTAGGAAAGCACACCTAATTCAGAAAGTTAGTCTACTTCCTATCAATGACATTCTGCAAACGTTTACTCAAAAAAAAAAAAATCTTATTAGTTAAAGCACATTGTGTTGAGTTTTGTCATACCCAGCTCAAGTTTAGAACATGAGGTTCACAAAACTACAAGGCAGTAGGTATGAAAGTTCTCGCTACACTTTCTGGATCCAAAGTCTATCTGTACAAACAAAATTACTGCTAATATCATAGTAGTTACTGCTAGGCATTACCCAGCGTAAGTAAGTATCTACATGCCACTGCACTTTAATTCCCTGTGTAATTTCTTTTCTAGTGTGAAGCACTATACTACCTTCATTCCAGATATTTATATTTGCATTATTAAACATAGCTGAGGTAGAACAGAATAATAGGCAAAGTATGCAGGGTAATCCTTGAACAGAGACAGCTCTCTGCACATGCAAGTTAGAAATTTCACACTACTTCAACAGCTGATTATTATTTTGTATTTGGTGGCAACACTGAAGAAATAACCAGAGTCAAAGGTAGGTAGAGTGCTGATGCTGTACAGGCAGGAAAGATGCTGAAGTCTTAGTGATAAAAACAAAACCAGGTTTGGCACCGCTATACAAGATCAGAGCTTTTCTTCAAAATGCTTCACGCCCAAGAGCATTTGTACAGAGCTTCATATATATTGTGATTTACATGACAGGATTATGCTGCAAGAATGCAAAACTCAAAACAGCACTTTATTTTCAGCTCCACCACCACTTCTGTCAGAGATCTGAGAAAACAGAAGGGGTGAGAAGACTGACAGCAGAAGCAGAGAGCTTTTTGCCTTGACACCTTGCCCTGTAACAGACAAGCTTGGGGGGGAGGGGGGGGGGGGCTGGGGGGAGGAGGAGGGGGAAAGAAAGTACTCAAGTTGAGAGTATCTTACTTGAATAGCCTGTCGTCCTTGCTGAGCATCTGCCAGGAGCTGAATGGTGAGAGTCCTGGAATCCTGCAGGGCATCTTGGAGGTAGATAAAGCTGTGACCCACATGTCGTCCCATGGTACATTCACGACATATGGGGACAGAACAGGTATCACAGTAGAAATGCAGTACCTGTAAGGAGGAAAAAAACAAATCTGTATCATTATTTAATGAAGAATTAAGATGAAAACAGAGCCAGAATGGTAAAAAAAAAAAAAAAAAAAAAATCCAAAAAGCTCAATTATAAAGGAGATGGTTAGAGGCAGTAGCAATAGGCAAAGACCTCACAATAATTTCTCCACAGAGGAAGAGCTATCCTTCCCAGTAAACTCCAAATCATACCCCAACAGTTAGATGGAAGTATCCTTGTTTTCTTTGCAATACAATAGTAGGAAGAGTGTCCACAACAGCTCCTCTTAAGAGCGGAAGCCATCTGCCAACACTTGCAGATTGGAGATGCCATCTAAGGCAAGTTTCAGGTGAAGACTTTTCCTGCATAAACAAACACCACATTCTCTCCAGTGGGTCATTCAATAATCAATACACTGCAGAATCACAGCACCAGCACTCCCACTCCACAAGAAAGAGAAAACAAAATCATGCATGTGGAGAAACAGCCTCTATGTTTTCAAAATATGCAAATCCCTTATGGCCAGGGCAGTGACAGTGTTAGGCAAAACTGCCCCCTCTCTCCCCCCCAACAGCAAAGCAAAAAACCTTCTTATGATGGTGTTTCAATGCTAGTGATGCTTCAACAAGCTCGAGCTGGAACATACTGGCATGCCCATCATTTGAATGCTACAGTGAACTGTGGGTAACCACTAACACCCCAGTCTATCCACAAAGCACTTACAAACCCTACAGTCAAATCACAATGAAAGTCTTACACCAAGATATTAGCCTAGAAAGCTGGATTGATTCATCAGCTGTAACTGTTTCCATTCCATCCAGTAGAGGGAAGTAGCACACAGAATTAGCATCTTCCATGAATTTGTATTTTCTTACAGGGGAGCAGAAGCCAGCTGTAATGTTTTTTTTTTGTTTTCAAAGATGCAAATAAGGAGTACAACACTTCAACACAAGAAAGTTCTGTATTGAAGTCTTGCTCTTAACTACATACACTACTTCTATTAACAGTGTAACGTTAGAATATCTAGACTACCATGGAAGAGTACAATGGTACACAGTTTTGTTCTATGAACAACTTTTCCATCACCAGAGATTTCAAGTCTACCTCACGGAAAGGAGCAAGGGCAGAACAAAGATTGGACACGTGTTTGATACGCCTGTCTTCTCCCAGCTGTTACCCAGCCACTCCCAATTCCAGCTAGCAGCTCGTGATATGGTGCATAACATCCCCCTTTCCCTTCTCCCTAAAAAGGAAGGGGAAGGACAGGACAGGTGATTCCCTTGGACTGCCTGTGCTGCATAAAGTGACATTTTAAGCTCCTATAAGTGCAACAGCTGAAGTGGTATGTGGATTAATTTCTCAAAGGGTTATGTGTGCATTTGTGCACATGTCAGATTTTACTAAAACCCCTTGTTTTTCTTAAAGTTAAGTTTCACTGTAGGGAAACTGAACAGACTTGATGTTTTGCTTCTGCTCACATACTAAATCCTCAAGCAGTAAGTATCTCAGAATCTCTGATTTTACCAAGTAAAAAGCTGCCTTGGCTCCAAAATACATTGTTAAAATGCATCATCTTCCTCAACTAGAGGCCTCCTTGTCTTTATGCTGCAGTTGTCTAAATCTGTATATGATGTTCACTTACACATGCAGTTCTGTAATTTTTCTGTTGAAATTACAGGGAATGTTTATTACATATTCCTGAATAACACCACTTAGACAACGGAGAAGTTGAGGGAGAATTAAAACCAAGACAGGGTATCAAGTTAAGTCATATGAATCTGATATACTTTAAAAACATAGAGCAGGGATTTGGGGCCTCAGTCAAGGAGAGCAGCTGAAAGGAAAATGGTGACCATATGAATAGAAGACCAGAAGCAAATCAAATTTGTTATTAGTCCTCCACAACAGTCAATACCAGAAGCAAAAGCTTGGTCACTCCTGCTGCAAGGAGTCACCTCAGGCACTCCTGCTGAAAGCTAACAGCATCCACAGGGACAAAGAAAAACCAAGTTGAAGCTGTTCATTTGCCTCTTGCCACCCACCAAAATGTGGTGGGAAACATCACTCTCAAATTTAGAATGAAGAGTGACAAGAGCCATAATCTCATTTCAGAAATATATAGATTACATAGGACATGGCAGGGGAAGGTCTTGGGCAAATACTACAGAGCTGTTGATAAAGCCTCATATTTGTTTCTTAGCAAAATAAAAAAAGCAAAAATAACCTAGATTTAATCCAAGAGCAAAAGAGTTAACAGACTTGGGCAAAAAGAAGCATACAGTGATGGACAGACCTCCAGGATTACACTGTTACCTTAAACATACACAGGAGAAAGCACAAATGCATTACCCTTACTGCTTTCAGTGGGGTAGGGAGCTAGCCACCAGAAAAGAACTGAAAGAGTCAGCCAGCTTCAAGAGGAACTAGCAACTCCTCAGAAACTCTTTATTCACACAAAGACTACAACAGAATCCCCAAACTCGGCAAGAGGTACAAGGGCAACTCTCCTCCTGTGGTCAATCTCACGTACTTGTCAGGAGCATCCAACAGACCGTACCATCAGCTCGACCCAGCAAAGGGAGCACACTCCCAGAGAATAAAACTGGGAAGTCCCCAGATGTGCAGGGCACAACAGGGAGGGGGATTTGTGCCAGCTGGGCTAAGGGGGCTTGGGCACGGCATCCAGCTTGCCTGCGCTTCCAACCACAACCAGGCATTTATTGTTAAGATCAAGCCTGCTCACATCCCAGTCCCTAGGTCATGGCCACAAAGGTCACATACTGCTAGATTAAGTTTCTGTGCCTGTTTCTAAATGAGGGGGGGGGAAGGGAAGAGGGAGGACAGGAAGCCAGATCTCCCCCTTTGCCCCCAACCACCAAACAAGCAACTCCCTGTAAAAAATCATACCAACAATACATGTAGGGCAATCCACAAATGTGTTCTCATTTCAGATCTGATGCACGTACAGCGTACCTAAAATGTTGGCAGAGTTTCCCCTTCTTCCAATTTCAGCAATGTGAGAAGGCCACCCCACATTTCATTTGCACTGTTACTATAGCATCATACTGCTCTTCCTATGCTCATTGTAAGACAAATAACAGGACTCATATTTAAGTGTGGATGGGCAGGAATAGTAGGAGGAAATGAAAAAGTAATTTTAAGCCTTCCTTAGCAGACATCAACTTATAATACTCAGCTTTAAATAGAAAAAAAAAATCCTCAAACACCCTAAAAAAACCCAAAAACCAACAAAACCACCAAAACAAACAAACAAAAACCACAACGCCCCAAAAAACTAGTCAGAAAAGACAAACAAACAAACTCCACATAACAGTACTTCAGAGGAAAGTCCTGTAAGGTCCCTCCTCCACATCTGAAGAGGTAAAGACGATACAAACCAAGAAGATCCAGCAAGCAGGAAATTTACTATTGTCCTGGTAGTTTCACTATTTACCAAAACGAATGGAAAACTGGTTTATAAGCAAACACCTTCAAACATGCTTGTTTTTCCAAACCACACAAATGTTCTGATGGGCAGCAAGGAAAGAAAGGAGAAAGCAGAGACAGATTTCTCCTTTCAAAGAAACGAACAACAGTGTAAATTGCATTTCATTAATTCTTTCTTTCTGTAGTATTATTAAGTAATTAAGTAAAAATACAATTAAGATAAAAACTGCTGCCCTTCCAACATCCATTTTGTTAATTATCCAGTAAGGGGAAGAAGATTAATAAGCAAGCTTAGTAGCTTTTTTTTTTTAACTGCTCCACTACATTAATTAGTATTTTAGAATTTCCAACAGAATTAAATGAAGATAGAAGTCAGAAGGAAGAGGGGACTAGTTTTAGAGATAGTTAAAAGTGATTTATTTTAAAATAAATCAGCTATGGGTTGATTACTTCCCAAACAGGAAATATTTCCTGAATTGGTGGCATACAATTTTAGACACAAAACAATAAAGGGAGCCTACTTCAATTTAAACAGAATCAGTGAACCATGTTACAGGGCTATTCATCTTTTACAGCCACAGCAGCCCAAGAAATACAACAGCAAGGCCATAAATGTGATTGCTTCAGGAAAGGCTGTACAGTGCACCGTAAAAACATTTTACAACAGCAGGAATTCCTGGGAGTCGCTCTCCCCATTTTTTGGTCCATCTGCTTTCAAAGGGGGCAGGGGGATGGGCGGAGATGTTGTTAAACGTCCCCCGGGACTGCACAGCAATCAATCATCATCTGATGAATGGCCACTAAAGTTAAACCCTGACCCCACTCCACAATTCCCACACCAGCCCTTCTCTCCTTACTGCTGACCAGCTTCCAGCATGCCCCCCCACCTTCCAGCCCTCACCAAAATTTCCCAAATACCAAGCCCAGACAAAAGCAATGGAATGTAGTAGGCACCATGACAGAGGAGAATTCAGTAGAAACAGCATCTGAGGAGGCTTATCCTTAACCTGTGTTTAAATAAGTGTTCTTTCAGCAATACTCACAGTGCCCTTCTCCTCCCAGCTTGAAAACACTTAATTTCTCTCATTTTCAGAGCATGCATGCAAACAATTGACAGCAAAGCATGGGGAAACTAGTCACGTTTAAAAACATTTGTTTCTGTCATGACTTTTCAGTGTCTTGCAAGGATTTCATTTAAGCCTACAGTGTTAAGAATTTGTGTAAGGCAACAACACATGAAAGGTCGTATTACTTTTAAAATGCAAGTCTGATGCTCTAAAAAGCTACCCTGTAATCTTAATCAACAATTAAAAAAGCCTACAGACAAAACAGTGGCCTCTTGGTTTCTACTTTTGGAAAAGTTTCAGTACGCCCCCTCCCCCACCCCCACCCCCCAAAAAAAGAAGTCATACTTACCATAGTTATTTTAAAGTTTTCCATTACTAAAGGTGTTTTATTATCAAGTTCCCTTGACAGTAACTCAAACACCAGTGGCTTTGTTAGGTAGCATGTAAGACTTAGATGACTGAGTTTAGTATAAAGGAGTTTCCCAATGAATTTTGGTCCTACTTCCTCAGCACTATTGGGTGGTTTTTTGCTTCCCTCCCTGGAAAAAAAGCTGCTTCCCTGCATGTAGCTTTTTTTTTTTTTTTTTTTTTTTTTTCTTAACAGCATATAAATGAACCAGTCATCCTGGGTGGTGTAGAGTTTGGTAGAGATAATTGTTGCAGGATTAAGTGAAAATAGGTAATATTTTTACTCTGTAGGAAGCTGGTCCTTAGTTTTCACTTTACATGGCAATTTGTGACAATTAACTCACTTCGCACCACAATGAGAGTAGTATTTTAGGAACCTGAACTTCTGCACTAATATAACTCTTGAAATTTGAAGCTAAATATAAAGACTAAAGATATGAACAAGTAATGTGATACACATCACAGCTACAGGCTGTTTCCCACTATACCTGAAACATGTGGCACCCAGAGATACCTAAAACCCTCATGTTTCTGCATACCAGTTAATGATCAAATTGCTCTTAGAACTTGTATTTTATCATGATGCTCTGGTGCGGAAGAGACTGGCTTAATACCAATCTTCCTCACTGCATCCAGTGGTAATGGCAAATGCTATACCATCCCCAGAAGGTCTCCACAGCAGACAAGAGAGTTACTCCTCAAATTCAGCTCAACATTCTAAAAAAATTGCTACAGAAATACGGGCACCTCGAAGCATTACAGCCCTACACTACACAGGGCATGCAGCATGCACAGCAAGTTGTACCACGTGGGAACAGCGAAACTAGTTTACTATTACCTTCCTTTGCTACTTGGATGAACAGAGATTGGGTTTGGTCCATTTAGAAGTTCAAGTGCAAGAGGATCATTAAGCCATTCTGTTAAATTCACCTTGCTTTCCTTACCCCACCCAATAAAACAATAAAAGCCCAGGTAACAGATAACTCTTTGTAGGAAATAAAGCTGTAATTCCACATGCTTTTTTTCCTCACCACAACCCTTTCTTCCCCACATGCTCCAGTGGGTTCTGTTCCTTGTTTCTCAGCCGCACAGGTATTTCTTGGCCCAGCATATGAAGGGGAAGGAAGCTCACAAATAAAACCCCAAATATGAAACCACACACAGCTCAGTTGAGGCTGTCCTTTCACTTCACAGTTAAACTGACAGCTGCTCTACAAGGAAGCCCTAAAGTTTCCCTGCCTTGCTCCTCACCTCCCCTTTACTGCTCCTCCAGCAGTCTCAGTGAATAGACTTGGGTATTTCTATAAACACCAGAAAATTAATTTTTGAATAAACTATTTTTAATCAGCCGAGCCTGGGATTAGAAGATCAGTAGGACCAGTACAAGGAAGGAGGAAGAACCCATAATTAAGGCCACAGAGACATTTGATGACAACTATCTGGTACTTGGCCAACCTCACAGCTGGAAATCAGTGTAAATCTTTCACTGCTAGCATTGGTCTCAAGTTCTAACTGGAAGAACAGTATCTAACTGGAGCTGAGTTAAACAGGCTGTTAAATCAAACAGACTACCATGCTCTTAAAATTTTTAATTTTTACCTTCTTTTGTCCTGCTGTGAGATCATGAATCCAGTAAAAATAGCTTCTTATTTTAGACTGGTGACAAGATTGGGTCAGTCCAGGTTAAGAGCAAAGTTTTTGAAAGACACATAGACCTATTAATCAAGTTTAGAAGACCCAATAGGTATTAACAGTCAGCTGGGCATATCTTTGCCAATGCAAATAGCATTTGCAAATTCAAATGGATTTGAGTTAGAAGTGACAATCAAGATCCACTTCACTCTGAAAGCCAAAACATCACTGGAATGGTGTGATAACAGGCTGCTAACTGGGGCTAGGAGACAGGAAGTCACACCACTGACAAAGCTGTTTTAAGGATCTGCTGGCTTCAGCCCACTGGAGAACTGCATCCTCCGTGTTTTAAGTTAAAAATCTTATAAATAAAACTTCATGTGATGACTGTAGTTCCTGGTTATAGGCACCCACCTGGAATTGCAGCATCCCAAGTATTTCTCTCAGCAGCACCTCTGCCAGCTGCACGACCCCGTGCAGGGCGCCTTGTTCATCCACTCTGAATATGGGGAGGGACCACCAGAGCACTTGCCTGGACTTTGCCCATCCCATCAGCTAACTTTCTAAAAGCTCTTGGGTACAAGGTAACTTGGTCAGCTGATTTACTGCACTACCTCAGAGATTCCAGTTACTGATGGACTGGAAAGGACATCTCAAATACAATTTAACTCACGGGTCCAATTCTTGCTAAGCAGGGATAAGCAAGGCTTAATTTTCTTCTAATGTCAATACTGAAGTGATGCAGGTATAATTATCCCACCATGGGCTATCATTAAATTACTACATAACAGTAAGTCTACATTTAGCAATTTTCTTTTAAATAGGTTGCTTGGGGTAAGAAAAATCTGTATTTTATTTTAAAAAACTCACAGCATCTTTTCCATCACTGAAGCAGGTAAAGCAGCCACTCTACAGAAAGATGCAATGGTATCAGTAGCTAGTAGATTACTCAGCCCAAGATAAGTCACAGCTCTTTTATGGGATTTCAATAGGGGAGACCAGCCTGTGCTTCAACATGCAACTCATTAGCTGTTTAAATGCAGCTTCTGTGCCAAATCTGCATGACACGAGTAGCAGCAGGGTGGTCTTGGCACAGGGGACAGTGGGTGGATCTAAATATTCAACAGTTCAAGCATGCAAGCTAATAGCCTGCTGTGGAAGCACACAGAGTGTGTCAGGACCCAGTTCTACTTTCAAGCCCATCTGTCCGTGTCACTGCTGTAAGTCCCTGCAAATCCTTCCCTGAGCTTTCCTAACTCTTCAGCTCTCTGAAAGCCAGAGTGTTTTTAAGTTCTCAGACAAAGAGATTTCAGTGATGCTGTAAATCAAAAGGGGTTGATAATTTCTTTGCTATTGCACAAGGTGTTTTGTATTTTACAGAGAATCAAACTTTAACATGTCTACACACTCCTTATGTTACATGTTCTCCCTTTTCCTGCACAGCTCAGCATAAGAGCTGTTGAAATTTTTAATTCTGTGCACAGGACGGGTTAAGTTTAGGAGTCAGAGTACACTCAAGTCTCTTACATCCTCTCTGTGACTACAGGCCTCACTTCTCAAAATCCATATTCCTCAACTCCATGCTGTTCCTTCACCACTGCAGAGAACACTACATCCATTCAGGTCCTTGGCAATTGTTGAATTTTGCATGGAAATCTGATGGCAAGGATGCCATTAAATACCTTGGAAGCAAATAGCTAGAAAATACACTGGAGACAAACCTTACTCTTTTTGATTTGATGGGGAAAGGGAGTGGGAAGAGAAACGAACAACCCTAAAAAGTTCCCAGTTTTCACACAAGGGCAGCTTGGCCAAAGACAGGCCAATTGTGAAACATCTTAAGCAGATGGGAGGTGTGCAGTTTGCCAGAGAGGTTCCCTGATCCCAACACAAACAGGTCTTTTGTAGGATTCATTTTCTTATACAGCTAGTCTATAGTCAAACTACCACTAGCTATGAAAATTCACTTTGGTGCAACAGATTCCCATTAATATTGTTAGAAGGCTTCTCTGTATTTGAAAACTCCCACAATTGAACCACCACATAAATAATCTGTAACTTAAACTGCAATAGCTAGAGAACACTGAAAAACTAAGTACTAGAAAATTAAGCAAGCATGAATTCTGAGTCCACTTTGCAGCTTGGTTGTCTAGTTGTTCCCATTTAGTTATATGGCCAATAACAGGAGAAAAGCACAAGAATCCAGAGTCAAAACAACTAGCATAGCATAGAGCTCAAAAAGTAATGACTTTCAGGTAAAGATATTTTTATTTTTACATGGAAGTAGCATGAACATAAAAACAGCAGCAAAAGGCAGATCAAATGCTTAATTTCTATCTTCAAACGCATATGTTATTTGGGGAGGGTTGTCTCTGTACTGACTATTTGTTTAAAATAATTTTAAGAACAGTACATAATCTCTACCTAATTAAAAAAGCATCTCTTTATACATGTTAAAGGAATATTTCTGATAGGGTACAAGAAAAAATATCAACTTTTAGACCTAAAATCTCAAAGCCCTCTTACCAAAGAGGTTGTTAGCACACATTTAGCAAAACAAAGCAATGCAGATATCTAACACCACTACTACCAGACTCTGGTAATTCCAGTTTGAGTAACTACCTGGTAAGCAAAAATCAGTCCACATAACTTGTACAAGACACTGTCCCTCCCCCTCTTTCCAGTATCAGCTCTTCCAAGAGTTACCTAGTATTATGCAAGTTAATATCACTAAAGAGATAGCACAGCAATTTCTCAGAAGGGATTGGGCTGCTTGCAGTGAGACTTGGACTTTTACATATAGAAAACATTAAATACCTCTATCAGCTTTAAACTTAAAACTATAGCAATCCTACAGCAGTTTCTATGTGGAGTAAAAGCAAATAACAGGAAAAGAAATTCACCTACTAGGGCATAAACTGATCGCCTGGGACACTTTAGGACATAATTCCTCCTCCCCAACTTGCATTTTCTCAGTGGGAAACTTCCCAGTTAGGCAAGTGTGTGAGGCAGACTCAGGAGAGGGCAGAAGTGCCATCTCCCTTTCTTCTCCCCACACCACCCCAGCATTAGACATTGGATCCTGCTGCAGCCCAGATATCTAATGGGAGCAGCACAGTTCCACTGTTCCTCCCACTTGAATCTCTTTCTTCAGAGAAAAGCTGTAACAAGAACAGCCATGGTACTGAGCCCCCCACAGCAGGAACTGTTAATTTTTCCTTCTTTAATTGTGAAACAATCCACTCCTATTAAACAAGTCCAGTTACTACCAGTACCATATGCACATCAAACTCAGGTCAAAGCAAGTATGACCAACTATAGCCTTTTATTAGGAAATACAGGCAAGTCTGCTGTCTGGGAGAACTGACATATAAACCCACTGCAAGTGTTTTATACTGCAATTTTTTTAGTTACTGCTTATGCGGAACAGCTTTTGTGGAAAAGCACAAAGGCAGCAGCACTGAACTGACCCACCCTGTTCTTTGCCTTCCCTCCTCTTGCCTGACCCTGTCCCAAACACCAATCTTTTTATAACAACTATATACTCACACACAAAGTCCTTACAGAATAAAGCCTTTGAGGGAATTTCTCTTCACTGAACCCCAAAAATGTCTAAAATGAACATGTGGAAGGTATCTTTTCAAAAAGCATTCAAGCTCTACCCCTTTACCATCATCCTCCTAGACGCTCACACACCAAAAATATGCAAGTGTAAAATTTTTACTACCTTAACTGCACATGTTTCAGAGCAGGAAGAAAAGTTACAACAGGTTGAGGTTTCATTTGGGATTCCCCATAAATGAGGAATCTTAATTAAGCAAAACCAAATTTGTGTGGCATTGAAAGAAAAAACAAAATTGGTTTGCTCCAGACCCAGGCAGCGGTTTCTAAAAGTGTATTATATGCATACTATATCAGGCTTCCTCAGCTAACATGATCAAATTGTACTATCCACATCAAAAATAATCATTAGCTGCTCCCAGCAGAGGACTTGGCACATACACTGGAGTATCTTATTCAGAGAAACAGTGTTGTCCTCGAGGAGCAAAGCTTTGCTGCTTGTAGTAGAATGTCAGACTGCATTTGTCAGATTAATATGCTTGTTACAATTCCTCTTAATTTTAAGGAGGCTTATACAATCACATTTTATGAAAGATTCCTCATTAAAGTGTTATCCTATGGGTGCTAGGGCACTATTACTTCCAACTGAACTCTAGTATTTAATGTTTGTTTTGGAAGACCTAGCTGTCTTAACAGCCACAGGGCATTTCAATAATCATATAACAAACACTACTGCAGGTTACTCTTTAATCCCTTGCGAGTGAATGAGTAAATTCTTGTCCATCTATCATATAATTACACAGCTCTGTAGTTACTGCCAGAAAGATACTGTAAATCATAAAGGAAAGACATCTAAGAATAAGAAGAGCTGTTCCAGGAAGTCACAAATGTTTACTCAGAATAATTTTGTTCTCCATTACCATAAAAAAAAGGAAGAATAGACACTTTTTGTTTACAAGTCATTAACAAAAAATGAGACATTTTCATTTTTACGTGTGAATATTTAAGACAAGTGCTGGTGGACAATTTAAGTATGCCTTCATTTATCTCTGCTTTCCTCTCCGTACATTTCAGAACTCTAAATGAATCAACTATCTGCCTCATACTTATTTACAAATGGGTAAAATACAGGTACAAGCAAGTTTAAAAGCCTGTGGTTCCTCCCCGCCCCCACCTTCCCGAGTCTGTGTTGTTTGTGGTTTTGGTTTTTTCACTTTAACCTCTCGAAACATTCTTTCTGCCTTTCCGTTGTAGATTTAAAAGCTGCACAGTGTCCTACCCCAATAAACCCTATTCTTCACAGAGAGAACTTAAGATTGCTTTCTGAATTTGGGAGAGGTGGGAGAGAGAAGCATTCCAGGATGAATATTCAATTAAGTGGAAACTGACAGTACAATTACTACTCCTTCAAACTGCAGGATAGATTTGAAGTGCTTACAGATAATAAGAAACGCTAATAACTACACTTTGTCATTGTGCCATAGATGCTGTTATTGAGTAGTTAGCTTAGTTTTGGTAGAATGAGGATAATCTTCTATCCCACTCAAGGTTTTAAGTTATGATTGATACACACTATTTTTAATCCATTCCATGGTGCTCCCACTGGTTAAGTACATAGCATACACATTCATTCAGCCACCAAAAAGATCCTGTTGTAGAGCATTACAGATTTGGTCTAACCAAACTACAGTGGTTTGATGCCACCCAGTCATGGTTCAGCAATATATTTCAAGGATCTTTTAAGAATTTAAAAGCATTCTGAATTTTTAGAATGCTTAAATTATTTGAATCCTTCAATTAAAGCACCAACCTCTTCCAGATAGCAGCATCTACCATTCTACATTACGCTAGCTTTAGACTGCTTTTGCATTGTGCATGCAAGTTAGCATTACCTGAAATTTTAACTGTAGCCTTGTTTAAGTTTAAATCAGAATAAATGTAAATACAGAAGGCTTGCTCCATCATCAGTGAAGGGAAGAAAAGCTACCCAGGCTAAATTAAAAGGGGAAGATTGAATGTGACTCACTTTATCAAAACAAGAAAAAAAAACGGGAGAGATGGCTAAGAAGGTTAAACCCTTGCCCAGTTCTTGAAGAGAAAAATACCCATTAGTTTTACTACAAAACAAGCAATCCCCCCATCTGCACTGTCTTGTTATATATAATTCTAAGGAAGAGACCATTTCTAAATGGCCTTCATCATGACTATCTAAATTAGAAATAAGTCCTTTCTGACAAGGATCAGCAGGAGTTTGACTGCAGTGTAGGTACGCAAATTAGCCAAAAGGCCAGATTTACACAAGGTACGGTCTCACACACCACACACACCCTGAGAAAGGAAGCAGATAGGCAAGGCAGAAGAAATTTTATTATCTTTGCACAGTCAGCAGGTTGTTGTCGTGAATACTCTTGTGTACACACGTCTTGCATGTTATGCTATGATCATTAATTGTTTATGTATTGCCAAACAAGTCCTACGTGTCTCTTGTCTGCTAAAAAGAAAGTCTGAGGAGGTTATAGATTAGATTTACTCTCTCTAAAGAGGAAAAAACTATTCTCTGCAATCCAAGCAGAAGAACAACACATGCTTAACTAGATTTCCAAGAGCAAGACAATTAACCTATTGAGTCAAGTCTGCTTGGTCAAACAACTTTCAACGAAACTGCCTGCCTGCCTCTAGAAGATTCTTTCATTGTACTGTTTTCTCCCAAAGACAGTTATGCTGAATTTAAAAAGAGGAAGGCCAGGCTCTTGGACAGCGTTGTCACGCAATTCTTTCAGCAACAATGTGCACAGCGCTAAGCTGGTGTCCTATATAAGTTATGAAGTTAATTAACTTTAAGACAGAAACGAGTACTGGGACAGTACCAAGGGCGTGTGTGATCAAGAGCGCAAGGGAGAATTTTAACACTTTAAGTTAACACAACAAGGAGTTCAGGAAATGCTGCATTGTTACCTTTCTTCTCTACCAAAAGGTTAACTTGTTGCACCCCTATACCACCTTTGCTATCCAAGTAAGGGAGCAGCTTTAAGAGCCACACACAGACAAGTACCTCTGGTAGCTTTCTGCCAGGGCAGACCTACTGCATCAGGAACATCACTTCCTGTAACACTGCTTTCAAGTAATAACCAGACCCACTGATTCACTTAAGATTTAATGAGATTACAGCTTGAGGTGATTTGACTGGAAACCATAAAAGTTTTAGGAGCCCATCTGCTCTGCAAAACTAATCTCGCACACAAGCCCGGGTACGAGCTGACCTTTGAGAGCAGCAGTGTGGTTAAGGCAGGAATCAAGTCCAATCGGTACTTGTGATGGGTGCGCAGACCAGGCAAAACAAGAGATTTGCACTTTCAGGCAAAGGAGAGTTTTCATATGCATCAGTACCCAGGGGGGAGCTTCCCAAACAATCAGCAGTCTTTTCATTATGAAAAGGAGAGCCACCTCAGGGTTCTTTCCCCACCATTATCACACCATTAACAGCAAATGCAAACTGTATTGACAATGCTTGCAAAATTACCGGTATTGCAAAAACCTAATATAATATTCACCTGGTGTATACACAAGAAATCCATGACAAAGTACTCTGGAGCAGTACTTAAAAAAAAAAAAAAAAAAAAAAAAAAAAAAAAAAGAACTTCCTAATCTCACTAAAGGGTAAGTCACGGCTGCTTTCCACCTCACTTTACACTTCTTCCAATTCCCTTACCCATGATAAGCACATGCATTTTCAAGAACAAACTGGTTATTTTTCTGATATTTCCCAGAATCAGAGCAAACACTGACTTTTCTTCCAGGGGGAAAAAAAAAATAAAATAAATACTTATTTTGAGAGACTGAGGGCAGAAGAGGGGGAAAGAGCTACTGTTTTAACTCTGTTACTTTTTACAGACCCATAAAAAAGCAGCATTTCAGCGAGACTTCTGTTAACATACTTTATGTTTAGACGTGAATATTTGTCCCAGCATTCACATTTTGTTATTCTAAACCTGACCTTGCTAGCTGTAGAAGAGTCAGTATCATCGGACAGCTGTATTTTGTTGAATAAAAAGTAGGTGCTGTTATTTTTCCTTCCCCTTGTAGGCTGAGATGTTTTGTTGTTTTGTTCTCACTTGAGTAACAGGCCTCAATATGCAAGTTACATCTGGAAACAGACAAAAGCCAACTGCCCAGCAGTATTGGAAAATTAAAACATTGGGTCAGACTCAAACGGACTGGGAAGCCAAAGGTCAAAGCAGCATTAAATCATTAGTTTCCCAGCTGCCACCAAGGCATGGAGTTGACCTTTGATTTTGTAAGAAGTGGTCCAAGCAATTTTCTGGTGGCAATATGGGCAATCTGGCACAGTGGAATATTATCCTTGAAAGGGGTGGGTGGGAAGGAAAGAGTTTACGGTCCTGCAGACAAAGATTAAACTAACTTTAATCTCTCTAAACCAAATTTACATTGTGAATTTGTAAGTGCAAATAATTAATATTAAATTATCAAGCTTTAAAGAAAAGACACTCTAGCATTTGAATCATTCAAGTATCTTTCACTCATCCAGCAGGGAGAGCAAGAAGAATTTAAGAACATAATGAATTCACTTAAAAGAATACTAGAATATTGTATTTCTTTCCTGGAATGAGTTACGTTTTCAGAAATTACACTTGAAAGCAGCTCACTCAGTTCTGTTTTTAAAACAATACATCTGAGACAGAGCTCATGCTTCTTCAGATGAAAGACCAGAACACTGCTTAGTCTACCTGTATCCCCATTAAGGATGACTTTTTTACATAGCTGAGGTAGCAAAGGCAGACAAAATAATAAATCGGCCTTTGCTTGCTTTATTTTGCCTCCATGATCTAAAATTTCATCTGCTACTGCCCTCTGGTATAGTTCCCAACTGGTCCTTATAAACTGTTCTGCTGAGTGTTTGCACTGTGCGTGCAGAGTTCTGCTCTGGCTGCTTCCAAGTTCCTAGAAAGGGTTTGGTTTTACTACTTGGCAAAGAGCAGCACAGGTATCAAAGGGGTTCCGACACAACCAAGGTACATCTGAAGAGCATGTTTGATCCTCCATTAGCAGCTGAGCACATGCACACCCACCAAAAACCAGTTTGCATGCAATCAGCTGTTAAGATATTTCTGTGTGGATTTAAGACATTTCTGTGCATATTTTTTAAGCAACTTCAAGTAATTTCTTTAGTCTGAAAGGGTCACACCAGCCAGGCTTCAATGCCAGGGCGATAAAATTATAAGCTACTGTTTTCCTTTGTGACAACAGCACAAGTTGTCCAAACAGAACACAAAGAGCTCCCCTCCCCATCCTATGCCAGCGTGCCAGGATTAGTCATACCAGATCTTCATGTGATAAACCAACCTGCAGCAGCGACTTTGGGCATGGACTTAAGTCATGTATCCAATGCCTCTGAAAGGGAGGGGGGAGGAGAAAAAATATTTTCAGAGAACTGCAATTAGGCATTAACGACTTTAGTAAAATACATCTCTGTGCTTCCAGCCACACAGATGTGTTGACCAGAGGATTTTTTTTATATACAATCACTATTTTCGCTGGCAGGGTGAAAAAAAAGCACACTACCCTTAACACACACCTTAGTGAATAAGGATGAGCAGAAGAACCTCTTTTCCCAGACCCTTTCTTTCCAGGAAAGGTTTATGATCACACAGCCAACACAAACATAACACATTCTGAACACACAGACTGTTGTATACAGGTCACAGAGCTAACCACAAGAAATAAGACTTTTAAAGAACCTAACATTATAATGCTCTAACCAGTGGAAGAATATTCTGCTTTAATAACAAATATACTACCACCAACAGAACACGAAGACTACACTGGTAATTGCTTGGAAGAAGCAACTTCAAACTTTACATATTTGGCAAATCAAAGAAATACAGATGGCACCAATCTCAATCCTTTCTCCAGGTACCCAGTTCAGATAGGAGCAAAACAAGTAAAAAAGAAACTTTATTACAATGACTTAAAAGTCACATACTTTCTCATCAAGACCGTTCCAAGAAAAATAACTGATTTTTTTTTTTTTCCAGGGTAGACTTCTGGTTTACTCACATTAAGCCAAGCTAAAATTAATTACTGAGACACTACGGAAGTATTACACACTCATTTCATGCAGCCTGCACATGCTCACTATTTCTTTCCTAGAGAGAGGATAGGTTCTACCACTGCACATTTCCCTCCAACAGAGAAAGATCAAAGCTTGCATCAGCTCTGCAAGCTACAATTTAACTCTTTTGGTTGGTGCTGCACTACTGTCTTATACCCCAAGAGGGGTTTAAGACATCACAGAATCATAAAATGGTTTGGGTTGGAAGGGACCTTAAAAATCATCTAGTTCCAGCCCCCCTGCCATGAGCAGGGACACCTTCCACTAGATCAGGTTGCTCAGAGCCCCAGCCAACCTGGCCTTGAACAGCTTCCAGGAATAGGGCATCCACAACTTCTCTGGGAAACTTGTCCCACTGCCTCACCACCCTCTGAGTAAAGATGCACAAAGCTAAGAAGAGGCCTCTCTAAAAATAGCTTTTCCTCACATTTCTAGTTTTAAAAAATAGTTCTCATAAAAACATGCCAGACATCAAGTTACATTTGTTTCGGACTGGATAATAAGGCTATTTCTGGAATTGCACACTGCAGTGACACAGCTCCTGCCACAGAAACATTTTATAAAATCAAGCTGCCTGGATACCTTCTTTCCTGAAAAGAGAGTTCTGCTTATTGTTTGAGCTAGAAATAAGACAGGACTATGCTCTAGAGTTCTTTGGGGGTTCATGTGTACTCTCTGTACTAGCCAAGTGCTGGGCTGGCACTGCAAGTAGTCACATGCTCTTCAAGAGTGATGCGCCGTGATGGCACAGGAGTGGAACAAGATGTGAATCATACAACTGACTGACTGGCCCTGATCTTGCCTCAGCCTTCTGAGGCACGGCAGCATTCTGACTGCCATGTGAAACTGAAATTTCTCTTCTCTGCTTATACTAGAAAAAAAATATTTTCCATTAGACCTCGATATTCATCTCTGTAAATGGACTAGAGCCAGAACTTTAAATTCACAGTGGAAAGACATGCTAAATCTTGAAACCATTCAGAAGAAACTCTTGGAGAATTACCAATGTAATGGGGTTTTTTTTGCGAGCATCTAGTCTAAACGATGAAAACAAATTTACGTATGCCCACACAGCTAAAGCTTGAACAAGTCAATAGACTTTTTTTTTTTTTTTTTTTAGATTGAGCAGGCTAGTAACTGCCAACACAGTCCATCAAGATAACACACAAAAAGGGTAGAGAGTATTATGCAACTGCCCCTTTCCACACCCCAACTGAAGGGGCCCATTTGATATCAACCAATGACAGTAAGGGACCCTGTAGCCTTCTCCAGGGAAGCCTAGGGAAGAGGAAGACAGACCTTTGGGGGCTGGACCACGGGCAAATAAGAGGCCCCCTTCTGTGACTGCACAGTCCTCCTCATTGTCGCTACTGTGTCCCTTATCACTGGAGCCAGATGCTTGGGGAGACCGTGGAGAGTGCAACAGCCAGCAGCAGCAGCCAGGGACAACAGCCTAGACATTCGGGTGTGGTGGCCAACAGCAGCTAAAACCAACTACTCAAAGCTAAGTCTCGGGCATGGCTGAGAGCACCCCCACCCCACAGAATGGAGAAGCAGGAAAGATGTGTGCTCCCTGCACCTAGCCCCAGACCTCCCATGCACAGTGCCAGAATTGTCAGCCTGAACCCTCCTTCAGTGCAGGTGGTTTGTTTCACTTTGTCCATTACCAAGCAGACAACAGGCCCACTTCCATCTCCATAGAGGTGTTCTTGTGAAAGATCTTGCCTCAACAACCTAAAAATTATATTGTTGGGAGCTGAATCTACTAGGAGGTACCCTGTATTATCTCAGAATTCTTGCCTCCAAATTCTTTGTGATGCACACAACACAACAAAATGGTGTTTGTGATGTGAGTTTTTTTGCTAGGTCCTAACATGCAGGTCTGGGAAGCGAGAAGACATTACCAGCCATCACAGTTTGTTGTTGTTGTTTTGTTTGTTTGTTTTTGTGGGTTTTTTTTGGTTTTTTTTTTGGTTTTTTTTTTTACTGGGAGGACAATCCCACAACACTACTTCAGGACAGGAAACAATGGAATTTGGAGATTCCTCCAAAACCAGCAGTTAACAAAAGCTAATAATTCCCACAGCTTCAGGAAAAAAGGACTATTATGTCTTATGCTCAGACTCCATGGGCTTAGTGGATGGGGTTTCTAAATCAGAGATCTCACTCCACAGGACTACGAATTTATCACTAGATAAACAGAGTTTCCAATCTGTTTGCTTTTGATAGGACAACCATATCCAGTTTTACTTTCCACCTCATGGTCTACTTCTAGCTTTGTCATTTCTGCTATTCAGTAATCTGTGCTCAGGTCTGTTCATTGTCAGTCACATGGTTCAGTGCCCTTTGGAGCCATTCTGAGTCTCAACTGGGGTACAAAGATGAATCCCCAGGTAGCCCAGAACAGCACAAAAGTACTCCTGGGAATGGGTACAGCCATTTAGCATTCCTCTGATCTGAGCAAGGACATGCACCTATAACAGTTTATCAGCCAGCATCATTGTGCAGAGATACAAGGCAGGTTAAGTGATGTTAAGTCTCAGACATGGCCAAGTGTGGAAGGCATGCAGCCTCACAGAAGAGGTTGTATGAGAACAGGAAACAGACCTCTGCTCTTATCCCATTGGCTTTCTTCAGCCTAACTCTCTCCCTTAGAGCTGCTGTTAACACCTCAAAAAAGGAAGCACAAGCCACAGCAGGCTTCTAAAAAGGCAGATCACACTTGCATGCACTGGGTCAGAACAAACTAGGTCGGGCAGAAGTGAAATTTGAAGTCTAGAGAGGTCTGCTCCTGGGAAGTTTGGTTCAGTTGCCAGCAACAGGTAGTTGAGGAACACAGGACCCATGGGTGATTCGAACAGAACAAGTACTCCTTTCTGCTACTGATATAATCTGGGACTGGCTGGCAGCAGACCCTTGTACCTTAAAGTCAACAACTCCCTCAAAGATGTTGTCAGTAAAGACAAACACAGAGCTTTCTATATTAGGAGGTACTCCATATGATCCCATAAATACCTCCCTCTGCTAGCATTAAAAAAAATAGAGGGAAATTAAGGGTCACATGCAGTATTCTTGATACTACCTTACTTACGATTTAAATACTGCAGTTTAAGATTAATATAGGGCTCTAATCCAGTAGATCAGTAGCTGAAAGCCTCAGCAAGGTAAAGCTTTAAATGTGACCTTTATAAGCAAAGCTGATCTTGCAGGAAGTCGCATGCCCCAAAAAATGTAATTCCATTGAAACAGGCACTCAAGATGCTTGAGATCTGGAGCTAATACATACCAGGAAAGGATTTCTTTTCTTGGGAGAGGGGAGGAGCCAAGCAGGAAAAAAGGAATAAAGCTTACTAAGAATGTTAACAGCAGACATTATATCTAATTTCTTTGCATTCCTTCCCCCCTCCTTTTCCTCCCATTTTTAAAAACAGGAGCAAACTTGTGAGTTAAGGATTCTGATCAATGCAACATGTTAGGAAAAGAGAGCAGGAGGTCAAGAGGAAATGATTAATCCTGTGCAGAAGACTGGCAGGATGGGTCCTGGAATGGCTTACCAGAACAATGCCCCCACTAATAAGCAGGTCAAAAGACCCTTACAGTGAACAGAAGCCCCAGTTACACTGTACATTAATATTCTTCCCTTAACACTAAGTTACATTTGTTCATTAAAGCCAGATTCAAAAAAACCCAAGTATTGAATTAGAAGACAGGTGAAAAGTTGTGGTGCCAGACACAAGCAGCAAATCTGACAGATAAAGGATTACAACTTAACTCCAAAAGTGTTAAGAGACCCATTCTAAAATGATATTTGCAGAAGGCTTTTGTAAACTGAGGGACAAGGCAAGATTTTACACTGACTTTGTGCTCAGCTCATGTAGGAGGACGGTGCCTCTACTTGATAAAGACTGCTCTTCTGTTAACGGCATAGCTTAATGTGTTGGAGAAAAAAACAAAAGAGCAACTTCATTGCAGGCAATACTTTGGACTTGAAGGCGCATGTGGTTCAAGGCTTACTACAAGAGACAGCTGTTAGTACTGTGGTTACACGGTATCAAACAGAAGATACGCAATCATGCGAGATTCTAAGTTTCAGGTAATTATCCCAATGCCACACCATTTCTCCCCTCTAGTTCAGTCAGCATTACAATCTCAGGACTGCACTGTGGATGCAGTAAGGGGAAGCCAGCACTGCTTCCGAAGTATTTATCTAATCCATGATGCAGTCCCCTGTACAACTTTGCAGATTTGCGTTCACAGATACACAGTGGAGGTTTCACAACTGCTTGAAGCTGTTTGCTCGGCTGGCCCAAGCAAACCCACCTCTTCCAGAACCACCACCTTATCAGCATCCCCCCAGTTTAGACAACTCCCTCATGGAAGCATCAGCACCTTGTCTTCAACAGCCACCAGAGAACTCATCTGAAGACTACAAAGAATGAAGTCAGCTCCGTTCCCTAATACAGCTTGTTGTACCGATGCTGGCGAAGTGACAGGAGTACCACTACAGGTGTAAAAGCTGGTGCTGATGCACAAGCATTGGGAAGAACCAGGCTGAGAGAGAGGACGAGGGCCGGCCCGACGCGCCCCTCCTCCCCCGGCACAGCAGCAGCATCGCCCTTCGCTCGCCGGGGCCACTGCAGAAACACCGCCTGGAGGAGCCAAGTGGTGGGGAGGGAACGCCCTCCGGCAGCAGCAGCATCGCTGATTGCCTTTGTATCAGCAAACAGCCTCCATTTTGAGGAGCTGGAGGCGTTCAGGGCAGGCTGGAGAGGCCAAACTTCAGCTGCCAACGAGGAGGAATAAAAATGGCAGGTTCGTATGGGCGCTTTCTGGCACAGGGTATGGTTAATGCCCAGAGTTACCCCCAGCTGTACACTACTGCGTGTAGTGAATATTTATCCTCCCGCCCCACACCGGAGGACCAGGTCTGCACACAGAACTCAGGTACAGGGTTTTGGCAGTGAGACCAATTCTCACAAGCATGGTATGACAAACTCAAAATCCATCAGCTTTTACGAAATGAAAATTGAAGCAAGGGCAAATCATTAATATATTCATCTCCACCACTACCCTCCAGCACCCCATTTTTTTTAAGGGGAAAGACACAGGCTGTCAAACAGGACACAGGTTTCAAAACAGGGAGGCCCTTGGCATTAACAGGTCGTTTCAGAGAGGAAAACCCACACCTCTCAAGAGCAGTCTAAGCACAAAGCTACAGCTTATTTATAAGAGTGTTAGGAATCAGCTCTCTTGATTAAGACAAAATCTTGATGGTGTGCATGTCAGCTCGTGCCAGCACTGTTAACCCCACCAGTAGAGGCACAGTTAAGCAGGCACAGCCCACTTCAGTTTGTGACCTCTCCCAAGTCTGCTGTGAACCAACAGATGTTAGGCCACTATTTTTTATTAAATCAGTGAATTAAATTGAAATTTACTCCTTTTAAGTCCAGAGGAAATTGAGTCAGAGTTATTCAATTCACTTTTTGCAAATCAGCTTCCCTATTTAACCTTTTCACAGGGGAACATGTTTTAAAAGCACTCCTTTAGTTTTAGGCCTAAGCTTCCCTTCCTACAACAAATCTGCAGCAATATTAAGAGAGACTGCCCTGAAGTGCACAAAGACTGTCCCTGCAATGCATCCTAGACTCACACTTCAGAATCTTTGTTCCCCAACATAGGTTGAAGCCATCTCAGGGCTGGGTACAGTTTTACATCTCTGCACAGAATCATAAGTCAGTTTGCAGCAACACAAGGTTAATGGAAATTAAAGTTCCAGCAAGCTGACTATGTTACCTCCTGCACCTTGTGCAGAAATACATAGGACAACCCCAGGTGGCTGGTTCAACATGCCAAATACAAGGATGTTAAAAAGCCAAATAATTGTTATCTGAAGCTCAGTGCACGTGCTGAGTTCAGCGCAAACATCCATTTTGCTCTGCCTCCCCACACAAAAGCCGGGAAAGTGGATTCCAAAGTTCAAGCACTGTAACTACAGAGGAAACACTGAAATGAAACCCAGTGGGTCTCATTCTAGCAACATTTACACAAAATTTAAAGGGCAGAGTTCTTGGTCACCCAAGTCACACCAGTAACACAACTATCCAGGCTGCATCTCCTACATACTTATTTTTTCCTTATTCCATGGCTCTTTAAAATCATCACAGCAAACAGTAAAATAGAGGTCATACACGCATAACTATTTACTGCCATATAGGCCTATTAAAAACAAAATGGCCAATAAGTTCTTGAAACAATTTAAGTAGTAGTAACGATTACCTAATCAAGGGGTAAAGTGAACTCATAAAAGAACAATTTTTCTTCTGCTATTTGTTTCTCCTCTGTTCCCTGCAGTTCATTATAAGAAGCATTTTCACGGGTGGGGGGTGGTAAAGGGACTACTAAAAGTTAGTATCTCCACCTTAGACACAGAGGTTGTGATGCAAAAACATCAGCTTGTTCTCATGCATTAAGACAATCTCCTCCTATTTTGTGTGTAACAAGATATTGTCACAAGGGCAAATCTATTTCAACTGTGGCTGAATTTTATGAACAAGGAACAAGATCGAGTTGCATGGCTTCCCCCCACCCAGCTGATGAACCTTCAAAAAACAGAACCACCACCCCACAAGTTTATAACAGTTCTTGAGTGGCATTGTTCCAGCCTTCATCCTGCACTTGAAAAGCATTAGAAAATTCCCCCCGAAATAGGAACTACTCTGTCCTCCATCTGCCCCACATAATTACTCTTTCCTTGACAGTCACCATCTTTTTCACCCAATCCCAACAAAACATCAAGCACTGCTCAGGCCCAAAATCAGTTTTTAATGCTGTCCCTTTTAATGCAAGCACAAAAGCCCAGTCTGCTGTCAGTTGCGAGCATTTTATGGAGTTGCAAACCTCCAAATTCCACCCAGAGTCACAGTATCCTCTTTGAAACTTTTCCCTATAGCTGTCTCAAAGCAAGAGCCCATAAAGAGTTTATTTCATCAAACTGGAAGTTGTATGAGGGGAAACAGTCAGTGAACACCACCATATTTAACTCATTAGACTTTTCAAATGTTTTGGATTTTGACTATTTCAGGGAGGGAGGGAAGAGAAGGCATTTACCAGCACTAGCCATGATTGATTTAAAAACAGTTTAGAGAAACAGGCAGAAGCAAGTGCAGGGCTTCCTTTCAAATTTGAAAAGAAACATATCTTGTTGTTGGCCCTCCGGTCACATTCAGTGCTGTTTTTCCTTAGGACCATCTAAACAAGACAGATGTAGCCAGTATCCAGGCAGCAGCTGAAGCCTGAGCACTAGAAAGGCACTCTGGGGTGGGGGATGGAAGGGAAAAGAGGGAGAAGAGAAGGAGGAAGCCATTTGGCTATAAAAAGGATCTTTCTTTCCTGTTGAAATGCAATGGTAAAGAGTGTCAAAATGGCTTAAGGGTGGGGAGGTCAAACATGTTTTGAGATGTTAAAAACTCTTAAGCTTTGTCAAAAAGACTGAAAAAAATCCTTAAGGTAGAGGTTTTTGTTCTTCCATTCAAAATACTTAGCCATTATAATAGCTGCAAGCAATTCTGAAATTTCCATTATCTGTTCACTTTTATCACAAATGAGCCAAAACTATTAACATTTTATCCTAATGAATCTGCCACTACAGAAGCACTTCAGGAAATTACTGTTTTCCAGTAATTTTTAGATACACCATATTTGGCAATCCTTCCACCCTCCAGCAAGCCCCCATTTTAAAAATTACTACTGCTTATACAGGATGATTGACTCTGCAAAAATAAGGATGCTGAAAAATAGACACTAAATAGTGCCTATTAATGGCACGGCACCAGCACAATACACCTTTAATCTGTGTGCCATCAAAATTAAACACAACACAGGGGATTTTTTTTCTGCTGAACAAAAATATTTTAGTAACTTCTGGACTATTACTTGCCACTGAAATCCAAGAATGAAATTTCAGCTGTTCTAAACCTTGATTCACAAAGCTAAACAACTAATGGTGTTTATTACATGCCAAGAATTGAGAAGAGGCTTAAAGCTTGTATAGTTACTTTCACCTTCTTCTATTTCCTCACTCTAAAATCTGCAAAAAGGAAGCATATACCTTGCACAGTGAAGCCTTGTTTGCTATGGCTACAGAAGCTCTTAAAACAACTGCAGCTTATTTTCTAGGTTATATTACAGTAATACAAGAGTCTAGGACCTCTTTTTTTTTTTTTTTTTTAAACTCATGATAAGGAATTTATTTATATGAAATAAGAGCCACTGGAACCCCAAACCTCCCTCCTCTCCTACGAAGCCTTGCTCTCTCTTGGGCCAGTCATTCAGGTTTTGTTCTATAAAAGGTTGAACAGCTCCCACAAATGACTTCAAACCACTACCTCAGAAGTTAGATTTAAAAGTTCATTCACAGGAAATTGGATTTACACCTGCCTCAGTTTTGAGGCATGCATACAACAGGAGAACAAAAGTGCAAAGCTCCACCATGACCTCCCACCCCCACACCTGAAGGGGCTGGGTTAGGGGGTATAAGAAAGGGACTACCTTTGGGAAAGGTTTTGAGCTGCAACTTATAAACAGATGCTGGAAAAACAGATCCTCTAACCCCATTACGGAGCTCAAGTTACACATCAAGAAATTAATTCCAGTTGCTAATACAGAAGTCAGGATGTTGTTAGCATCCTGACAATCCCACTCAACCACTGAAGTCCTCTCATGTTCTGTACACACCTTTGCCAAGTTTCTACATTCCACTAAAACTTGCTGCTTGAGGTGGGGATTACCCTAGTTTCTATACAGCCCCCTGGGATATGAGTGTCAGTGCTTTGCACCAGAACTGTTCTATGGGAAAAGTCCTCTGAGAAGTGGCACATCAGACTTCTCTCTCACTTGGGCAGGTTTAAGTAGGAATTCTTCCCAGCACTCATTGGATTGGCTTGTTAAGAGTAAAAGCCAACATCACGGGTCTTCTTCAGGGCTCACCTCATATCTGGCACGTTAACTGAGCTGAAGAAGTCACCCTTCTGTACATATTATCAAGAATAAAGTTCACTGCACAACCAGAAACATGTGACCAGCAAACCACTGCATAGTTACAGAAAGAGACAAAGCTGCTTACAGCAAGAAAAGGCTTTTGAGTGGAAGCATAACTTCCCTCTTAACTGGGAAGTGTTCTAGAATTAAGGGTTAATTACTATAACCCCATACAATAAAGGCAATCCTTAAGCTGCAATATTTTAAACTACTCCTCAAACCAACTTCACTGAAACTGTTATCAGTAACATAGTCAGATCCCAGCCTTCTTTCCCCAACTCCGCAGAACTCAGCATTTGATCAACTTAATTTTGACCAAAATCAAATAAACAAAGATCAGTAGAAAATACCAGGTCAATCCCTTGTAAGAGCATACAAGCTGAATCCCTTTGTGCCAGACATTACTTTCAGATGCCAATAGTGTTGACAAATTGTCTGGTCAGCTAATCTAATAAGGGCAGAAGCCCAGCTCAGTATATTTTTAAGGAAGGTATACTCAAATGGGCCAGACTTGAGAGTCAATCAAGTAGTACTCCATCTTCCTTTTGTTCCAGGCTAGAATCAGTAAATGATTAGGATCTCCATACAAATTCTTAAGTTATGTTATATTAAGACTTTCACTACACAACCACCTGTATTATTCAAAAAACACAGAAAACATCAAGAAATTACAAAATTGTTTAGAAAAGTCAGGACAGTGAGTAGCCAAGAGGTGGCAGTGTTTCTATCTGGTAAACAAGAAAAGTACTAATTGTTTATAGCATTCTGGTAGAGTAGGAAGTCCAGAGACATCAAACAGTGATATACTGCAAGAGGCACAGTTTTTAAACTGCTCCTCTCCCACTTTCAGCTGCAGCCCAGTTAAACTCAACAGCCTCTTTAGGCACTACACCCAGCTCCTAGTTAAAGCAATTGCCTTAAAAAGCAGTAACAGTACATTACTACAAATATTCAAATGAGGAGTTGCTGATGCTTCTAGACAAGAAGGTGGCAATATTTCAGTACCTTACTAGGCTTTCATAAAATGAAAGCATTATACTAGTCTGTCTAAGCAACTGTTGAGGACTTTTTAATTGATAAAGAATTTTCAGATTTACAATATAAATTGTAGCTTAGACTTACAAAAAAAAAAAAAAAAGAGTAACTGCATAAATCACTACTTATATTTCACTTGGCATTTAAGCTAGCCTAAGGAAATCCCAAGACTGCCTCACCTCTGAATTTTTAACATGGTTATTGAACACTGGAAGATGAAGTTTCAGTTCACATGTTCAGTGCAAAGGTCACAAGCTCTGCAAGACCATGATCAGAAACATTCCAGGGCAGTGTTGCTTAATTCATGGCAACAGCTTTATTTAACAAAAGCACTCGAGGAATGGTTTCCCTCCATAACTCCATATGGGATCAAACATGAAACAAGTCAGCTTACTCCAAGAAGTGGCTTCTCTGACCACATGAGAGCTGGGTGTTCTGAGAATTTGTTTTGGCTGGTTTTGTTTCTTTTTGTTTGTTTAAACTTCGAATTACGAAGATCTTTCATTCTGAAAGCATTTCCACCTAATTGTAGCAGAATAAGAGCCATGGCATACATGTTTGGCAGGAATGTCTCCCCTGCTTGGAGAAAAACAGATACATGAAATGGGGAAAAACAACCCACACACCACGATATTCTGACTGTCGCTGATCTAGGAAAGTATCTTCACAGGACAGCCATTTGCTCCTACTGGGCAGCAGTTTGCTTGGGTCAGACAGGGATTTCTGAAGATGAGTTTCCTTTCTCAGATAATTAGTATTTATCATTTCCATCATGCTGCTCAAAAGCTTTTGCTATTTCATATGTGCATCTAAAACAACTTACTAGATTTAGAGCTGTGGAAGTCACCTTGGATTATTTCCCTTCACCTCCTCCCTGCTTAAGCAAGGGACCTCAGAGGTGTCTGTCGAAGTATCTCTGCCACAGAAGGCAAATAGAAAAAAATGCCCATCTATATCCAAAGTGAAAATCCACTAAATACAGGTGCTAAATATTTCTTTACACACAGCTTAGGAAAATTCATGCGAGGAAGCTTCGGAGTAAAATCCTAAGCCACAACACAGAATAATTGTTCTCAAAGGGAGGAATAAACCGAATTCTGGTCAGTTCCTCAAGAACTGACAACTGAAATACAGTTATAGTGAGGATATACTCATCCTGAGTACTTTGTCTGATTTCCATCCCAAAGTAAGCCATATACAAATGCACCTGAATTCTGCAAGAAGGTTAATATTGTGTTCTCATATACCTGGAAAAAAACAAACAAGACTTCCAAGACAGCATTCCATTTCAGTGAGTCTCATCTGCTGACAGCACACCGGGATAGCATACAGTAATTTCAGCTGGGAAGTATCATTCCTTTTTTATTTTGGTCTTTGTTTTAACATGTAACACTTCCTCTTTCCAATCCATGCCCTAACTAATAAAAAGTGTTTCCTTTTATGTTTCCTCCCTGGATGACATTAAAATGAATTTAAAATGCAAACAATAGAGATATTGATGAAAATACTGTTTTCTCCTCTGGACAAGATGATATTAAATGTCATGCATTATTATGGTGCTTTAGGTTGAGATCATGATTTTTTTCTGTTTCTTATATTAGTAAGCTAATATTAAAATAGCATAAGACAGGACATCTTCAAGGCTTTCCCATGATAATTTTAAAATTAAAATGGAAAGATACCCCGGGGACCAGTTACTTTAGAAATATATACTAAACAGCTTTCCTTTTTTATTTTTTTTTTTAATGAAACAGCTGTATTGAACACTGGTAAAGACAAAACAGCAGTTCTGACAGGAAACTGATTCAATACATTATTCCTAGATTGATTAACTGTCAAGATTTATCTTTCATTTAGGAAAAAATTAAGTCAGTCCTACTATGCTAGCCAAACCCTCATAAATACTATATAAAAGTGATGTTTACATACATATACTGACAATATATAACGAAGACAAATGAATAGCAACAGACAAAAAAGCACATTACTGAACAGCTGAGAGGCATGAACACTTTCCATGTTTACACAGTGACTTGCACTAGATGTTTAGTCATAAGAATGCTTTCTAATGAAAAGCACAACTTTAGCTTTAACCAAAAATTAATTCGAAATACACATGTTGTTTAATTTCCCTTTCAAAGTTTTGGTTGCTCAGTGTAAGGCAGAGCTGGGGAAGGAAAAGAGATTAACAGGTTTGTACGAGAGAAAGGGAACTTCAGTATTTTCTCCTTCCCTACAGCATCTTCAGCTGCAGGATTTTGCTACTTTCATTGTCCCATGACTTCAGTGAACCTGGCACTGGCTTCTTTTCTCTTAGATTTGAGCCAGTTCACCCTGCTATTTGTTGATCAGCATAGAGGAATCAGATCCGGAATACAAGACTCCCTGAAGAAGGCTGAAGCCAAAAACAAACAAACAAACAAACAAAAAAACACAACACATTTAGATAATAACTGATATCTGTGCCATAGCTAGTGAGGCAACTAGCTGGGTTTTGTGCAACCACCTTGCTTTGCCTGCATAGCAAACACTGTCACTTCTCTACATCTATAATGAACACAGTTTTCTGTTCCTGTACCCCACTTGGGAGAGTCCACACCACTGACGGGTTTCATCAACTTAAGCTCCTTAGCAGCCCTGTTCTTTGCTGGATGGCATAACCTAGCATTAAGAACAAGTTTCAGAAGTGAGATCATATACAGAATAAAAATGCTAACCTTGAATTGAATTTACAAGGATATTAATTAAAAGGCATGACTTCACTGTAAGAAACTTGTTGCCAAACGAGCCAGCTGAGTAAGTCTTCCACACTAAGTTTTTTAGCTAGGCAAACAAATTGGAAACCAATTTTAAAAGCTCTAAGTAGTTTAACACCCTAAATTACTTCTACAACCACAAAAATTGTGGTACTCTCTGAAGGTAAGTACAATTCAATCGCTTGCAGCATCTAAAGACTGAGATATGAAAACGAAACAACTCAAAAAATGGCTCAAGGTGATTTGTGTTGCAGTTTGTACAAGTAAGTTTCATATTAACACCTGCACTTTTAAATTAAGGTTCTCCTGTTTGTTCTCTCAGTGCATAGAAGTTTTTTTGCATTTTTGCCAAAAGACCAAGATAGGAGCACTAGTAAAAACTGTCAGTAATCATGTACTACTTGAACTCACTTCACTGACTCCGAGGCATAGGAAAAGTAATGAAAGGGCTGACAAGGAAGTGTTCCAGTGAAAGAAGAGCCTTTGGATCTAAGCCAAGCCCGAATGTACAGTATGCCACTACAAGCTAAAGTGGCCAGCCACAGAACTCAACTACTCCAGCCTTTACAAAGACATGCTGACCTAACCTATATCCAAGTCAATGTTGAAGTCTCCTACAAGGGGAAATGAAGTGTACACATTATAATAATTTTAACTCTGGTGTTTCAGAACTTCTAGCAATATCTCTCTAGTAGTTCTCTAGACGACCTACCTTCCTACAGCATAAAGAATTTTTAATTCTAAAAACAATGGCAAAGTACATAACTTCAGTGTAACAATATGTAACAACACATGCAATCAAAGCATGCAACTGCTCCCTGAAAATATTATTTCAAGGATAAGCCACTTGGGATGAAAGGCCTACATGCACCCCTTCAGGTTCAGGTGAACATTGCCTTAAGAGGTTTTCCACTTGTCTTTGTACAGAGACAAAGAAATTAGACTGGCATGACACAGCTGCTACTGTTTAGCATAATAGTTCAGATTCAGAGGTTCTTACTGAAGTACTTTTTGACAAGATGCAAAGATGGGATAAACATCCCCTTTGCCAGAAAGGCAATAACATGCAGATTAAGTCTTTGGTTTTGACAAATCACAATCGTCTAAAACTTGTGAAGTTTATCAGATATGTATGCGTTTGCATGCACTGGGAAAATGCATATAAATGGGAAAAGCACCTCTCAGGAGTGGCTGGAGGTTTGGAGTAGACAGCTCTCCAGCTGCATGCCAGCTATGCAATGAAAGTCATCTCAAGATCCTCCAAGCCTTGCTTCCACTAGCAGCAAGTCTGCTTAGAGTGCCCATTAACCCCCCTATGAACCATCCCACCAACAACCCTGCAGGGTAATTCCAGTAAGGGAGCTGTGCTTCAGCAACAGGAAGCTCAAGGGTCATATGTTAGTTATCTAGTAAGAGGCTCAGAGCCCTTGGAAAAAAAAAAAAAAAATTAGTAATGCTAAAAGAGAGGAAGAACTACCATACAATAATATTGTCAATTTAAATACATGTTGTCTAGAATGGAGAAGACACATAGCACCCAAGAAAGGGCATGTTGTTACCTTTTTGAGACAATGTCAACAGCCACCATTAATAACTCTAATCCAGTTCCTGATTCTAACCTTATCAATGCTTTCATGATACTGGGGGAGGGGGGATTGTTACATCCACTCCCTCACTTAAAATTGTATCAAGTACAAGAGGGGAAGAAGCAAGGAGAGTATTAAATCTTCCCCATTACCATTTTACTATAAACAAAAGCCAATGTCTTTATTATACTAATTTTTTTGTAAATTCTTTTTCTACAAACTGTCCCTCCTTTCTTCCCAAAATATCTGGCCATCCATTTAGAAGCCTTTAACAGGAGTTGGCACCAAATACATTGTTTTGGGACACCATTGTAGCACCGTAGCTGCTTCTCCAGTAACTAGGGGAAGTTACTTGCCATTTTTTCAAACTAGTGTTCAGTCTATTCAACTAAATTGTCTGTTGTGTCATTATCTGCATGATAGTCCTCTACAACATGCATGCACTTCAGTGGGAGAATCACAATTTTCATTTTCCCCTACAAATAACCACTCCTCTGAAAGGACACAGTTCTCACAACTTTAAATGGCTTGCTTATCAGTCAGTCATCAGCTTAAGAAAATCTGGTTTCCAATTCACTCATCTAGCCACAAAACCTGTGTTTGGGACACTCAGCCGGCTCATTTGGCAACCAGTTTCTTACAGAGAAGCTATGCCTTTCTCAAGTAACATCCTTGTATGGATCAAGTATTCTTGAAATTTGAGTGACTTTGTCTAGCAGCCTGCAGACCCCCTTCACGCTCCAACTTCAATGTATTAAATCTCCAGTGCCTTTGGGCACACCATATATAGCGGTGGGGGCGGGGTGTGCTGCAGGGGGAGTGGAATTTAACCCTTTACCAGCATTGCTTTTAAAGGGGGGGGGGAAAAAAAAAAGGCGGCTTGGGGGCATGGTGCTCCTTCCTCTCGTTCTATAACAAAGTTTTTCCTCAGAGTAACAGACCCACTCTGCCTTACATATACATGCACTTACTAAAGTATTTTAGAACTATATAGTTGACCTCCAAACCACAGAAAGACACAGCAGCAGCAGCAAGACCCCAGGAGCTGCCCGATCACTATCTCTTGCACCCTCCACCGCCTGACATGGCATTATTCAAGGTTACAGAGGATCAGGAATAGTAACCTTGTCAGGCGACCAGTACCGACTCTCTCACTGGCGATTCACAAACCACGCTACCAACCCTCACACAGGACAGCAGCATTTCTCTAGTCCCTGATGCAGCACTAAATTGGATTACTAAACTTAAGGGGCACAGCTTTCAAGCTTTGCTTGCACTTAATATTTAAGGTTAGGTCTTTTTATTTTGTATTAAGTGACAGTGTGAGTGTCAGAGTCATGAGAACCACTGAAGTGAAGGGGGAGCGAAAAGGGAAGGATTTGAAGTTTGATAGCTGACATTTCCCCATAAATAATAGTTCGCCTTTTGTTAACCAAGAGCAGCTGAACAAAAGGCTGTATAAAATTAGTCTTGTAGCATATGCCTGCCACTCTGGACAGCAAGTATATAGACATTCAGACTGAACCCACAAAACCCAAGACAACGTGGGACACCATGAAGATACAGCAAGAAGCTCCAACATTACCACTGAGAATCCCATTGAGGTTTGATTCCTGAATTTCAGGTCCCTGCCAGCCTTTTAATCCAGCCAAACACAGCATTTGGTAGTTCTGTACATTTACAATACCTTAATTAGCAAAAAGTAGCTTATAACAAAAAGGTAGATGGTAGTTTATAACAACATCGGCTATGCACAAAAATATATGGGATGGGCACGTAATACAAACAAACAAACAAAGATTTAGCAAACTTGACAAAACACCTTTAAATATTTTGGTAATGCATGGAGACCAACCAACAATAAACAGAAAATGATGCCACATAAGTTCAGCTATTACCTTTAGCTCACTAAAGGACCCTTCTCCCCTCCCAGCACTGAGATTCAAACACAAGCAGTTGCTATTCTGACAACTCTGGAAAGCAGTGGTATGAGAGCAGCCTAGGCTTACTTGTGTGATCTTGGCAGAGATTATAGTATAGTAACAAACAGGAGTAAAACAGAGGAGGTGACAACAGCACCCTCTGGTTGGATTAATCTCTCTATTTCAGAAGTGAGTTTAAGACATTCCACGTTTTTTTGTTCAGTAGAGTTCATTTCCACTACAGCATTCAAGACTTGCTTCACAGTCCCCAAAATTTTGAGTATTCAACTCTGAAAAGTGACCTGCATCCCTTGCTAGTCCAATAAGTTTAGAAATTGCCTCAAGTTGTCTCCCTTGTGCTGGGAGGTAACCCGTTTTCTCAAACTCAGCACCGGTGCAGAGGCATACAGCACAAAGCATGCAGAACTATAAACCAGTAAGTATTTGAAGTTCCCAGTTCAAGTCTTAGTCACTTCAAAAATATTTCAACTACATACGTAGGAAAACTGCTGACTAGGTATCATCCTATCCAACAAATTCACCATCTGAGGTTTTAAAAACGCATGTTATACACACAAATGAAATAACAGTAATGGAGTTCTTGTTTCTTAAAGCTGAACATAAAAGTAATAGTTTATTCTTGTCAATAAATGCCAGTATTGCAGCACACATGGGTACCAAGTCTTACTCCTTTTTTCATATTATACTACAAAGCTGGAGCATTCAAAGCTGGCCAACATCTTTAGTTGCTAAATAAGATTATTAGCTATGGACTCTATAGCTGAAAAATTATTTTGTTGATGATTGACAGAAAGAGAGGAAGAAAGAAGTAGCTTAGCGCCAAAAGAACTTTAGGAAAGAAGTACTACTCCTGCCTTAGCTACATACACTTTCTTTTCTTCCAGATGGGAAGGCAAAGGTGAAAGTTGTCCAAGGTGACACTGCATAGTAAAAAAAGGTTTTTGAACTCAAAGTAGAAAACAGTTCGCAGATAGTATAGCTCCAATTCCTTAGCATATTTTTGATCCATTCCCATGACTTTCAAAATTGATTTGGATGCACAAGCCTAATTTGTTAGGAGGACCAAACCCATCTCACCCACACAGCCCTTCTTCAAGCACAGCCAGGGAAAGTTGAAAACCCATGGAAGGAGCTGCAGCTGAGCCCATGAGAACAGCTAAAACAAGGACATATGCTCAACATATTTTAGGAACAGGGACATCCATTCATTAACCAATACTTGCATTGCCAAGCAGTAGTCCCATTCCCATCCAGTATTTCTACACTTTAATTAAGACTTAGAATTATAGGGTAAAAGCATTAGTAAAAATTATGTACTACATAATTATGATCCAAGATTATATATGTAACTGCTCTATTGAAATTGGATTACAGCTGAAGACAATAAACCCCTTCTGTGAAATCTTATCTTTGGTAACATTAGTCTTGCATTCAGTGCATTGTTCGTGCAGCTTAAGATCTGCGCTCTCAACACATCGTGATTCTTTGTCTGATGGAAAGACACCAACAACTTTGCAGGAAGGAAGGGAGTATGGGAGGAAAACTAGGAAGAGACAGGGTCAAGACAGTATTGAAAGAGGAATGATACCTCCTTAACTTGAAAACAGAGGAACTAGGTAGTTTTCCTCTAAGGAAGCATGGTCTAGCAAGCATGTTTACATGCTCTGAAGATTTAGCTGAAAGGAGAAACTGCTATACATGATGCAAGACTTCACTTAATTGAGGCCAAAATTCAGCCAGATCTTCTCTCCCAGCCATGAGATACACTTCAAGACTTTGGTTTTAACAGAACTGTAGTTAAAAAACCCTAAATTATGGGTATAGTCGACTAGTTTCATGCCTATTTATTGTATGCACATCTCCAGTCATATTTTCTCAAGAAAGTTACTGTAACCTCAGAAGTCTATGCTGCAGCCTGCAAGCATTAACACTCTTACATGCAGTAATGTTCTTGGTTTTTCAGAGACATGCTTTAAGTAAAATCAGTCCACAATAGTTGCCTGAACAGCCATGGCATTTCTGCTTCTTCCAATTTTTATTCACTGAAAAGTCATGTTTAATTAAGCCAGTAGTATAACATACCAGATTATCACCAGCAGCAAAACCTGACAACTTTACTGTATTTACCCTAAAATTTTGAGTGTCTTTCAACATTAATACCACACTGGACAGAATCAAAACCTCACCTGCTCTGCTTTGACTAAAGCCAAAAGTTTTCATTCTCTTACTAAAGAGAATCAATAAAATAAAAAACGACTTCTGCATGCAGGGAAGAGCTAGGAGCTGAAGAGGTGACTCAGCTAAAAGGAAGGGAAGGCAGAGTAATCCAAGAGGTAACTGTTAAGCACCAAATACATGAACAATAATTTTAAATTAATAGTGTGAAATTAGAGATTATTAAAGCCCCTTCTCATTCTGAAGGTGTTAAATTCACATTACGTAGATCACATATGAACAAAATAACTTACTGCCTTGCTTTCTTCACCAGGAAAAAAAATAAAAAGGAAAATACAAGTCTTAGTAACTTAATCTGAAGCATTATCTTCAGATGGGCACCTGTGTATGCATTTGATATCAGAAGACACAGCAACTATGATAAATGACAGGTGCATCAGCACAAAGAAGAACACAGGGTTTCTCACATATACTTGAAGTATGAATTCCTCTAGTTCATGCACATTCTCCTCTAAGGCTGAAGCTCTAGCAGTCACAGCACCAGCAACACAGTAAAGTATTGCATATTAAGGCCAAGATACACTCCTAAAATGTTTAATCATTTTAGGAGTTAAGAGGCAAACCCCAAAACCGTTAAAAAAAGGAATAGCAAGAGCCTGCATCACATTTGTATCACATGCTGCAGTTTCATATAAATAGCCCTCGAGCAAGAGACACGGAACTGGGAACACAGGCATATTCCCTTTGCATTAGCCAACTGTTTTGGTGAGACGTGGGTGACTGGCATTAAGAGCACCATGGAGTAAAGCTCAGCATTTGGCAGTGACTGCAAGACATTACACAAAAACAACCACGTTTAACCTACCATTCCTGCCTAACCACAGTATTCCTTCTTTTCCTCGTACCAGTTTAGCTTGGGCCAGATTCCTCCGCAGTTAAAATAAACTTATACCAATACTAGAAGAAGGGAGAAAAATTTTCTGGTTTCCGTCAGGTTAATGAGTTAAATTGGCTCAGAGAAGCATCTCCTGAGTGCACACAGCCAAGCCTGTGAGAGGAGGAAGTAAGATCCCCTATTCTCTGAGTAGCCATGAGATGTTAAGAGAGCTTGCTCCCTCCTATTATGAAACAAGAGCTTCACCCTACATTGGAGTATCTTAGACATAAATTTAATCAGCAAATTTATCCAAAGTACCAGATAAGTAGCTTTCAGTTCAGCTGAAAATTTAATTTGACCACCTTCCCCTATATATGCGCATTCCCCTGAAAGTTGCATCTTTTACAGCTGAGTAGGACAATAAGAAGGAATGCATTATTTGTAACCTAAAAAGACAAGAAATCCAAGAATATATGCAATTACAGAATTCAATCAAGCAATCTAATTTTAGCAAGTCTTGTCTACATGCACTGATAGCATGTAGAACCACTGACACATATGGATCTGGCAAGAAACTTTAGAGTTCGTGAATTCATCTGATCAGTTAAGAACCTAACCAAAGACAGAACTGATGCAAGCAAAAGGAAGGAACAGAGTGGCTCAGGGCAAGCAGAGAAAGACCTTTAAAATCCTTTCTTGCAGTGGAGGGAGCCATGGTGCTACACGGTTATGCCTCTGTAGAGCAATATGAGAAGCAGAGGGTCACACACCATTAAGCTGACTGAATTTGGCAACTCCACGCCTTCCCTACAAAGTGTTAGAAGTCTGCTATTGAAGTGTTTTGACCATCCACCACTGTTATCACCAAATGATACTAAAGCACACATCAGCTGAGCCTTGCCATAATGCAGGCATTACTTAACCTGCAACTTGTGGCATCTTCCACTGTCTGCAAACTTACTTGAATCCAGGTAGTTTATCTTCACAACCCAAGAGTCCTACAGTTGTTCCAACATTTTCTGAGATTATGATTTAGTTTGTAGCCTATTAATATTTCTAAGAAAAGAAAAACAGAGGTGCTCTTTCAGCCTGAGAGATGAAACAATCAAACACGTTTTGCATTTTGACATATCAGTTAGCATATTCTATTTAAATACGAGTAAGACTACACTCAAATATTTTTCTAGTTTAAAGTCCTATTCTAATTGGGTTTATTACAGTAACATCTAGTCACTACTACAGCTTTGATAGTTATGTCCATACAACAAACATGGCCAGACAAAGGAAAATTTTAAGAGTTGCAACATTGTTACTTTCGTAGAATGCTTTGAAACAGAGCTGAAGCATTTCCCCTGCTGCCGTGGTAGGATTTTACCTCAGACAGTGAGGTTTCAAGTGATAAGCAACCAGGCTAGGTTTTAACAGCAGGTCTATGACAAAAAATTGCCTTTTGCTTCCTTCCCCCTCCCCCTTCCCCCGCAGGAATAGTTCATTCACTTACTTTCACTCATCACTGTAGTGTTTGCAGCCACTGCCACCCTGAAAGCAGTTCAGGGTTCCACTTTCTTTAATGTTTGCCACTACTGCAACAGTCAATATTCTGTTTTAGAGACTGTATGTACTCATAACACACGAGTCAACAGCTCAACTGAGACCAGAACCAACTCGACTAAAAAGAGACAACTCCAGACTATCCCAGTGAAGAGATAAAGTCTACATTTCTCAGCATTTAAAGGATGACCAGCTATGCTGATCTAGTCTGGCAAATGTGTATGTGTAGTCTTGTTTTGAGACTTGGAACACCCAGTAAGTAACCACCCACAGTGTTATTTCCCTTCTCACTTGAGGGAGTCTCAAAATAGGAGTTGAATGAGGAAAAATGATGGGGAATGGACAGTGACTCCCAGGTAGAGAGGTGGAAAGACCAGAGAGAAACAGAACCAAAGGTAACAAATCAGTAGCGATGTTCAGACAGGAGTATCACGTTCTAGGCAAAAAGAATTAGGGAGCCAGCAACTTTGTTGATAAAAAAACCTCAGGGACAGGGTCAAACTCCTTATAACTGATTCAAACAGGGGAAGGAGAAACTGCATCCAAGAAAATTACTCTTTCAGCAGCTCATATGTGAGATCTGCCTGTGCTCAAACCTTACCTGCATGACATTAGTCTGAGGGAATAGCCTGCTCACCAGCTTTTCTCACTTACATACTGAGCAGAACTAGAGTATCTAACCACTACTAAGCTTTCAGGCTACCATTCCTGTCTTGCATTTTAGGTTTGTTTTTACACTATTAGCCAAACAAAGTACTTAAGTGATGCACTAAGTACTCTTCTGGAAGGCTGCCTTTCTATTATCGTTGCTTTTATGAGGCTATAAATAGCATTCTTAGAATTAAACAAGCAATAACCCTCGCAGCTTTGCAGCCACCCTTTCTCAAAAAAAGTTGTTCACATCGCCCATATTTTTAGCCGAAGTGAGAAAGTTTTTCAGTATAAAATGTTCCCAACAGTCAGTCTCTCCCAAACAATTCTCCTTGAATGAATTATAAATACTTGCAAATACTCATCAGGCACACCCGCATTAAGGAACCACCAAAACCCACTAATGAAGAACAGTAGTAGATCATTAATTTGCAGAATAAAAGCCTTTCTCAACAGGAGCTGAAGGCTTGAAAATGCTTACTTGTTTTAACACAGTTTCTAGATCTTCAGGACACAAGAACACCCAAAACCAATTCTGTGAGACATGTACTCTTTTCAAAGCACACAGTTGAAAACAAAATTAGCTAGGTAAAATAAATTAAGCTTCTTTAGAAGTTACTTCTAGAAAAGCTGTAGGGTTTAAGCAAGGCTAGAGTATCTTTGTTCCCTTTGCAATTTAAGATTTTAAGTTTACAAAATACCTTGGAGTTCCTGTCCCAAGTATTCGTCACTAAGTAATGGAGAGTACATCCCTTTATAAGATGGATATTTTATGCTATGGCCAAAAGCCCTCAATTATTTCATTTTACACATTTCGACAAGAACTGTTATGCTACTGAGAACATAGAAAATAGAAGCTTTTCAGCATGTACCACTAGTCCAAAGTTACACTCCAAAATGAATGCAAAAAGGTAGCTTTTTTACTGTCTCAAGAACATCATGCCTTATTTCATTCTGCTTTTCAGTATTATGTGTGAGTTCTAGGAAGCCCACTAGCAGGAAGATACTCAGACACCACAAAAAGCTGTAAGCAGCCCAACTACAATAACATTGCTGGGTTGGATTTTTTTTTTTTTTTTTTAAACTTCACTGCCCATTCTCCACTTCCCACTGCTCCACATTCTCCACATGTCATTTTAAGGTTTTTCTTTTTCCACAAAATCTATACTTTGTCCTTTGACACTAGCGACTTTAAGAAACAAAAAACGCTCTTCCAAACCTTCCTAGGAAAATTATTTCCAGAGGCACAGCAATATTAGATAAGACAGAAAAAGTGCCCCTGCAAACTGAAAAGTGCCCCTGCAAACTGAAGACAAAGGCATCGCCACATTTCCCTAGGCTAAACACCTTCATCTATCAGTTAAGCAAGCATCCCACAGCAAACTTTTGTACTACCGGTCCTCAGGTAGATTTTCCCGTGAAGCCCCTTGTGCTGTCATATTTTCATACTGGGAGGAAACTACATCCAACACTGAATTTACCGGAAAATTCCAGCAAAATCCCCCTCGTTGACGCCCAGAGCAGAAGGGGGAAGACAACAGATCGCCATTTTCCAGCTTCAAATGAAAAATCAAGTTTCAAACTATCACAGCAAGAAACTGTCCCAATGAAACTTAAGACACTTTCAGTACATTTTGAAGAAGCCACTGACTTTTAAGATCTATGAAACAACAGTCAGGGTCACCAGAAACAAAATTTAAACCGCTTTGGTTTTGCAAGTAAAGACCACATAAAGCCAGTTCCCGTTTTTGTATCAGTAGATGTAGCTGGTATTCACAAGAGTGAGCACCTCTGCTGACTACTTTTTATTTATTTATAAATAAATAAGCAAAAAGGAATCCTTTCCTCCATACAGTTAACTTTCTTCCCTATTTATTCGTTTTTTCTTTCTCCAATGGGTTACACGCCGAACACAGTGGCACAAAGCAGAGTTCACTTCGCATTAGAAACATTAGGGGCTCGGAGGGGGTGGCTCTAAACTTCTCTCTTGCTTCTCCAGGGCCCCGCCACCCCTCGGTACGCGCCCGACGAGCTCCCTCTGAGGGGCAGCGACCGCAGCAGCCCGATGCCCCCTCCGCAAACCGCGCACAGGCAGCCCGGGGCTCCGGCGACCGCCTCCGGAGACAGCGTCTCCCGCATCTCGCAGAGAGCCCCCCCGGCTCACCTTCACCACCTCCTCCTCTTCCCGGGCGGCGGTGCCGAGCGACGCCCGGTGGGATCAGGGCGCGGCCGGGACGTCACACGCCCTCCCCCGGTGTCTCAGCGGCTCCCGTCCCCCGCACCAGTGCCCCCAAACCCGAGCCCATCCCCGGCCCCCGAGCCCCGGGGTACGAGCCCAGCGCCTCCGCGGGCTGCGGGAGCGCCGCGGCCGGTCCCCACCGCCGCCTGCCCCCCGAGAGGCAGCGATGCGGGCGGGGGCCCTCTGGCGCCGGCCAGGGGCAGGAGCGCCGCCGCCCCCTCTCTTCTCTCCTCCCTCCCTCCCTCCCGGCTCACCTCGTCGTCGTGGTGCTGGCAGTAGCTGGCCCGGTCGGGGAAGACGGAGAGGATGTTGTATGGCGAGGCAGGGTAGGGCGGGCTGAGAGCGAGCGGCGCGGCGGGGCCGGCGGCGGCGGGGCCGGCGGCGAAGCGCTCGATGAAGTGGTCCTTGGTGAGGCGGACGCGCTGGTGCGCCCGCACGCAGTTGTCGCACAGGTGCTCCTGGCAGTCGAGGCAGCGGGAGCTGGCGGCGTTGCCCTCATCGCAGGAGCTGCAGCGGGGCTCGCCCTGCCGGCTGTGGGGCCGCCGCAGCAGGAGCGCCGCCGAGCCGCCGCCGCCGCCCGAGGAGGAGGAGGACGAAGACGTCGAGGAGGGCGCGGCCGAGGCGGCGGCGGCGGGAGAGGAGCCGGCGGCGCGGGGTGGCCCCGGCGGCGGGCGGCCGTGGTGCCGGTTGTTGCCGCCGCTGCCCCCTCCGGCGCCGGAGCCCCCGGTCGGGCCGGCCCCGGCGGCGCGGCCGTTCTTCTGCTCGTCGGCGGCCGCGGCCACGACGACGACGTCCAGCAGGTTGCTGAGAAGGAAGTTGGAGGAGGGCAGCGCGTCCATGCCCGAGGGCTCCGAGATCACCACCTTCTGGTCGCAAATGGGGCAGCGCAGCTTGAGCGCGTCCCCCGCGCCGGGGTGCCGCTGCGCCTCCAGGCACTGGCGGCAGAAGGCGTGCAGGCAGGGCAGGACGTGGAGCCGCCGCGGCGGGCCTCCGCAGGAGGAGCCGCCGCCGCCCCCGGAGGAGCTGGAGGTCTGCGAGGAGGACGAGGAGGTAGAGGAGTTGGAGGAGAGGGGAGCCGGCGACCCGCACATCTCCTTGCACAGCGGGCAGATCTGGAAGTCGGACTCGGGAAACGAAGCCATTTGCGGCAGGCCTGACTCCCCGATGGGGGGCAAAAACGTCTCTCCTCACTCACAAAAAAAAAAAAAAAAAAAAAAAAAAGGCAGCGTGGGCGGAAAAAACAGAGGCGCGGGGAGAAGGTAGTTCTGCAAGCAGCTTACGAGCAAGCTGGCATCGATCAGTCGTTTTGCCAAGTGGGATCGATTGGCCGGTTTTGCAAATACTGTGTCATCGATTCGGCGGTCTGCAGGGAGCTGGGTCCTCGCCTCGTACCTCGCTGCTGCCGGGCTGGCTGCGGCGGGGGGGGGGGGGGGGGGGCGGGGGTATTTTTGGTATCAAGGTGTAGTAGCTGTCCCGTTCTCCCTCGGAAAATGGATCCTCTCTTCCCTCACATGTACTTAACCCCCGATCCCCCGTTGCATTAGACAAATTGTATCGATTCCCGGATCGGTCAATACCTCACACAGTCTTCTCATCTCCCCCTCGGGTCAGCAGTTTGACAACGTGGTTTGGTTACTTGTCTTCTTCCTAAACGGAAAGTGCATGGGCGCCGATCGCCCGATCCCCGCCGCATCCAGCGGGGACCGGACCTCTGTCCGCCGGGGCTCGGCTCCGGTTCCCACGGCCGCAGAACCGGGTCGGGGCGGCAGTGCAAGTCCCTCTCGGCCGGGCGGGGAGGAGGCGGATGGGGGGCAGCAAGGGCTTAACTCAAGTTTCGCTCTTTCTTCTTGGGGCGTTGGGTTTTTTCCTCTTTTCCTCTAAACCTGTGCTTGTCGGGGGGGAAGGGGAAATTTCGTTTCAGTTCCCCCCTCCACTTTTGCAATCCAGAGCAGCTCTAGGAGAGAGAGAGGCACTGAAACACAGTGGCCAGGCAGACTTCTCCGGCTCCAGTCCTCCCCCGCCGACGCCTGCTCCACCACCGCATGACTGGGGGGTGGGGATGGAGGGCGGCGTTGATGCCCACCCCACCGGCAGAGACTCACGCTGGCGGGACGTGGAGGAGAAGGAGGAGATGGGAAGAAAAGGGCTCCGAGGGCGGCCAAGAAGAGCAGTCCCCTCTCTCGCCTCTCTGAGTCTCGGCTCTTGCCGGACGCCTTCCTTTACGCAGGGCTCCCCTCGGAGGGCAGCGCCGAGCCCGCAGCCCCCCCGCCACACGCGGTGCCCGGCGGCTCGGGCGGCTCTCCCGGCCGGTCAGTGCCGCGGGCTCGGCGCGGCTCGCACAGGCTGCGGCGGCCGCAGCCGGGCAGAGGAGCAGCGGCAGGTCCCCGCCGGCCGCCCTGAATTATTCATGGGGGGTGTATTATATTCGCTCGCACAAATTGGAGCCGCTGTGCAATGCTATCCGAGAGCGCTACGCTCGCCCCCTCCTCCTCCTCTCCGGTTCTCGCTCGCTCTGAGCCCCTGCAGCGCCTAGGATCACATTTCCTTTGTCATCTCGCCTCTTCGCGTGGTGTTTTATTGAGAAAACAAAAATAATATAAAACCCGAAGAGGGGGAGGAAGGAGGGGCGGGGGGGTGGTAAAAAGCTGCGAAAACCAAAACGCCCGCCTCCCCCGCGATCTGCCGAGCCGGAGCCCACCGGCCCCGGGGGGTGAATTAGCAGGAATTACTCACTGATGCGGCAGCACCGTCCCGGGCGGCGTGGGATCCGGGGAGAGCCATCGCGCCGGGCGCCTTCCCCGCCTGGCGGGGTGCGGAGGGCTGCCCCGGGGGGGCGGGGGGCGCGGGGCTGGCGGCGGCGCTGGCTCTGGCCCCGCTGCGGCCGCCGGCACTGGGGCGGCGCGGCGTGCGGGAGCCTTTTAAGCTCCGACGGCGCGGGCTGACTTCCGCCCGGCTGCGGGGGGCGGCCGGGGGGCGGCGGCGGCGGGCAGGAAACATTCGCCCTCCTCCGGCCCGACCTGCCCCCATCCGCCCGCATCCAGCCCCGCCGTTTTTTAACACCGCCGCTTTCGGCGCCGCGAACCCCCCCTCCCACCATGGGTCTGACGCGCCGCGGCTCGGGCGGTCGCCAGACCCTCGCGCCCTTTTTGGCGTTGGGATGCGAGCGGGGAAGGAGCGGGGCTTCGGGGCCCTTCTTTGAAAGCACCGGGGCGTTAATTCAGCTTTAAACATTAAGTTTCTCGATAAATTGTTTTCTGACGCCCAATCTAGGGACGACCGGCTCCTCTCCGCGACGTTGCGGTTGCCGCCGGGTCTGGCGTGCCCGGGAGGGTTTTGGGAGCCCAGAGGGGGTTTGCTGCTGGCCAGGGGCAGGCGCTTCCTTTCCTTCAAACTGACGCGATGGAGTTAGGCAGAAATTAGCGGCGATGCCATTTGCGCTGCTGCGAGACGTAAATTAAGCAAGAAACCCGCAGCAATTATTTTGTTTTCAATGAAACGTCCAAACCAGCAATGGCATGGAGTAAAGTTTCGGCTGCAGCACAACCGAGTGGCCACCCTCTTGTTTAGTATGGCTTGTGGTAGTGAGAGAGGACACATGGCATTGCACCCTTAACAAGGAAAGTGGAAACGTTGAGAAGTTTTAAAATGTGGAACTGGCTTAGGGATTGGAAAGCCAAAAAAAAACCCCAAAAACAAAACCTCACAGAACACCAGGAAAAAGAATAAAAATTGGAAAATATACAGATTAGTGAATGAAAGCATTTGTAAATAAGCAAATAAAACGCAAAACAAATTAGTGTTCACTAATGATAATAAATTTTCAAAACTACCACAGAACAGGAAAACTGGTTGTTAAAATATACTCAATTATGTTCCTCCTTTGTTTAGCCCTTAGATGGACAGATAACTAATGCTATTTAGGCCTTAGACACACAAATAACACAAACTTGTATACTTAAAAATGTCTTTTGTCTTCTGCTGACAGGTACTAAACAAAACTCAAGCCATGCCTGTGAGGATCTCTCACCAAAAGCTCTTTACAGAACTGAGAAATTCAGGAGCGCTAAAGTGCATAAAGACATCCATAAGCAAGACCACAAAATGGGAATTCCCGATGAAGTCCATGGGGCAACCAACATGCATTAAGTTGTAAACAAGAATGAATATTTATTATGCCCCTCAGTAGTATATTCTGCTGAGAACCTGCCTTATGCATCACTAAAGGATTTGGCTCAGGGGCTGTGTTGTCTATATTACAAATCCATATATTCCCATTTGAGCATGCAGGTGAAATCTACCACAGCCTTGACTATCAGAGGTTAAAAAATCATTGAGCCTTGCCTCAGCTCTGTTTATTTGTCTAGTGGTTGCTGCAGAGAGTTGTGATGCTGCGGAGCTTGTCCTTTTCCAGGCAAAGTCAGTTGTGAAGAACGGTAACTCCCCAAACAACAAACGTAAGGTAGATCCGTTTGGGTTTCCCGATTAGTGCTCTGCACCAGCTCCCTTGGTAGAAACCATCATCTTTTGTGTTCAGAAATATTTTAATTGGGCAGAAATTCCCAGATGCGTGACTCCAGGCATATCTGACACCCCTGCCTTCCTCGGTGACAGCTGTTTGCTTTCCAGCAAAGCGGCTGAAGAGGGCAATTCTGCGCGTCAGTGGTTCAAATGGTTCCTAACCCGCTCATGATGCTACCTATGCGCCGCAGAAGGTCTTTTTGCTGACAGGATCCACTGTATTTGTGCCAAAGCTCCCAAAGCTCGTTTACAGCTTACACCCTCCCTGAGCTTGTAAAAGGCTATAAGCAATTCACTGTCCCTGAACAGTGGGTCCTTATTCTCCAGCTGTCACCCTCGTATTGGAGCACCTCTGTCTTGCCAAATCAAAGTCTGCCTTTTCTTCTCCCTCCACCACTGCCGAAGGAATGCTACATTTTGAGGCTTCCTCCAATTATGGAAGGCTTTCTGTCCTCACTATGAAAAACACTGAAATAAAGCTAAAGGGAATGCACCAGTATTACACTCTGTTTTGAAACGCTGGCTGCTGGAGCACTTGTGTGCTCAACTACACAGCAGATAGCACCGTGCATTTTTCTGCTTAGTACATTGACTCGATGGTTTTTGATTCAATTAACTTGTTCTGCTATAAAAAAACCCTGAGCTCTCCTCAGAGCGAGGCCTCAATTTATTTCATTTGTTTTCTAAGCCGACAAACACGTGGGTGAATAACAGCGTGAGGGCGATAGGTGAAGTGCGGGAGGCTTCTGGTTCCTCATTAGACAGCAGGATGAGAACTTATTTTTATGATTTTTCCCTGGGAAGCTAGTGCTTCGCATTTACCCTTTTTGTTTCTTAAAAACAAAAGAACAATAGCTATCCTGGTTAGCAGGGCTATTGTCCCTCTGTGCCAAATAAATGAAATCTCCCGTGCTTACGTGAGCGTCTGAGGCATTTCTCTGCATTCTGCTCATTCTCCTTTGTGTCACTCTGCCGAGGTTTCTCTCATTTATTCCCTTCTCTCCAGTCTTTTTCACACCCATTTCTGTCATCTTTCTTTTGTTCTCCGTTCATATGCTGTTGCTAGTCTGAATCTAAAACAGTGTGGTTGTACTAAAGGCAAGCCCATCTTATAAACTGTGTTGAAATCATAACAGTGTCATGATCACATCAGAACTGTGTTAAAACATTAACCATTAAAACATTCTAACAATGCTAAAATCTGGGCATGACTGGCCAAACCTTCAGAGACACCTAACGAGAATTGAAATAGCTCTGAAGATATGGGCCAGCTTTTACCTAGTTGAAAAATCTCTATTTGGCAACATTTGTCTGTCCTTGACTAACTGCCCAGCCACTGCAGCTAAAGGATGCATTAAAACTGCCTTTTTTTTTTTTTTTCTTTTCCCCTTATATTTCAGTGGAAAATAGGACATTAGGGCAGAAGACTACACCTGAGTCATTCTCAAGTATCTGCTTCCAATGCTGGGATGTGCTCTCCACTGATCATACTTCAGAAGATTTCCTTCTTGAAGGAAAGCATCTGCTTTCCACCAGCAGTACTATGGGACAAACAGAACAGTGTTCCTGCCAAAAGCAATACAGCTGGAAAAGCCAGGGGTCTATAGGTTAAAAGCTTTGTTAAATAGAACCAGGTACAGTAATTGTGGGTTCGGGGATATTTTACTGTAGTTTTAGAGGCAAACATTCACATAAAGAGCTCTCTCCCATACCACCTGCGTGAAGTGGTCCAGCATCCTGATGTGGTTTCCCCTGCTATGTGTTGAGCACAAAGGCACTGTGCAAGCTCAGAGCTCAGCAGGGCTTCTGAACAGGAGATGCTGAGGAGCCGGTGCCAGTCCTGAACGTGCACAGGTGATAATAAAAATAGAGGTCTGAACTTCTGTTGTCATTGTTGCTGTTTTACACCTGAGGACCCAGAAAACATTTCCAACTCCAGTATTGCAATACTGCAGACATAAAAAGCCAAGAGAGTAGTTCATCACTTCAAGTTCTGCACAGTCTTTTCTAGGGATTACCAAGACTAAAACTCTCCCTGAATCCTCTTCCTTCTTTATCTGTTAAAAAAGAGACAAGACACACGGCACTGCAACCTGCTTGAATCTTTACTTCCCATGCTTAAGAATTCAACTAGTAAATCAGTGTATGAAAGGAGCACTTCCAACAGGTCTACTCACAAGGAAAGGCTTCAGCAAGACCTTGGTGCTGGTGTAGCCTTTGGAGATTTTGCATCAGTCAAATAGTGCCAGATAAATGAAAGAGAAAGGCTTTGCTGATGGTTCTTAGCTTCCTGTTAGGAACTTATTCATTACACTCAGAGGAATATCCATCTTTTTTTTTTTGGCTTTCACCGCAACTGTACTCCATGGACAACTGTGCCACTTAAGTTCAGCCACTTTAGCCCTGATTTGTGCTGTTTTTTTCTCCTATTCTCATTTTTACTCTTGCGAGCACAAACTTCTAAATTTGCCTCAGATTCCAAATTTGCCATGCCTGCTCTTGCACACTGACTCTCGCTCAACCATATATCTGTCATTGGATCCATTAGTAAGTACAGTAGTAAGCTCAACTTTCTGCATGTGTTGCTGAGCTTCCTGTATGGTATGCTGGATCTTGAGCAGGGTGGAGGGTTGGGGAGCAAAGAAGCAGTATGTGTTGTCCCCATGGTATAAATCATTGGGAACTGGCTTGCTCAGCATATTAATTCAAGCTTTTGACACCCCCTCCTCCACCCATCCATCTCCCCTACAGCAGGGTCACCTTGAGTTTAAAGATGTGCTTGTTAGGATGTGATGGGATCCAGAGAGGAACAGAGAGAGCGTCCTCTATATACATGTGAAAGTGAAATCTATAGGTTTTGTTGGTGCATCTTTTTGTCTCTACAGTCTTCAAGGTCTGGCTTTGGTAAGCAAGGACCTTGCACTCAAGCAGCTGACATTACTTTTAACCCCAGAGACATTACCAAGTTTGGGCATCAATCCTCTATTCCCAGAAAGAAGAAAACCCCTACTATCTTGCCTTACAGCACTGAGCTCTGCAGGCAACTGATGCAAAGATGTAATTTTTTGATGTGTTAAAGGAAGTTGGTTTTTTTTCCACTTCTATTGATAGAGTCTCTCAGAGCACCTTTATGCATAAGCCTTACTCAGGCTCTCCTACTGCTTGATATGCATCTGAGAGGAAACTAAATGATGTTTCTTTTCCTATTTTTTCCCCCTGTGCATTCTGATTCATTCCTTCTTCTTTTCAGAAATTCTGGATGATAATCATCCATTTCTAACCACATAGCGGGATTTAGCATCACAAGGACTTTTAGCAACTTTATCTCCCAGTGGCTGCATCTCTAAAACCAGTTTTCTTTTCTAGACTTCTCAAATCTCTCTCTATTCACCATCTGTTCAATCAGATTTCTTGTTAGACTAAGTACCTGTGTTGGCTTTAATCTTTGATGATGACAGCTCAACTATTGCCCCCCAAGGATGGGCTCAAGGCCAGAAGATGCCAATGTCTGTTCTTCTCACCCTGATTTCACTCTAAACAGCTTTCAAATGCAATGCCTACCATTAAGAGTGGTCTAAATCCAGGTCTAAATCACAAGAAGTGATTTCACTGACTGGGTGTTGAACTTATGTGAAAACTGATGCTGGAGTCCTATTAAAGGCTCTCAAACTCACCTTCAATTAAATGTCCCATCAGATCACTTTTCTCTTTCAGGAAAACCTTGGCAAAATCGACATGTCTTGTAAACATGCTCCACAGGTCAAGAAATGCAAGCTCTGAGCAGCTGGAGGTAGAAAGCAGGTGCCAACATTATGGGCTAACAATTGCAAATGTTTTGTTATTATCCTCCTGTTTCCTGACACTGCTGCTGCTCTGATACCTCACTCTGCATTTATCCTCTCCGCACAGTTAACTCGGCTCAAACTCAAAAGTTCGCCTTACCTTCCTTCTTGCTCACATCCGCAAGATCCTTTTACTCAGCTGGGGGAGTGCTTTTAACAGCAAGAGGGAGAATGGCTTGTCAGCTGCTAATGCTTCCCCACAGCTGTGTAAACTCTGGGCACGGGCAGCTGTTCCCCTCCAGATCTGGCGGCAGGAGCTGGGAAGCCTGGCACCCTCAGCTATTCATTACCAGCCCCCAGTGCAGCCCCCAAACTGGGACATGTGAGTGTCCCCTAACAGGCTGCAGTACCACCATGGCTGACCTTGTGCTGGGAAGGGTGAAGTGCTTGTGCAGTGTGTTCAGAGAGACACTAGTATCTCCTGTCTCTTAGGATGGTTGCAAAGATCATCTACATCTTCTACATCTTAAGGTTATCTGCATCCAAGTGCCTCCTGTCTCCCTCTGCCTCCTCCTCATCATTCCCTGGGGAGCCTGGACTGATCATTTCTCCCACAGGGCCATGCAGTGTAATTCCCTGAGCACTGGCAAAACTGTAACCCTTGGCAAGTGGCACATTTTCCCAGATGATTTTGTGTTACATGCAGCACTAATCTTGACCCACCTTCAGGTGCTACTCTCTCCCACAGTTGTTCTGATCAAGACAGATCAGTTTCAGAGGTATAAACTGAATGCTGAGAGAGAAAAGTGGAGCTATTTCTGCATTGTCCTTAGCAGGAGATACGCTTGGAGCTAATCTGGACCTGAAATGTTTAGGGTGAAACCAACACTGGTCAGGGACAGTACACACAAAAGTACTGTACACTTTTATGAGAGCGAATGAACATGAAAGCAGACATACAGGGTGATAATCAAAGTTTCTGGCTCATGTGAGAATTTATTGTGGTTATAATTGTGTTTCCTGTAGGGAAAGCTGTAAGATGGGCTCAGAGAAAGCTTTTGCTGCTTTGTAGGGTGCCATTCCTCCTTTCACCTCCTCGCTGCTTCACCAGGGAGCCAAAAAGGGAGAAGCCCTTGCCTGGGCAGCTCTCCCTGGCAGTAGGAGCAAGCAGCTGCCTCCTCTCCTACATGAGACCCCAATGGCATCCCTACAGTCCTTCATAAAAGTGGACCTGCAAGAACAGCCTATGACTCACGTCACAGCCCAAAGCCCCTGTTGCATGGGACTGGGAATACAGGCAGCTGAAACCCTTTGTGTTTTCTTAAAGAAAATGAGCCCCAGAGAGCCACATCTTTCTTGGAGGCTATTAAATATCCCTTTGCGATGTGCCTCTTCCCTGTGCACAGACGGGCCCTGCGCCTGCCGGTGTAAAGCCTTCCCAGTATACCTCTGCCACAGGAGCTATAAATAGGCTGGGGGATAAGACAAAGGGAAACTCTCTTAAAATGGAGGATACCACAGGTCATCCTGTTTGCAGGAATGAGAACTCTAAAGGTTAGGCAGGTGTTCAGGGAAGTTTTAAAGCTGATGCTGTGAGTCTTGGAGCGGGGAACACTGTCATTCTGAGGATCTCTTCCCTTTTTTGCTTCACTAAAGCAGGGAGGGTGTTGTCTGTCCTTTCAAATAAAACCCGTGTACATTTACGATGGTAGATGGCTGCTGGGAAGAGAAGTTTGTGTATCTTCTGTTTGCTTGCTGCAGAGCAGTGGAGTTGCGTTGAGCCTGACAGCCCCTTTTGTGAACCACTGCCTAGCAGTACAGATGCTCATTTATTTGAATAAAAGCAGCCAAGGGGCTTGTGTGGTCTCCACATGCAGACTCAACCCTTCCAGGGTGTTTCACAACTACAGGCTTTTGGATGCTACTGCAACCTAGAGAAGTAAAAATAGGAAGGAGGGAGCGAGCCTCAGGAAGCCAAATCAAATGGCGGTAACGGCATCTCAGGAAGCTCACCCAAGGTGGTGGGGTGCAGGGCAGGTGAAGAAGATCAGAAGCATAGGAAACCGGGGAAACAGATGTGGCGATGCCAGGCTTTGGGGAGGGAGCTCTTGAGATGCAGGGCCGGCATTCCCATGCGTTCCCATCTGGCAGTGAAGGAAATTATGTAAAGTGGAGGGGCCAGGGGCCCCCCTTTTTTTTTTTTTTTTTTTTTTTCTTCCAATTCTTTTCTCCCTTCACTTCCCATGATGCAATTAAACAGCCATTGCTGACATCATCATGTATGCACGCTGAATGCAGCCATTGTGTCTCGGCTGCAGTGCTGTACTATATATAGATTAGTTGCCAATCTCTGCTATGTATCAGCAGGGAAGACACCCAAGGAATTAAGTGAGCAGTTGCACTGTAGGACTCCTGGCTTTTGTCCCGTGGCCTCAAGACACGATGGAACTAGAAATAGTCAAAGATTTGGAGACCAAGCCAGGAAACTTTTGAAGGATTGATTTTCGGCAGTGGTAGGGGAGCAGTCCTCTAGGTTGTGATGCATGAAGCAGGAAGACAATCTGGCCCACGCATGTTGCTAGCTTCTTTTATGTAAAACTAAGTGGTTAGTCAGTAATTTCCCCTCACCAGTCCCTATGTCAGGCAACATTAGATAGCTGCATATCCAGCTTCTTTTTCTTTGGTAGATGAAGGAAAAACATCCACCTGTGATCTTGGCCTTGTGGGCAATTGAGGGGTCAACTGTGATTGCCCTCCCCTCTGTGGGTGGTAAATGCACCCTGCAACCCCCTGTGCAGAGACCAAACAGAGCATCCAGTGCCTGTCCTGGCATTGTCAGTGGTGTGGGAGGGTGGGCATTTTAGGAGGACCAGTGCTCTGTCTGCTGCCACAACATACCAGGTTCCACACTGAGCCTGTTCAAGTGACCTTACCAGCACTAGATTTGGGAAATTTGGTTTTGTGCATTTCCAACGGTAGCATTTTCTTTTGAGACAAGAGAGCTCCATCAGCTCCTTCTCCCTCCCACGCAGCCCTTCGGCTGGAGGTGACAGGAGGCAGCTGAGCCAATCCAACAGCTCAACACTTCAGAAAGGGGCAAGTCCCGCTCTTTTCCTCCAGCTCCTGCTCTTTGCTGCTCATCTGTGGACACTCCAAGCAGCTGACAGCAGGGGCTGATGAGTGCTCAAATAGAGGAGGTGATGGGACCAGGGAGCTGGATGAGCAGGAGAGGGTCAGGGTCCTTGGAGGTAAGCAAACCCTCCCTGTTCAGCAGTGACCTGTTAGATTGACTCAGACAACAGACAATTTGAAGGTGTAAATTGACCCTGAAAGGAAAGCTTTGATGTTAGAGGATTTTTTTTCTCTCTTGTTGACTTCACTCCAGGCCAAATTCCAACTAAACTGTGGCCACAGCAGCTTTCTCAATCATTTCATGGAGTCCCATACCAAGGTGATGAGACCAAGTGTTGCCACAGCCCCAGGCACTCACCTTCCTGCCCTTATGCTGCCCATGAGCCAGTCACAGTGTCTCTGTTCCTAAGAGGTGTTCAAATCTTTGCTCAGTAAATGGTACTTCTTGTTGCTCTGGCTCCTGCTAGGCATTTAAGAATGAGCCAGGTAAAACTGTTTATTTCTTGTAGTTCATATGAGAGTGGCTGTTGCTTTGGTAGCAGGCACAGAAGATGCTACTAGGGTGGTTTTGAAAATCTTCAGGGATGGACGTTCCTCAGATTCTGGGGCCTCTGCTCCCCTGTGTGACCCACCTGTCACAACAAAGGTTTTTCCTTGCATCCAGGTAGGATTTTCCTTGCTGCAACCCATGGCTGCGGCTCTTGTCCTTTCAGTCTTCTCAGGCTAAATAAACCTAGTTCTCTTAGCTTTTCTTCACACATTGTGCTCCAGCCCTCTAACCATCCCAGTGTCCCTCTGCTGCACTCGCTTCATTATATTCATGTCTTTCTTGCACCAGGAAGCCCAACCTGGACACAGTAGCATAAGTGCAGTCTCACTGCTGCTGAAAACAAGAAAAGGATCACTGCCTTTCACCTGCTGGTTCTGCACTGGCTGATACAACCCAGTCTGGAATTAGCCTTCATGCTACTGGCTAATGTTCAACCTGTTGCTCACAGGGACCCTCAGGTCCTTTTTGGCAGAGATGCTGCCCAGGCAATGGGTCCCCACTGATGCAGGGAGTTTTTCCAGATGAGGAATGGGACTTCACATTTGTCCATGCTGAACTTCATGAGGTCCCTGTTGCCCCATTTCTCTAGTTCGTCCAGGTCCCTCTGAAGAGCAGCCCTGCTCTCTAGGACATTGTCCTCCTCCTGCTCTGACGTTATCTCTGAACTTGCTGAGGAATTGTTATCTCCCATTGTCCAGGTTGTGGGTGATATTGGTGGAAACCAATTCTGGCCTCAGTATTGACCCCAAAATTCACTACCCACCATGGGCTGCCTGAAGGACTCTGAATCTGTGCCCACTCCTTCCAGAGCCTAAGCATCCAGACAGTTTTTCACCTACTTTCCAGTCCATCCATGCAGCTCATATCACCTTAGTGCGGCTACAAGGATGCTGTGGGATACCATGGTGAAAGCCTTACTAAACCCAAGGAAAGCGACATCCACTGCCCTCCTTCCCCCTGCAGAGCAGGTCACATATTCCACCAGGAGCCCAGGCAGGCTGGTCAGGCACACTTTACCCTTGGAGAACCCATGCTGGCTATTCCTAATCACTCTCCTGTCCTTCCTGAGGTAGACATAGAGTCCCTCAGGACTTGTTTCATAATTTTCCCAGGCACTGGGTTGAGTCTGACCATCTGGTCTTTCTCCAGATTCTTCTCTCTGCCTTTTTTTTTATTTTTGTGAAGGCAGACCTCACATCAGGCATCGATTGACAGATCAAACACAGACCTGGTTGAATCTGACGGATGTACAAAGCAGCCTTCAAGTACAATAAAAGCAGCAAGTGAAGATCCCTGTGCAGCAGGACAGCTACTGCAGAAGCCACCACGCATGGCACCACAGGCTGGAACACACAGCCCAGCAAAGCCCCAAATGCTGCTTATGGGGGACAACACAGGACAGTCACAGTTAATGGCTGCAATTAAAATTGCAAAACTTTTGCAGTTTGACCAGTAAATAATCGGTGGTGTTACAGTCTATTTTTCAAACAATTGAGAAAATCACTATATTGGGTTCCTCAGGTTGAAGAAGTACAGTTAGTCCCCTGATGTGTTTCCATTTCTGCTGGTACTTGTTAGTCCTTTTAACTGCATGTGTACTGCAGAGTGAATGAGAGGCACAAATCTGGATATGAGAAACTGGTCCAGTTCAAGCTCTTCTGATGCGGCTATTTCAACAAAGGCAGTATCAGATGGAAAATGTTGTGGTATTTCTGGAGGTACAAGGGAATTCTTTGTATTTCCTGAATGCAAACAGTATTTCTACTTGGCAATAGCTGTTCTGGAACTGATTGCCTCTCATTCATTGTCTTTTTATATCCCAGACACAGAAAACCTGTATTTTTCAACTGATTTTGCATCTTTTCTTGATATAGCTATAGACAGCACCCTAAAAGCTTTCACCTAGCTGGGTAATTATATTTTGTTTTCAAGGCAGAAATGTTTTAAACTTCCTGTAATATTAAACAGCTCCCAAATATACTTTGAATATTGACCAAAAGTTCAACCAGGGGATGATGGGCTACATGACTGTCAAAACAAAACTCCTGGAGCACAGAGCACCTCTAGGAAACTGGGCATCTCAGGATTCCCAAGAGCAGGAGCTGAATTGAGGCAGCATCTACCCTGCCTTGATTGCCCTTGGGCACCTTGCCACACTGGCCTTGGCAGGTAGCCACTCTGAACTGAATGCATATATTTTTCTTTTAAGATGATGTTTTGTTAGCCTTTTATTCCCTGTGCAGGTCCCAAAGTTACAAAAAACCTGCTAAAAACTGTGGCTCCTCATCAGCAAGATGAGGAAAAACTCTTACCCTTCTGCAAAGCCTGAGGTGCTGACTCTCTGAGGACATGGTAGACCCGAGGGTGTCTCCAAAAACCTTAGACAGCTATCTGATCCTGCCAGCAGTGATCTGCAAAGCTATGAAGCCCTCTCTGCTTTTCAGGTTTCTGATGCAAGTGCCTTGCGTAATAGCGCAGGCTGCCAGGTATGGGAACCATGGCCAGCCCATAAACCTGAGTGCATATCTTATCCACCTTGGGGCCAAAATAACCTGACCTTTAGGTGATCTTTGGTAGAGGATGAATAATTTACTGCATCTCCCAGAAGGCTGATTTCTGCCCCTCCATTAACTGACAGTTTTCCTGGCATCAACCAACTGTGTCAGCTTGTACATTTTGAAAAAAAATGTTCTGAGGTTATTGAGGGGGAAAACCTGTAATGCAGAGGACAGACTGTTTCAAAAAGAAGTCAAAAACTATTGCAGCAATCAAATGGGAGTGACTTTTGGGACACACAGTGGCTGCAGTGTTGGGATTCTCCTGGGCACAATAAAATCTATCAAAGAATAAACAACAGGGCTGGAGAGAGACAGCAGAAACTGAGGGCCGGGAGAGAACTTCCACGGAGTTAATTGGTGCTGCACCGGTGTTTGTGGGTAAGCAGACCTGTGAGTAAGGACATATATTTGTGAGATCACACAGAAATTCCCAAAGGAGCTCTCTTTGCTGGCAAACGACACCACCAAGCCTGTGTGCTGACACACATACTACCTGCTATGAGAGATAATTTAGATGTCACTCATTACAGAGAAGGCATTACAGGATAAAGTCCGAGTCCTTTGGTTCAAAGAAATTTCCAGTACTGCTTCAGCCTATCTGCCTGTCATCTCCAGCTGTTTCCCACTGGGCTGGAGCTGTCCCCAGGAGCCATGGTGTCCCCAGGATCATCTGGGTCATGGCAGAAGCGTCTCCTCATGATGGAACTCCCTAAAGGTTGTGGACCAGAACCCTCCCATGCAAGAAAAGGCTTGTCTCCCCCTGCTCTTCCTTATCCTGGGGTTGCCATTAAAAAAGCCCAAAACCAGCAGCCTCGTGTCATGAGTCACAGCAGTGACTTTTAATTCCCAGAGGGAATTTTTGTAGTGATTTATTGCTTGGAAGTTTACACCCATTTGGGGATGGGTAAAGCTCCTAGGGCCTGCTTTTGTTCTTTCAAAAATGTGCCATGCCAATTAGCTTCAAATGTGCTTGTAGGGTAAGAAGGATGCTATTGGAGTTTTCCCTGGCTAGACCATTTTGGAGTTTTCTTGGCTAGACCATTTCCTGGGAGCAAGCTCTGAAAAACGTCTGAGCTCTCACCCCCATGAATTGTGGTGGCCAGAATGGGCTGCACTTCCTTCTGATGTGGTTTTTGGGCAGTGTGGCCCTTTGATGCTCTGTCTTGCTCCCCCTTCCATCCAATTCTCAGTACTCGCCAGTGCTCCACTGGGCTGGCTGCCTGTTTGCTCTAGCTGGATGCTTGCAGCAAGGTTGGGGTTGTCTTAAATGCTTTTAGTAGTGGGGTGGCCACTACTAAATAAAAATACATCTCTTAAATGAAAATATATATTCAGAAACAGCAAATGCCTTAGCTTGTGGGGAGCTGCTAAGTTTCAGGGAATCACATTTTCTGCCAGCGTAACTTCACGAGAGTCAGTGCAACACCTTCTCCTAAAAAAAGCCTGTGTGTAGGGGATTGCATCCATCAGCAGGATTGGAACTACTTGGAAATAAGAGCACAGACTTCTTCTATAACATAGTAAAAAGTGTGCTTCTATATGACTTATTATATGTTTGTTATGTTCAAGCTGACACCATTTGTATTCCTCACGTGGTTTTCTCAATTACAATCTTAAGCACTTGTATAATTTTAAGCACCTGGAGAGCTTGGCTGGCTTTACTGGGTACTGCTTCTGTTTAACCTGATGCCAGGGTTATGCTGCAGTATTTGCTACAGTCTCACCAGGTCAAACTACAAGTTTTGATTCAAGCATGTTTTGTCTGTTATTTCTCTTGAGGTTTTATCTTTTGAGGTGATTCTCTGAACTAAGCATTGCTCCAAGGTCTTCTCTATGCTTTTGGAAGATAACATCCATCTTGTTGGGACTTGCTGCTTAAACCATGTGGCAATGAAGGGCCATTTGACTCGCCAGCCTGCCTTAGGCCTGCTGTGATTCTTCAACAGCTTGGTTGACAAAGCAGGAGCTGTGGCTTCCAGGGTCTGTGCTGCTCTGCAGAGACTCTGGATGCTTAACTGAAACAGGGATACATGAGATGGGAATTCAGTGTCTTGGAACTGAGGACAGTGGGTTGGAGAACTTCCAGAAATATGGCTCTGAGTATAGCCAACCATTACGGGAGGAGGCTGCTGAATGCGGCTCTCCCTCTTTCTCTGACCAGTGGGTCAGGGCTCACCGCTCCCTGAGGTCAGGGTAGGCTCCCATTGCTCCCCTGCAGGCTGCATCCACCTGGCTGAGCTCAGTCAGGGGGCAAAGCTCACTCCTGGGGAGGGCTGAGGTGGACACGAAACCTTGCTCAGCCTTTCTTCAGCCAGCATCTCCTATCACAAGGAAAGATGACAAATTGTTTGTTAAATTATTTAAGATACTACCGACTGGTTATGAATTATTAAAGTGTTTATTACTTACCATTCGGATGGCAACTCGGGGCAGAAAATCACAAGCCTTTCAAGAAACCTGAGGCCAGACATAGCGTGCGAGACATGCTGGGGACTCGGGGGTGAGCTGAGGTGGTGGGCGCAGCAGCATCTGGTGTGAGAAAAGGCACGGCTGGAGCCTGGAGCGTGCCACAGCCCGCGCTGCTGCAGATGGCTTTGCCACTGGTGCTGCAGTCTCACAACCTCCTGCCACTCCTCCCAGTCCTATTTTTATTTCGGATTTGCATGATGGCAGTGCTGTACAACGTGCCATATAACTTAAAACAGAGACAGTTCTTGTCCCAGTGGTTTTCTCCCTATTACTGCAATTGTCTTATTAATGAAACTATCTTTAGGTAGGAGAGAACATCACTACAGCAAGAATATGCTAATTCTCATGAGCAAGTGAATATGTTTGTTTATGGTTTCGCTCTGTTGAAGATATTTGAAATTTTTTATATACTGTCCTTTTTTCCTCCTCCTTTTCAGCCTCCCTTGTGTTTAGGTTTTTTTGCTTTCTGTCTTAATTTTTCCTTTTCTTGAAACTGTAACCATGTGCCGATTATTAGGACTTCTGTTCAATGCATGCTTACCCTTTGTGGTCACCATTCACGAATCCCGGAGGTTAGTGATCAAAGAAAGAGTGTACCTTATCTTCCAATGTTATTTTGAGGAAGACAAAGCAAGGAGATAAGCACAGTTTGGACATGCAGCTCTGCTTAACAATACCTCCACATGAGAGTAGGGATTGGGCATGTGGTTAAAATACAACTAGTTGGAGCAAAAATTCTGCTACTGGGTTCTGACCACATAACGTGGCTGCTAAAAAATGACATTACCCTTTGCGCTGAGCGAGATGAGTTTTATTTGCAGACGTGGATATATCACAGCATCCAGAATCCGCAGGGTAGCCAGAGATGGCTGGAAATCTGTGAAATTGTTTGTGAAAACAGTCAGCTGAATATGTTTGTCCTTGAAATGCACTGTTTCTTATTTAGTATCCTGTGTTCATTTTTCCTCCCTTGCAAACATTTCAGTCATTCAGCCCAGGAACTGATTAAACCACCCACTAAACACAGTACAGATGTCAAAGTGAAAAATTCACAAGCTATTCATAACAAGCCATCTGCTGAAAATAATTTGTCTAAATTATTTGGGGAAAATTTACGAAGTAATGAAAATGCTCAGAGATATTTGGGAAGATTCTAATTACCAAAAATCAAGAGAAGGCCTAATGATATGTTTTGGATACAACTGAAATCTTTACAGCTCAGTGTAGGATTTGGGATAATAAATGCTCTCTGGCCTGCCATGCTAAGTATTGTCTGCTCAGATTTGAAGCACATAAACCCGTTTCATGTTCATGATTACCCTACAAGAATGTGCAGTTTGGGCATAGCCTGTGGTCTGACTTATATTCCTAGGACAATAAATGGCTGAAACTCTCACTAGGCCTATACTGGAAACTCAACCTTCAGAAACTCAAGCCATCCAAATAATAACAAGAAAAATCATACCCAACCTTTGCAGACCTTGCTCAAGTAAAGGCATGCCTAACCTTAAAAGCAATTTTTCATTGAGGTAAATCACTGTTTCTTTGGTCTTTCAAACTATTTCTGTTGTGCATTATCCTGGTTTTCAGAGCTCCTGCTGAGTCCCCAAGATGAGCTCTTTCATCTGCCATGGCTCCAGGAGCATGTTTCTCAATTCTCTGCATCTCTTCTTTGCCTTAGTTTACACACTGGTGCTTTGACAGGCACCTGAGCTGGCTAAAGTCTTTTTTGAGTGTGAGATGCAGATTTGGGCTCCTGGGAGTTGTATTTGCTGGTAGATCAGAGATCTCACCTTTAAACCACAAGCAATTTCCTGAAGAAGGCTTAAAGTGAAATAAGAAATAAGGGGAAAAGATTAGTATCTTCAGGGGACATTTTCCAGCACATCACTTAAATCCTCCTCCCCAGCCTACAGGCTGAGTAAAGGTTAATCCCACAGCACCTAAAATCCCATACAATCCACACTCCCTCAGTGTACACATTTCCAGGAGGAATGCCTCTGACTGAGCATACTTGGCAGCCACACAGAAAGGTATCTCAGAGCTTAATGGCCACAAGTCAGTGGATATCTAGGTCCATCAATCTCCAGTGGATATAAAAGTCACACTGGGACATAGCTGCTGTGCACGTGCAGGATGGGGGCTTCCTTTGTGAGGGAACCATGTGCACCAAGGAGAAAGACCTCTTCTAAAGCCCAGACCAAGAAGTAGTTGTCAGAGCCTTTTCACTCTGGGATTAATGGGACTGGGGTCAAACAGATAGGTAGGTACTTAATGAATTTTTCAGTAGATGTTACATCTGAAGTCTATGTTTACTGAATTGTTCCCATGTCCTGTTTCGTCTTTTCTTTGGGAATTGTCAGTATAAATATTCTAAACAGACTGAAAAGTCTGTGGGTACAGCTGGCTGCTGAACTTCACCAGTGATGAACACAGGGAAATTTGGTTTATGTTTGCAGTCAGAACTTGTTTTCCATTTTTAAGTGACTTCCAATATTGAACTCCCAATTAGGTACTTTTAAATAGAGATGAGCTAATGCATTGTCCAGATGCTCTTGCCACTATCCTGTGTTCGTCGATAGTTGCCCATCTGCTCTTTGCCAGCTTAAAAATAAATATCCACTACTAAAATCAAAACATGTTCATTTAGAATATTATCCTGATGCTACACAATTCAGTGCTTTCCATCTAAAAGTTCATTTCATTCTATAAAAATCCATGAAAAAACCGCAGTAGCTTGTCTTGCCAGAGGGACAAACTGAACTCACTGAAAATAAGCCGTAAAATGTTGCTGCCAAATAAAGAGCTTCAAAAACTTCATTAGCCTTCTCCTCTTTATCTTTTGCCTTTTATTAGTGTAGTCTAACACCCAGATGCACGAAGTTATTTGAGTATCAGACTCTCATTGATTACAACAGGAGTAAAGCACCTAGGTGTATTATAGAAGTTTGGTCTGAGGGTCTCCAGCCTTGCATTGTGCTTAACCCATGAGCTTCGGCACATGGTTTGACTCTTACGCCTGACCATCGTTGACTAGTACCGTAGACTGCATTTCCGATGGAAAAACGATGGGAAAACTGGGACCACGGCTGCAGATCTTGGGGCAGAGCCTCCCATACCTTTCCCCGGCGGTGGGGCTGGGGGATCGCGGACCCCACCACGGAGCAGGTCAGCGACTGCAGAGAGCTCGGGCTCGTTCCGGAGGCAGAAACCAAGAGGCACGAACCGAAAGCACACGGTGTGGTCCCGGCGATGCTCCCGGGCAGCGTGGCGGTCTCGTCGGGAACATCTCCCCGCAGCGCCAGTGACCGCCGAGCGGAGGGGCCGCTTTTGCCCCCATCGTGGCGGGTTTGCCGGCCGAGGTGGCGGCGGCAGGGCCGGGGGGGGAAGATGTCCCGGCTGCGGCTGCCGGCGGGTCATCCCCCGGCCCCGGAGCTCGGCGGGGTTCGCGGGGCAAGAGCGGCACCCAGCGGCATCCAGAGCCCCGCGCCGCGGGCTGCGGGACAGCGCCGGGAGCACCGCGGGACACAGCGGGCTCTGGGTGCGACCGGGGGCCTGCCAGAGAGGGGCACACACTTCTTAGCAGGGCCCGTTGTGATAAGACAAGGGGTAATGGTTTGAAACTGAAAGAGGGCCGATTTCGAATGAATATAAGAAAGAAGTAAATTTTTTTACGGTGCGGGTGGTGAGACGCTGGCACGGGTGGCCCAGAGCGATCGTGGATGCTCCATCCCTGGAAACACTCAGAGTCAGGTTGGGCAGGGTTCTGAACAACCTGATGTAGTTGAATATGTCCCTGATCATTGCAGGAGGTGTTGGAACTAGATGGGCTCTAAAGGTCCTTTCCATCCCAAACCATTCTTTGATACCAGGTTTCTGGGAGTCTGTGATTCTACGACTCTCAGCCCTGGGAAGGCCCTGAAAATGGCTTTGGGTTTTTTGTTTGTTTGTTTTGGGGTTTGGTTTTGTTTGCTTGTTTGTTTTTAATAAAAGCACACAGAGCAGTGGCAAAAGCCTGAGGAAGCCAGAGAGAAGGTCTGGGCTTACTGCTGCTGTGCTGGGGGCAGGGGCAGAAAGAGACCTACAGGCTTTGGGACCTTTCTCTCACTGTTACACATATCAGGGAGTGTGGTTTCTCCTGAGGGAGTGTAGTTTTGTCCTGAGGGAATCCTCCCAGGATAGAGCCAGTGGTGCTTCAGGGCTGGATTGCATGAGGCAAACCTCAACTTTCGCTGCCAAGGAGAGAAATGGAAGAGGAGATGAGAATCTGTCAGCCTTAACTCCAATCCCAGCCAGTGGCATTTCAGTGGGATTGCTGTGGGTTGGGAGTACTGCACTTAAAAGAAGATTTTTTTGGCAAAAATAATTTAATCCACTGCTATAGAGTAAGAAGCATCGCATTCATTGTGCCTAGCATGGTCTGCATGCTTGTGTGAACCAGCCTCAAAGACCACAGCAAACACAGGTAGTGTCTGCAGCCATGGGCCACCAAGCACAGCCAGGAGGGGGCAAAGTGAAGAGCAGGAGCCAGCCCCTCCCTCACCTTGCTCCTCTGGGTCTCATTCGGAAATGGTACCAGGCTCTGCCAAGTTTTGCTCCAGCTGAATTCCTAATGCAAGTGAATCTTGTCTCTGTTTAGGGTGTTGAACATCGCTGTCTTTGTAAGAAGAAACTGTTGATAAGGATGATCCAACTGAGGGTTTGGAAACATGATGAATAAATGGTGCTCAAATGGCTGCACTTTAGTAGAAGTGATGCTTGGTGGAAAACAAAATATTAAGAAAAAAACTGTATTTATTATTTGTTTTAATCTTTTTAGCAGGATTGCAGAGCAGGCAGAGAATCTACTTTTCTTGTGGTGTAAAAGAATCCTCCTAAATGAATAAAATATGGGATATGTTAGAGCTCAGCTTAAAAACTAGAAAAAAAGAGGAAAGAGAAAAGCAGAAAGAACACAGGCAACTCCCCGTCTCAGCTCTCATTGACATCTGAGAATCTGTGGTTGGGATCCTATGAAAGAACAACCCCTGGTGGGACAAGAATTAAAATTAGAAGAAGAAGAAAAAAAACTAAAATATAAAGTGACCCATGAAACCTAGCCCAGAAAGAAGAAGGGCCACTAGAGGAAATGAAGTTAAGGATATGTTTGGAGGGAGTTTGTTTTCTCAAAGCCTTCCGTTTCACTGCAGCTGATTTAAAGCGAGGGTTGTGTTTCAGCAGCAGCAGTTGTAGGAGTGCAAGAGGGGAGCCTGCTGCCTTGGCCTCTGCTGGCACACCCCACACAGAGTTGTTTCTGGGATTGGGCTCAGAAGCTGTCCATGGGACCAGACCTGGAGGAAAAGCTGCCTTTTCCCTCTAGTGGACCAAGTGATGCTGCAGAGGGGCACAAAATGCGTCCCTTAGCCTGGCTGCAGACAAACATGTGAGTTTGTTGCCCAGCAGTTTTCTCCACTTGCAGAAATGGTCAGCAGTGATGCAGGCCTTTGCCCGCCAACACAGGGATTTGAGCAGTGCAAGAGCTGAATCAGATTTTGTGTGCTAAGGAACCAATGCCATGCCATCAAACCCTCTCACTTGGTAAATGCCTATTTGCTTATTTTATTTACTTCTTGCCTTTGTTGTAAAGACAAACCCCCTAAGAGGAGCACTTTTCATCTCACAGTGCTTCTCCACATGGGCCGCATGTGTGCTATTCTCCACTTTCGGGCATGGTCTGGATGCCCATCACAGACCTGCTCTCCTCAGGGCAATCCCACTCCAGCCATGAAGCCCTGCTCCTCCACACGCTCCCCCTATTACATTCTCCTTAACCACAAAATCTTTCTCTTCTGTCCCCACACTGAGAAATTCTATGGGGACTATGACAAAAACAAATGACCCCTGGAGATTTTGTCGCTCTTTGCTGAGTCAGGATGATGCTTGGATTGATGGTCCTGCTCTGGCAGGTGGATGAAGTTATGATGGTACCTGCTGCTCCGTCTTTCCCAGTTGATGGCAGGGGCAGCTGCCTTTGCTTCCCGCAGGCCCAGTTTCCAGCCCTCCTCAGAGGTGTCGTGGGGGTCCATGATGTCCAGTGTTGTCAGCTGGAGGTTGCTGACACCGTTAGCCAAACCCATTTCAAGGGATGGTTTAAATAACAGATAAATTATGGGTAAGTTTCTGCTTAGCAAGGATCTTTACACTTGAAATACTTGTACTAACCATGTCTGAAAACAGTGGTGTGGACGGGGAAAAATAAATTACGCTGTCAAAAGCCGAGCTGAGTAAATGCTGCAGCAGGGATGTTTCAAGTTCATTAGCTCTTTACAAAGCCATACTTATACTGATTCGAATAGGAAGATATCTCCAGTGAAGGAGTGCAAATCTGCCATCATGGTCGGGGGACTGAAGAGCCTGGTATAGTCCCTTACTGCGGCGCAGGTGCCTGGGTGCTGAGCTGCACTTCGGAACACAACGTCTAACTGCACGTCATGGCTGAGGACACTTTATTGCTTTCTGTCAACACCCCAGCACTGAGATGGGAAGTAATATGTGCTTCCAGTGATGTGATCCCTCAGACAGATTTTAAATCAAGCTTCTGTCTGTGGGGAGGCATGAAAGATCCCGTGACACCATTTTTATTTCAGGAAGAATAAAGGCATTCATCTCCGCAACATTGGATAGATTCACTGCCTTATCCCAGTAGGGCATCTTCACATAAACAGCTGAATTAAACTGCAGTCTGGAATAGCAGTCAGGGGTAGGAAACTCAGGCACTAATTTTACTTCTTCACTGAAACTATCTGTGTTTTATGGCTCTGAAGGAGGGTGGCCAGCAGTCTGTGCTATGGCTTCCAAATAATGGTACCATTTTTCCTTGGACTGCAGGGTCATTTTTGTTTGAATGCTGATGGCTGGTATTTACAGTTTCAAGCCCATCTGAGGCCAGGAGTGTGAGAAGAAAATCAAAAGCAAGTTCCAACCCCTATTTTTGAGGAATCTGGCTGAGCTGTGGAGGTCAGTTTGCAGTTTAAAATCTTTAAAATGCACTTTTAGTTCTAAAGGAACAATGATTGCAACCAAGAGAGCCAATAGACAAATGGTGATAACATTTTTAATATCAATGGGGACAGCTGATTTGAATTAAGCCTTTTTTCTCAAGAGGGAGATAACAGCCCTTATAAGGGCCACAACTCTGCCATGGTGGAGCTTTTCATGACCACTCATAGTCACAACCTTCCTGAATGCCATGTAAGCTTTGAAAACGTTATCCCAGTTTTACAGATGTGGGACTGTGGTTCAAGACTTGTCCTGGGACCACCCCCTGCTGAGAGCATGCAGCAATCCTGCAGTTGAGCCAGTAACGTAACTTGTGGGAATCACTCCCGTGCCCTTTCTCACCTTCTTTGCCCTACACCAGCATCCTCCAGGCTGGATCTCACCCCCTGCCCGTTGAGCTGTTGAGAGCCCTTATATGGATGTTCATGCACTGGTGAACACCAGCCCACCCTTCATCTGAGTGAGGGCAGGAGAAGCAGAAAGCTTCTCTGGTCTTTGGGCTGAGTTCATCCTCCAAGCAGCAGAAAACAAAGATAAGAAGAAAAAAAATTCAGGGTGAGGGGTAGAAAGCAAAGTCAATGAAGGATAGAGATATGTATACTCACCACAGTCTATGGTGTGCTTAAATAGCAAGGATTAAAAAAGTTTAGTCTTGATCCTTTTATTTTAAAAGTAAGCATCATTTGTGAATATGGAGCTGGATGAGTTAATAATTTGGTGTTATTTTTAGCCCTTTTTTGTGCATTTTGAAAGTCTCTTCAGCCTCATCAGGTCTAACAACCCAAGAGGCCAGGGAAATGCCCTGTCCTTGTATCTTTTCTCCTTTTTACATTTTGCATTGGTCTGATTTTTTGTCAGGTCAGTTTGCATTACTGTTGGTTTGGGTCTGGGTGTGTGCATCACTATATTGTAAAAATGCAAAGCTGTAAAGCCACAATTCACAGAACATCATTGCTTTATAAAGCATACATTTAAGAACCACCTTGAGTTTTTTTCATCTCATCTTTCCACACTCAACAATTTTCTTTGTCGTGTACAGCAACTGGGAATAAAATCACTATGTGAAACGCTTACAGAAGGACCTGCCTGCCCCTTGCAGAGTTTCCAATACAGCATCTGTGTTTCTCCTGGCTCCCAGCAGGTCAGACTACCTGGGTAAGGGGAGAACTCTGCCCCATGTAACCTCTTCTCCCTCCTTCCAGGCAACGCTACTGGAGAGACACAGAAGTTCAGCATCTCCCACCTGGCACCGGGGATATTTATGCGACGTATTCCCTCTCCTTTTTTCCAGAAAGCTGCATCCCTCTCTCCCCACAGCTAGGAGCAGAAATCCAACCCTGGGGCATCCATCCTGCAGGAACTGTACCTTGCCAGAGACAAGTACTGCAGATGGCTGCAGCTGCTCAAGCCAACTGGGACGGCAGCCGCCGGCCCCCACGCAGCAGCCCCGCGGCTCAGGTGTCCTCAGGAAGGAGAGAATTAGTGAGGACTTTAATGCTGGATTAGGCTGCCCCAGGTTTTCTCTTCTTCTCCTACCACCAGCTCATCCCATGGAAGCGGGTGGTCTCCGGTGTGGGTTACAGCCTGGGCCTGCCCCTCAGGGTGGCATGTCCTCTCCCTGACCCACAGCCCTGCTTCGTCCTGGCGTGCCCTGAGGGCACAGGGATGGGAGCTGCTTGGGTTACAACTTACAACCCACCCTGCCCTCTGCTGTGTAAAGCCTGGGGCCAAAACGGAGCATTTTGCAAAGGGCCTCTCTCCTCTTTGTCTTATTCAAAAGCCATACACCAGAACATGGGTAGAGACCCCTGCACAGACAAAATGTTCTCCCGTGTTTTTAGGCATTCCCTTTCTCCACAAAACCTTGGGGATATTCTAACAAGCTGCAGAGAAACCTCTAGCCGTCATGGCAGACTTTAATGGCCCTTAAGTCCTGGAGGACTGAGCAACCCAGTGCTGTGGCCTTGCTTTTGCACTGCAGGGGCGAGACCACCATTCTCCCTGTGGTCAGAGCTGCAACCATTAATGTAACTACTGGGAAACTGGAGTTGACATGACTTGTTGAGTGGTAGTTTGGTAAGCTTCCTGGCTGAATTTGGACAGCCTGGAGGGCTGTCCTTCCACAGCAGTCATGTGGAAAGCCGTGGAGCAGATCAGGCTATTGCGATAACGCCCTTTTTTCTGTAAAGCCAGTTCTGTGGATGAATGAGCTAATGTGGGTTCAGGTCAAAAATCCCATAGTCATGCAATGCAGAAATAAGAATTAAAAAATGATCTAATATATGATTTTCCCCTGGGACTTAGAGATTTGCCAAACCTCTGCGTGCTGAAAACCAGGAGGATGTATAAGGAGATCACTTTGCATTTACCCAGTTTCTCATCTTTCCTTGAACATCTGCTACTCATTGTTGCTAGAGGGAGGTTTGGGATGAGGATACACACCAGATCTGACCCACTGTCATAATTCTTTTAGTTTCTGCTGTGTAGTGTTCATTTTTTAACCCCAGTTGACTTTGAACAGCTCAGCCAGGCTCATCTGCCACCCTTCTTGCGAACTGCTCTTTGCTTTCTGAGAATGTCCAGCTGAGTTGTTCTGGTAATTCATCAGTATTTCCCAAAGGGTAATTAAAAAGCTTTTGTTAAAATATGTCAGATCTGTTTTGCTGGACTGAACACACCTTGGAGGCAATAATTTGTTACAAATGTGTCCATGTCAAAAAGCCAGAGCATGGTGACCCTGCTTTGGCTCTCAATTCTAGCAGAGGTGCCAGGTCCTGAGGAATTGTATCTCAAAAAGAGCAGGTTCCTCCACTGTATTTTGGTCTCAGGTAACCAGTGCTGTTCTTTCATTGAGGGATTAGCAGCATAATTGACAAGGCAGGAGGAATCCAAACGGTGACTGCTCTTTGTAGACACAACCTTGGAACACAAACCTCTGGCCCCAGGGATTTGCTTTTCATTTGCTGCTCTACAAGTGCAAACAGTTCAGTAGGGAAACTGCACCCAGGCTGATGGCTGCTGACCCTCCTCCTGCTCGAAGGGCGAGGCAGCAGGAGCCTGAAAATCATGGTTGTAATATATCAAGTGATTGAACTCCATCTGCCACAGCAAGAACCATGCTCCGTGCAGCACCACTTGGCTGCTGGTATATGAAGTTTCTCAAGCAGAGCTAAACTCACACTTTGGGAAGCTGGTGGAGCTTAAGGAATTCATGCAAAAATGCCATGAGGAATCACTGTTTTTCACAGGAAATGTTTTGAAGTAAGCCCAGTTAATCAACCACTTTACAAAATGCGCGTCAGGATGGTGCGGGTGCATTAAACCTGTGATCTCACAATATCGCCTCACCTCCACTGGGTCATGTAGGATGTTTTGGAGATGGTGGCCCACAAACATCCTTTCAGATAATGAGCAGGGGTACCTGCTGCCTGGAGACACCTTACAGGTTTGCAGATACCAATGGCTGTGAATTTCCTTGTGCTCAACCAGGAGTTCCAAGAGCTGATGCAACACCTTATGTCTTCAGGCATTGGCATTTGGCACCACTGGCCAGGCTGAGGCAGTTTCCTACAAAAAAATTTTCATCAGTTTGCATGAGATTCCCATCTGGGACAAGGAAACTTTCTACTACAAGGACTCAGTTTTAATTTTTTTTTTTTTTTTTTTTAAAGCAGCTCTTTGATTTATTTGCTCATCCAAAGTTTTTTTTAGGATCCTGAGGCAAATCCCACCTTGGATGACAGATCCTGGTATTGCATATGAAGCAAATAACCGGTAAAATGACACGTACCAGGTTTTCCAGACATCATTACAGAGGAAGCCATGTTTCCAGAATAGATTTGCAATGTACAGAAGCAGAAGAATGTGCAAGTAATGAACATTTTAAAGCAGAGAATGTGGCTGTTTATTTATTCTGGTGTAAAGAAAAAGTAATATTAATGCCCTTTCAGAGTGATTTTCTAGTATTAACATTATGGATTTTGAAAAGTATCCACTATATTGTTGATACATAAAATATTATATTTATATTGATCTATTGATCTATTGTATCAATGTAATAAAAACACTTAGTCGAAAAGCAGAACAAATCAATCCTATGCTCATCAGCTACAAATCCATTTCTAACTTGTCAGCTTCTGCACTGTGTTTAATTCTTATTTTCTACTGCCTCTTCTACCATGAGATAATTTTTATGTACTTACTTTCATGATCAACTTATGCAGCACTTCTTTCAGTTTAGCACAATGTTAGGACAGGATGGGAACAGTTGTATAGGATGCAAAAGTGGAGCCAAGGTCCTGCTGAGGGTGAAAGGCGTTGGTGCAGGGGGGCTGAGGCCTGGCAGGAGCAAGTAAAAGGGGAAATTCGACAAGACCACCATGCATCCATCCAGGGCATTAGCTGATGGCAGGACAGCCTGTGCAAAGTGAGTGCACAGAGCTGCTTGTGGCTCCTGGAAAACACTACTTTTTTTGTGTGACCACCACCACCTCTCTCTGTGCCATGGTTATTTTGGGCAAGGCTGGGTGGACTGGTAAAGAGACTTTGAAATCCTCCACTGTGCTTTATAAGGAAGGATCCCAGGGATGCAGGATGCAGGAGGAGGGCTGAGGTGAAGGAAAGCTAGAAGGAAGAACTGGAAATAGGAAGGTGAGAGCTTTATAGGATAAAAGCAGGGGACAAGGACAAAGTGAGGACACAGCAAAATGCTAAAGACAGAGTGCTATACTGCAGGCAATTAGAATAGCCATTCACACCTCAGAAATGCCACGGTTTTATTTAACGTGATTTTTTTGACCTTTTGCATCTGTAGGCACAGGCCAGGACATGGAGCAGGTTTGCCCCTGAGATCTCTGAGCTGCGAGTGCCCAAGGATGCACTGTCACATTTTCCTGCTGCAATAAAAATCATACCTTTGAGTAAAATGCTCCCAATAGGAAGCACGAAAATCTGCAAATGGAAAACACAGGAAAGGTTTTTGTTACTGTGATAGCTCCATACACTCTAGTGAATGATGAAATATAGTGACTTCTGCAACATTCATAAATGCAGACTGCCGGGGCGGGCTGGCAGAGGCAGAGGATGGTCTATGGGGCACTTTGGTTGGACACAGAGGGTGGACTGTGAGCTCCTCAGTGCACCAAAACAAAAGAGAAGGCAAAGCATCGTACCTGCACAGAGCACATACACACCAAAATATTCCCTAAAATTTTCAGATGTTATTTGAGCAGGGGAAAAGCTAAGGAGGATGGGAGGATTTCTCACCAGTTGGAAAAATGAGACCATAATTGCAAAGACATGAAGGCACCCTCTGCCTTCTCCGCTCCAGGTCTCAAGTTCCCAGCATGAAATGCGCTGCATTGTTCTGTTACGATTTGAACAAAATCAGACAGTGCAGCGCAGCCACGTGGGTTAGCCACAGAAAATCAACACTCGTGGGCTCATGAAAGGAAAGCTCTGGGTGCCTCCCTGCGCCCCCCTGGTACGGAGTGGGGCTCAAGCACCCCAAAATCAGCATGGCTCTGGCAGGACCCCCAGTGGAGCAGGCTGGCCCCTTGAGGCAAGTGCAGCACAGAGCCAGGGATGGAGCCCTAGGTGCCCACTGGTGCTTTTCCCCAGGCAAGGAAGGAGCCGGTTGCAGGCGGCAGGAAGGCGGATGGGGAGGGATAAAAAGGGAGAACCCCCTGATCAGAGGCCACAGCTGATGGCCATGCCCAGGGCGTGCGCCCCGGCTGCTTCTGGTCCGGAAACGCCGTTGTGAGGCCCAGCAAGGGCGAGCTACGAGAGGAGAAAAGCAGCCTCAGAGCATGTCTAAGGTCATGACACTTGACCTTTTCATTTCTTTTCATTTTTGAAACCTGATTACGTCTATTTTTAGGCCCGTGCTTGGGGGAGGAGGGGGGCAGGGGTGGCCTGACCCTGCATGATGGCGCAGCTCTGCTGTGTTCCCTACTCTGTGCCTGTCCCTGTGTGCACATTGCAGCAATGGCCCCATGTGCCCAAGCACACTCAGAGTCACTGGGTGGGTTTGGTTCCAAGGTGCTTTCACCATCCCAAATCCCCTGCAGACTGAGGTCTACCCCATCTGGACAAGGAGCATGTGCTACAGCTGGTTCGGACAGGGAGCGAAGCTTGGCAGTGAGCAGCTTCCAAGGGCATTCACTCTGGGTGGTGGGGGAAGACAAGGTTTGGTGCAAAGGAATGGGACTGCTTGCCTGTTCTGAGCTGGCATAACCCTGTGGATGCTGTTAGTGAGTGATGGGCTGCCAGGAAGGTGCAGGAGTGGAGGAGGGACTTGGGCATGTCAGAGGCAGAACACAGAAATTACCGATTTTGAGACTGGGCATTGTAATCCAATGTAGGCTCTGGATTTTTCTATTTAAGACAGGTAAAATCATAAGTGAAGAAACAAGGAAAAGGGGGTGAAATAATCATGGGTGATGATAGCAAAGCTGGCTCCCAGTACAACAGTCCCTTCACCAAGACCAACGTCTATTTTATTTTACCATTTAGGTAAAATGTCTATTTGATTTGATTTGATTTGATTTGATTTTAACTTACCATTTTAGGTTATCTGAGCAATAAGAAAATAACAAAAAACCCCATAACCTTTTGGCAGACTGTTTTGCCAGGCAGATGCTGATTTTCTCCCACTCCAGCTACCCAACTTCCAGAAGCACAATGGGGGAAAGCCAGGAGCTGAGCAGAACTTGTAGCATAGGGGATGTCCCCAGGTGGGGCTGGGCTCTCCCTTCCCTCCCCAGGACGTGGTGAGTCAGTGTTACTTCACCCAGTATAAGTTTTGCAGCCTGCCTTTCCCACAGCTCTGGCCAAAAGCAAACTGGGGTGAGAATGAAGGCTGGGGGCTTTCCAGTACCTTGTTCTGCTTTATACATCAGCATGTGGAAAAAAATAATGCTGAAGGCCACTTTGGTGATAGTGGCTGGGAGAGGGGGAACTTCATTCCCTAGGAATTGCTTCCTGTGGCCACTAGCATTCAGCTTTACAGAGGGATGCAAGATTATGCCCTAAAGGGACTCTTCCAAGGGGAAGCATCAAGAAAGTGCTGCTTGGTGTTGCTGATATGGCAGAATCTTCCTCTCTCTCTCTCTCTCTTTTATTTTAAAGCAAAGGTTATCCTGCCCACCCAAGGCCTGACTTCTTTCATATCACCCATGCAGGAGCATCAAACAAACACATGCAACAGAGTAAAATATTGGGGTCTCTATGTGCCAATATGATATTTACACATTATTTCATACACCAAACACACACACACACACACACACACACACACACAGAGCTTTCTGCTTTGTGTTTTTTCTTTAAAAGGCCCAGGGTATGGTCAACCAATTCTCTTGGCTGCTTAGCAACAGGCAATTGAGCCTGCCTATCAATTCTCAGTTTATAATAACCTGAGGCAGACCTAGATTTTTGTTTTCCCTTGAGCTTTTGTCTTCCCTTCCCTCTATAATAAATACCAGAAATGTAGGGGCAGCATGTGTCAGAAATCCCCCAGTGGAATATCTTTCATCGTGCTGGCGGGGCTGCTTCTCTAGCAGGACAGAACTCTAGGTCCCACACGCCCTACTCTCCTTTGTTAAAGCATTTGAGAGATTCATTCTGCATCAGACCACACCTTGCAGTAGACTTATCTTTAAAACAGATAAGTTAAAAATAGAAATTTTTTGTTTTGTATTAAAAAGAAGACCGAAAGAGTTCACCTCGACAGACAGACTGAATGCAATCCTGAAGATACATAATAACCTGAATATCTCTGTCTTTGAGTGTGCTATAAAAAACCGATAGAATATAATTAATTTTACTGGTGAACAGATCTCTAAACAGCACATCCTGGAGGGGATGGAGCTGATGGGCTGGCCATGCTCCTGGGGGGAAATGGCACGGACAGTGCACGGAGACTTTGGGAGCACAGTGCTGTGCCTTAGTGAGCACCAAGGAGCTGCTGCCTCCCCTTGGAGGAAGGCGGCATGTGTCCATGATGAAGAGGTGGGTGTTCAGCCCATCCTGAGAGGTGCTTGATGGGCAGTGGGCAGGGCACGGTGGGGTCTCTGTGGCCAGCTTTGCTGTAACAGCACATTTCCTCTGAAATACTTTTGTTCTCCACTGCAGCACCATAGGGATGCTGCTTGCTGACTGTTACTGCCCTTACTCTGGAAGGAAAAGCAACCTGTAAGGCCTGGAGATAATATGGCAAACTTATGGAGATAAAAAGTGATCAAATGGGAGAAGCCTGCTCACTCACCTCTGCTCCACAAGCCGCCTCATCCATAGAGCTTAGGGCAGCCTCAGGCTGGTGGGGTCTTTTTAGATGTGACCCCATCACTCATCTTTCGTTTGCTGGAAATTTAGCAGAGGATGCAGCTTTTTAAAAAGCAGAACACCTGAAAATGAAACATAGGCGGGGTATTCATGAAGACAGGCATAGGCGTTCACTTACGTAGAAGCGAATGGAAGCAGAATGTCACTGGGAATGCGAGTGGCCAGGACCTTTATCCGAGAGGAATCCTACAGGAAAGACACATTTCTGCACTATGAAAGCGCAGTCAGATGACCGTCAAGGTTCCCAACACCAGCACCTGCCTTCACAGAGGGAGTTTTCTGGTGTGAAGTTTGTGGTACAGTAATCTCTTCAGACCTGTTTTACAGAGGGAAGGAAAAGTCACACTGCTCTTGTTGAAAGTTCAGTTATAACTGTGATGAAGAATGTACCAATCTATCTTCTCAATACATACCTTCTCCCATGCTCTGCCCTCCTGTTAGGACAGTAAAATTACAGGCCAAAACAAGGTCTACCTTTCAAGAATAGATGTTAAGGGAAAAAAAAATATTTTTCACAAAATCTGTGCATTTGATCTGTTCATAGCAGGAACTAAAAAAATCTACAAAGAAATTCAAGACGCTTGATGCACTATTGTTTGAACAGTGATTTCTGGATGCAGAGCATCCAAGAGGGATTATAGAAATATTGAACTCCATTGCAATCCATCAGGAAAAAAGGAAATATTTTAAAACACATCAGCTGTGGTGTAAATGTGAAATCACTGAAGCTACACAGGGGCTTGTCATCACAAAAGTGACAGCATTATAAGTGTACATTTAGCTTACAGTAACTCTGGCGCAATTCTCCACTGGAAACTCACTTCTGCAACAGTTAATACACTTTTAAAAGTTTATTTATGGCTAAGAGTATATGCTGAAGAAAATAGAACAACGAAAAAGGAAACAAAATACTGGAACAAATATTAAGACAAGAGGTTACACTATTTTAATGCCCTGATTTTAACTCTGGCTTTCTGACATTTTCCCAGATAGACCCTTCCTATAGACCCCTGTACATTTATGCAGCTGTACATCTGGTGCACAAGGTGGAATGAGACCCTTTCCCACAGGAAGGATGCAGCACTGGCAGAATTTGAGGAAAACAGCTTTGCTTTAACAAAAAAGAATCAGCAACAACTACAGAGCCCAAACCAGCATAACACTGAAGATAGAAGAAACTTAACTGGGGGTGCAAACTGCAGAGAAAATGGCTTCAGTGTACAAGAAAATTATCCATACTGACATTGTGTGTGTGTTAAATATTTATTATGCTCATGCACACAGTGATATACTAAAATTCTTGTTGGCAAAATGTCCATTCAAAATTAAATGTTGCTTTAGCCTCAACTCCAAGGTTTTCGTTGCACCAAGTCACATTTGTAATAAACTTTATTAAATGTGATAAAATATTACACAGTTCAAACAGAGAAATCCAACGGGGAATTCATGCCCATTTTTGTTAAACTAAGTAGCAGAGCTTTGTTGTTGGCATTAGAACAGCTCTGAGCTTTGCTGGAGATATGTTCTAGAAAATCTCCCCATAGTTCTTAATGAATAATTGAAGACAATATATAACTGAGATGCTTGTTTGCTCGCTCCAGAGCTAGATCCTAGAGGACCATTATATTAACTTTTAATAACATATGCTATGGTTAAAGTTATGGGAAACAAAATCTCACTCTAAATACGCTCATCCTATAAAGAATAATCCCAAGATTATAACCCGGCTAGCAGGAGGTGCACAATGACTAATAAAGCAGAAAGGGAAACATTTGCAAAGCTTACAGCTACTTCAAGTTATTTTTCAGATACCCTCTACTTGTGCCTCTTACCTACATATTGCATGACTCTTAACAGTGCACCACGATGACAGCACTCAAATTCTCCTGTGCAGTTCTCATTTTCATGATCCCCTTTCCCCCCACCAGAAGGTAGGAACTGAGCAGGCCTTTCGAGTGTGTGGGGTCTGGGCAAGATCCTACCCATTTTAATTATTTATCATACGTGATCAGCGAGGATGCAATTTCTGCTCATGCCTCAGGGTGATGCTGAAAATGTTTCACAAATTTATTATCCAAGAAGAATTCAGCATAATAAGTTGTCTGCAAAATAAATTTGTAGAGAACAAAGTAAGCATTAGGAAATCCAGCCCATTTAAGTGATTGCTAACTGCACCTAGGCCTCCATTAATCACCACGTAATTGTGTTTCACCTAATATTAACTCTGTCTTCAAGAAAGGCTGATTTATCTTTGGAATAAATGAACAGAATAAAAGAAGGGAACAATAAAGGAATGATAAAATCAGCATAAACTTTAAACCAAAAAAGAACTGAGGAGTTACCAAATACCCTGTGCCATGGATGACTCAGTATTTGTATAGAATTTCTACAGTCTACCACCAAAACGAGAAGCACGTGACAATGTATTGGAATGCAGGTAGAGTACGTTTTGTAACGCTGTGGTGCAGCATGAGGGTTTAAGACACAGTGTGACAGTGTGTAGCCAGTGAAGCTTTTATTTTGACAGAAGCAGAAAGCAGTTTTGGAAACCCTGTTTTGTAATTTCTTGGCAAACTCTGTCACCATTGCAGCCAATGGTCCATGCTCACTCAAGGTGGAGAAGCCTTTGCCCATTGGCACTAGTGCTCGAAATGAGAAACAGAGGAGAGGAAGGAGGAAGACAGATGTACTCAACACCCAACCCCTCCACACTCTCTTCTTAGCCACTTTCAAACACAGACATTTAGAATAAACTTGCCTATGATTTGTACCTACCAAGACCAACCCGATGAAGAAAAATGCAGGACATACATACTTAGCCAGAACAGCAGTCCTGTTCTTTGAAAGAAATTTCTACTGCCAACCAGATATACAGAAGTACCACACTCACTATACTTATACAGATTTACTTGGGTGAGGGAGCATTTTTTCACAAGAGATTTTGCAAGTTAAGACATAATTAAATTTCTCTCCTAAGAGAGACCTGTGAGTTAAGAAGGTCTGTTAGGACTTCTTGAAGACATCTGAAGATACCTACAATTGCAGTAAGGTCTCTATGGCTTTCAAAGGGATGCTACCCAGCTAGGGATATGCTACTAAATTGTAACTAGAAATCTCAGCTGGCTCCTGCTCTTTAGGTCTGCCATTCAGTGCCAGTCATGACCAACTGCATTAGAAAGGAGGTGGACAAAAGCCCTAATTGTCAAGCTGGAGCAATCCTAAAACTGATTGTTCCTTTTCCTCATTTTTAGACCAAAGCATAAACTGTAGATGAAATGTGGCTCTTGCCAGAAGATTACAGTTTACGGGTTCTATACCTAGTAAAGATGGAAAGAATCGTACAATAGTGAGGAAGATTTATATATATGTGTGTGTGTGTGTATATGTAATTATTTTTTTTTTAAGTCCTGACTTCAGCCAGGAGGGCTTTAGACCTTCAGGGTCCGTTGTCCCGTCCCCTTCTCATCATCTCAAAATGAAGACAGGGAATCTTGAGCTCCAGCAGAGATTTCTGGCTAAGACCAGAACACACACACATTCCTATTTACAGCATAGCTTATTTTCCCCTCCAAAGTCTGTCAGGCCAGGACAACAAAAATCTGAGCAGTGAAAAAACATTTGCAACTGTACAGGCTTTTAAATTCTGATTCATTAATTTGATTTTTCTTTTTTTGTGGTAATACAGAGCGCAAGAGACCCAGGTATTCCAGGCATCATACAAATACCAACCAAGCCAAGATTTCCTGTTGCTAAAACCTTTGTGAACTGGTTAGTCACATCTAGATTAACACTTTGTGACCTTTACAGAAAGGTCTTGCAAGCTCAAAGATTAAACAGAGAGGAATGTGCATCTGATCATGTAATACACTAACGGCCTTATGTTTAAATATCACCTGGCTAGAGGGATTGTCCATGTTGAAGACAGCAGCATCATCCTACAAGAATCTTATTTGAAGTGTGCAAAACCAAAGCAGAAAATTGGCTCAAAAGACCGTAAGCTGTTAACTCTGTCAGCACTGCTACAAACCCAGGGAACAGTTTTAGAAAGGCCATTCCTCACTTTTATTTCTGTGGAGGTTTTTTTTTTGTTTGTTTTGTGGTATGTTGGTTTGGGTTTTTTTCTCCCCTTTATTTTTTTTTTTTGTTTGTTTGTTTGGCTTTTGTTCATTTGTTTTTGTTTTTAAGAGAGCAGGGCTCCTCAGGCCACTCCACCAGAGAGGTTGCTGTGATCAGATGTCCTCCCCTGGGGCTGCATAGGCAGCCTCCTAATGAAGACAACAGTGACTCACTCTCCATAGCTCTGCTTCTCTGAGACAGTATCACCTTCACACATCCCTGCTAGCAGGGCGAGTCCCAAATCATGCAGTCTCTGAACAATGCCCTAGCTGCCACTTGGTGAGAAAAATCAAATTAAAGTTAGATGTAGTGCTCCTTGTTAAGTACTTTCTAGCAATTTTAATCAAACTGTGAAATTGAGGGATTTGCATTTATTCAATATATTTTTTTTAGCAATGTGTAGAAGTTACCACTCAGTCTCCATGGACTGTCTGAAATAAATGTGAGCTAAAAACAGGAGTTACCCATGCCCTTGGATTATAACATATTCAAAAACTCAAGTCTACGGCTGTGACCCACTGACTCAATGAACTTGAAACATCCTACTACAAAAAAAAAAAATACCTCCAAACGAGAAGTTCCCAGGAGCATGACAAACGGATGGGTAAAATAACGTGTGGGTTGGACAGAGCACTATCAAGGAAATGCCTTGATCTTGAACTGTGGCCGCCAGATCACAGAGCAGTCTTGAGGGAGGACATCAGGTTCTCATCCGATCGCTGCTTTTAGTAAATGGTCCCAGAATATCCCATTACAGAGAGAGGGTGCACACAGCAACCACAGGCATTAGCTGACTGCTCAACTATGTCCCTGCAACATATAAAAATCAAATGACAAAGCAGATGATGAAAGAGAAACAATCAAAAAGAAATTAAAGCTGACTGGTGTCTTAAGCTGCAGTAAATTGCCTTGTGTTCTCGTGCGCAGCTAGGTAGGGGTGTTGGTACTAAATAAGAAGAAAATTAACCCTGCTCTTTTTATCTAACCTCAGTATTAAAACACTGTTTCATGTTGTCATTGCAGCCATTACATTTGGCACAAACCTTGGCCGTTCCCACTTTTCTGAAATCTTATTCCCTGTTAAAATCCATGAGAAGTTTAGAAAGAGGTTAAGCAGCTCAATTGCAGGCATGTTGGGAGGGTCTGTAGTTAGCACAGTCCACAGCAAGGATGGGGTGAATTTAGACCTGTGGTTTTTTTTGGTAGACACGGTAGGAAAAGTAAAGGGGTTAAAAATCATTTAAACTTGCTAAAATATGGAGCCAAAACAACAGCCAAAGGCTATGGAAATAGAAGATCACAGAAAAGACACTTTTTGAATATAAAAGCTGTCAAGAAAATATTAAATTTCTGCTCTACTAAATAAAATATCTGCTAAAGGTTTTTTGTTTTAAAGACATGGCTGAGATCATAATCAATCAGTCTGGCTACTTAGACACAGCGCCCATCGGAGGATTTAGCAAAATGAAGTACTAAATTATTCAGCATTTAAGCAATCGTGTAAAGAATATGTAGCTGAAAAGGACAAACTGCAAAACAAGATTATTTTCCCATTACTTCCGTATATACTATAGTTTTATCTGGGCCTTCCAGGGAGACATCTAAACATTTTTTCCATGCACAGAATCGAGATCTCAGCTTTTCATCTTGTATTTTTAAGTCAAATTACTCTAGTATTTATATGCAAGTGAAAAGGATGACCTCCCTGTCTAACTTTTCAAATTAACATTTTCACTGTATTGACAGCCATGTTTTTTCTTTCTCCCTTAAGCTGTAAAATCCAACCAAACAAAAATCCCCAAACAACCAAGCCTCTCTCCCCCCCAAAACAATAATAAAACAATCAATCAAATCAAAACCAAAATAAAACAAAACCCCCTGAACAACCCTGTCCTTCTCTATTACAAATCTGCATAATGTTAAGCTTATAAATATTAGGAAAGTCTGACCTTTGCATACATGTACTACAGGCAGACAGTATATGCATATGTCCAAGGAGTCACAGAGATAACCTTGTTCAGACAAATACTATATACTCTCAGAAAGACAACCAGAAATTATTAAGTTTAAAAATTTCAGTTTCCTCAGAAAGATTTCTTTTTTAGCTGTAATGTACAAAACTAGAAGATTTACATTGTCCATGAAGAGTTCTGATGGATTTTAGATATGCCTGGAAAAAATTAGCTCTAATCTTCTGGAAGATTTTCCCTTTTTAAGTCTTCCTCAAGATTCATTATCAAGATTTTGAATGTCTTACAAAACATGAATACAAGCCAATTAGTGCTGGAGACTGTATCACAGCAGTTAATAGCCACAAGAACAATGACAAAATGGGCCTTATTGCATGCAATTTTCATATACAGCTGTTAAAACCCAGGCAGGAGTCCATAACACTGAAATTCATACAGAACTGGTACTGTAAAATGTTATGCCAACACCTGACAAGATGGAAAATGCTGTTTGTCAGTGCCTGCATCTCAAGGTCACGGTATTAAACAGCATCAAAATAACTTGTTAAGGTGATAAATTTTGTCTCAAGCCCCCACCTCTTTTATTGCAGCATTGAATCTGGCATTGAATTTCCTTCTGGCAGCTGCATGAAAATACTAAACCACTCTCATGGGCTGAATGACACGATCTGGGCATCATGGTTTATTGACTCGTGACAGATGACCAATACACATTTCAAGTCTTTGATCACTGGCAGAGTTTCTTACTTATCTTTCAAATCACAGAATGACTTTTTAAATCACAGAACATTCTGAGTTGGAAGGGAGCCACAAGGATCATCAAGTCCAGCTTGTAAGTGAACGGCCCCTACGGGGATCAATCCATAACCTGGGCATTATTAACACTGTGCTCTAACCCCTTAGATAATCTCGGGCGTGTTTGCTGCAAATTTCTAAACAGTAAATAACCTCAAATCTAAGCCAAACAGTAACAATTAAAACAGCAAGACATCAACTTTACCTAATTATATTAGGATTGTTTTTAAAGAGGACACTTTTTGAAATTTAATGCCAAGTATGTTTTTAGTTCTTGGTTGCAGAGCAAGCAGGAATATTGTACTGAAAAAAACCTACAGCAGATGTTAGTACTCATTATAATGTATTTCTGTAATGAGGCGATGGCAAAGTTTGTTGAACAGAATTTGAGGCATTCTATGCTGCTTAAAAATACAAGTTTCAAATCATTATACATTTCCACCCCCCCCCTTGTGACAAAAGATTTTCAGAGTTCTATTACCTCTTTTTTTCCCCCACCATATTAAAATATCAGAAAGCAAAACGTAACACTGAGAGATTTAACCCATATATTTGCCTAAATGGATAATTGTTACTTTTGTGACAGTCTTCAAAGTAAGTCAAACATGACAAAATAAATACCTAAAACATGTGCCTTATATTTACTTTTTTCCTCCCTTTTTTTAAGGTATGTTAAAAAGAGAAGCCCATATGCTTGTAAAGGGAACTCACCCATTCTGCAGCAAAACCGACTTACAGAAAGTGCACTATAAAATAATACTGTTGAGATGCAGACCTTGCATTGCTGAATTAATGACTTTAATTCTTTTACTGCTCAACTTCTGAGCAGTTTTAGAGATTTTATAATGTATCTCCTTCAGAATTCAGGAAAACAGAACCTAACAGAAGAGCGAAAGCCCACTCCCATAGCATCTGAGCCGACCACTTTCCTGGTGGGAGAGTGGCAGGACTGAAACTCTTTTGTTTATTGCACAAGACCCAAGACCCCGGCCTGTAGGTAACCATCAGGACAGCAAGCTGCCACACCATCCTTGGAGCGCTGACACATTTTGCTAGACAATTTTGGCTGCTTCCCCTTAGAAGGAATGGTGACAATCTGCAGCTGTATCCCAGACTAGAATTGTGTAACAGCAACTGCTTTCACTGCTTTTACACTTAAGCTCAGTGTCGTTCTCCCTTGTCAATCCTTGCCTACCCCAACCCCTGTTTCCAGGTCGGGGTCTCCATTGCCCCAGTTACTTAGATGGAAACATCCCATGCTCTGTTTCATTAAGGATCTTTAGAGCTTATGTCTTCTCCTCCTCCAGCCAGTTCCAGTCATCTTTTCTGTGCCACAAAGAGAAGGTGTAGCCACTGCTTTCTGTGACAGCGTTAGTCCTCTCAGCATCCCATCTGGCTCTCGGTTGCATACACCCACTCCCCCTCAGACTTTTTATCATCTCCTCTACAATCAAACTGGACTGCTGCTTCTTGCCTCAAGATCTGTAAGGGGTCATTCAACTCAAGCAAGAAAAAACCCCCACTTCTTCCACTTTTTATTGCCAACTACACCCTGCTTTCAAAGAGCTTCTACAAGGAATATTGCCAGGCTACAGCTGACAGGACTGGCTCATTCGCTTAGCACAGGGGGGGCATGGACAGGATCATCAAGGATGGATGGAGCGAGGGAGGTAACGTGCAATGGAATTTAACTACTTAGAAGAAACTATCAACTGACCTTCAAAACCTACACAAGGAATTGCCAGTAATACCCCTGAATTGAAGGTCTGAAAAAGTCCCAGCTTCTGCCTCAATGTTTTAAAACACACACTTGAGATCACAGCGAGGGTTTTTGTTTTAAGTTTGACAACATATCAAACAACGTGACACTGAGCCTTTTAACTGGAGAAAACAGAGAACCACAATAATTTCCCTGCTCAATACAAATAAAAAGACAAGGCAAGTAGGCATTTGACAATTCCCCCCTTTTTTTTTTTGCCAGTTATGATGAATTCAAGTGCAGAAATGTGAAGCAGTTGGTGTTTCTCAAAAGATATTTCGTAAAGTAGTAATCCAAATACCAAAATGCATCTTGGCATGTATTACAATGAAAAAGTGTTGACATACATTCACACTTTATTTCATGTTTCTTTTTCAAGGAATAAAGTAAAGATCCATTTGCCGTACTGCAAATTCCTCGTTCTTACTGAGAAATACTTACCCTTGCAGACAATCCCACACAATCAATGCTTCCTTTCCTTAGATGTCACATTAAACTACTCAGGTTTTAAGTGTTGTGAATGGGATTTGCAATCTGTTATAGTGTAAGCAAAGAGGATTGTCTGTATTTATGGAGCAAATGCTGGAAAACAAAAAGAGAATGACATCTGCTTTAAAGTAACTGCAGACAGTACAACTGCCGTATTTTGGAATTCTAAGGCAACACTGTTGGACCAGCACATGAAACTCTGCTGTAGAGACCAAGTTAATGTACTGCTTTCTTCAGCAAGGTAGAAATAATCTGTTGTTTTTCCCTTGCTTTTTTCCTTTTTCCTAATTCAGTAATAGGCAGCAGTAGGAAATGCCAACATTGCCATCAGATTAATTTTGTAATGAACTTCTGCATTCAGTGAATCCCTTAAGATAACATATAATGTCTGGCTTGAATAGCACACTCTTAAAGGTGATCTATCTGGCAATATTCATGTATATCAAAAATACACATGCACATTTTTGCAGACTCACAATTTAATATATTTTCAGAATTCACTACAAAAATGCAGTTTCACAACTGCTAACATACACTGGGACTTCTACAGTAGTATGGATAATGTACAAATGCCTTTTTCAGAACTACCAATACTGTGGCTTGTGCAAATTGTCTAGGACTCCACTCCTTCTTGAGCAGCAGCTGGAAGAAAATTTGTACGTTGAATACTGATATCAAAATACAGATTTAAATAATTTACTCTTAAAAACATTCATATTTATAACCTCTTACAGAAAATAAACAATTCATCTGATTATCAGATATGTCCCTCAGTTTTTCCAGTTCCAAGGTATACACAGGTCTCCATCCTGCAGCACAGAGTAGAAATGTGAAATGCAAAGGTGCATGCCTTGTAGGTATGGCAGCGATTCTTCCAGCAGCCGCTTACAACAATCTATCATCTGTGCACTGGAAACACTCGGCTCCTTATACAGCCGGTCCAAAGAGAATTTTTCAGTGGAAGTACCGATTAGCTCTTTTTCTGTAATCATCATCCTAGCAAATGAAGGCAACACACAGTGACAAAGTTAGAACTTAGCATCTTAAAAAAAACCCACACAAACACCAAACCACCTTGAAATAAGCATTTCAATATATATTGAATATACATTAAAATAGGAAATAATGAAATAAGTAGGTTATATGCATGTAAACAAAGGTATCAATTAATGTACAGTTGGGAGAGCTGAGATTTTTGTGCAGGCTGATACTTGTGTCTACTCAGAGGTCAGACTGAACATTCTTCCATGACCATGGGCAAAAGCATGCCCACGGAGTCACATTTAAAAGCCTGCAACATGACATCTTTTTGCTCACTAAGTAACAGGGAAAAATACCAAAATAAAAATCCTATAAAGCTCCATTTTTAATGTAAGGAATGCAAGTACTTAAATAATGAAAGTGCAAGTTTGAAGTATAATATCATGTTCGTAATTATTCTCATGTTCATAATTACACCAGTACTCTGTATGTCACCAAAACCAACAATTGATAGGTACAGTCAACTGATGCACATCAAATGTGTTAGTAACCTCCTAAATGCAGAATTATATGGATCCAGTTGGACCGGACGATCTTAAAGGTCTTTTCCAAGCTAGATGATTCTAAGAATACTGAATTCATAGTTTGTAGATGATTTTTTTTCCTTTCACCCCAGGGTGATAAGACACCACATGGCAAACTCGAATTACTCAGAAATAAAGTTAATGTGTAGAGTTAATTAAGTCACTGGAGCTGTGACTGATCAACTTATGCAGACAGTTCAGGCTCAGCAAGTCTCACTAGCTCAGGCACTGTGACACACTAACACAGCTGTACTTTCCAGCCAGCCCAGCTACAGAATCAGCACCAGTGCTGCCCTACAACACAGACCATGTGCTAGACTGGGGAGGTGAATCAGCCCAAGCCAAGCACGGACACAGCTACTGAGAACACATGAAAATACTATTGCAGGGCCTTGCCACCACTCTTTCCACAGCTCAGGATGGGATCTCAGTGTACTTGCACAGCACTGTGCTCTGCTGAGGTACTCAGATCACTGTACAAGAGCCCAGTCCACTTGGGATGAACTGAGATGGTGAGTTAATCTAGGGCAAGCCTGTCCTCTCTGTGGACCATATCCACACCACCCTCCTGAGTGCCTTCCCTAATACCGAGGCACAAGCTTTCCCGTTCTGTGAAACCTCAGGCTCCCTTGAAGGAATTCAAGTTAGCTGCACACAGGGAGAACCCCTTGTTAGGTGCTAACTAACCTTTTTCTCAACTAACTGACAAACAACTAGAAGTAATGATTCTGTAGCTGTCTCAATATTTTTAGTTTAGATTTTACTGCCTTTTGTCACATTGTAATTAACACTAATAGAAGTTGTTGCTTATCTTATCCAATTAAACGGCGTCTCCCTTAAAAAAAAATCTACCTCCCCTTTGGAGAAGTAATTGTAAACGAATTATGCAATTTTGTCTTGTAAGCAAAGATCTTTTATATCTGAATGAAGTTTCTACAAGGTGAAGGAGGGTATTTTCTAACAGCTATTTTGTGTTCACTGAATGCTGTAATTCTTCACTTAGTAAAGCTGATGGTTAAAGTTCTGTTTTATAAACAGAAGATTTTTTCCACCAGAAGAGCATGAATACGTTCTTCAAAATTCTCCTTCTCCTCCTCCTCCAAATAAAAAACATGACATGCAAAGATTTTAAAGAGCTAAAATGTATCAAGTCACACAAACACTTACTCCTCCTTTCTTTTCAGATTCTCTCTTGCTTCCTGTGCTTTGGCAATAATGAACCATTGAAGAGCTACTGGATCGCAGACCGTTGGGATCGTAAAGTGTCCAAATTCATGTAAGCTTGGTGCATATCTGTCACTTATGAAACACGATGGAAGTAAAGAACAAGGAATAATTTTTTAATGCAAGTATTTCCATCAATTACTTTCAGAATGAATTCTGAAGATAAAAGAATATAAATTAATCACTATCAGAATAATTGGTAAAAAACTAATCAAGTTTGGTTCATGAGTCTGCAGAAACATAATACATAATTCTTTTTTAAAACTACATTTTAGAATCAACTGACAACAATACTTAAAAAATATGGACATCAGCATGACAGCACAAAACTTTTGATTTATTCCAGCACAACACTGAAAAAATAAAGAGAGAACTTTGAGTCCAACTTGAATGAAATTAAGCAGGATTTTCTTCAGTCTGATTCCTTCTTAACCCACAAAAATGCACTTAAAACCTTCAGAAACAAAACGACTTTGACATAATGAAAATCTGAGATTATACTTTTCTTCTTAGTGAGAGCAATAATCAGGGTACCAAAAAAAAAAAAAAAAAGAAAAGAATAAAAGCTCTGAAAGAAATAAGCCTTTCCTGTGAACACCTACCTTTCCAGGATCATTTGCAAACCTCGCAGACTGCGAGGATGAAAAGGCAGTCTACTGTCACGTAATTTATTATAGAAAGCATTCAGAGTCTCGTAGTACTCTTCTAGAGTCAACAAAGGTTGCAGTTCTTCAATATATATGACTTGTATGCCTCCCAGAAGTTCGCTTATCCGATCTTCCAAGAACAGCAGCCTTTTTTGAAGCTTATAATAATTTGGCAGTCTCTCAAAAATCTGTGCACAAAGACAAAAAACATCTCCTATGTCAGAAAGCATAAAATTAAATTTAATAAATTAAAAAAATAATAAAAAACTATAAAAGAGACACTTAATGCAAATACGGAACCCAAGGGGAAAAAAATAAAATCAAAGAATGCCAAAATTGAGAAATATCAAATATATACATTTGGGACTAAGATTGTAAGTATTTTTCATATTTATACTATAAAGGCACCAAGAGGGCATAAAAAGATGGATGGATGTCCTCTATATATACAGAAATTGACAGTCCCAGATTATATATATAATCTAAAGCCAAAATAAAGCATTTATCACCACAGTTATAGTGGTAGAGCTATTCCTCAAACAATTGTCACTACTTACCATCTACCCTGTTATTACTATAACATAGTTTTCCATTTAAAAAAAAAAAAGCTGCTACTGGAACAAGTCAAGTGATTTCAGAACATGTCTTTAAAAAACACAGGAGAGTAGCAGACGCAGAACAGCTTTTGGCACAATAAAATTTATTGGTTCAGCATTTGCATTTATTACCAAGAAAAAAGGCAAAAATCCTTTAAATGTTGTACTTCTGAGGAAGCATTCTAGAGACTGACTTGGACAGTATCCTACTGCTTCCTTCTTCTAGTAATTAGTAACAAAACCTGTTAGCACTCTGTTTTCTAAAATGAGGCAGAATTGGACAATTATGCCCTCTAAAAACCAAATCAACCCCATCAAGATTTTCACTGACTTTTTCTATATAACATTTCACATGATCTTCATGTGAAATAGAAAGCCATTGATTTCAGGTTCAAATTTATACCTTTCCTTTGGACCATCACTACAACTAACTACACAGATTGTCCCATCTGCATGGCATTTTGTGCAGATATATGACCTCCTCTGAAAAACCCTTGGCAAACTTAGAAAGACAGAGCATTTTTCTTTTCAAGGAAGATGAGAGTTTATTTTAGAATTCATCAGAACACTCTTATTCCAATGACTATCAACACTCTCAAATCTCAAACTAGAAAGCTTTTTATTAAATTCTTGTTTCTCATGTAAGGCCTGAGTAAATCATTCACACTAACAAACTATGGTTTGTTCTCTCCCTCAGTGACACATGTATAGGCAAAAATTCAACCACCAGAGAAAGAAGACTGAGTGTCAAGTTTTCATATTATGCACTGACTGGACTAAAGAAATAGAATATTCTCATATTCTAGCATGGTGAAATTTCCTACTATGAAATTCCATGAATTATCTCCTTTACAAAACAGTATTTTTTGATAAAATTATCAATAATATTTCAGCAACCAAGGTTAAAGAAAAATTACTTAGGTGACATGTTGATATCACTACAAATTTAATTTTTGGTTCTTTGCCTATAATACTTTATCATTTAGAATGCCAGAAAGCTTATCAACTGAACCTTACACAATCAGCAGCAGAACTGACATAGTCACTAAAGATAAATTTCTGTAACATCCACATTAGCTGCCTAAAAGAACAAAATGGAGTGACAGGGTTGGTTAGTAGTCATTGACTGAAATCACCAGTTCACGATTCCCTTTAAATCTCATATTTAAGAAAAATCTGAATAAAATTCATTAGTTCTTCATGGAAATGAGCTCTTTATGGATCACGAAATATTCTGCCAGTGCTTGCTGCACAGACTGGAATTTTTTGTTATTATTGTTATTATATTATTGGTATTTTTGTTATACTTTGAAAAAGGATGTCATAACAAAAGGCATTATCATTTACTTTGAAATCCTCTTACTTTGGTCCAGTGATGGTGAACATCCATGGTCCCCAGCATTATGTGTCCTGCTGCACTCATACCCGAGCAGTCTGTAAATACCACCGTGTGCCCTGGAGATTGAACAAAGCTCTTTAGTAATTTGGATTACTGCAATAATTCTCACAATGTATTTCTGCAGCACAAATACACATGAGTAGATGCTTTTGTTATTCTCAAAGTTTGAGAGAGATTCTTGAGAAGTCTAGTTCAAGAAATTTTTTTCATACAAACCTGACTTAGCATTTGCCTTCTCCCAGTTTGAACTTGATAGTTTTTTAAAATAAGAGAAAATCTCAGCAGACAGCATATTCAAAGAATCTGTACAAATAATATATACAGTAGGAAACATGTTATATGCCTAAAGTATACATAAGTAAGGTAAAAGTTGGTCAAAGAACTATTGGCACGGCCATTCAACACTACTTTCACAGAACTCTCTGTAACATGCAGGCTGTAAGAATTTTCATTTCACATTAGATTTTCACTCTTTTTTTAAAAGACAAAATAGAGGCAACATAAAAGGATAATTCCGGGTGTATTTTTTGGGTGTTAAATCAGTTTTGAGTCTGAGAATGGTTTTTTAAGTGAAGTACAAAGATCCTCAAAAATTCTTTAGGGTAAGAGCACAGGCAACTAACTATTTATCAAAATAAGCTTCCACAAAGTTCCTCAGTGTGATGTATTATCTACAAGACAAGGCTTAAAGGGAAGCTCTTGGTCTCAGAAATCAGTTTTCCAAAATCCCAAAGAAAGAGCAACACTGACTTTAGGGCATCTAAGTCCATTCTTGTACCCTAAGGCAAGATCAACTGTACCTTTATAATTACTGACAGGTATTTGTCCAGAGTATTATTAAAGACCTTCAAAGATGGAGACTACAACTGGTTCACAAGACAGATTTCGCCAGCACTTTAAATCCTTAGCATGCTTAGGAAAAGAAACTAATTTGAAACCTGATACAATTTAAAACTACTACTTATTGTCCTATCTGCTGTCTTTTGACAAAGGATTAGGTGAACCCTCAAATGAAAGCATCTTAAAACTGACTATCTGCAGATAGGCATAAAATGTAGAATTAAAATTAGAGGAAAAGCTACTGCCACATGTCGAACAGCTGTATGAGAGGAATGGTAGGTCACGTTTACAGAATATTTTAGTTTTTCTTGAGAAAATACAGACTTTAATATAGTTATTTTATGGAACACACTCGAGAAGAGAAAACATATACAGTTTTAAAGGTATTCTTATAAGCCCTCCTTATATTGACTTAGAGAGCTCTTCACATTTTTGTTTTGGATCTACTATGGGTAACAGTCTCCACCTTTTCAGAGGTTCAGACTAGATTTTTTACCTTCATTGTTAATATTAAGTCTAGTGCCTTCAACTCTCTCTGTTTGCATTTATTAAACCATAAGCTGAGTGTAGCAAATATACTATAAGGCAAGGCCACATTAAAAAATACCCAGTAGCTTAAAAGTTCTCACCAGCTTTTCAGTAAGCCTGGCAAGTTTGTTTTTGCAGTTACGAAAAGAACTGGAGCTCTGTTGTCACAGAAGTCCCATGCTCATCTCTAAATGAATTCTACATTAGGATATATGAAACAAGCAACAGAAATACCTTTAACATTCTTTAGTACTTCAGGTCGCTGTTGGACTAAGCGAGCTAGACTGTGTAGCTGGCTACAGCGGTGAGCAATACCCCAGCTTCTCTGCCACCTACATAAAAATATAATTGAAAACATTTAATTCTCAATATCATTTAAAAAAAAAAAAATCACTGAAGTTGAGATGTGGGTCAAAGCCTTGTAACACAAATAAAATAGCACTTCAACAGTAATAAAAGCAAGTGCTACCGAAAAGCTGTCCATGTCATTTGCTATTTGAACAGATAAAAAGCCTAAATAAAATTTGTGTTTCTTAATAATATAAGCCTTTTCAAAAAAGCAAAGAAAACCAATGACAGATATAAGAAAAACAAATACAAAATCTGGTAGACAGAACAGAACTTGCAAATCTCTCTCCCAGTTAGAAGGGGTTTAGTAAGAAAACAGTGACAGACAACTCAGTATTTGGCTCAGTCATGGAGCATGCGGTTTGTTTGCACACTGTGTAATGTTTGTCCAGAGGAGCAAATACAGTATCTAGGGGGGTTTTTTTTTTTTTTTTTTTGAGTTCCTAGCCCCAAACATTACTATGATTCCAGTGGAAAGTTGCTATGTATTATTTATATTTTACAGTGGAGTAATTTTTGTTAAACTATACAGGAACCAGGTGTTATCTTGGTGACTTTAATATACACGGTTTTGACATCTTTTCTATCACAGACAGATCAGATTTCTAACTAAATTGCAAAAACATTTAAACTGTGAAGTTGTCCTGGTGTATTGAAAAAATACACCCTTTTACAGAGCTGATATAAAACTGTCTCAAAGTAGGAAATTACTATTCCCTTGTTGTACTGGGTCTGTCTGGAACTGAGTTCATTTTCTTCACAGCACCCATCTTTTGCATTTTTTATTAAAGCAGTGATCATAACAAACCAATATTTTGTGAAGTGCTGGCTCAGTGTCCAGGTCTTCACTTTTTCTTCCAACTCTGCCCCTCAGCATCAGCAAGTAGGCTGGGGTGGGCAAGATGCTGAGAGGGGACAAAATCATGACAGGTGACTCCAACTAACCAAAGGGTTATTCCAGACCGTATGTTGTGTTCAGCAATAAATGCACTGGGAACAGAGAAGGAAGGGGGGATCCTCATGATTATGGTGTTTGTCTTCCCAAGCAAGCATCACACATCCTGAGCCCCTGCCTTCCATAATGGGTTAAACACCTGCCTCCACAGGGGAACAATTAATTAATTCCTCCTTTTGCTTTGCATGAACTCACAGCTTTGCTTCACTTTTAAAACTTCTACTTTAATCCACAAATTTTGTTGGTTTTGCTCTTCCCTTTCTCCCATCGCGCTCGGGGTGTATGAAGTGGCTGTGGGGGGACTTAACTGCTGGCTGGGGTCAACCCACATTACTTCATTTGGGGAAACTTAACTGGCAAAACCTCACTCTTCAGGACGCAGGAAATGGCACTGTGCCACAGCACTTGTGAGGCAATTTAATCTAATCCAAGTAATTCAAATAACTACTTAACTGTTACCTAGCAATATCACTTTGCTTTCAGCAGCACTAGACAGGAATGTAAAAAGGTGGCATCTCTTCAGCTGTCCTAAACTCATACATGGAGTAAAGCAAATGACCCAGTTATTTTTCAGACCTCTGTGAACACTGGCATGAGGCTGCAGGATCAAAAGTAATAGTTTCCTATTAAGATACCAGTTTGTCAGATTTCCAACACACACATTCTTTTCTATATTATAACAATATAACTCATGGAAGGTTAATAACTCTGCATGGAACACCACAGTTTTAGTGAACTTTAAAAAGCACAAACTATAAGAAAATTAGATATAAGCAATGAATAAAATCAAATGCACAAGTTTAATACTGAAAACTGTTTCAGAATCTTAAAAACCCTCACCACAGAGGATTAGAAATTGTGTTCAAAAAAACTGGCTTCAGCTTAAAGGAAGCCAGAGCCTTTTACAGGATGAAAGGACAAAAGCATGATTTCAGAGGCTCCAACTCTCTATTTTCCTTGTTTTAAAAACAGAATGTAGCAGACTGGCCCTTGAAATAATCCCCCAAAGTTAATTTTTCCATCGGTGAATACCTTCACTGCCATTTTCCCACCCTGAATATCTCACTTCAGAATATCCTCAGTCAAAGGCACAACATTTAGAAAGGGATTGCAAATTATTTTCTGGAAAATATTCTGAAGAATCAAAATCTTCAGCTACACTCAGCCCTTCCAAGGAAACAAATCTCCTCCTACTTTGGAGGGTGGGTAACAAAGCACTAGAAAGAACATTTTTATTAATCATTCACACAATATGTACAAAGAGCAAACTTGCATTTCACTGCCAGCCTAGTGATCTTTGTAGATATTAACTTGAATTCAGGAAAATCAATTTTAACCAGCAAAACACCACCCAAACTAACACATACACACAGGTTCTATTTCTGTGTTTGCCTCAGCTGGAGACTACATTTTTACTTACAAATACGAGATCTCTTGGAGCAGATTGTAACAGGAAACTTCTGTCCCAGAAGAATTCTTCAACAAAAATATTCAACCCAATAACACTTTTTCATCTATGAAATATAGCTTTCTTGCAGAAACAAGTCTTTAAACCTCATGGTGTAGAATTAGGTAACACTCCCTTGCTTTAATTGTCTTAATCCAAGTCAAACTATCTAATTTATTACCTGATATCTGAGAGCTGGAGTTCATGACAGAGTTCAAATTTTAAACGTTCTAGTTCTTTCCTAAGTGGCAAACTCTTTTTCAGCTTTTTTACTGCACTTGCTCCATTATCATCCAGCCAGGATCTGAAAGAGGAGGAAAAAAAGCTCAGCAGTAGAAGCATGCTGCTGTATTACCTTTCATTCAAACAGTACAGGTAACTGAATTTTAACTGCTAATGTAAAAAGGTTTTATTTCAAATTACAGGTAAAGGGATTTTTTTTAAAATAGAGGATAGAAACTGAAATTTTTGAATGCTGCACCTGAAGATATCTACAAAGGAAAACCTAGCACTTAAAGTCTTTGAAGGGGACTAGGGAATCAAACGGAACCAAAAGACACTGATAGCGTAAAATGTAAGACTTTAAGGTATGAAAGGGGTAGAGCAGCAGATCAGTGTGACTTCAGGGGGCAGCTTCAGAACTTTGTGCTTTAATGAAAGAAGCTTCCACGCATCTGTCCTTAAAAAAAAAGTCACAACAAAGCCCAACAAAAAACCCAACCAAAGTGATCGTAGTAGACTATCAAATACAAGAGGTGGTACTAGAGGGCTAGGATAGGTAACTTTTACAGAGCTGACACAGACATAGATTAAATGGGCCAAAGTTTTATAGGTTTTTTTGCCAATAATTACATCCAGACAAACATGACTCATGGAGTAAATCTAAAATTTCAATCAATATTGAAATTCTATTTATAAGGTTACTCTTTAAGAGATTTAGCCTTTGTTCATAGCATAAACTTATTTTCATACTCTTATTTTACAAACAAATACTTCCATTCTCATACTGTATTCTAAGCAAAAAAATTCAAACTCCAGTAAAAAGAGAGGCCCAATGCCAAATAGATAGGTATTAAAAGGAGACTGTTAATATGTAACTGTTCGTGGCATTTCTTGTATATGTGTAAAACTAAGGAAAAATATTCTCTAGTATGTTAAATTTAAGTGGTTTAGAATTTTACATTACAGCAGCTTTATTTGTGAGGTGGTATGCAGGACGAGGGGTATGCTTTGTTCTGAAGATCCTTCCGACACAGTCCTGCATTCATTTCAAATGGCACAAAGTTCCAAAAAGTTTTTCAAGGCCACAAAATGTGTAGGTGTCCCAAAATGAGCACCAACTTCTAACACACAACATGCTATATTTAATGCCAGTTCAGTATTTATAACTGCATCAATTTAAATACTAAGCTTGGCATGCTGAACAACAAATGAGGAGCACAACACCAAGATATCCAGCAAATTAAAACCTTTTAACCTTGTTTTTCCTGTATTATCTCCCACCCCCACCAGAACGTGATATTGAGAGTAACAATCAAGTTAGGAGCCACATAGTTTTGTGTTACAGAAGTACTGTAAGAGGTAAGGAGCTATTTGGAGCAAGTGGACCTTCTGTCTCCTTCTGAATTGCCACCAATATTCCACAAATCTGGAAAACTAAATGAACCAAACCTGGATTGACCAAACATGACCGCTGGGCAAAGATACAAGAATGCCTCAGCTTAGCTGGCATTACAGTTATCCCAGGAGCTCATTAGAACTCTCTTTAATTATAAAAAGCATGACAAAATTACATGCTGGACAAAGTTTTGTATTGTTCAGAATGCTTACTGCTTGTCTTTTAAGAACCTTGCATTAGAATAAGAACAATTTAGGTTACAAAATTTCCGTTCAATGAAAGCATTACATACATTAAAGTTGTTTCCATTCTCTGGGCTTGTTCTAGTTCCTCCTCAGGATCCTTGAATCCAGTAAATGAATAATAAGTCTTATCCCATTTGATAGGTCTGTTCACTGTGCTTTTTGCTTCCTTGTGTGGCTGAGAATCCACATTCAAGTTTTGAATATGCTCTGTAGATAAACTGCAGGAGTTGAGAATATCTAATACTGTGCTCAGGAGATCCCTAGTACGTAACGTAAAACTGACTGCTCGAAACCCTGCAAAATACAAGTATTATTTAATTAAAATTATTTAAAATGCATTCACATTTCTCTCCTCTTACACGAGAGAAACCAAACAAGGCACAGATAGTTGGAAATTGTTACGATACTGTTATTTCAGTACTCACTGCAAAATTTACATGCGGTTTAACTACGTCTCTTCACAGCTACTGGGCCAAACAGCCCTGTTAAAAAGCAAGCTTTTGACTCAAGAGCAAAAGACAGCTTCCACTTCAAATGTTACATTAAGTAGACTGAACATAAAGCTACTATTTTCTTGAAAAACAGTATGATTTTATTTTCTAGGACCTAGCACTTGGGTCCCTCACAATTTGCTCGAGTGTTTTAACTGTCAGGATATAGAATGTAAAACTCATCTGTCAGGTAAGGCATATTGCTACAGCAGAGACAAATAAAATTAACCATAAACAATATTCCAAATTTGGCAATATTTTTTGGAGTCTCAAAGATAAGAGACAATGTGGTAAATTGAAGCTATAGATATTATACAGCTTCTGCTTTACAGAATAAGTTCCTATTGATCCTACAAGTATCCTGACATTGTGTACTACGTGCTAATTGCAATGAGGACAAGGACCCGACTGTTGTTCCAGTTAAACATGACAATGGTATTAAAAGCAGAAAAATTATCATTTACATCTACCTATGTTTTTTACTTGCTCCTACTGTAACTTGACCTCAACTCTGTTATGTCTCATTCTTTCAATGCTTTTAAAAGCTTAAGATGTTTAATTACTTGGGATGGTCCCAGCTGTCTGACCTAATACATATTTTCATGGTTTGACAAGATTTTGTTCAGCTGAGAAGTCTTTATGACTGCACAAGGCTAAGTAATGGTCGGAAAGAACTGAAATACAGGAAGATACATTCTGCACGATATAAAAGCACCTGAAGCACTGAAGGATTCTTGAACATTAGAAGAGTTTGGTTCTGTTTCTCTTACATAAAAAGTAAGCTGAGTTGGCTTCAAGTAACGAAATCCTGGTTTCTGTAGGTTCTCCAAGTAGCCATTTAACCTCTTCAGAGAGTTTTCATTTACTTCCTATTTAAAAACAAAAACAAACAAAAAACCATTACAGATGATGAATTTGGTAATTCTTCATTTAAAGCTTTTTAATCTTACAGGCAGAATTAGTTTTTACAAAATGCCAGTTGCTCTTAGCAAGTAGTTATACAGTTCATATTCTTAGCATTAACAATTCTCTTGCATGAATGAATCTGTATGATGTACATACTTGTACATTCCCAAACCACATTTAAGGCTTTCAAGCTTAAAGAAATTCACTGATTCAAATATAATGCACAGCATTTCGAAGTAATAAAGTAGTACGTATTACAAATTAGTAGGATTCAGTATTTTATTTAGAACAATTAGAAAATATGAGTAATAAATAGTATTTAGGATGCTTAAGGGCCCTATCCTTGCTAAAAATAAAGGAAGTGCATCTTTTTGTTCCGTGGTAACAACCATATTAAATTCTAACACCATGTTTGTCTCTCTGAGAGCAGGAAAACTAGAAAATTTCCATCCTTAATATATGAAATATTTACAAAGAAAGCATACTAAAAGATTTTTACCCTCTCTTTGGGATGCTGGCCAAAGAAATCTGGATGCACAGCAAAATAGAAAGGTCTGAGAGCATTGATGGCATCAGCTCCTGACAAAGCTCTTGCCTGAAGAACACACTGTAGCAGTATCTTGTCCAGACATAACCTAATAAAGTAATAAAATATTTATGTGCGATGCAACCAATCAAGTGACAAAACAAACTACATTAGAATGTGACAGAACTGAGTAAATGTTCACAACTGCAAGTATAATTTAAAATTGATATCAGTAGTCTGAGTTCTGGATTTTCCCCCTAAGGATTCACAAAGTTGTATTTTGACAGACCCAATCCAACAGGTTCTAGAGATGGTGGATGCTAATAGCTGATTAAAGACATGTAATTAAGTACAGTAACTTTTCCCTCTTCTTTCTCAGAGAAAAATTCCCCAGTCAAGAAGCTCAAATTGCAAATACTGGTTTTAGTGGTATTTTTTGTAGGTATTGCTGATGCTGCTCTTAAAAGTCAGTCCTTATATATTTTCAAACCTCCACGTTAAAAGCCAAACCTAGTATTTTCCAAGAAGTGCCAAAAGAATATTAGATTTTACCCAGGAATAATTATCACAATTCAGTCAAAAAAAGTTCTACATTAGTTTCTGGGTTTCCCATAATCGTGTCCACTAAAAAAAAACACAACAACAACAAAAACAAACAAACAAACAAATCCACAACACAAACACAAAACGACTTTCTTAAACACCCTTTTGTAGAAAACATCAAATCAAAAGACAATACTTATTCGCCCTTTAATCTTCACTGAATTAGAAGAAACAAGGACTAAAGAAATTTCAGTGGTAGGAAACAAAGATTGCTTCACCTAAGATTAGAAGGAAAAATTAGGCTGAGAAAGTTCTGCGAAGCTCACAAAGCACAAATTATTCAATACCTGCAATTATGCAGAAATTAAACAACAGTTCTATAACAAGCACACTTGTGTAACAGAGGATTGAAATGGAAAGAAAAACAAGTTCTGCATTAAAGACTAACAAAATTTCCTGCCACAGCTCAAAGATGATATTCAGGTTTACCAAGAGACAGTGTATATATAAAAGCAACAAGAAAGTGTGAATTGGTAAATATTCAATAATAGGTTTCTCCTTCAGCTGATTTCACAAGCTAACACATACAACAGGCCATTTTCTGTGATTAATGTTTACTTTAGTTTGCAACTCAGAAGGGCAGGGACTCTGCTCTGTTAAGCATTAGAATGCTGTTTCACTCCTCACAGTATTATTCAAACTGCAAACCCTAAATATGTGGCAGACTAGAGACAAAGGTGCTTTCAATTCACATAAAACTATTAACTTTATTAATAATAGTTAGCAGGACTGTTTCACAGCTATTTGTTCAACATCCTGGACCAAATAACCAGTGCTCAGTGATGCAGGAAAAACATCTCTAGTAGACCTGGCAAGAAAGGAAGCAAAGCACAGTGGGTACATGTCCACCTGGTCCTATATTCTAGGTTTGAAAAGGCCAAAATAATTGTCTTGCTGGCAAAAAAAAAAAAAAAAAAAAAAAAAAAAAAAAAAAAAAAAGCAGATTTTTTTTTTTTTTTTTAGCAAATGGACACAGAACAGTAAAAGGAAAAAATTTCTTTCCAGCAACGGAAAAATAGTAAATTAATCAGTTATCTATCTGAGAGCAGTTCTGAGTAACAGCTATGCAAAAAAATTCACATCCTCTTAGACCTTGCCAGGAGGAAGAAGAGCTCAGTTCACTGTTCACCTTATTTATACACCATTTCCCACATCCACTCTCAAGCTACATTGCATGTTGGAAACAACAGTTCAGGAAAAAAGTTCGAACACACATGGAAACTATTAATCATACTTCCAAGTTTATTTATCATAAAGTTCCACCTGCTATTCTAAAAGAAAAATGGCCAAGTATGGCTAACTTTAGTTCCCTTGTTTTGTATCTAACTGTCATGCTAGTAGGAAGGCTCAGGATTCCAGCCAGAAGTCTATTTTGAACTTGCTTAAAAGAGAAATGCTCAAAGGCCAAAATTAGTCTGCGTGACAGAAGGAAGAATTCATTCAGTGAAGGTGAAAGACAGAACTCTGAGGCATCTTTCAACTGAAGTGACAAAATAAGTGAACTAAAATGGATTTAGAGACCTAAAATGCAAGAAAGATGTTTACAGCTTCACTCACAAGGAACAAGGACTGTTCCAAGAGGTTCATTTAGATCTGAAGAGCAGAGAAAGGCTTTGTATTAAAATCAAGGTCAAAACCACTTTGAGGACAGTGTCTCCACTTCATGAAAGACATGAAACACAATCTCTACTACAACACATTATGCAATCACACTCTAGGGCTGATTTAATTTATTGATTAAATAATTCCCTCCAGCTTTCTTTTTCTTCACATCTCTCTGAAGCTTAACTTTTTGGCTTATAGTTTTGGCACTGAAAAGCTTGGCTAAATTAAGCTCATAGTTATAGACATATTCACACATTTTGAAACACTGAGCTTTAATAACTCAGTAGTGCAGTAATATATTGGACATCATATTCATATTTGGACTACCCCTTCTCATAATTAGGCTATTTTAAACCCCTTGTTTTGTTGGGAGCCTTTTTAGGGTCTCACTGGAGGACAGGCATATAGTTTTGGGAATTTTCAACTGTGGATGCTCTGCTGAAAGCTTCAAGCTGTAAAGATGAGAACATCAAAGAAATGAGCACTAAACAAAAATACCAAACCAGTTTCACATATATGCAAGTCATATACAAAAACATACATACATACATATACATATGCTAAAGATGAATTAAGTCAGCAACATGCCATACCTTCTCACGGTTCTCAAGCAGCAAAACATTTCAGCAACTCAGTAGTCAAGCCAAATTTCAGCCATCCACTACCTCACTTAAAAAAAAAAAAAAAGGAAAAACAAATCCTGTTTAGTAATGGAAAGGGATATTTTTCCCCTGCTACTTATCAGTGCATTCTCTAAATCCTAAGTGGTAACTTTCAAAGTCACAACAGTAAAATAAAACTGAGCAACCACACATAAAATCTAAAGGTTTGTGTAAGAATGTTTTCAGTTTCCTCTACTAACAGCAAGTCTTGCCAACATTAAGAGTTGTTACTGTATTTTGCTTTGAGGATGAATATTTAAAGGCATTCCAGTTAGGAAAAAAAATTACCCTAAAAATTATCTGTGGACAATGTTTCCTGCTCTTCCTGATGTTCAAGTTTTGTTTTGAATAAAAACAAAAAACCAGAAGCTTTCTTTAAGTACTAACACACACCAGCTCATAGAATTCCACGTAATTTTTTTACTAAGTTTGAAACTCTCAAACAAATGATAATACTTTAAAATGTACATGCCAACTGCTTTTTGGAAGCATAATACAAAAACAAAGGGAAAGACACTGTCTTACAACAGTGCCTGGAAATCTTTTATCAAAAGTTGGCTGGCATTCATAAAAATGAATTAGCAATTTTTACACTAACTTCTGCACTATGCAACTGTAGCTCAGAGTTTTCCAACAACTGACAAAACACCAGGCACGTCAGAGGGCAAACATGCACCTAATCATTAGGGATTATGAGGGAAGCTCTCTATCGGCAATGTTTTCTTCTGTGTTTTCATGCACTCTTAAAAAAAAAAAAAAACAACCAAACTTTTCTTTGCACTTTTCAAAACTTGCCTGCTAAGTATGATGCTTTAAAGCTGAGATGAGCAGTTATCAGAGAAACATCATCCATGTTCCAATACAGCGTGACAGTTCCTATGACTCCCTTGCAAAACACTTGAAGTTTTACAACTTACTAATAAAAAATATACTTAACCAAGAGGTTGTTTTACTAGAAACAGATAGTGAGAGAAAAAAATATGGTGGGATAAAATAACCCCAGAATACTCAATAATTTTTGTCTTCTGATTTTCAACTAGGTGGGCAAGACAGTAATAATGTCATTTTTAGTGTCCGTAACAACAGTCCTAATCATAAACTCAGTTAAATACATTAACAAGCTCTCTGGTAATAAAAGTTTTCTCTCTCTGTAATTTTAGCTTCAGGCATTTGGGCAGAGGATGGAAAAAACCCCAACAATCTCACTTAATCCACGGTGACGCTTTACATAACCAGACAAAAGCATCATTGTTTCTTGCTTCAAATGGTCTATTAACCACTTAGAAATTGGTACACTGCATAGTTAAAAAACAAAATCTCCTGGTCTTGACCAAGTTTCGCCTGCACCCCACTTCAAAGCCACTGACAATTCCTAATACAGAACAAAATATTAATTATGTTGCAGTCACTTCGCAAAACCCTTTGGCAACAAGGCGTTGCACATCGCTGCTACCTCACCTCGGGCCAAGGGTGTCTATTTCGGGTACTCACCTATACCCGAGGCGGCACCGAGGAAAAAGACTGAAAGTAAACAAGACGACAGCGGCTCAGAAAATAAGCTCAGGCCAACCTGACTCGCTCGCTGCTTGAAAGGAAACAGTGGCCCGACCACAGGGACACTTTTAACTACTCAAAACAGAACCCTGGTAGAATTCACCTTAAGACTCACTAAAGAAAAGGGGCTCCCAGAAGACGGCAGAACTGACAATCCCCAGCTCGCGGGCCTTTCGCACCCTGCAATAACAAGGCGCGGGATAAGGGGCCATCGAGCCCGAGCCGAGCCCGAGCGGGCAGAGCCGAACCGAGCCGAGTCCGGCCAAGGAGAGCTCGAGCCGGGCAGAGCCCAGCCGACCGCGGTCGAGGCGAGCCCGAGCCGAGCAGCGCCGAACCCGGCGGACCAACCCGAGTGGCGCCGACCCGACCGCCGGTGCCGCCGGCCGGGCCCGAGCGTGCCCAGACGCACGTACGGCCCGCGCGTGCCGGCGCACGGGCACGCTCCGGCCCCGGCCGCGGCCCGCGCCCCGCCGGCGGGGACAGGGCCACGGAGCCCGGCCCGGTCTTAAAGCATACACCCCTGCCAATCCCCCACCGCCCGGGCTCTGCCTCGCACCGTCCTCCTGCCGCCGCTGTCCGAGCGGACCCCCCGAGCAGGAGGGCGGTGAGGTCGCGCTGCTTTCCCCGATCCCCTCCTCCCCGGCCTCTCCTCGGGGAGAGGCGCGGGCGAGACCGCCGGCCCAGTCCCGCTTACCGTCGCGGCCGTACGGCGCCCACCGGGGCTCGGCCCCATCGCCCCCGCCGACGGCCCCGCATGGGGCGGGGCTGGGGATTCCCGCCGGGGGCGGGGCCTAGCGGCGGGCGGGACCACCGGGCGATAGGCGTGGTCACATCAACAGGGGCGTGGTAATCCACAGTGGGCGTGACCATCAGCAGGGGGCGGGGCCGCCCCGGGGCGAGCAGCGCTTTCCCTCTCGAGCCCCGCTCGCGCAAGCGCAGCCGCAGGCCCCGCCCCTCGGGCGCGCCGTGGGAAGCGGCCCATTCCCAATCCAGGGGGCGTGCTCCGGGCCGGAGAGCTGTGCCAGCAGCAGTCCGTCAGGGACACGGAAGGGAAAACCCTCGGCACAAGAGACATCTGCCGTTCTGCAGAGGGGATGGGAGTGGTTTATCCAAATGCCCGCGCACGCCTCACGTTGCCTTTGTTCTGCAGAAACAGAACACCGAGTGGGCGAAGAACCAGCCGTGAGCTCTGCTGTCCCGGTGGGAACGCAACAGCGGTTTTCCTGCAGTTACACAGAATCAGGTTGGAAAAGACCTCTGAGATCATCGAGTCCAACCTATGACCTACCATGTCAACTAAATCATGGCATGAAGTGCCACGTCCAGTTTTTCCCTGAACACCTCCAGGGATGGTGACTCCACCACCTCCCTGGACAGCCCATCCCAATATCTAATCATCCCTTCTGTTAAGAAATTCTTCCTAATGTCCAACCTAAACCTCCGCTGGCACAGCTTAAGTCTATGTCTGTTAGTAATGCTCGATGTACACATCTATTTTTCCTCCAAGATTGTTGCTGTCAAAGTGCAGCTGATACAGGGACATGGAACCTCAGAGCAAAAATGCCTGTTGCTGACAGAGTTTGAAAACAAAGGGATATTAACTCCCAGGGATTGGAGTTATTTGCATGCAATCTAAAGCGTTTCTAGGCAGAAAAGGTTAAAAAGAGGACTGACAAAGTTTAGGAACTAACTGTAGTTCAGTGAAGCTTTTAATCAAGTTAACACTCTCACAGCCCTTTGGGGATTTTCTTCATTTCCATAATGTGCAGCATGTTTTTTGCTTCCCAACAGAAGCCAATCAGTTATGTAAGCAAATTGGTTGCATAATTATGTAGATGAAAAAATAAATTTAATTGATTCAACAGAAAAGCGTGCTCTTCATTTCACTTGGGATTTCTTTTAATTTGCTGAGGAATAAAATAGATTGGGAGAGGTCATCAGCAAGTGGGCCTGCCAGCTACCAGCTCCATTGCCTAAGGTACGTATTCCCAAAGAGAGGTCTCCTCCCCCTGGCCCAGCACAGGAATTAATTCCTGCTTTTTAGTTAAGTCTCAACACTTACTGGGCTGATGAGAGTAGTGCTGTGGCTCTACCTGACCGTGTTATTCCCTATTTGTACCCAGGACACATCCCTACGGCTCAGCAAGAGCAGCACAGATTTCCAAAATGAAAGTTTGTTTTATGCCAGATAAAATTATTGCCTGAAAAAGTTTGTATTTTGACCACTTGTCCCCTAACAGAGGAGAATTTTAAGCATTCTTGTTGCTTAGTTCTAAGTTGCTAGAAGCGGCAATGGAGCTGTTTTCTCTTTGCTCCTTTGTTTCTGTTTTTGTCCTGGATCTGCAGAAGGTCAAAAAGTAGCATCAGTTTCTTGGAGAAACAGTCCCATCACAGGCAATGGTACAGAACTCAGATCAATCATGTCAGCATTAATTTTTCATACTGCTCATCATTCTAGCAATTTTAGAAAAAGTTCTGCAGAAAGAGTTAAGACTGAAAAATGTAGACCTGGGATTTGCCAAAAAAAATTCCCCAAAAACTTAAACCCACAATGATGCAAGATGCATCTGGAAAATGTGAAAGGACAAGAGATGTGAAGCAGTCACTGCTTTTAATGTGGCTATATTTTACTAAGCTGAAGAGTATGGCATTAAGATTTTAGTAATTAAAGTTCTGTCCCTATACCAGGGACATTTTATTATTTTTCCTCAAGTGAAACTCTCACTAACATTCAGTTTAATTCTTCAGTAAACTGAGCACAGCCTATAACCTTAGCTGTAGCCTCATCTCAAGCCTACAGTTAAAACTGGAAGCTGGCCATCTCCACAGCTGGGAGTTTCAGCCCAATTTATTCATGAGCATTTGCTACACTATGTGCTCTGGCGTGGTTATAAACTGCATACTCTGACTGATTTCACACTTTCTTAACCTCCTCATGCAGTGTATCATACTCCAGATTACTGTAGTAGCTACAAGATATTAAACTGTCCACATCTACTTTGCTGTTTCCCTATCCTCCTGCATACCTAAGAATGTGAATTACAGGGATCTGAACAGAATTAAATAATTTAATGACAATACAGACTCTCAGATATCTTGAATATTTTATATAAAGAATAAAAAAACATTTATTAACATCTTAATAACTTCTCCAAAGGGACCCCCACCAATTGCTCTTTACAAAACACAGTATCGAGCTCCTACTTCCAGCTTTTCATCTCCATCCCCCATGTGGGTTCAGAAACTCTCAAAACTAACAATGCTTTGAAATAAAACTGTGATAAGTCTTTCAAAACCCATTATTCTGTTTTAGTTACAAGAAACTGTCCATACCTAACAAAAGTAATCTTTCCAAGAGTATACCGTGTAATCAGTGAAAACTGAGAAACGATTTTCACAGAGGGAATTTCTCATGCATCTAACATTGCTAAGCAGCACAGCGTTGTCTACACCAAGCTACTGTGCACAGCGTAGGAAAGTTTTTATTTGCACATTTTCTGTCTCTCTCTGCAAAAAGGTACACATACATTTTATTTCCTGTATGAAAAGTTTAATCAAATTAGTTGTTCAATGTCAAACACAGATGTTCTTTCAGCTTAACTTATACCTGGGAAAAAGCAAAAATATGGATATTGTCAATATATTGAGTGGCTGGCTTTGCAAAACTGCATTGTCTCTATTTTACTTAACTTTATACTCTTCATAACATTTTTCCATCTTTCCAGGCTTGTTTCCATTCCACACTGGAGTTTTGTGTTTGGCACATGGAACTTCTGTTACCAAAATACCGAGAATGTTACTCAAGAAACCTTTCTAGCCTTTTGATACACATCAAAATGACCAGAATTGTATTGTATTTCATGTAGACCCAGACAGTACAAAAATGTGAAATACAGGACTTAACAGCAAAGTTTTTTTAATTGCCTACTGATTTGTCATGTATATATATTTGTCATGTATCTATATTTCTCATGTGTTTGGGATTTTTTTTTTTTCTGGGGATGATCTAAGTGAAAATTCAAGGTTGCTTTATAGTGGAAAAAATTCTGCTGTCTCTAGAACATCCCAAGATTTGAAGCCATATAGATTACAAAGATAATTTTGTCCTTCTGCATCTCTCAAACACAGTATTAGCCACATCTGGTACCACTTACAGAAATGTGGGATTTAGCTGAGGGTCAGATAGCCTCTGATTCCAAGGGAAATTAAGGTACAAAGGATCTTACAAAAAGTAATTAGCAAAAATTACTTAGTTCCTCACTACCAGTTTTAGTTCATTGAAACCCTCCAAAATTGCTTGTCACTAATGCTGGAGTGGCCTGATCACTTCTTACCCAGTCTTTCAGCTCTTGGGAAGCACCTGCGTTCGGATTTAACCAGGTGGATGCCCTTACAAATGGCAGAGCCATCTCGGTGAACACCAAGGGGTGGAACCCCCAGTTTGTATGAACTAACACCAACTGTACTTCAAGGAATTTTGAGGTAAGGGGCTTTGAAAGAAATGCCATCTGATAGTTATTACTGAATCCACCATTTCTTAGAGGGAAGGCAGATGAGATCCTCACAGAAGAATGAAAACACAAGAGCCTCTATCTTTGCAATTTTTCTGTACGGGAGGCACAGGAGGAAAGTAGTGATCTTGGCTGTTATCGCATTCAATCCTCTCTCTTCCAGTAGCAACTGACTGGATGAGCAGGTCAGAACCCGGCCCTGAAGAAGGTCAGGAGTCTAAGAACTGATAACCAGATTCATGACATCAGATAATGGCATGAACCTTAAGATTAGTGGCAACCTCTCCCAAAGAGAAGCACCGACACTCCTTCAAAACCCTCTGCAACTATCCAGTACTAAGATCATGGTGGCTTTCATAATTCAGAGGCACAAAGGACACCTGCAGTAATGCTCCTAGAATTGGGAAGAGACTTATGCTGCCCCAAAGGAGGGAAAAATTTTTCCAACACTGAAGTCTTATGCCACGTGAAATTCTATACCCGAAAGAGCAGAACTGTTCAGAACAAGAAGCTCTGAAAGGGATGGAGAGCAGGACCAAAAGAGCTGTACTACTGGCATGTTTGTGCAGGTTGGTACTAACACTACACAAAGTGGGGAGCTCAGGCAACTATCAGCTTTGACAGAGGTCCCACTGATTTGCCACAAGAGTTTTTCTGATATGAAATGTGTGTCTCTTCTTACTCAGGCTGCAGATCAGCAGATGAAGTGTGACTTGAGCAATTCATGCTCTGAATCTGATTCAGAATTTGCAGGTGGGAAAAAAGAAGAAATTCCTAAGAACCAAGAATGGTGGCACAAGGTGCTAGAAGCCTCCATCTCATTGTGCAGTTGGCAGAAACTAAAAAATGGGCAAACCCACCTCCCTCTAACAGCATAACCAAGGGATCAGTGTATACAAATGTGAAGCTACACACAAGCTATTATCAAGATACAACTAACTCTTTATCTGTAAGCAATGTGTGTCTGTGAAGAAAGGTATACTAAGTCAGGCATATCTCAAGTGATTTTGAAGTTATTTTAGTCTCAGTGCTTTTTACTGGGCTCTTGGAGTAAGGAAATTAACATCTAGGGTGCACACAGATGGGTCAACATCCTCACAAGTTACTGTGAAGAAGACAAAAGGAAACATGTATTACTTCTACAGACTGTGAAACAATGTGAAAAATGCCTCACTCAAGAAAGGCATACACACTCAATCAGTGCACTTACCTATACTTATACTACACTTACACTATCACCTGCTTCTCTGTAAAAAAGGAGAATGTAGATTCCGAGGCTGCAGCTTCCTCAACATCTAACGATGCCATTACAGAACATCTATATGAGTCAGTGTGACATTTATATACCCAGGGAAAAAAATTACTCTTTTTGTGCTACTATCTGCATTATTGTCAATATAAGCATTTAAAAACACAAATTGAGTTTGACACACTGCTGTTAATCTATAAGGCACAGTCTGAATACAGTGGAAACTACCTTTATTACTGTGTTAAAGAATCATTGCTTAAACCATTAAAACCCCAAAGTCTTAACTATTTAATGACTACTGAGCCAGACCTCCTCAGCCCATTTCATATTCTCCTGAAGCCATTTTAAAGCAGATGAAAGCTCCAGGCTGTAAACTTCTTCCATATTAACATTCATTGTCAAATGCTTAAGAAAAAGCTTTGGATCAGATAAACGAGCTGCTAGAATCAGTCTCTCCACTGCCACTTGATAGGCACTGTTATTCTGAACTGTCTCATCTTCACACCTGTAAGAGAATTTTCACAAACACTAAATTAGGTACTATACCTTGTGTTGCTTGCCTGACACTCTACTGGCAGCAAGATTACAGAAATATTAAAATAAATCCATGTATTCACTTCACTGATAATATGTTAATTTCTAGATAGATTTTAGATTATTATTCTGAAGAATTAAAAAGTTGGAAAAAGTACATTTTTAACATATTTACAGTAATGAAATGTAATAGGCTTTAATGTCAGTGCAAAGTAGCTCTGATATATTCACACTTCATGAAAAAATGTTTGTCTCGGGCTGGAAAACTAAGTAAAGGAATGCAAACCACTTAATGAACTGGACATAGCAAGAATTCTCATACATGCTTGAATCCAAAAGGTTTAATCATTTTTGGCATGTAACAGCTTTTGGAACAAGGCTGTGCCTAAGTGACATGCCTATATTTTTTACAAGAGCAGAACTTACTCTTTAAGAAAACAAGCAGAGGTAAAACAGCATACATATGAAAACTAGAGATAAAAAACTCATTTATCGAAAGAACAAAATTAAGAGCTGTATTCCTTGGGGGGGGACAGAGAGGAAGGAAAATAAAGTACTAAGTTTTGGAGATGCATGTATTCATAATTCTTAACAAATGTAGCTTTTCTATGCAGTTTTACATTTTGATGCTGAGTCACTCAATCTCAGAGAAAAGTGGGTCTTGAAAAATAAAATTACAGGTATAACCTAGTGACAATGGGTGGTAGTTTACAGACAAAAGGAAAAAAGCCACAAAGCACATTTTTAATCTGCAGGTATTAAGACAAAGAAAGAGAAAAAAAACACTAATAAATTTAATATTGAGCTATCCCTCATAAAGAAAATTAAATAAAATGGCTTCATGCACTTTCCAAAAAAAGAGCCAAGAAATGTTAAGAGTTGTTTTTTGAAAGAATTAACATTTCAACTGTGCCCTTCTACTCCAGTGCTTAACCACAACACAACAACCTATATAGCAAGGTATCAAGACATCCCATTTTTGAAAATACAGTACATTCTTAGTGCAGTAGACACATTCAGTTAGGAAACACAAGCCGGTATCACTCTGGAACAACTACTTTTCTGCTACACATGCGTAGAAAAAATAATGATTTAAAAAAGTTCAGAAACAAAGATTAAAAACAAGTTTAAAACCAAGCATCCTCTTTCCCAGATAGTGGAAAATAGGACCTCTTGCTAACTACCTCATCACACGAACAATCAAAATGGTACATATATGACAACAGACCTTTTCAGTATTATTTGAAGAGTCTGACTAGTAGTCATTGGACTTTGAATATAACTGGCATTTGAAACAAGAAATATTTCAATGGCCAACAGCATCTCAACTTCAGACAGGTAAGACGGAATCTTCAAAAGTTTGTAGCATGAATTTCCCTGCAGCTGTGGGTAGCAACCCAATGATAAAGCATCTGAGAATAAATGCAGAAACATGAGGAATTAGGACCACTAGTACTGAGCACAGATACTTTTTTTTCTGTGTGTGACTAAATGTGGAAAAAAACCAAACCCTTAATAGATTTTACTATTTCACTGATGAAGTGGCCTGATTTGAGAACTTAGCAAACAATATTCACACATAATATTCACTATTGTAAAATCTTTATTTTTTTCCATGAGTATTATCAGCTATGATTAAAAAGCTCTGATGGAATTCAGGAGACACCAAGTGTATAATAACACAAGTACAACTTAGGGCAGGTCAGACAGAAGCTCTGTTAATCATGATCAAAGTGAGAGAACATTTGAACAGCATTTCCTGCTTTGTTTCTCTAACTTCTGTCTAGTGATCCTAGCAATCCAACCTATATATACAGCATTTTAAGGAAAAAAAAAATAATTAAAAAAAAAGAGATGAGGAAAAACCATCATTTCAATGTTAAAAAAGAACAAGAGGGATGGACTCAAAGTAGACTGCTAGCCACCACAATTCTAAGACAGAATCAAACAGTAAATAATGCACAATGTTGAGAGACAACTCTTGGTGGACCCCAGCAGAGTGGCACACACAGTATTATATTAGCTCAGAAACGGGGAGTTGAAAACAACTGACTACTAGCTATTAGTTGAAAGGAATTTTCTTATAGTTTGGATATACTTCTTAGCCAGACTTCTCAAATCTTACATATTAATAACTTTAGCACCACAGCTCTAAACAGATGTATAAGGAAATATAATTTGCCTAGATGAAAAAGTGAAGATGATGCAATTTTCAACCACTTCAAGGGTTCACATCTCTGAAAATCTGAAACTGAATATAAAAAATTAATTTCATCAGAATTACTTTTATTTTTTGCCAGGTAGTATGCGATGATTCTTACTTTCAACTCTTTCCTAATAAATATTCTGGTTACAAATAAATTCCTGATAGTGACACAGAAAGTGCTGTTTTTCTTCCTACCCATTTCTCCCCAACATACTGAGATGTTATGAGCATGTTATCCAAAGACTGTAAGGGGACCACATTGTTTAAGAAGCCACTTACTTTTGTAATATGTCCTAGCTTTTGACCACAAAGAACTCCTTCCCAAAGCTGTGATTAATCTTCTAAGTAAAATAAAATCAATAGCGATTTTTTTTGAAAGCATGAAGTCTACTGCAGAAGATGAGACCCCAAGGCTCTTGTTCTCAAAACAGGCATTTATCAGCTTGTTAAAAAGGCAGCTGTACTGAGAAACATCTACAGTACCTGAAATGAGATGAAGAATATTAACTACTTAAGTCAAATGCAAATCTAATTGAAGAATCACTTCCCAATCAGTATCTAAAATCAGGAGTCTTGCTTCAATCAGCAAAATGGAACAAGGTTGGGATAACACGAATGCTTCATTCATCAAAAGTCTTTTCATACACTCGTTCATTCACATTGTGAAAGAGAAGTGTTAAGGTCCGAGTCATAATTTGGTGCCAAAAACAATCGGATCAAATAAGAATTCATTCACTTGCTCAAGCCTATAAATATAATCTTCCCCTGACCTCTCAAGCTTAAAATTTCTACCAATAAAAATCACCTTAGTGCCTCCAGTTCTGCTTCTACTCTGAACTGTCCCTTTCCTGGCAGGACTGAGCCTTGTATCCACCTCATGCCTCAAAGAACCAGATCCTTTCAGCATTCTCTAAGTAGATGGTCTTCCAACCAACCTCTCCTAACATTCCTATAAGCACATACTGGCGAGACCTACACAGAGGAATCAGCTGAGGTTTCCTCAGTGGAGCTTAAGTAACTACACATCTCATTTTGAAGAACATGTCCAAAATTTGCCAGATAAACTGAGTCCAAAAGAGTACTTAGCTCTTAGCATGGTATGTAAAAGATGTCTAGGTTAGCTGGCTCAGTTATAGAAAAAAAAAATCCCTAAGGCATTCATTGAAATTAAGATAAAACTAATCATGCCAATTATATCCCTATTAGATTTCATTGTATAGACTCCATATGATCCTTAAAAATTTAATGGGTTTTTCCTGTTGCCCTGTGTAATTGAGTCAATTGGAAAAAGAGGACAGGTGTACAGACACTGTGTGTATTCGTGAGTGTGCGTGCGTGGCAAGAGCTGCAGAGTACAATACGAATTTAAACTGACACAACACTGGAAAAAAAACGAGGCTTGTCTAAAACCATCTTACTTCTTCAACAAATTTTAGGTGGAAAATAGAGAAAGAACAGCACAGAATCACCTGTTACATTTTTAAGTCTTAACATAGTACCTTTTTCTTTACTTACCAGAATGTTTTTGCAAACCTGGGAAGTTCTGCAGAACTTCAAATGCCTGCCTGTACAAACTCTTACTCAAGTATTTGTGCACTAGGGTATGTAACAGATTGTGTCGATTGACGATGTCCATTTTATCACAAGGCCACAATGGTGCATTTGTGGTCCACTCCGACTCTGTGGCAAATAACAGTGCAGTGTTATTTCTGTGAACTGAGACTGCTGGGTGCTGAGATTTTTGGCCATTAAGAATGTACTGTAAACTGCAGCATCACACAAATTTCAGATCTGCACAGAAAATGCACTTCTAGTTATTAATAATTCATTCCTTATGACAAATGCTCCTCTGATGGATTCTCTGAACCTTTATATTGTAAAATATTATTAAATATCACAGAAGTAAAATGGACTGTCAGTGGCATATATAAATATATAAGTATCTATGTACAGCTTTAAAACTGAGTAGCAAATTTTAGATCCTAATATTTATAGAATACATTCTATTCTTTATGCTTCTGAGTTTCTTCTCCTTTCAGCAGATCAGAATTCCAAAAAGGCAGAAACAATATGCCATTTAACTGCAGAAATATGGTGCTATTCTAAAGCAATTATATTAAATGAGGATACTGATAGGCATAAAGAAACAGTGCACTGACCCAAGCCTGAAATTTTTTGACACTGAATGTCCTCTGGCTCAAAGGAAGTCTACATGGGGCAGGGTCATTTTCCAAGCTGCACTCCGCCCTTATTAGAGCAGACTTTTGAGTAGAATGGTGTTGATACCAGACTACTGTGAAAACTTCTCTGAAAAATATTATCATATTATTTCTTATACATACCAAGACTACTACTAACCAGTAAGATGGATCACACTTGCTTTTGTTGTCTCAGAATTATTAACTTTATTTAGTAACACAGACCAGCTTGTATCTATTATCTGAAATTTGTCATAGAAGGGAACGGTTCAAATTTAAGTCAAAAGCTTACCTCTCAGTACCCTTGTTGCTCCATCCAAACTTCCACAATTAAGAAAGATTTCTGCAGCTTTATTAACAATCTGACATCTTGATGCTGACCTCCCTGCACCTATAAGCCCTTTCAAGAGTGTGAAATGTATCTGGAGCTCGTGCAGTTTATCCAAAACCTTTCTTCCCTAGTGTAAGAGGGAAAAGGGAAAGGGGGAAGGTCAGAGAAAGCAGTGGTGTCATCAGTGAACCAGGAGTGTATTTACACACAATACAGCAGATTTAACGTAGCAGTATAGGTTTACAGGCATACGTTCAGTTATCCAAACTGAGCCGGGGGAAGTCTAGCAAAACTTCTAAAGAAGGTTTTTTTTTTTATTATGTAGGCAAAAAACCTCGACCAACCCCTCGTTGAAGAGTTCCCAGCACACTATTCCCCATAATATTATTTATATTATATAATGTCCCTATACAGTATTTTTAATACACTTTGTAATTAATTTGTACTTGCTTAGTTAATTTTTTTACTTTTGATTCCATTCAGCACTACACAATCTGCAAAATTCTAAAAAGATCATACAGAGAGTTTTCTTTTTGCAGTAAAGCTCTAATTGTTAAACTGAAATTAGTACTCCAGCATAAACCAAAGCAAACACTGATAGTTGTATGCAGCAGGACAATAAACTGGAAGAAGTTGGGCCTATCTGGCCAACAGTGTAACAACCAACAACTTGGTTGATTGCCAAGATTTCAGGCTGATTTTTAGACTAGTTTCCTACAGAAGCTTCATCTTAACTTTCTGGTTGTCCTTTTCAGTCAAAACTGGAAGAAAGGTAGCAGTCTCAAAGATAATTAAGATCTGACCAATCTAAAATAGATGATGATGAAGTCAAGGTGGAATACCAAAACTATGTTGCCAGCAAGGCAAGGCCAGGCAGAATTCAGTACGTGTCCTGTCTGGCTGCACCTTGCTTGTCAAGCAACATGGACCAAGCTCCAAACTAGACGTGTTTCAGCTCTTGTTTAGGGGGTTCATCAATGAGGAAGCAGCTTATTAAATATTGTGGTTTTGTGTGAGCATGCATTATGGTGGCAGAGTAAGGGTCATGGAGGCAGAGGGAAAGGGAAGTGCAGGAGAACAGAGAAGCTGACAGAAAATGAAACTCACTTATTAACAAGCTCATGATTTGAAAATGCTTTATGCATATGTACATACATGCTGTGGACTGGCACGTGCTCAAAACTGGAGACTTTTGAAGCTCTACAGGTATCTGCAATTGTTTATCTCAGCATAACTCATAAAGTATCACTGCAGTTAGAATCTGAAGTGTGAAGAAACCATTCAACTGTAGATGTACGCAGAAGAAGGGAAAACTTATATACCAGAAAGACTTAGATGAAAGCAAAATAGAAACCTGAAAATCTAAGTGCAAACCAGAGAAAAAATATAAAATTTAGGAGGAACTGCATCTATTCCACCCTTCTGGCAAAAGGAGAGGCCACTGAGAAATCTTCTTTATAGGAAGATGGAAAGCATGCAGTTATAAGCAGAGAAATGATCTATAAAGGAAAGGCACTCAAAATCCAGTTATGGAATGAGATCCTTAATTGGACTAGAACCTCTGACCAATTCTCTGAAATATTAAAAGGCTGGAAAAAACTAAACGATAGTAAAGTCCTGCAAGACAGGAAACAGATGAAATAAGAAGTGGGTTAAATAACTGCCAAAGGAGCATTAATATTACAGGATTCTCTACAAGTACATATCCAGAAAGCAGTCTAGTGTTGCTTGAAGAGCTACCTCCACGGAAGACATATTCATGTTTCAAATCTGCCTGTTTTTTTCAAAGTACATCTGTTTTGTGAAATTTCCTTACCTCCTACAAAGAATATTCTCTTCAGGACCAAGGAGCATACATATTTCCCCCCTGAGAGCCACCAATCATCAAAGCTACACAATAAAAAAGGAGTTTGATGTTCACAAAAGAAAAATGATCTGAAAAGCATATCTAGAGTTTCACACAGTCCAGCACACTCATAAAATGACACAGGCAATGCCCTAAAGCCAAAATTAATGTAGGCAGAGCAGGAAGAGCAAATCCATCACTATTTTAATTTCTGGACCATGTTTTGGACAAAAGGCACACTATCAAGTAGATACTAGCCCCTAACCACAGGATTAGAGATTTTTCATATATATATATAATGGAGTGAAACTGGTTGGAGAGAGGTAGAAATGATAGATCCCTGAAGCAGAGATCAATTTGGGACCTGCCAGTTCTGATAAAAATCATTCAGAGCAGAGCATCATTCACATTCCCATATGGTCAGCACAGGTTGTCTACAAAGCTATTTGAGGATTTTGGTCAGCAGTCTGCTGAAAAGTGGGTTTGATACCTAACACAATATTCTCAAAGAAATAATGATCTTTTGCTCTAGACATGAAAAAAATCACAGTACTGAAAGCAGCATCTACTTTTGGTAACTCAGGCTGTACAAGAAAAACACTACACATGCCTTTGACAACTTGCGCCTCTGAAATTAGGACATGAAGATGAATCTCCTTGGAATATTAGGGGTTATGAAATCCAAATATCAGGATCACCCTTAAGAAGGATCTGGAAAACAGCTAAAATGTATGAAGGCACACAAACACTATATGCTGAAGAAGATAGCCAGAACTCAAGCCCAGCTAAACTCTTCAATGGGTATGTGAGCACTGTCACTCCTCAATGCCAAAAATTTAGATCACCTCTTCTATGGTTAGGACTACCTTAACTGTTCTAACTGCTAAGTTTTGTAGAACAAAAATACCTAAAAAAGTTCTAGTGCAGTATTATGTAAGTGCTAACGCAAAGACCCTCTCTCCTTCCCTTTGCTCTTAAACAGTACCACACTGTGCTGTAGCTTTACAGGGACCTGTTAAATTCAACAAGCTGAGGCTGTAAAATTAATGATTCATCAGAACAGGTGTACTGCCTAGTACTAGATTAGGCACCCCTATAAAATATCTCCTGTGACTTGGTTTGACCAAGAGCACAAAAGACCATTTAATTCCAAGGAACCAAAATGGGTTCCTTGATGGTAATTCACAAAAAAAAACCCAACCCAAAACTTCAAAAGACAAAAGGAAGAAAATGAGAGCATTTCCTTTTCTTCATAATAATTCATGCTAGAAATCACCTTGTATGGGATGAGGAACATCCCAGTACAGCATAATTATTAGCTGAAAGGATCAGGCCCAAGTTCAGAATTTGATCACCAAACAAAATACGCTCCAAAATCACTGGTGGTTTATATTATTTCTTATGCTGTCACTTGTCATGTTACATTGTATAAGAGATCCAGTCTGGTATCCACTGCTTCCTTCCAGGAAGAAAAAGATGAATTTAACATTGAAGCAGACCTTGCTACAGAGAAATTACAAGCAATACTGCATGAGGCCTAAGGAGTGTAAAACAGCCAGTCAAAAGTCTGGTCTCTTAGCCCTGGCCCTTTCTAATATCTGACAGCAAAGAAAGCATTGTAAAGGGTATTTCTTTGTGATGTCCAAGTTTTGCAAGATTTGCAGAATTCAGAAACTTAGATTCTATCAAAGAAAAGCACTTCCAGTGGCATTCTGAGGAACAAGCAGTTCAACAAGAGCAGCAGCAGCCTTGCTATGCTGCTTTTCTGTCTTTCTGGCCTTACCGATTCTTTTGAGGTCAGATGTAGAAGCACCAGTGCAGGAAACTGCTGAAACTTTTCTAAATATCCCTTGAGTTGTGAGGTCTCAAACTGCAGCATTATTGCCAGACAGAAGAAACAGACATTTCTGGGAAACAATCCCAACAGCACCTCACCTTAGACATCAGGAAGACTGCTCTCCTAATTCAGATTCAACCTCAGCTCAGAAAAATCACAAGCTGAACCTGAACAATCAAATTCCTAGGTTGCAAGACAAAGTCATGATGGGCTCCATAGAAGCTCACTGCTCAGAAAGGCACAGTGAAATGCTTTGATCCAGCTGGACAATTAAGAAGTACTAAGATGGCGAGGAGGCAGGTGGACCCATTCAGCTAGAGAAACACAGTTTAACACCTAGAAAAGAAATCACTATTTTTTTTTTCCTTCAAGTCAGGTTCCTATAGTCCAAGTATACCTTTGTCCACTGCAGTGCATTGTGATAAGAATACATTACACTTATTCCAGTCCTCCCAATGAAAAGCCTGTCTGCTTCATTAGGTTGTGAATTTTTCATTACTGGAAAGAAAACAAAAAGCATATTTTTTTTATTTTACATGTAAATGCAGTTTAAAAGAAATTAAACGCTTGAAAAACACAGTCATTGTAAAAATATCAAATCTGTGTTCTGAAATACTTGCCAATAAAAGCAGTAACTTCTTAACACTGGAAGTAGGGTAAGTAACTATAGTTTATTCAGACAGTATTTCATAGTAGTTTAGGTAATCTGTAAAATGCTTGGACATATAATGGTATAATTTATTATTTGTAAAAGGAAGCTTTACATTTTCTGCCAACATGAAGAAATTTTGGTAAATGTAGAACTGAGTAATTTACAAGTTTTTCTAAACATATTGTACAACCTCTTTGGTCTCAACTCATGCAGCTGTAGGAATATTTTTTGTGCCATTAGAAAATAAAGATTTTAAAATGTAGGGTTTATTTAATATTTATCTTCTATATGCAATTTCTATTTTTGTGTATGCTTTCTAATGCATTTAATATACTAGCAATGTAGTACATGTATGTAATTTATAAATAAAAAAATTGGGGGTGAGTGTTTAAAAATCTTTTACTGACAGAGATGCCTATCAGTTTGGAGACCACTGCTCTAGGGAAGGCAGACTAAGTTCCAAGCTCTGCCAGAATATTCTCTCTGTGTCACAAGTGGAAGCTGTGATAGCTGTTTGGTAGTATAAAAGCCTGTGGTCAGAAAGGTCATGTCACATACCTGAAATAAGTGTTCATCATGTTTTAGTAGTTAATACAGGATGAAAAATATCTGGGTCATCCCTTATAAAATGCTTAAATATCCCACTGACACTTCACTGAGCCTCAGTAATTTATGAGCTTATCAGGAAGAATGATATAGATATGCAAATGAAGGGGCACAGGGAGGAAAGGAGCAGTTAGAAGGTGTTTTGCGGACCCAGCACTCGGAGAAGCTCTTGGTTCTTTAGAGAATAATTCTAAAAATCCAAATTACTAAGGAAAAAAAAAAGGTATAAATTATGTATATGATGTAACCCTGTTCAAGGTGTTTTAAAATACACGACTATATATATATATATATATAGACAACTCTAAAGTTTATTCACGACAATATTTAAATACATTTGCCTTTGTCCTGAGTATAGGCCATTCTTACTATAAGACCACAAATTCTGAGTTCTCTTCTTGATTCCACAAAGCTCAAGTGTTCCTCCTTCAGAATTTTCTTTTGACTTTAGGTGTAAGCACTATGGATTTTACTTCTAGTAGAAAATGGCTTCTATTGAACATTACAGCTGATTGCATTTGCAACTCAAGAAATTCTGAACATTGTAGCATAAAATTAACTAATAATCATAAAACTATACAAAATAATTTTTTATCTCTTTTAAAACTCTACAAAGAATAGGGATGAACAAAAACCATTTCTTGTATCTTAATTTTACCTGCATCAGCAAAATCACAGAAAGGAACTTCTGGTCTGCCTGACTCAGAATCTTTGATTAGTATTTCAGCGATTGATAAAAATAATTTCTGAAAATCCTCAAAACATTCACATCCAGTTCTTGCATTAAGATACAGAGTTCCCAGTTTGCTCCAATCCCTTTTTTCCATGCAATGCTGTGAAGAGGGCAAGGGATAAAGATAAGCAAACCTGCTTCCAGAACACCAAAGAGAAAATATATTGAAATTTGAGAGATACACTTGGGGTAGACTTAAGGCAGAAAAAAGACAGAGATGAAATGCTACTGCCAAGAACCTTCATGCTTATATGGCACAGCTACATGTTGCTCAACTTGCATGGGCTGCTAATTACTTCTGTCTCTCAAGAAATGTAATTTTTTTTTCATGTCATGACCCCAACTGGGGAAGTTCATAACTTATGCATCATATTTAAGAACTAGCACTCATCCAGTATTTACTATCCTTTTTTTTTTTTTTTTTGACATGATGCATACCAGATTTATGGTTATTTTCTATATGAGTTAGTTGTTTGCTTGCCAGATCACTTAGTAACTTCGGTGTTACAGCAGTAAAAGAAGGTTCTTCCCTCCTCATATTTCAGTGTCTGGATCTGAGCACTATGTGTGATAATATGTAAACTATAACTGAGCATAGTAAGTAATTTGATCTTGAATATGAAACACACAAGTGTCCAACTAAAGAATGTTTTATATTATTTTCTTATTCTTTAAAATTCCAGCTTAGTGTTGTCAATTGCAGCCTTTTACAATTGTGTGTTTTTATACTAGAGGTGAATTCTATCTGCTAAATAAAACAAACAAAATTTTGGTGAGGAATAATGTACCACTACCAACTACAAGCACAACAAATGTAAGGCACAGGAAATAATTGCCTAAAGTTGTAAAATCTTTGAATTAGATGCAAACCCAAGACAGAAACTACAAGTATGTAAACTAAAATACTGACATCACAGAAAACCCAGTTTTCCCTTGCATGTTAAGCCCTCCCATCATGGCTTTGCATAAAAGCATTTGATCACAAGCTCAATATACTCAATAATAAAGCCCGCTAATTTAGAAAGGTGTAGAAATAGTTATTTCTTGTACGGTTAAAAGAAGGCATAGTTTAAGTATTCCAACAAGTTTGAAGAATGCACATACTGTACCTGAATTTCATCCGCTGCCAAGTTGAAATCAAAAAGCCAGTCCTTTTCAAAATTGTGTCTTTCCTTAAATCTTCCATATGAAAAAAATATTAATACTTAATTTTAACACACCCTATTGAACTGAACTATGCACTAGCAGAAGGTAAACAACAAAAGATGATATATGAACAATAAACTGATCTGGTTTTTGATTCTGTTTACTTCATATCATGCAAACTGCACACTGAAAACACTCACAATCTTGCCAAGGGAAGCCAGTAAAAGTATTAAACAATTGAGCAGAGCTAGTTTCATAGAATATATTCCCTTGTCTCAGTTGACACATAACTGAAAAGGTTGTAACTGACATAAAATGACAAGTACAAGTCACCTTCAAATACCTAGGGCATTATTCTGATGCCACCACTGAAACGATGGATACACCTATCTAGTGTGATGCTACCACACAGAGATGCATAACCTACACAGGAACATGCTAACACATGTAACTGAAGCAGCACAGGTGCTCAGGCTTCATAGACACAGACCATTTCTCACCTTCAGCTGAACTCACATACACACTGAGGCAACCTGGAAGCAGTCATTACTTTGTGGATCATATTCCCGATATAAAAAGTGATTAAAGTGACCTCCAGCATTTGTGGTAAAACACAGAGATCCGTGGCTGAAAGTACTCTATGGGAAAAGTATGCAAAAGCAGCATATAATTTCTAGAGTTCTTTCAGGTGGAAGAGTGGTGGCTTGTTTTCAGACAGCAGATGCTGTGTATTTGGTTTCCTCCAAGAAGCAAAGGTATGTTTATGAATCACAAATTTAGTTTCTCAGCTTGCGTGTGTGTGTATGATGCAGATGATACAAAAAAGAAAAAGGATCACAATCTTGTTGAAGCGATGGGGAGGTATCAACAGCTTTGGAACAGATTTGACATTTTGCCCAGCATAATCCAGCAGTGCTTAAATATGATCCTCCTCCCTAGCAGTGTTGGCACAAGTGTTTATCTAGTCACACCATAAAGGAAACTAGAAACTACTTCAGATTGTAACTAATCCTCGTATTGTCTAGATGGGTTATTTTTTTGCAGAAGTTCTGTTTGCTTACGTGGGCATAAATGATATATTAAGCCACGACATTTCAAATTTGACTAGTTATATAAACCTGCAGCACAGCAGGGAGCAGGTTGTACAATGATGGTTGATATGGAAAAAACTAATAAATGTGGTCAGAATCTATATTTTGACTTAACAACCCTCGATCTCTGAAGCACAGTAGATTGACACCACTTTAAACACAATTAGGCATGATACAACAGTATTTTAATTCAAGACGTCTTTTAAAGGCTTTGCATAAATTTATAAAAATAGAATCTGAAGAAGGAACTAAACAGAGATAATGAGAATAACAGCTCTTTAAAGACATACCTGGATTTTATGTTCAAAACAACACTTATTTCCCAACTGGAAACTTGCAATTGGTGAAGTAACTTAATAATATAGTCAAAATGATCTAACTCAAGGAACATACCAGCATCAATGAGCTGTAATATCAAAAAGAGTAAGAAAAGTAAACATACAAAAAACTTGTTATCTCTTAATGCATTTTCAGAGGTTAAGTGGCAAACAACATTGGGAAAAACACATCACAGTGAATCTTAGTCAAAAAAGAATGGATTAAATAAAAACCAGTACAACAAATTCAGCTACTCACAATAACACTTTTAATATTATTTCAGTCTATTTTTTTTAAATAATATGTTTGAGCTTTAAAATAGGGAAAGTATTTCAGAAATTCCAACAAGCAGCAGTAGTACAAACTCATACCTTACAAAAGGTACGGATTAATGTAGGCACAGCATCTGTTAAATTCAAAGAAGCCACTTGCTCAAAAACTTTCAGAAGAACATCTTTAGTTGGCTAATTTAGAAAAAAAAAAGAAAAAAGCACCATCAGTTTTGCTGTTCAATAACAAAGCTTAGAGATTTTATAATGGGAACTTTTGAACTGCTCCCCTCACCCAAGATATGAGTACCAGAGTAAAACCAAACTAATTAATACAACTGGCATAATACTCAAACTTGGAGTTTGGAGAAATTATGGAACAAAGATTTAAAAATATTCCAAAAACACCTACCAGTGTCTTGATTTCTACTGTTACATTCAATATCCAAAATACTTCCTGCAACAAACAGTTCTTGAGCAGAGAAACAAGAAGATCATTCAACACTTGAAAAGCAAAATCCACACCAGGAAAAACTTCTCTGTAATACCGCAAAAATATTTGAGCTGAAAAAGCAATTAGGTTACTTTCACTTTGGGGTAACTGATGTTAACTATTTAAGCAAGTTATTCCCTTACATTTTAAACACAGTGTAACACCCCTTAATTATCCAAGATATTATGGGACAGGGATATGGAGAAAAATGTGTGAAAGGATCCAGTTTGAATACAGTGTTAACCTGACTAGACTCAGACTGACTATTCTGAAATACCTCATATCATTGAAATGAGCACTGTAAGCCCTGTAGATTTCAAGAGAGCTTAGCTGATTTGGTGCAGCACAAGAAAAATGCACAAAACCAGGTCAGATTTAGTATGTACGTCAAAGGCAGTAAGGCCTTTCCAGATATGAAGCTCTAGAAAGTGAAGTGCAGTGTTATGATGGATGGTTTTACAACCTGTTGCACAGCTAGCTTTGCTTGATAGACACGTATCATAGCTTGGCTGGTATAGTGTTACCCACATTAAAACACCCAATATTTTAATGTGGGAACAATATAGCACAGGGTGCCACTGAGTCCTCTGTTCACCTTCTGCCACGCTCTTTGAGAAGCTCTCAAAAACTTAAGACTGCTCAAGACAGGTAGAAAAGGAATCACTGTCCGGAGTGAACAAATTCCAAACCAAAACAAAGCCCTTTCTGACTGAACTCAAAACCTCTGATGGATCTGCATCAACTGCAGTCCTTAAAATGGGTTAATCATAATTGCTTGCATACATGGTAATGTGTAAGGACTAAACTAAAGCTGTTTGGGTGCAGTAGCAACACTTCATTTTAAGAGCTTCATTCTAAAGTTTTTGGGTTTGTGATGTTTGGCTGGTGTCTTCAGAAGCACCTTAACAAAATCTGGGTTCTGTTAAACCTCCCTCCGACCCCAGTTATGCATTTCTACTCTCAAATCTAGTTACAGTCAGGCTAAGTGGAAGTAAGTTTCTAACAACCTCCTGAGATAACTGTATATTTAAATTCCTAGCCTCATTGGGAAATTTAAACATGAAAATGCAAGGATTGAACATAATCATTTGAAATAGGAACTTCTTATTCACTGTTGAAGTGGTAACCATTTCTCTCTCGACAACCTATTTTATTTGCTTTAAATAAGCTAAGTATCAAAGATACATCAACAGCTACTTACTCTACCCTACCTGCACGTTTTAGGAGGCCTGGTTCATTGATATTAATGTATGTCCTAAGAATTGCCATGCATATCTAGGAACATAAAAAAAAACAAACAAGCAAAAAAAACTATAGCGAAATGTTACCTCAGTTTATGCCAAACAAAAGAAATATCCACAAACATGACTTCAATTATGAAATGACCTATACAGTGAAAATGCAGTTACTTCAAGATTAGTATTAATGTGGCCGACTGTAAACAAATAAAGGGAAGTAAAAAGGTTGAAGTGAAATGTGGTAAGAAAAATTACATAGATCATACCAACTAAGAAGTCAGAAAATCATCCAGATCTGATGATTACACTGATAATCATAAAACTGATTATCACAAACAATCACTTATAAGGATATAGAACTTCATCTAATGAACCATTTCACCCCACATCCATTTAATTAAAAAAAAAAAAAGTCCAAGTGAGTTATTTGGTATTGGAACATTCTTTTCTTAACATTTTAATCTGTCAGCTTTGTGATACTTACACATTTTGCTCTATCTCTGCAGATGAAGAAAAAAAGACTACTGTGTTTAAATATTTGAATTCCAAGTTAGGGAAACCGCTCCCCCCACCCTTTCAGATATCCTTTGTCACTTCTGGAACATTAGTCTTTCTGCACAACAATGTAAATAGGCCATATTTAATACTACTTTGTCAAATAATGAAAAATCAAGAGACAGAGAACGCCCTAAATTCGTAGTCACGTTATTAGAAAATTGAGTCAGGTTTATTTTTACATGCAACTTAAAAATTACACAGGATCTGCTCATGGAGTTTGTTACACAGCAAATGAATTATCATCAAGGCTAAAGATACTGGCTTGTGGCCAATATATCTTTCTTTTTTCAAAACCATTAACCTGTTCAGATCATCAAGCTCAAGAACACAAAAACTGTACGTCTAAGTATGTAAAATAGAAATCTTATTATTTTTACTTTGAAACAGTACCATAATGTTACTGAACTATAGTCCAAGATACACCTTTCAAAATCATGTCAAATTTTTGATCATTAATATATGTGAAGTGTGACTTGACAATGGATTAACTAATTTAATCCAAATCTATAATCCCAGGCGGTTGAGGGCATTTCCAAAACAAACGTTCACACGTTCTTATAGTATGGAAATGAGTTTGCTTTCTTTTGGAATCTGTTTTTCTTCTTTCTTGGACTGACTCACAAAAAAAGCCAAGATTGCATCTGGAGCTCTGACTGTTCCAAGTATTAGTGAAATTGCCTGGAAAACCCACTTGAAGTAGTATTTAATCATGGGACATGTTACATGACATTAGTAAAAGAAACTAAACGTGTTACTCCTTTACAGCTTCTAGAAGGCTTCAGTTGATTTAGCTGTTTCAATTTTAAAAGATATAACTGCACCTACAGACCATATAAAAATCTGAGAATCTCTAAATTTTGAGTTAACTGTAATAGATTTTGAATGAAGGTACACAAAAGAGATGATTCCTATTTTCAAAAAGGTAGGATAAATTGCACTCTTCTATCACCTATCACTTGATTCCATGACTTGTTCAACATGACAATTTAATAAAAAACATAATAAAGGACTGTGTATCTTAAACAAGAAACCAGCTGTAAAACACAGGAATTTACGAAATCCTTCAGCATCTTCCAGTCAGTGTACACTCTGATGTTTAATAAGGGAGAAAACCTCATGCTGCAGCCTTTTTCTCAGTGAGATCAAACCCATGATCCTTTTACAGGCAATTCTGTGTATGAACCCTGTGTAATCTTGAAGATGCACACGCCCTATTAAACGTGGCTGAGAATGACCAACAAGTTCAAAAGTCATTTAAAGGCTGTTAGAGACAGTAACAGAAGGACAGTGTAAAGTCTAATTTCGTTAGGAATCCAGATTAAAAAAAACAAAACCAAACCCCCACCACAACAGAAGGGTATACTCAAGGCCCCAAAGTTGCAAGACAACAGTAATGAAGACAGAAATCTTACTATTTTATATTCTGTTCGCTTTCAGTTAGAGGTTCATGCGATCAAAGAAAAAGAAAGTACGAAGCCATGAAAAGTAATCCTTTCTTTAGTGGATATGAGTCAAAATAAAAGAGTAAGGTGCACAAAGCTAAAATAAAATCAGAGAAATACAGCTTGCATAAAGACATGTTTTCAAACCACTTATTTAACTGTGCAATTATCATCTGTGCTACACTCTAAAGTGCCATTTGAGCAAAACAATTTACTGTATTAAGCCCACTGGCTCTTGCCCTTTCACTGTGCACCGCTGAGAAGAGTCCAGCCTCATCTTCTTTACCCTCTCTTCATCAGACACTGATACATATTGTTAAGATGTGCCCTCAGGGAGTATTTAAAACACAGTCTTAACAGTTTTGTTTATTTTGCCTATTAAAGGCATCTTAAAAAAAATCAAAACCAAAAATAGTAATTTATACAACTTGCTGAGCAAAAGAGTATGCTGATTTTCAAAATACATGATGTTTTTATAAATTAAATCACTGCTGTGTTGTGTGATCAATCACAAAGTGTTAAATACTAGGAAGTTATGCCTTAAAGCATCAACCATTTACCTAATGAAAAGGAAAGAATATCCATTATGGAGAAGGGTACTTAAAATTCTGGTAGCAATCATCACTGGAAACAAAGCAATTAGCAAGCGGACTACCAGTCTGCATAGCAGTTCCTGGAGAGATGTATTTCCTTCATATATGACTTGATGACTTCGTTATTTCTTTACCTGTTTTCCATTGATGTACTTTGGTGCCACCATGAGGTGCTTGGCCTATTATCATTTTGAAATGGATAGGTCTATAAATATACAAATAAATATGCAAACAAACAAACCTCAAAGTTTACTTTCAGACCACCAGTAAAGTCTGGCTAGGTTTGGTGGGTAGAACGGTAAAAGTGTGCTGGACTGCTGCACCACCAGTAAAATCAAATTTTTAATAGTTTCAGGCAAATAATTCTTTAGGGTGCCTGTATATAATGAGGCATTACAGACCACGATAATTTATATAAACTAGCTGAAAATTACTAATATTTACTACAGCCTGCCGAAGATACTTCACAACTGAGGAAAAGGGAAGCTGTCCCATACAAAACTAGTCTCAAATTATCTTACTATTTTTAAGAGGTAATGTAAATTTTCAAAGGGTTTACAAAGCACTAGCAAAAATTAAAAAAGCAGCTTTTTCCAGACATAGAAAGGAATATAGAAAACATCAAGAAAAATAAAACTGAATTACACTAATGTATCTTAAAAATTCTGACGTAGAAGATGGATAAGCTTCTTTAGATGTTTCTTGTTTTTAGAAATTATGTCTAACAGGTTCACTACACATTATTTTTTACATTTTGATTCTGAAATGTCATACTGACACTAATGATAAAACTGCACTCATACCAAGAAGATGGTAGATAAGAAATATATCTTGTAAGATCTGATGAGGACAAGTTAAGGCATTTTTCTTTGTTTATTTGTTTTGACATTTTTGTTTGCTTCCAAGTGACTTACAAAACCACCTGAGTCTTGGTTTCATACAGCCAATTCTGAAATCTTATTACATGACTGCACAATTGGCTTGTCTTGCACTGTTCTTGGAAGTATTACAGACTCACAATGTCTCTGTTAAATGGTTTGAAAACACATCTACTTTGCCCATCACTGGAAAACTAGTTTTGCTTGTAATTATTATGCGAATTGCCGCTCCATTTAAGGAGATTACAGCATCTTTAAACAAACATGCCCATACTGCACAAAGCGTGCAGGAAGTCAAATACCATAGATAGCTTTTGACTTTAACAATACACACACAGTCTCTGCAAAGGTTTGCTGAAAGTCTCTGATGCTCAGGACAGAAATGTCTCAGAATCTATGCATTCTACTACTCTATATTTGCACAGCCTAATTCTTGCTCTTTTGCTGATGCCTGTTCTCCTAAAAAGTCTGCTAGTTCAAAATTGTACCATGCTTTAAAGAAACAACTTAAGAGACCCTGAGAGAAAGATTTTCTGGACATTTCTTTCATCCATCGATCTCTGAAGTTTACTTCCTTTCCATACATAAATAAACAAAGGAGAGGATCTTTTGCATTTAAAGTGTTCACACTTACAACCTGTTCCTGACTTCAATAAATCTTGTTACCTTTTCATCCCCTTGTTCAGGAACATGACAGAACCGACATCTTGCTCTTGCACACCCACGTGAAGTCATGAAATAGTATCTGCAGTATTTACGGGGCAAGTCAAGTGCATCGAGGATCTGCTGGACTGAATGAGAAGCCTGAAATAAAATAAAATTGCAACAAGCTGAAGAGACCAAATAAGTAGTACTTTTTGAAAGCAAACATGCTCTTTTTTTTTTTTTTTTTTTTTTAGAATTTCAAAATAACTACAAATTATAAAGAAAAGCAAAAAATATGGGATATCTATAATTAAAGCTCTGAAACAATCCTCTATATTGTCCTCGCAGCATTTTAAAGGGGACAAAGATCAATTTCTTGTCATGTTGTGTTAGTGTCTAACGCAATAAAAGCCTGCTTGAAGACCACAGACAAGGAGAATGCAAGAACTGATAAATGAGATGGACAACGAGCAGAGGGGAAGAAGAAAGAGAAAGGTGACAAGCTACTGCATGGCCCTGAGAAGAGGTTTGAGAATTCTGGGGCATCGATGTCCTTTACCCTTTTTCAGTGCCCAGCATGATGGATAAAGCAGGCTGCCTTAAACATGTGAAACCTTGCCTGCTGTTCAGTTCTACAGAAAACGATAAAAGCAATAAGCACTTTTAAATCTTGCTTAAGCTGAAAGTAAAAATAAGGAAAGTGAACAGCTGTCCCATCATCACTGATTCTGTTCTCAGAAACTGCATTTACTCAGGGACAGTATCTTTAAAGGTGTAGAAACATAAATTTACATGGATTCACAATTTCTGACTCGATATATGGAGAACTGTCTGAATATCCCTAAGAAATGTAGTGCCAAAGGATCAGAAATCAAAGATTTAATAACTCACAGGTGCATTTTTCTCCATCCTCCATGGCTCAAAATCTCCGTAATTCTTCAACGGCTGTAAAGGACTTTTTTCTGAAGGTTTGTAACCTAAAAATTAGGATGAGGGCAATAAATGGATCACATAATAAAAACGAATCATAGCAAACCCACTCCAATTTATCATATTTTCCTTTACATTTATAGTTCCTTCAAGTCACAGCACTGATTAATGGAAATTTGATTAATACAGTCTAAAGCCAGTAATCTGAGTTACAGTTTTCTGAATTATCCTAAAAGTGAGACTTTACATAAACTTTAAGAGTAAGCACATTTAATTTAAAAACTTCACTACTTTATCCAAGATTCCCAGTGTCTAACTTACAGAGATAAGAAACGAAATAAAAATATCCAGAAGTTTAAATTTCAAAAGGAAAAATAACTCACCCACTTTATCAGTAATCTTTGTGTTCCAATATCACTAGCCATAAATTTAAACTGTTTTTTTCAGAATTGAAAGAAAACCTTTCATATTCTTATGTCTTAAGCAGTGCAGTAGCAAGCTGAAGCCCAATGTAAATTACTGGTTTCTTTACCACGAAACTTCGTTTTATAACTTTAATGAAAAATGAATAATGTTAATGGAAGATAAAAGTTCAAATTTTCAACTCCATATCTAAAGAGAAATAAGAGCTTCTGAAAGCCCTGCTTTCTAGGGTTCCCATCTGGCCTCTCCAAAGGACTGGGTGTTGAAAACGCAGGGTGCTTGCCCTTTCTGACAAACTATGGTTACTAAAGAGCATGAAATAATGAATGTTCTACTAGAGATTCGCACTAGGCACATGGTTCTTATTCTGTACATCTTTCCTCACAGAGAGGGCTATCCCAGGATAGGAAGGAGAAACCTAAGGTAGAACAATTAAATATTTAATGTTACATATTATCACAGTTGCAAAACTTTGTGCAGTGACAGTGGGCAATTTGATAAATTCGGGTTTGGATACATTTAGTGACAAGACACACTGAGAAAACAGCCAACCACTAACTGCAGAAAAACACACTTGGAACTTGATCTCAGAAGTCTTTCCTACAGATTCTTGCCATCCCCAAAGCAAAGAGTTTCTGACCAGGTCTCTTCTAGAGTCTGTACTCTCCCTGCTGACTGTAGGTCAAACTTGTAGGGAAGCGGGTACTATAGTGATACAGTCAATCCTGCCTGCAGTTCTGGGAATAAATGGCTGTTTTTCCCTGTCCCAGCACAGAAACTCTTGCTTTGGCAACTGTTTCGAATGATTTTAAGAAAGAAGATTTAGAAGAACTCTTCAGAAGATGTATACATTTTTAAGACCAAAGACACAAGCAGTTTCAAACAACTGAGTCTGAAGAAGTATTTCACATTTGCTTTTTACAGCATCTGTTTCTTGCACTTCCTGAAAATATTGTTAAAGGACATGATGATAAAATCACTCTACAAGCTCAGACTTGCAGCACAATTTGAAACTAAGCAAGAATCTCTGTCAGTGATCTTAATTCAGGAAATCCATGTTTATAAATATCTGTATTAATCAATAATTCTAAAAACATTAATTCCCAAAGCAGCCGTTGCAAAGAAACAGAATACAGTACCCATCCATAAGTAATCAATTCCTGATTTTCTCTATCTTGTATGCCATGCATTTATGTAAGGCTAAATGTCAGATCTGTTATGTGCAGTGACTACAGTTCCATTACATTATGATTTCCCTGGTGGCAGAGACACTGAAGAGGTATCTGTCCCAGGTGTGAAATGCACTGAAGTGCTCTTTAGTAAATCTACATAATTTCCTTGATCCAGCCTAGCAAATGCCTCACAAACATTTGAATTGGCATAAACAACAAAGTTCTGACCTTCAGTAAAGCAGGTAAATCACTTTAGCAAGTTATGTTAACAACAACCAACCAAGATGATCTGCAGTCATGCTCTCTGACCACAGAGAAAAACAAGTTACTTGCTGATGACATGGCTCAAACATAATGTGTCAAACTACTAAGAATGTAGACACCGCTGCACCATTAAAGTATCTGAGAACCATGAATGGCAAGATAGAATGACTGCTACTTGACCCTACCAATTTAGAATTCTGCTAAAAAAACAAACCAGACCCCCTCACTAACTTATCATATGAGAGCTTGCAGTTTTGCTTTTATATATGCAAACTAAAATTCCAGCCAACACCTTCAGGAAATGAAGACTATCTGTAAGATTTTATAGGTAAATAAAGCTCGTGAAAGAATAAATTCTGGAGAGTTCACCAATAAAGCATACAATACCATTTGTCCAGGATTTCATCACTGTAGCTTCATTGAAGATATTTCCTTTCGGGTCATTCAGTGGTGATCCTGATAGCAATTCACAGTTCACAAGATCTTTGTATTTACAGTCACTGTTAAGTATTAAAAAAAAATTAAAAATTCTTTAACTAAGCAAACAGGTGTTCTCTCATATACTGTATGCCTAAAAAGAGGGATTAAGGGTATAAAACATGAGAATTTCTTTCACAATTTACAATACACTTCAAAACTTGCTGTAAATTAAAAAAGCTAGCAGTCCCAGCAACTTGACTTCCACTACTCACATTGTCTGGTCCAATTTGATTATCATCTTAGCTCAGATTGCTCTGTCCTAAAGCATAACCACATGAAATTCAATAAATAAGTAGAAAAGGCATCTGTAAACCACTTTCGAGTTTTGGGTGTTTTTTTCCCACTATGCTGAAAGGAAGACTGAGATGATTTCTGTCATCTCTGAAGAAGCATCTACTTTACCATAGTCTCTTATGTAATATCTGCCAAAGGAGTAAACCACAAAGCTTCTCAAATTACATTTGAAGAGCCAACTGTTTTCTTTCTAAAATCCAATTCTAATGGGCATAAGATACAGGTGATTTCAAAGTGAACTCCAATTCAGGACTGTTCTTTAACTAACCCAAATATGTTCATTCAAGATAATTAAAACTACTAAAATGTGATGTTTTCAAAAATAACCTAAAAATATTGTTAGCCAAATACTTGGTATTCTCTTTCTTCTTTGGAAACAAAGCCACGGGAAAAAAACTCATCCCCTTTCATGAGATCTTCCTCCCCTCCCCCTTTCAATTAAGAATCCTGGTCCAGTACAAAGAACACTTCAACCTGCTTGCCCTCTGGAGACAGAAGCAGCGTTGCTGTCCCCTATGAGGGGCACATTCTAGCTATTTCGTACTTCTCACAGCCAGGATAATTCAAACTGTTCCTAAAGTGCTGGCTGTTTTCAATACAATTTGAAATGAAAATACTGTGGCAGAGAAGAAAAAATTCTATCTAATAAATCCAAATTTTTCAAGATCAATCTTTATTTTTTAAATGCATTGGGTTGGTTTCTGGAGGGAAAAAAATCTGCAAATTTAGTTACTCAGAAATTTCAAGTTACTACGTAAAAATTTTTTTATATTTCCTCAGATCTGATAACAGAATTTTCATAGTAACTTACCTTCAGGATAACAATCTCAGATCTCTTTTTAATCTAGACATGAAATGACACACAGTTTTGCCAGGGACTGTAAACTAGATAGCTCTGCAGTCAATTTATTTTTTAAGTAACAGCATCACTAGAGGTGGAGTTTGCTAAATAAGAACAGCAACTCTGTTTTCTTCTCCATGAAACTTTGCAATGGTAACATTTTTGGGTAAAACTAGAGAAAATAGTTTGACTCCAAATGAAGGTCTCTTCTTTAACCACATAGAGTGCTGCACTTCAACTAAAGTAGTGAAGTAATGCAGAATCACTTGCCCAAACATATTTTAATCAGCATAATCTATTTATTCTATAGCATAAAGAAGGTAAATTTAAACAGTATTTTACCAGGAGGAAGAGTTTGGAGCTCTCTAGTGGATTAATGAAAACACACGGTATTCTCCATTAACAGACTCCTGACACACCTCACACCTCTCACAGATTGTGACTGGTGTTGGAAAAAAAAACAGTACTCTTCTATGTCACCTAAGGTTTCTCGATTATTTTGAAAATTACTCTGTGTCCTGGTTCTGGTCAGGACAGGGTTAATTTTTGCAGTAGAAAAACGGAATTAAATACTGATGGTGTCCTGGTAAAAACATCATGTTTTGTTTGTACAGTAACTGGGGAACACACAGGTTACATGAAGGACACATTATATATACCTTTTTTCAGCTTCACTCTTTTTTTCTTGTTTAACATCAGGCACTCCATCTGCAAACTTGAACTGTGGAGATATCTAAAGGTTATTTTCAGGTACAGCCAAGCACTACTAAGCCTGTTATGATTTACTCTACACACTTAAAACTGTTAGTGGTGGTTGAAAGGTGTGATAATATAGCCTTGACTGTAGAAACTGTAATTTGGATTGTAGGGTTACTCTTACAACTTATTTTAATAGGGACATATTGCCATTATGCTCTCAATCTTTACAACAGTGATTGTTAATTGGAAAAAAAGGCTATGTGACCGTCTTGACTTCTCTGCTCCCATTGATAATCCCAGAAATTTTTAGGCCTACTGCCCAATTTTAACTGCACCTGACAGATGTGTAGAAACCCACAAAGGCACTCCATCGAGTTTGATGAAATTTAAAGCTGTACCAGAGAAGAATTTAAGGCTTTTGCTCAGCTGGGTACCACACTGTATAGTTAAAAATTTCCCAATGATATGGAGAAAATAGCGCCAAATATATTTGGGGGCAAGAATCTGAAAGGACTAATAAAGAACAAAGTCATGGAATCCTGGCTTTGTTTTGTTTGTTATTCATGGAAGTAACTGGAACTTCCCAGTCTATCACAAATTTATGACAGTCAAAGAATCAGAGATAGATGTGCTCTCATGGGATTTCCAAACTTCATTTTAGCAGTTCCCCAAATGTTTATAGCACTTCCTCCATGGTTAGTTTTTGCCCTTCTCACAGGATATTCAATTGCAAAAGCCATCAAAAAAGCAAAATACAAAAATCACCCCAAACAGTAGAGCACTTGCAACAAGAGTTCTGCCATTGCATTCCCTGCCCAAGTTGGCACAGATAGTTTTCTGTCCACATGCAGAACAGGTTCAGGGCTTAGCAAGTATTCTGTGGCCTAAGTTTGGTTAAGTCAGAGGTTTTGCTGAGATTATTTGCACGTAATAATTGTGTCCAACACAGCACAGAAAGGCAAACAGTAGGACACTGGTTTTATAAAGACAACACTATGAAGCAGCCCAGCTGGGACTGACCTGTCAATACTGTAACAAGCACTACACCTTCAGCAAACTGTACTATTTGACAGACCTTTTTAGTTTCTCTAAGAGATCAGGGAACAAAGTGGCACTGTTCACTTTGTGAATCAGATGTTAGCAGCCCAAATTCCATTTGCTGAAGTAAATGTGTCTATTCTTCCAAATAATGATTTTGAAAAGGAGATCGATTCTCTGCTGTTTGATTAACTCCTTAATTACTTACCAATTTTTAACCACGTGAATTTTAAGTTTAATTTACCCAGTTAAAACCATTATCCTACTCTTGAAGCAGTGGAAAACAGTAAATGCTCTCAGCAGCTATGTCTGAGCAGCAGAGAGATGAAAATTCCAATCCCTTATTAAAGAAGTAAACACTATAAAACTTCAGCAAGTATTACAAGACCTAGACTTATTATTTAGAAGGGGGAGGACAGAGAGACTAGAAAGGTCAGACAAAGTCAGTGAGCATGAAAATGGCTTAACATTCCCTCTGAACTGCCAGGAAGTCAGTATGTTAATGTAATGGCCCTTCTGCCCACGTAATGAGGCACAGAAGGATCCTCCTTGGAATCATGATGGCTGTGCAGCTCCCCAGCTTTCCAATGCCACGCCATCCTTCAGAGATTGTGGGGGGAGAAGCATTTACAAGCAACTTTTAAAACTCGGTATGATGTGTAAAAATGTCACAGTAGTAGTAGTACTCTCAGGTGTTCACTAAAAGAGTAATTTTCATACCGTTGGTGGTACACCATTAAAAACTGATACAAGAATATCCTGTTTCATTTCAAATGTGAAGATGAATTATTACAACAACAAAAAAATCAAGTTAAGCGAAAATTACATTGTCAATTGCACAGAAATCTATGAAATGCTAATATTCTTTTTATTCCAGGAAATTAAAAAATTTTGTTGATAAAACAGCATTAGTAATTGAAATTATCCAATGGTGTGGACTGTAATTTCTTAAGACATTTAAGGAGAGAAAGCATTATTTCTCAGTACCTTTTCATTCGCATCAAAACTCTTCAAAAGTTCATCCAGTTCACTTGGTTGCCCATCTTTAAGAAAGTCCTCAGTAACATCTCCCAAAGGACTGCTTCCCCTGGAGGAGTTGTGGGTTTTAATATCTTCAGCTGAAAATGTATAAACACATTGCTTTGTGTTTCCCATGCTAAATATTACAAAGTCTCAATATTAATGACATTTAAGAACTCCTAGGACTTCCTAAGTGTGAAATTTATAAGGAAAAATTCTTCATTTTTAAGGCAGGAACCATTTCAAATAAATATTAAGCTGAATCTGCAATTAAAATTCTATCCAGGCTGTATGTACTGTAATGGTCCCTGCAGAACAGTAAAACAGGTTTATTTATAGAATACTGAATTCGGTTTTTCAGAAATAAATTCAGTTAAGCTTTTTTATTAAAACCCAGACAAAGATATGTGTGGTAATTTGCTACGCAAAAGACTTGCCTTTGCTAGAAAAGGGTATAAGTTAATTGTAATGACACAATATTCTGAGAAACTCCAAATTCCTCTAATACAGTAAACTCAGTAAGAATTCAGTGTCAGGAAATTTCACCACCTTTTGCAGATTCCACAGGAAATTAATAAAACACCTGACTGCAACCTCCTGAAGCAGCTGTTGATGTACAATAGAAAAGTTCTGCATAACAAAGAAATTCACATGAATTAAAGTTCGACTGCACTGCGTTGTCCAGATGCAGGAAGAAAGAATCAGATTAATATTGGAAAGGCACCTGTCTTATAGTGACTGATCTCGGTATGATCACCAGTACAAGACACACATCTGGCAAAAGACAATGTACGTAAGATTTCCACTTAAAAAGTGAAGAGGATTGATGTCATCCAGCATACTTTAATAGTAGTAATTTTTTCTCTGCTTAGACGGTGATGCCACTGAGGGAAACAGCCATGATCTCACTATCTAAGACACGACACCAAAACAATAATTAATTTTATTTACAAAGCAATAAATCATTTTAATTACTAAATAAAGTAATCTAAATAATGCATAAATAGTCAGTAATTACCAAAACCAGGCACTTTCTTTTGTTCTGTGCAGGTCTTTTTTGAAAGTCATATATTAAACATTAAGTTACCATGTGCATATTCATCTAAGACTGTGAGATGATCCTAAGTTTCTCATATCTAGGAAGAAGGACTTACTGAAGCCTTTTTCTTTATTTTAAGCACCACAAAAAGAACCAAAGACTTTAAGCCTCAAACTTCACTAGAACATGGAGTAAAACAACAAAGAAAATGAAGAAGTTACTAAATAGTACAGGACTTGCTCCAAGGTTTGATTTCAATCACCTCAGTACTGCAGATGCATGGCACAGGCCCTTCTGACTCTTTATATCACCAGAGGCCTAACTGTGCACCTCCTCCCTCCTCAGGGACTTTGTTTCTGTTTCTTAGTATCTGCCCAAACCACTCTTTCTAGATGAACATAAATCATTAATGTGGAAAACCAGCACAAGAGGTACTGTCACAAACATCTTGCAAGCCTGCAGCGAAATCAACACATAATGTCAGAATGTCAGATTAACAGCAAGCTGACAAACTGATACCAGAAAGGGAAACACCATGAGCCTTCAAAGTCAGTCTCAGCACTCTGTGTGTTCTCTACTATGTCAATAAGGTGTTTCTGTTCAAAGTCAAAATCTAGTTCTTCCAGCCTATCTAACAAAAACTTCCACATCAGATATACCTGAAAAGTAGGTCTGGTATGTGAGCTGTAGAAAACAAAACAAATCACATTCATATGCTGCCTAGCTAGACTGTTCTGCTTTAAATAATAAGAATAAAAACACTTTAAGTCAGAAGTAACCTTCTCTTATTGAAAAAAAAAGGATCCTTTAAAAACAAAACAGTGTCTCAGAGGAATGGGCATGGCATCCACAAAAAGACAAAAAGGACAACCTGGAAAAAAAAGAATTAAAAAATTCTGTGTGCCGATGAACACAAGAGAACTGCCAACTGCAAATGTGAGCCAGACTCCAAAGCAGTATCACAGCGATCAGCGTCCTACTATGATCTCAACTATCAGAATTCCTTGCCTAAAGTATCAGACAGAAGTTAAAAAAACCCCATTAACAAAACCAACCAACCAATCGAACAAAAAACCCCAACCCCTCAGTAGTACCAACAGACAAGTATTGCAGAGAAGCAGATCCCTGTATAACTCAGGTTTGTACCATTTCAAAAGACGTAAATTTTAGACCCATTAGGAAACAAACTGCTGTTACAATAAAAAGATATTACAGGAACTAACAAGTTCCTCTTTTTTGCAGGAAGCAGAAAGCCTAGATTTTGCCACAGATCATCTCTGTGGTTACTTTCATGTTCTCATTATGTATGAAGAAATTTCCAATGACTCTCACCTTTTAGCACCAAATCACAGGAATTTTCAGTATCATTTGACATTCCAGATTCTTGCATGCATCTGTTTTGAACAAAAGGAGTATTTAAGATTTCCATCTTGCACAAAACCAAAATTAATGTACACTTATATAAAGTTCTCAGTAATAGCTTTAGCTATGGACAGAATCCTTACATACAACACACAAAGTACATAAAATACCAAGTAAGACTGTTCTTAACTTTTGGCTTTCTTATGTACATCCCTACAGGTATACACCTAAACATGTTAAGTAAAACCAAGACATTTCAAATCTCCAAATTTTCAGTAAAAGCTCATTATCTCATTTAATTAATAAAATTAGGAAACTTTCTATCACAAAGTATGGAAATACTGTGATAATGAGCCAATTTATGAGTTTCTGCAAAATGAGATGTATACTATTTTCATATCCAAGACCAAAGTAAATTTATATTCAAGATCATTTGCATAACAATAAACTGCAAACCTTATTGCCATAAGCAATACATGAGTGTAAAGGGCTCAGAAGTTCTGGTCCTCCATTCTGTGCAACAACTGTCTGGTCAGTTGGAACCCACCTCTGGACAGCCATTATTACCCTGGGTAATAATGCAAAATGTGCAAATACAGCAAATACTAATTCTGATATATAAAGATATCATACACACTGTACCCAAAATGAATACTTATTCTAATAAATTTACTGTGACACAGTCCAGCTGCATCTCAAGAAGTTGGGCGTTTCTACTATGGACTTGCACTGTTTTCCAGAGGCTTGTTTTGGCAGAATTTTTATTCTTTTAACATTTGAAAGTTTTATATTCTTGTGTCCATGAACACATGTTCATCATCACAGAGAAGATTCCCTTCCCCTTTTGCACATGGGTCTAATGAAAGGGAAAGGAAAAGGAAAGCAAAGAATAAAAAACCCTAAATAAATGAATGCAGTTAAAAAGTAGTTGGTACAACACTGAAAATAATTAAAACATCACACAAAATATGGATAACATAAAGCCACCCAGAAGGAGTACACAAAGAAAATTACAACACCCATCCCAATAAGAAAACTAATCTTCTGAGGAAAATCTTGTATTATTTTCTATCTAGACTTTACATTTTCCTTTGTAAGATGAAAAATTCCGTTTAAAACTCTTTCACTGAACACAAGTTTCAAAGCTCAGAGAGAAAACAGACTAGACAGCTGATGAGTTCATCTACTCCTTGAAGAACTACTACCTCATTTACAAAAGTTTGTTTCTGCTTTAAACTTCTCTTCCTCTTTCAGTGACTTTTACTATCATCTCAAAACCCAGAAAAACATTAACATCTAATGATTTACAGCAGGAACTTGCTGAATTGAAGATGCAGCATTGTAAACATCTGTAACACTTCAGCCAAGTTACGCATTTGAGAACTATTCACACGTCTGGGGATAGGAGCAAAACAGGGAAGGAGTATGGCAGAATGGAATACTATTGTAGAGACAACCATTTACTCCTACAGATCCAGCAAAAGAGCAAGCTATCTAGAAAGCAATGATATTTCTAAGTATTATATCACTTCAAAAGTAAGAAAACTGCCTCCAAAAAATCTGCTATCTCAAATCAGGTCATATTAAGAATATTACTTTCAATTATCTTTGTTTATACTTTCAGATTTCATTTCACTTGGTCTAAACCAGTCCTTTAGGACCATGTTTTCCTTCAATCCAGTTTATCCAAGCTTTCATGAAGAACGAATTAATTTATCTGCATTCAGAATACTGCCATAGCTTAATCAAATTTGACACTTAGAATCAACCCAGAAATTATTCTTCAAAGAAGCTTGGCCCTCTAATCAAAGTATATTGATACGAGAAAAAAGTACTTAGCAGTATTGTACGATAAAAAACAATTATATGCATACCCAGAATTATTCTCAACTGAGTATCTCTTTTCTGAGGAAATGGGAGACTCAGGCTTAATATCCTGCTTTGTGTCTGTAATGCAGATGTTAGCAGAGGACACTTCCGTTGGACACTTTTCACATGGAAGGGCTAGCTCCTCTTCATTACTGCTTCCAAAAAGATCAGGGTCATCCTGAATCACATCGATGACAAGAATATCTTGCTCATAAGCTTCAAGAATATCTGGTGAAGTCTGACTTTCGTGTTGTGAAAGATTCCCTTTTGATTTGCTATCACCATTTATTTGTAATCCAACATGGTGGTCAACTGAATTCCAAGAACAATCAGGAAAACTAGGTTTCAGCACACATTCAGAACCAGAGAAATCAGGCACAGATGACTCTGGCTGTCCATCAAGAAGAGGATATGTAGAAAAATTTCTGGGGAGAACTGACATCCCATTTGAGAGGTTTTCAGAGCCATCGTGCTTAAAGTCCTTACTGTCAATCTCATATGCTTTTTTCTTTAAGGAAGCTGTAGATGTGGCATCACTCATGGCAGGAAAAGGGTGCTGCTCAGAATTTACCAAGACAGCCTCTTTACCTGTCTTCTGTCTTCTTGAACCACCAGTGCTTTCAAGCTCTAGTGGGCTACAGGTTTTTCTTTCAAATGAATGGACAGATTCCAATTTCCTGGCTTCAAGTTTGTTTCTGCATAAAGGAATTTTGAATTTTGTCAGGTTTCCAGGGTTTAATGCTTTAATTAGCTTTAAATCAGAAAACGTCTGGTTCACTACTGACACATTAGAGCTGAAGTTTATTCTGTTTGTGTCACCTGCAGATGTACCTTTCTGGACTGTCAAAGACAGGTTTTCAGTTGTTACATCTCCTTCACTTTTATTTTTTCTGTTTTTTGTACCCTTCTGGACTGCCACAGACAGGTTTTCAGTTGCTACATCTCCTTCACTTTCATTTTTTTGGGTTTTTGTATCCTTCTGGACTGCCACAGACAAGTTTCTATTTGTTGCATCTCTGTCATTTTTATCTTTTTGTTTGATTGTAAAATTCAAGTTTCCTTTAGCTTCTTGCATATCATCATGGTTAAAAGCCACACCACTTCTATCTGCATTAACTGATGACTCTTCATTTTCATTACTCATTCTCAAAGTCTTGTAAAAATCTACAGAAGAGGATTCTGGTGTTTCAAGTGAAGTCTGACATTCAGTATTTAGGTCAATTCTTTTATGTAAAGATTCTTTTGATATTTCTGCTGATGATACGTGCAAATCCAGTTGTTTCAAACTCCCAGTCACAGCACTATCTCCTACAGCTTTAACACTGCTTTTATCAGAGGAATAGTCAAAGCCGGCTTTTAAAAGTCTTTTTCCTCCTGAGATGGACCCATGATTTTTACAAACCCATTCAGAAGTCCTGGCACAAGATTCAACAGGCCAAACTTTTTTACCAGTCATAGGTACTGCTCTTTGACAGGTAAACTGCTGAAATTCCTTTTTAACATTGTTCAGTTTTCGCCCTGTCTTGCTTTTGTGACAATCACAAGGATCACGGACCTGAGCCAGCGCTCTGAGGGTATCTGAGGCAGCTGACTGATGTGCCACACCACTTGAATTTTCTCCTTTTGCTATTACAGAGAGCTCAGATGTCTTCTTAAAGCCATTTTCAAATGGAGGTAATTTGGTACTCTTCGTTCTCCAGGCTGATATATTTTGTGCTTCAGGAGTATTTTTTCCCATATGAAGATTTAATCCATGATCACATGAATCTGACAGAGTATGATTTAGTCCGGAAACTGCAAAGGAGCTCGACATTGCAACTGCTGCTTCTGCTTGTAACTCACACTCACTGCATTCATTAGCCATGTCTGTGGAAGTATTCTGCAGTGCTGATTTCTCAGTGATTTTCATCTTTTTTCTAGGCTTCCTACCAATATTCCACTTTTTTTCCCTTAAACACTTACTGCTTTCACTCAGACAGCACGAAAGACAGCCTTCTCCAGTTTCATTTTTTTCTTTATGAGATGATAAACCATCTTTTATGGGTGATATCTCATTTGGCATTCTGTTATTGCTGCAAGTTGTATCACTCACTTCTACAATACCATGGGCTACATGGAAGAATCCATTTAATTTATAACTGCTGGTAGTTCCACTAGTTGAAAGCTTCACTAATGTATTGATGTAACTACAGTTCTCTAATCTCACCGATGGATTCTTTTCTGCTGCACAGAGCGAGCCACTACAATGTTTAAGGGCATTTCTGCAACGTTCAGCATCACACTGTACAGATGTGTTCATTGCTTTTTCAGCTGCAGCCAAACTTTGCAAGTCCTTGATTTCACCATTTTTGGGTTTTCTTTTCTTAGGTTTCCTTTCTTTATACTGCACACCAGACTTTTTTGTTACAGCATGGCATAGAAAGCCCTTGCTTTGAGTCTCATCTAAAGCAACAACCATAGGAGATTTAGAGCAGTGAGCTTCCTTTTCCTTAGAGCCTTCTGATCTGTTTTGCTCTGTCTTTACCTTCTTCATAGCCTGTGAAGTACCAGAGTCTTGCTCAATTGCTTTCAATTGTTCCTTTCCTGATTAAAAAAAGCACAGAAGTCTCATTTAAGAAAACACTAAAAGACTACCCTATTGCAATACTTTATGAAGAGAACAACAAAAAAACTAAACCCCAATATTCAAGGCTACTGAAGAACGTGACACTGCATAAGGCTAAAATATTTCTGTAAAGTTTAACCAATTTTTTTTAAATGAACACTATTAGCAGACTTAGAGTAACAAAGAATGTATTATCTTCAGAAACAAAAACAAAGACTAACAAAACCTTAAGGCATCATAAGGACATTGGAAGTTATACATTCCACAAAGGTGGAAACGAATTAGAGCAAGTCTGGCAAGAAAATGCAGATGCTGTTCGCATACTCGGCCTTAAAATCTTTTGTTTACACAGCAGATTCTCTGTAACAGGAAAGCTTATTCAGAAAAATATATTTCAGATACACAGTCCAACCAAATGCATTAGACTGAACAAGAAGATCCAGCAAAAATGCAGGACTTGCATTTTTATAGACTACTACTTTTTATTTAAAAGTATATGCAGATTATGTAAAAACCACATCTGAAAATTTAGACTAGTGAATGTACTCAAGAACGTGCTAGTAGGATGCAGGGTTTTTTAGATCTTAGGTTTCAAAGATATAGTTTTGATCCAAGTTTTTCAGAATATGGTTTCTAAATAAAACATTTATTAATAATCTACAGTATATTTGTCATTTGAATGTACCCACATTGAAAATAAAAAGAATGTCTTTTAGACAATCAATGTGAAAAAATAAAGAGACTTTTAAAAATCCCCTTTCAAAATTCTTCCAGTTTGATACAATGGTCACTTAAAAGACGAAAATTCAATCATTGTTTCTACATCTTTTGAGATTTCAGATAATAGCAATTAAAAAGCAAAAAGCTTTGGAAACAAAACCCAGCATCCTGTAAAGGCAGGCCCTGAAACAAGACAACATGATACATATTCAAAAATAAACAGACAAAACACAAACGAACAAGGAATTGAGTCTTATTTTGGCTTTGCTGAAACTACTGCCTCCTTTCCTGCTTGTGCCTGACCTTTTCTGAAGAAATGGGCAGACTGCTTTTGAGAGAAGCAAATTCCAGTACTTCTTACCCAGTGCCAGTTGCTGCCTTTACTTCTTCCCTCTCCCTACACTTTCCTCCCTCCTGATACACCCCTCAAAAGGTAACTGGTCCCCTCTGCTTTGTGTTAAAGGCTGCTTCTCCTTCAAGAAAAGCCTTTCCTCTTTCTAAAAATCTGTTTTCTTCCAAGCCTTCTATTCACTGCTGTAAAGCACACCCTAGCTCTTACCTCTACACTGCTTGAACTAAGTTAGCAGCCAGTTTTTAAAGGGGTCATTACTGCAACACTAGTCCCTTGCCCTGGGAGCCCAAATTCTGCACCTGTACTTCTACAGTGGGATTCTCCTAGTGCTTACCGTTTTCCCCTGGGCTGTCCGGTTCTTTCTGGGGGATTGAGCTCTGCCACTCTTCTTTCGTGCAACGCTTGTAAGTCTTTCCTCTGGTTGGTGGTTGTTCTTGTCCATCTACACTCTGTACCAGTGCACTTCTGTCCCTTTTCCTCATGTTCACAGCTCCTTTCCGGGATGCTGGACACCGTGCATGCAGTTCTAGCAAGGCAGAACTACCTTTCTTTTTAAGACTGGATACGCCACCTTTCTTGCTCAAGCATTTCTTTTCTTTCTCCTGCGTCCCTTGCTGTCTTGATCCAACTAAAGGACACTCATTCAACTTCTCTGGTATATCAATCTCTTCCTGACGTACTGTTTCAGTCACAGCTTCCTGACCCCCCAAATTCTCCCTAAGATCTGGGATTTGCACATTCTGCATCATTACTGAGTCAGTACATTTCATTTCAGTACTCCACGTGACCACTCCGGGTTGCAGCCCTCCTGGTTCTGGAAGACAGGAAATGCCATGTCTCTCTGCACTCTCAATTTCCTCTTCTGAGGACGGAATTCGTAATTTTATTTCCATACAGCAGTAGTTGCCGTCTTTTTCTGAGCTCCTTGAATCCTCCTGGAAAACTGAGAGGTCCAGGTGGTCTGAGCAATGTTCTTTCCTCTCAATCCCTGCTGAGAACTTATTCTGCGAAGTAGTTCCTGAGAAAATTAGCTGATGACGTTGCCCTGTCCCACTCCTTACAGTCTCTTCACAGCCTACTGCTGCACCCGCATCTGCTGCCTGCCGATCTTCACACTCAGCTGTGCCTGAAACTGGCGGAGCCACACCGTTACTGCTCCTGGCAGCCCTCCTGTGCTGTACCCCCTTGTTCCTTTTACCTAGGAATTCCTGGCTGTTCTCACCTTGCTCCTCCTGCAGGGGCTCAAGAGGAGCAAACTGCCCAAAAGAAACGCTGGCGAGCCTGGTAGGTAAGGGCTGCTCTGCTTTTCTCTTCCGCGCCAGGCGAGGATTCAGCTTCATTACCGGCTTTCTCCCTGGTTCACACCCTCCACCCAGGGAGCCGGGGCCGGCGCCCTCCGAGCCAACTGGCCCCACCGCGCTGGCTGATACCATTTTCCCCGACCTCAACCGCGGCATCTCGGGGCGCAGAGCAGCAGCAGAACGCACAAAACCTGCTCGCAGGTGCACCCCAGTGAAAGCCTGGCACCGGCGGCGGGCACAGGCCCAACCCGGAGGGGGGAACAACCCCTCTCAGGCCTCACGGGTCACCCGTGGGGGGCCCCCTGACTGACAGTAAACCCAGGCCGTTCGGGAAAAGCCCACGGCCACAGGCGAGCCCCTCCCGACAGCCCCCCCCGTCCCCCCAGCCCGCAACAACCCCTCACAGAGCAGGGCGGTGGAGGAAGAAGCTCCGCGCCTCCCCAGCCTCAAGGCGGCCGCTGACCGCAGCCACCCGCGACACCCCCTCACACTCTACCCTCCTCCACCGATCCGTTCCTCGACGCCTCCTCCAAGCGCCGCCTGCCCGCCCGCAGGCCCGAGCTGCCGCCACGGCGGGTAATGGCGGCAGTGGCGTGAGGGCGAGGCCCCGGGGGCGAGGCGCCGAGCCGTCGAGAACCCGACAGAGCCCCCCTGCCCGCCGCGCTCGACCTCCCGCCGAGTCAGCGGTGCCGGCCACAAGCCTAAACCCCACCGGCGGGGCGGGGCTCAGCAAGAGGGTGCCAAGCGTGGCTGCTGCGCGCCGCGGTGCCTTGGTGTCGGCAGCGCCGGGCCGGGCGGTGGTGCCTCGGTTTGTGTGCACGGCCGCGGTGCTGCTCCCATGTTGCCCGAAGCTGCTGGGCCCGGCCGCAGCCGCGGGTCATGGGGCGCCCCAGGCAACGAGGTTCTGTGTGGAACTGCCGGACCGTGCGACCAAAGGCCCGGCGCGCCCCGAGGTGAGAGTCGCGCAGGAAAATACCCAGGCTCGCCCGTTCCTTCTGGTGTTCGTCTACCTCAGTGAAGCAGCATTACCTCCCTCGTGCACGACGCCTCAGGAGGAGCCCTCCAGCTCACCAACACTGAGGGGCCACGGGCTTGTTCCACGGAATCACAGAACGGGTCAGGTTGGAAGGGACCACTCTGGGTCATCTGGTGCAACCTGCCTGCTCAAGCAGCATTGTGTTCCTGAATATCTCCAGTGGGATTGCTCTCTGGGCAATCTCTTCCAGTGCACCCGCACAGTAAAGAAGTTCTTCCTCATATTCAGGTGGAACTTTTGTGCATCAGTTTCTCCCAGTTGCTTCTTGTCCTATCGCTTGGCAGCAGTAAGAAGAGCTTGGCTCCATCTTCTTGGCATCCTTTTAGATAGTTACAAACATTGATGAAGTACCCTTTCCAAAGGCTGGAGAGGTGCAGCTCCTTCAGCCTTTTGCCCTAAGACAGATGCTCCTTAATCATCTTGATAGCCCTCTGCTGGATCTGCTTCAGGAGCTCCATATGTCTCTTAAACTGAGGACATCAACTTTGTATTTCAAATATCACAGATTCTTAGGGCTAGTGCTACAGAAAACATCACTCAAATAGATTGTGTAGTCAGAAAACAATAAATGTTGGTGTCTGGGCTTTGAGTGGGGTGATAGTTTCAACGCAGGCGGAGAACACTAAAACTTAAGGACCATCCACTGTGTGATAACATGAACATGCTTACAAAACCTTTGTTGCACAAAGGCTCAATCTAAGCAGCAAGTGCTATGAAAATCTCAAGTTACTAAACTTAATGTAAAACAGTAGTTGAAAAAACATATTTTACTAATTGGCATTGGCTCACTGTGTGACTTCAGCCCATGTAACTTTGTTTCTCCATCTAGAGGTAGAGATAATACATCTCAGTCTGAATAAAGACTAAGAACACTGGATTTTTGGTAAAAGCTCTTCATAGATGAAGAAAGAACAGGAAAACTGGGAAACTTAACTTTTGTTTGCTTACCATGTTCGTATGCTGCACATACATACTTAAGTACAAAAAATAGGTCAGTGAGTGGTTATCTAAAGCTAATCAAAGGAGAAAATACAGATTTCTTAGACCGTTTCTCCACTGGCTCTATATTGTGCTTCTGGTCCTCAGGACAGAAAGGACCCAATAAAAGGGAGTTAACAGCATTTATCATTGTCAGTGTTCTGCAAAGCCAGTGTTACATATAACATTCAGCTTTGATGAAATTTAACCATTAACCGTCTCCAGTGTGCAACAGAGTCTTTTAAGCTTGATAGTGAGATGAGGAAGAAAAAGATATGCTGAAAAGCAGTAGTAAAGGAAATCTGTAAGAATGGCGTATAAATTATCTTACTGCTCTCCAGTATAATTTTTAAGAGTTTAATATTTATTCAGTTATTTACAATGATGAGAACTCTACTCAAACCAGATTTTTATAAAATGAACAAAAATGTACTTGAATACTAATTAAAGACATTCTTCATTAAAATCCTTTGAAAAAGGGCTAGAGCTTCAGAAAGGACACTTTGAAGCAGCTGTGGATTATGTTAAAAACCAGATTGCATTCAATTTACAATACGGCTAAAAAGAGGTAGTATAAACATTGTCTTGCAAAGTGGATCAATTTAACCATCTTTTAAAAATACTTGAAAGAAGAGAGATTTTTAATATGTAGACATTTAAAGAAATTCTGTCTCAAGTGTTTATTAAAACTGTATGCTATTAAAGTGGAAATAACTTTAGGAAATAAACAGCTTAAGGAGGAAAAAATGAGTTATTTTCACATTCCAACAATATCTGAATTAATAATCTCTGCTACAAGGAAATGTTTAAACTTTATTTTTAAATTATATATTGTTTAGAAATAAAGGCTCGTCTCTCTTGAGTTTTGTTGTCCTGCATGTCAATATCTAAATGCCATATCTAAATTTTAGAACTGATTCCACTTTTGCTGATCTATTGCTTAGTTTCACTGATTCCTTGTTCATCATAGACACTTAAAGACAGTAATAGATGAGGTACTGAGTGTCTGAAAGTAAAAAGGGAATCCTGGTGCCTAAAACCATTTTTTGCTCAGAATAACCAGTCCACTCCAAGGTGCCTGGGAACTTCCAAACAGGAAAAAGGAACTTATGTGACTACATTTTTATAAAGATCATAAAGTTATTATTTATGTTTTTCCCAGAGGAGTGTGTGCACTTAACTCCTGAACCAATATAATTTACATTGCTAGTGTGGGGAAATTGTGGCTGCAGATCTAACCTTGATACATTTGACTCATCTTCCAAAAGTTTTCAAAAGATTGAAATTTATAGACATATAATCCAGCTACATAGGTGAGCAAATAATATAATTTTTTTTGTTGAGCTGCATTTTAAACTTTGCTGATATACTCACCTAGCAACAGGAATTAAGTTGTCTTTTTTAGCTAGGGAACTGGAAAGAATTAACTTGAAAATGAACTGGGCTTTCTTTGTGAGGCAATGTGAAAAATGTCCCCCTGGACTACTTCTTTTTATACTGCTTGCATCTTCATGCTTGGCTGAGGGATAGATTTGTTATCTCTAGCAAACCTTAGTGAAAAGAGTTTGGCTGTGCTGTTATAACTGAGACAGCTCTGAAGAATATTCCTGATCTGTTACATTCTTAAAACACACCCAATTAAGCCCTTAAGTAATACAACTAAATTGAAAAAGTAAAGTGTTTTAGTCCAATGTATCTAAGAACCTATCCTTTATTAACCCCAAGGATTTATTTATTTATTAACAGTTCTGAGCTATTGGGTTCGCAAAGGTAGAATCCAAAGATAGTAAACATTGATATGATTTTTAAGTAACTTCTTTATCCCCTGCTTTCTGTTCAAATACAGAGGTGTTTTGGAAGTAGGTGTATTGGTAATCTGTTAAAGTAAGTGTTTTGTTTTGTTTTTTTTTGTTTTGCTTTTCTCAAGCCATTCATGTACATCCTTCTAAAACTGCCTTGGGTTTTCACTCCCAGGACATAAGGGAGGAGCCACCTTTGACGTGGCATCTAATGAGTATCGTGCAAACTACCCATGTTGGGCTTGAGGTACAATGTCTGTGTTCGATTCATGCCCTCGATAGCTCACCTGTATAGGTGTTGATCCGGTTTCTCCTGACAGCTGTCTGCTTGTCTGCCCTGACACCACGAGCTCTGCTGGACAAGGGCCAGTACGGTGCTGAGAGCAGAGATACCACGGTGGAAATACGTGATCTGTTTTTGTGAAACAGCTGAGTGATTGCACTGTGTGGCATCATGATGGTAGAATGGATTCACCTGAATCCAGTGACTAGCTGGATATCTCAACCTTTGTTTTGATGCTTGTTTTTATTATAGAGCTGTACAGGGGAGATTAAAGTAACTTCATTTTCCACCAGTTTAAAATGAGTCAGTGGAGGAAAAAGGACAGCTGCTGTATTTTGTAATGAACCATCTGGCATTTCTTGATAGATCCTCTGATTCCTAATTTACTACTGAATTGTGGCAGCATGAAAATCAAAATTATTGATTGTATGGAATCAATTTCCACTGGCAATTTTTGTGCTCCTTTGGTTTCTGTCAAAGGGTAGTCATAGGAGGGATAAGGACCTCTCACACTGAGCTTTGCAAGGCTTGAAAGTCATCTATACCACTTGCCTTTTTTTTTGGTAATCATGCTGCTTGACATTTATTCTGGAAGACTGACTTTCCAGATAATCACATCTGATCTGAACCTTACAGAAAGTGGCACTAATCGGTTTTAAGGTTCCACAAGGCAGTTCCTGTGTGAGGTTTGTATTCTGATTTATTCCTTTTCATTTATGGCTCTTTTTAAAACTTCTACTGTTAGAGGTTTAAGAAATAAACTAACTAGCTAGCTGAAATTAGAGATTCAAAAAATACATCTGCAAGAGAGATATGCAGTAGAGGATTAATTAGTCAAATAGAGGACTATGTTCTCAGTCTGAATTTATTTTAACATTCTCTAAATAAAACATGTTTCTTTAACTAGGTAATACATAACCATGTACCTACCACTAAATCTGCCTTTAGAATCAACTTCTTTTGGTGGCTGGATGAAAAAGATGTGGGGCTTAGGAGGAAAGCATCTGCACACCAGCAAGTACATGACCTCCATCCTCCTGCCAAAAAAGATTATGAAGTGTGGTTTCTATATCAGAAAGTTAAAAAAGAAAGGGAAAAAGGAACTGAAAGTTGAGTTAATCAGAGCTAGAAAAGGCATAGAGTTAGGAATGGTAGGGGGCAGTAAGGTGTAGATAGAATGTAATAAACCAGTAGATAATAATTGAAAACAGTGCTAGAAAACAGAACAAAAAAAATGGCGAATTGCTTCAGAAAATCACTCTTGAGAAAAGAAAGGAGTGGTGAAGACTAAACACAGTAATAGGAAACTTTTCTGTGATTCAGGCTGACTGAAGAAACAGGGGGGGATCATCTTCAGCAGTGCTCCTAGGAAAAGTAAAGAGAGCCTGAACTTTGAACAGTGACAGTGATCAATCGCAAACTGGAACCCAAATCTAAGTCCTAATTAATCTTGCTGTTGGGCATTGAACAGTGACTGGCTCCTAGGTTCAATTTCTTGTGCTATGGTCATCCATTAAGGCCTTCCATCTCTGTCTGCTTAATAGTGTCAGGGTGGCTGACGAGCGTGGAGCCTCAGAATAACTTGCCATGTTTTTTCTTCCTTGAAAGATTCATCCATAAGCATCAGATCACATTCCCTAATATGTTGTATAGTTTTTATATGTAGTTTTGAACCTGAGGAGTGTATTTAAATTTACTTTATGTTTTTTAGAGCTGCAGATCTCTAGGAAATATCTGCAGCTTACCTGTTTTTTTTGAGACCGTGTTACTCTTTAGCAATGAAAGTACCTTTTACAGTTGATGAAACGTAATTGTTTCAGCCATGCTGACTGTATTGCACAATACACTGACTATAAAGCTTCCCTAACCAAAGCAGCACACAACCCTAGTAAAATGTTTACTGTCTTTACCACTGAACATTTTCCCACCAGCATATTCAGGATAATATATGGGAAGAGTTGCATGAAAGCTGACATCATTGGTTCATGTGTGCAACATCTTGCTGTGAAGGAAAGAGGAGAGGAGAGCAGAGATTTACTTCCTTTAGTCTTCTTAGCTTTTCATTTGTAATTAGATGTGCTATTTAAAAACAGCAGAATATTATCTTCAGATAAACCAGGCACATAGTAGGTGATGGTTGGATGTAAAATTCATTGATGCTAGGTCAAAGCAAGGCACCCATTTAGCAGGAAGTTGCATTCAGCATACATTATTTGGTTAATATTGACATCGCTTGGATATCTTCATACTTCGATGGGCTGAGTGTCTAGGTCATAACCTCCAAGTGATATCTTAGCTATTTACATTCTGTGTATGAGAAGACAGGTTCATTTAAAATCTAAATACTCCCTGTCTATATGTCCTGCTGCTTAGCCAGCACTTAGGGACAGATAATTTCTTTTTCATCTCTTCACCTAGATAAATATTTTTCTAATCAGCATGAAGATTGTTGATGTGTTTGTGATGCCCTGAGTTCCATACTGTGCTAACTGCAGGAGTGTCCACTCTTTGGCTTGGCTGTCATTTGGTGGGTCAGACAGAGCATGGAAGTAATTATGGAAAGTCTTATTTCTGGAGTAATTTTCCCACAAAGAACAGCTCTGTGACTGCGGAGAGCTGATCAGAATGCAGAATGTCTTGCTACCTGTTGGTGTAGACAAATACATAATTAATGAAGAAATTAGATGTTTTGCTGTTAAAGGAGGAATTATTTGCTGGGCTGCCCTTCAGCCTTGTCACTTTCTGGAACAATTCCTTTGACACCAAATAGGGAAAACGTCCTTTAATAATGTAACACAACAGCTCTGAAACCTCATTATGAGTCATGATTCTACTGTAGGTTTTTTGCATAATATTACAATTACTATTACATTGGTAGAATTCTAAAGTGAGTAGTTATATTCCTGATCCCTGGATCAGTCAGCTGACAACAACTGAATGAGCTATCTCAAGATGATGAGGTGACATGGCGAAGGCATGAAGACATGAACACTATCTGAGCAGAGACTGTACATGGATGGTTTAAAGACTTTTATTCATGATGATAATTGAAACTGTACTTCCACTTCTGATTTGGCATGTTGCTCAACATGAGAATTGGTGTGCTTTGCATTAATCGTGATGATCAGGTGAGAAGTGAGGTTACGTCTTCACACAGCACAGGGTACAGAAATAAAGAGCAGGTCTTCTCTGATGTTACAATGTCTATGAAGAAGTACATTCCTTGCAGCTCAGGAAAGTCTCTTTCAAATGCTTACTCACCTGTAATAAGGCTGGCAATAAGGGATAATTCTCAGTTAATAGCAATATTGTTGTCACTGTTTCACAGACAGGTCAGAACCGCGAGGCAGTCTGTTTCCTTTTTGGCTGCAGTGGTTGTGCTGCATTCACTTTTCGTGTACCAGCATATATATGTCAGTCATTCCTTCCTGGCCTCTGAGTAAGCATTGGGCAATTTGTCTAAATTTGACTGTGGCGGGACAGAGACCACAGAGCTATTAAATTCCTGCATATTTCATGAAGATGGACATCCATATTGATGGGATATCTCTCCATATCCATGGAAAGAAAGGTTCACCATTTATTAAACATGAGAGAATCAACAGAAAAGAGAGATGTCAGATATCTGGTCTTGTCCTACTGCTTACAGAGCTTCCGATTATAAGATCTTGAACAGAGTTCCAGGCAGGACTGGGTGTCAGGGGACATCTTGCTTAGGAGAAGACCTGCTGGAGGGGAGAGAGCTTACACTTGCTGACAGAGCTTTATGACTAGAAGTGCCTCAATGTTCCTGAGGGCTTCCAAAATTTGGGGTACACAAGCTAGTAGCTGTAAAGAAGTATTAATCCCTATGTGGAAATAATGTGTTTCTGTACATGGCGCATCTGAATGATTTTTCAGGAGCGTTCCAATTAATGAGCCTCTTCCTTGGTCTCCATGTGAATTTACAGAAAAATCATTTATATATCTAGTTTGTGCTGTGCAGAGAAATTACAAATAAATGTAAACAATGTATTTATTTTCATTAAAAGTATATAAGTTGCTCTTGTGTATATGCAAATATTTGTTTATCTTTGCAGCTTGTGTTTGAGTTTCGTATTCTGTTTTGAACCTTGAAAACAGACAGATAATAATTTGTATTCATTTTGTATGCTCAACAGTCTGAAAAGAGACAAGTGAAATCAGTCAGTTGCCTTATGTGGGCTAAGAATGATGCCTTCAGGGATTCAAGGTGACTGGGGCTAGGCACATGCTGAACTGAAACCTCTCTCTGTGCCGCAGGATACACTTGGTACCTTGTCTTTTCTCCATTGTCCCATAACATTTAAACATTTATTTTTGCCACATAAATCTGCATTGTGGTCTTCCTGAGGGCTGTTAGCTTCTTGTTCCGGGCTACTTAGGAAATTAAAAGTTATAAACAAAGACAAATAATTATTTCTAATCAGGAATCTGTTTGGATATTTTTAACTAACATCTTTTCTTTGGTGTAGTTACAGGCTTCCATGAATAAAATATGTTCCCTTACTCTATAGGCTGTATCTGTTAAAACAGAAAGATAAATAAACACATTGCTGCCTCGTTAAAAAAGTCAGAAACTATGTGCAGCATTTAATTTTGATGCTGCTTTTTCAGATACCTGTTTTCCGATACCCTCATCCTCCTCTTTCCCCAAATAAATATTTTGTGTGGAGTGGGATGGGAAGGATGTTATTGTGAGCAGTTCAGAGGCTGTGCTGAGTCCTTACGTTCACTTTGGAATTTGTTGGTGCACTGGACGTATCGCACTGCCTGGAGGCTAACATGGAGTTGCATAGAGCTCTGCAATGGGTTTTCTTGGTCTAGCTTAACTGCAGAGAATGAGCAATGAAATGGTCCTGTACAAGTCACTGCCTGATCTCTTAGTAAAACACCCTGGCACCCCAGTGAGACCCTTTTTGTCCCCAGCAGTGTTGAGCAGGGAATGCTAGGCAGAGACTGTCAAGTTCAGTTGAATCTTATTAGTAGGACAAAACCCAGCATAAGTGTTGTTAAAATATACAAAGTATGCAAGGCCCTCTGGCACGTGGTTCTGGCAGGCACAGCCCTCCAGTTCTGAGTTGGGGGCTTTCTAGGAAGCTCTGCTCTCACTTCTGCAGGGCACTGGCCTAGGGCTTTGAAGCCTTAGGTGATGTTTTACCCAACCCATTGTTTTGAATGGGTAATGTAAGGATTGAAAGATGGCCTGAAAGCTGATGGAAATCAATGGCCAGACAATCATTTCCCTGACACCTATGTCTTTTATGTGTCAGTGGATGCTAAGGGCATACCCCAATGTGAATGAGAGCAACAAATGCCTCCTTGCCAGAACCAGTATGCTGGAACCCTCACCTTGGATTTTGTATCTGTTGTTCTCTTTCAGGGTGACAGCAAACCTCCCTGACCAGCATGTGCTGGCCCTACAAGCTGGAGTTTGTGCTCTGCCAGCACAGCCAGATTTTACACATGTACAAGCCTCTGCATTTTGGGAGAAGGAAAAGAAATAGGAGAAGCAGAAGACTGTGGAAAGAGAAATCCTGGCATGCTCTGTGAGGAGACTGCCATTTCTGTTCCTTCTGCTTGCTGCTCCACCATACATGAAGGCTTCAAGCTATATAATATGAATTAGTACATAGCCTATAAAAAGGCTGTAGCCTATTTTTGCTGTAAAAACCAAACTAAACCAGCACACCTCCTTAGTCGAGCGGAGATTGAGAGATACTGTTCTGAAAAGGTATTATATACCCTGCAATAGTATTCACTAGGATGCACAACGTAAACATTTTTATTATCCCCTCCCAGATAATCTCTCATATCATCCTTTCAGGAAGACTCACGGTTTAAATGGCAAGGTTTTGGGTGAGGGACCATTATTTTCGGTGTCTTTGGTTCCCAGAGTGAGACACCAGCTAATGGAGCCTGGAAGTTGCCACTGTGCCCTGTACACGTGAGATAACAGCAGTAACATTTGCAGGGGCAATTGAACAAAGAATTTTATCCTACATGGCCTTTAAATATTGACTAATTGATTTAGCTCTTTAAAAATATTTAAGGCTTGTGGATTTGTCTATTCAAACTGTAAATAGCTGCTGCTAGCAGTCTCCAGCTGGATTCAGGAACACTGCTGGTCTCAGTGACCTTCCCTCCTGTTCATTTTTGTTGCTAAAAGTAGTCAGAAAAAAGAATTAATCAGGACTGTCATTCAGAATATTCAAATAATAGTAATCCCCGTGTTAAAATGTACCTTTTGTGAAATAAAACCATTTTTATGAGAAGGAAACTAAACTATGTTGAATTAAAATGCCAGAGGTTGTTACAGCTGGGTATTTATACAGATTTATATGCTCAGTTTTCCTTGCTATTTTATGTAATTCTCATGATAGGAATTGTTTTTCCAGAATCATAAAATGTTTTAGGAGACATATAGGTTGTGAGTAGTAGATTGGATTTTTCAGGAATGAATGGCAGCCCTGCTTGCAAATTCCATTATGGAGCAAAGGACACATCGGTGTAGTGAATTTGCAAAGCTGTAGCCAGATAGTGATAAAAACCTAGTAATACTCTGATACATTGATAAACAGGAAGCATTTATCTGAAAAATGTAACGGATGGCCCTTTCTTGATTGTTAATCTATGAGGATATTCTAAAGGGAATAGAAAGTTAGTTCTTGCTGAAAGTCTGAACACACAAGCAGACTTCTCTGTACAATAGGAGTGAAAGAGTTTCTTTAAGAAACTAGATGAATTGGTTCTTCAATTGGCTATCCTTAGAGCATCTGGTCTCTAACTGTGATATATTTTGCCATCTTGAATCACTTTACAGCACATATAATTGGCCAGCTGATACCAAATAACGCCTACCACTCCACTGGAAATTCCTAGGTGTTTTTGCTATATCTTTTACTCAATATAAAGTTTATACTTTAAGATAATAGAATGTAGTTCCACTCACTCTAAGATACATCATACTAAGAGATCCTTAGTTTTCAAAGGTTTTGTTTTCCTTTTGAAGGAAATCCAAGAATTTAGGTTTTGCCAAAAATGCCTCACCCCAAAAAACCATGAAACCACTGAATAGAGTATTTCTTTCTGTAAAAAACAAGTTTGGACATTTTTCAGTAATGCCTTTCTGGTCCTGCTTGTGCCACATAATGGAATGGGGTGAGAAGATCCCAGAGGAAGGACAAATTGAGGTATTTCCTGCAGCAGCAGCAGTATAGTTGTCTCAGTGTGTTGCCCATATGCCTAACCAGCCCTTCTGAGGTTGCAGAAATTGTGTCCTGGAGTACCCTTTCAGGGTAGAATCTTTCTGATTTCCACCAGGGGTTCAGCTCCCTCCAATGGATGTTTTCCTGAGCAGAAAAAAAATTCTGAGAAAAAAATAAATACAAAAAAGCCTGCCCAAATTTTCCAGCTGGCTCTTGTTGCTAATGTGGGGAGGGTGCATGGTGTTTTTCATTGCTAATAAAGATGTTGATGTGCTACTTTATAATGAAGTTTAGTTTTGACTTTGGAAATGTGACTAATTCTTCCACAGATTTAACACTGACACAATAACACAGCTAGTGCTATTCTCACTAGCTTAGATCTCTCACCTAGCAGCACCTTCTGCTGAATTAACCCTTGTCTTTCCTGTCTTACTTTTGGATGTCTGAAACTAGTCTCCTTGGAAGGGTTGAACACCCAAAAATATTGCTCAGTCCAAGGGGCCCTGCCTCAGGTTCCTGGCTTCATTTTAGCATTGTTGACCTGTACCGATCTCTTGAAAATGTCTGCCCATGAAGTTAACCTGTGCACATGAGAGACCACTGTGTTTAAGTGACTTCTTGAAAAGGAACTTAAAATGCAAACTTTCTGTGTGCTGTATTGTGCTTTCTGCCAAGTCCTCCGAGCTGCCAATTGCTTATTTAGCAGTCTGATTAGCTTGTTAATAATGTCATCTTTGCTGGAAAAAAAGGGCATAAAGTCAGAGGGCTGGAAATTTTCTGGATGTCATGTGTTTAGGAGGACAGGTGGTGACAAACGCTGGTGCTGGAAAGATTTGTCCAAAGTGCGTGTGTTCCCAGCAGATGGTGCTGCGCTGGTGGCCATGAGCGAGGGATGTGTCCAGAACTGACAGCTCCTCATCCGTGTACCAGCCCTTCTCCAGCACTCTGTGAGATGCAACTTGAGATGCAACATTTATTGAGGGAAGGGGATCCCGCGGACACTGGAAATTGCCATCATGCAATGTGGAAGTGGCCTGTTTACACATGTGCATAAGTGCTGCACAATCTGAATTTCCCTTTGTGGTGTTTATGTTAATCTTTTAGTTCATTTGCACTATGGGCTTTGTATTGTATTCCCTCAAGATCTGAATAATTTGTATAAATATACAGCGTACTTCTGGGGCTAGAAAAGATGCGCACTCCCATTTCGTTAGTCCTCTTAGATGGGCCAGGGCAATGCTCCTATTTCATTCTTGATTAAAGAATTATAAAACCTTTTGGTAAAGAAAGAAAAAAAAAATCTTGCTTCATACTCTGCCATTTTGGAGCGATTTGTAGATGTGAAAAGCACTTAGCAGTGAAGTAAGCAAAACTGCAGTTTTCATATTTGTTTTATAAAAATCACATACAAGCACTGTACTCAGAAATTAACACAAAATGGGTTTTCACTGAGCTCTGGCTTGTATTTCTCGAACAGGAAGACAGTGGCAACAGTCAGAAATTATTTTGATGTCCTCCTGCAATATGACTAGTTGCCTGTGACCAGTGTAGTAACTAATAGGAGGCCAAGGTTCCTATCCAATGGGGAAGGGACCCCATAAGTGACCTCATGGATGATAAGACCAGCCCTAGAAAGAGTAACTTTTTAATATTAAATTCCTCTCACAGAATTTGTCTAATAGTCTCAGCAGACAAACTTTTTAGGTCAGCTTTCATATCACTAACATCTTTTGTGCCTCGATTCAATGATCCTTACAAGTCCCTTCCAACTTAGAATATTCTGTGAAATCTAAACATGTTTCATAGTGTTTAAATGGTGTATTGTAAGTGTGTGGGAAGAAAAAAAGTTTATGCAAAATGCTGTGGATTATGCTGTGCTTTGAAATACCACCTGATTTTAAAAGACCTTATTATAAAGATCATAGTAACAATATATTAGAACCCTTAGTGTTATTTAGTAGTAATTTTTTAACCCCGTAGTCAAAAGACCTGGTTATCAATGTTGAATGTAATCAAGTAGAATGAGCACATAAGAAATCTTCACAAGCAACAAAACAAAGCAGCCCAATGTTGTTCCCCTTGCAAGGCCATGGCCTTTTCATCATGTTGACTGCACGGATACAGCAGAGCTTGCAGTATTTTCTTCATTGCCTTTGTGATTATCACTAAGCAACTGGCCCTCACTTTTTCTGTGCTCAGAACTGATTTAGAGAGATTTGCATCATTTCAAACTTTTTCTTTTTTTAGAAACTGTATCACAAATTAATGGACTGAAAGGAAAGTGCCTTGGATGAATGACATTTCTTTGTTGAAGAATTGGAAATTACATTATCTTCTCTAGCCCTCTATGGAGAGAAAATGAAAAGTGTCTCTGCTGCCCCCACAGCATCCTACTGCTGTTGAAATTTTGCAGGTTTGGAGAAGGTGAATTTTGAGGATGCCTACAAACAATGTACCATATGGATAGGCTTGCATGTAAGTGCCCTAGTTCAGCAGTTGAGTTAATCGTATGTTGTCAGTGCAATTCAGATGGTTTGCTACACTGCAGCACAAGATATTTCTGTGCAGAGATCCAATTTATATTAGATCCCTGCTTCCCCCTGAAGATGAAATCTACTGCAAAAAATGTGTCTGTACTGCTTCTTGTAGGTTACTTCCTGGGAAAAGGGAGTTCTCTATAATCGCAGAGATTGAACTGGACTGGAATATAGAGTCATAGAATTTAGAGTGTTGAATTTAAGGTGTTGGAATGGGCCTTAAAGATCATTTAGTCCCAGCCCTTCCCGCCATAACCAATAAACCTTTCTGTCCCAATCCAGCATCTGTGTTGGAGATATGTTAACTATGGAAGAAGTGATTTTTAGAGGTATGTCTAGATTTTCTTTCTAAACACTGGGCATAAAAATGAGTGCAACAAGAAGTGTGTGTCCTATACTAGTTCTATTCCATGCTCACGGAATCTGCTTGAAAAGAACAGTAGCTTTATACAGAGATTCTAAGCTCTTAAAAACTGCATCACAGATTGTTCAGGATATCATCTGAGGAAAGCCTTTTGTTAGCCTCAATTTAGTATCAGCAAAGAGAGATAAGAGAAAAAGATGTCCTGGAGATTTTCCTAATGCAGACTTCATCTTTTTTTATTCCACCACGAAATGAAGAGACATCTCTGAAGGTACCACACGTTTCTGATATAGGAAGCACTGAGATGCTTTGTGTAAAGCAGCAAGATGCACAGAATGATGTGCAGCCCCGTCATCATGAAGTGGCATACATGTCATTTTTACAGAGTGGCTGTTGCTGACATTAGTTCCCTGGTTAGTTCCAGTTCCTGGGTGAAGCTGACCACCTTCAGTGTCAAATATATTCAGGTAATAAAGGAAAAATCAAGTGGCTCTTAGCTCCTCCTTTTTTTTTTGTGCTTTAATCCATTTCTGAATGTTATGGAAATATGGGTTGCTGTGTAGCAAAAGTCTGTATTTTTAATTCAAGTTTTCATTCCATAAATGATCATGATCTTCAGTTCATCCTTATGGCAGACATTCATTAACAAGTAGTAGGAAATTATCGGAGAAACTTCATTGCTTGATACAGTGATTATGGCATGCTAATTGCCAGTTCAAAATTCCTCTGCTATGATTAAAGTTTCAGAGAGGCTGATGACAGTTATGGGACACTGCTTTTCTTTGAGATTAGTTGTCTTTCATTAAAGAATAGTTTTACAGCTTCTGGTATTGGATGTTTCATTTGAAGAAACCTCATTTTTTTCAAAGCAGATAAGAGCCATTCTGCTCTCTCCCCTCAAAGGGAGGAATACTGTCTTGTGAAGATGGTATGAAAAATCCCATTTCTGGACTACTGGCATAATAGGAAATGCCATTCCCACTCCACAGAAACAGCAGGGAAAGCATGATCCTGACCTAGACAATCAAAACTTTAATTGTAAAGCTAATGCTGACTTATTGCAGACTTCAGTGTGATTTTTTTTTTTCCCCCCACTGGCACACACTCAGAAGAGCTGGGTCTCTCCCCTTTCCCTCGTGCCATTCCCTGTGCATGGCATACCCCATGAACTAAGGTAGCTGCGCTCATGCCTGGAGTCTCAAAACTTCCCCTTACAGCAGCACAGCAAGCTACCATTTATTTTTAATTGCTCCCCACCGTGTAGGCCAATTAAGGATGAAGCCAGCAGGGCAAGGATCACTGGCAAAGCCTTTGAAGGGAGCAGACCCAGCATTTGCTTCGCCGGAAGGCTGCCATTCACACATTTGTGCAAGAATGCAAACAATTGGGCTCACTCAGTGGGATCAAGTGCTATCTAGTTCAGTCTGAACCACTTTCTAGTGCAGATGGCAGTGAGAGTGGCAGCACCACTGAATATTATCCCCGGGGTTAGAAACTTCCAAATGAGATTTCCATTCGTGACCCTCCCCATTTCAGCAGGAAACACCTGCTAAAGCAGCTTTAGGAAATGCCTCTCATTAGCAGCTTCTGTTTGAGCTCAGGTTTTCCTAGCCATTGGAGTTCAGCAGGCTTAAGAACTTGATCTTTTGATAATAAGAAATTGAAAATATTAGAGGATAGTGGGTACAACCTCCATTTTTGGCTCATGTTCCCTGGTACCTTGATTACTCCTGTAAAATCCCTTTCTGACACATTTATTTTTCCTAGCTTTTGAACCTCCCAGAAAAGAGGGTTGCCAAGTATCCTAAATAGCTTGGTCATTTCCAGGAAATCCTGGATGGAGGACTTGCTGGGTAGATTGGAATTAGCAACCTAGTATTTTAGATGCTTTGGGAAAGGAATGAGTCTGCAAATTTGGTCATGAGTGTTGTGAGCAGTCCATGTTTTCCTGCTTCTGTGGAAGAGACCTAGCATTCATGTCCAGTTTCATGCAGAACTGGGAAATATCAGTGTGCACAACCCCAAAAAGCATTGAGGAAAAGTGGGAAACCAAAACAGAGGAGACTCAGTTTCATCCTGGGAAAAGTTTCCAGGCGGGCTTGCTGTTCCTTGTGGTGGGTTTTTACAGGCTGTTGGCTGTGGCTCAAACATTGACAAAGTTGTGTCTGCTCTGTGTTAGGGACACACAGACACAGGGCTTGGGAAAGGTTTGGTGTCTCTTCATGTCTGAATATACATTGTGAGGTAAATTTTAGTCAAAATGACCCCAAGTTCTGGCTTTGTTGTTCTTCTGTTCATTACATGGCTGGTGTCTCCGTGAGCTAGTGCCTTAGGGAAGCCTCCCAGTTGTCCATTGGTCAGGATGGTGAAAGCAGTGGGTGCAGCCAGTCTATCTGGCTAATGACACTAATCTCCCCCGCTGTTTGTCAGCACATCTCAGGGATGCCAATTCCACAGTTTCCAACCTTTTAAAAAAATATTTAATTTATAAATCCCTTAGAGTTTTGCACTGGAGAGGAAGACCCTGTGTGAGAAGTTTTAGATTATTAAAAACTAGCCTTTTAAGAATCACTTAAATTTCTGGCCACAGCCCAGATATATATGCACAGGGGTCTTTTCTAGACAAAGATAGCCTTCAAAGTACTCATTAAACCTCTTACCTGGGCAATTGTTTAGTTATCTATCTGGGGAAAACCTGTATGACTAAAAGGGCTGATGTCAGGTTTTAAATGCTATTCTTCATACAGCAGCAATGGAAAATGATGCAGCTAAATTGAGACTGCAGTTCCATCATGAGTAGGCAGGTTTCATTTTACGTGTATGCCATGTAGCCTGATTTTGCACATTATAGAAAACAGCCACTCCCTGGCTTGTGTGTAGGTCGGATTTTCCCCACAGAAACTCCTGCAAACAGTGTAAGGCATAAGGCCAGTGTGGCTTGGGTTATTCCCAGGTGCTTCCCGCCTCCCCAGGTCCATGCAGCACATCTCCCTCCTCTGCTCCCTGAGCTTCTCCCACTGCCAGTGCAGCCACTGCAACTCAGCCAGCAGAAAAGAGGAGGAATTTCCTGATACATGCCGAGCCCCAGGAGCATCGGCTTCCTGAGCTGCTGGGCTCTCACTGACATGGCTTTGCACAGAAACGTTGGTGCTGCAAAGGAGAGGACTGGCATGCCTCTAGGGCTAAAAAAGAAATCAAACTACTGGGGTCACTTTTATTCTGGTCCTGGTTTATCTCTCCCTATGTGACTGCTTTTTAAGATTTCCCTGCATGTAGACTTCTGGGGATGCTGCAGCTTTCTGTGCCACGTGAAGTCACTGCGAGGATCAGTTACTGATGGCTGTTAAAGCAAGCCATCTATTAACGTTGCTAAGGGCATTTTTGTTGTTGTATTTACAGTAAATGTATTTCAGCAGTAGTGTAAAATTTAAATTAAATTTCATCTTTCGTGACAACAAGAAAAGCATTGTTATTTTACAAATTGTTCACCTAAGTGATGGGTGTAACTTAGTCCTAATTTTTAAAAAGCTAATAATTATAATAAAAATGTGTATAAAACAAATTTCTGCATCTGTAGGGTTTTTTTTTTCCTTTAGATACCTGTAACCTTGCTGTATTACAAAGATGGAAATTCTTGAACAGTCTTTTCCAGAAAGAAATTCAGCTTGTTAAAACTGTCTAAAAAATAACTGAAAGAAGGCGTATTTGTGCTCTCCTGATAATGGAGTAACATGGTGCCTGTGTACAATTTAATCTGGCTTTCAGTGATTGTAGAGCATGGTGATCTAACAGTCTTCAGATTTCAGAGCCCGAGTTCAGCAGTACATGCAAAATTGTTTTCAACAGGGTAGAGAATTTTAGTGAGGGAAGAGACAAAGCTGTTCAGTGTTAGACAAAGGGTTTATCATTCTGATTGCCAGAAGTGTATGTTTTGTAAGTTAGGATATGACTGAGTGTCTATTTATATGGCTGTTATAGAAATATATGTGTGTGTATGTTTGGAATGGGATTTTTCAAAAGCAAGCTGGATGAGCACTCCTCTATGTAGTTAATCATTTTACTATGGTGCTTATATCATGTAAGCTCAACAATTGTGTTACAAACCCCCCGATATTATGATTGTTTGTCTTGTTTTCCCTGTGATGGATAAATTCTTGGTTACATCAGTACCAAGACCACATTTATATGCTAAAACAGGAGCCTGTCATTTCTGAGGGAAACAAAAGCATTAGATAAAAATAAACTGCTAACTTATATTCATGAGCACCTATCGGCGTTTGATAAGATGGCACCCAGTTCAGACCAAAAGCCATATCCTGCCTTGTATTGACTGTGTTATCTCAGTCTGGGGATTTGACTTGTATTTGCTTCCCGTGTTTTTGTAGTCAGAAAATCTTTGAAAGAAAACTTTTATTCTGATTTCTTACTGAGATGAGAATCACATTTCGGTCAGCAAGGAGTAGCTGGGTCTGCAGTTGCTGCAGTAGTTCTGGGTATTTTTGTGCCTGTGGCCTGGAAAGTGCTCCATTGCTTCTCCAGAGCCTGAATATGTGTTAAAGCAGCTGAAATGGAAAGACAGAGAGTCAGCCTACCATGACTGTCCATGCTGCTAAAACAGCATGTAGAAAACATAGCAGGTGTTGGAGGCATTAGGTATGGCACCCATAGCGACTGAGTCAGCGCTCGCTGGGGAGGGAAGATGGTCACGGGAGCACAGGCAGGGATTGGCAGGGAGAGAGGATGACCACGCCACAGGAAAGCAAGTACAGATGGGAAGAACAGTCAGACTTTGGAAACTTCTTCTTTAGGAAGAAAAGGAGGCTTTGGCTGAAGTCAGGAGCTGAGACCCCAGGCCCTGGGTTTGGTATTTGCTTTATCTTGGACTCCCTGTGTCATAGTGGGTAAAACAACTGCAGGGTTTCTGTCTTTCAGTTGCCCATGTGCACCTGAGAAGCAGCAGAGTATCTGCATGCCATGCCAAATGGATGAGAAGCTAAGTGTAGCTGCAAATACAAGATGAGTTGCCCCTCAAGACTTAAGATGATCATAATGAGGGAGGGCTTCTGGTCAACAAGCTCCAAACACCTTAACAGAATTCTTTGTTTAGAGATATTTCCCTGGGAATTTCCTCATCAGGGTTTGGCCAGTTCAAGCCTTGACCACTTGTTTCAGGAGCTGTCAATTGTTTTCAAAATAGAGGTTTGTCCTGTCAGGGCACAAATATTTGCCTTTCAGCTTTCATCTGATTTCAATATATGGGCAACACCTACCATTCAAGAAATGTATGTTCTCTTTTGCTAGATGGATTGATTTTCTTTTCACTGAAGACACCAATCACAGGATAGAACATATTCCTTGGGTTAGGAAGATGCAAAACCAGCACTGCAAGGGAGTATGAACCCAAATCTATGTTGGCTCAAAAAACCAGAAACAGTCTCCCACCTCTCTTTTATATCCACAGTGAGGGGAGAGAGCATAAAACTGGAATTAATGCATCTCAGCAAGTATCTGGAATAGCACAAATGAGGATGTGTGTTTCAGATAGGAACTGGGCATCTAAATCTCCAGCTTGTTTGAGATTTATTGATCTTTCATGGTCATACTGAGAAGCAGTCATACAGGGGATGGTCAGTGGTATGCCACAAGAACAGTCCTATAAGACTTTTTTTTAATCTGTGTATTTCAAATCCCCCCTTCTGTCACATACTCTAAAATTAGAAATGTCCTCTCAAAAATCATTATGCCCAAAATGTTAGCAAAAATTACTTTTGCTAACAGTGGTGCATTTTATTCTCCTGGTGCAGCCCAGTATCTATCTTATTAGCCCAAATTTGCATTTGATGTAACTGCATGCCATGGATTTTGTCACCAATTATCATTCTTTTCAAGGGAGGATGTTTGTGATTTGGGCTGAAATATGCTAATTACTGAAAACCATCGACACGTGAAGAACTCAGTATTTCAGCGTGCTCCCCACACCAGCAAGAGCGGTGAATGTAAAATACCACCTGTCAAGCACTTGCAGCAGATACGGCGTACTTTCTGTGGTGTCCTGTGGAGTACAAGAGGTGTGGGAAATGAAACTGCTGGAGGATGCGATGCTGTTGCTTGTCTTGGCGATCTGTATGTACATGGAGCAGCCTGGCAACGTGGCATGGCAGGAATTCCTCGGCTGAGTAGGAAAGGCAGCATCACAGCAAGCTGCTGAGCTCGGTAATGCTTCCCGGACCAAAGGGGGGAAAAAGTTTGCAGGGGGATTTTTTTTTGTTTCTTTAAAAATCCATACTTGCAAACCAGCAACTTGCACACAAGAATAACACCGAGGATTATTTTGAAAGCGCTTTAAAAAGATTGCAAGAGAAGGGGTCTGCTGATTGTTCAGAGCGACGCAAAGTTGTTGCTGCCTATTCATTTCATTCATCCTAAATACCCAGTCGCAGTTTAATTCCTAGATGTACTGTATGCCCTTTCGTGTATAATCAGCCTAATTTGTCTTCAGCTGCAAGCAAGTGAACCAAGATTCATTTAGTTAAGCAAGCTAAGCAAAAACATTCTTTGCTCACAGATGGGTAAGCCAGCCGATATCTTAAGATAAATGAAGGGAATTTTGTTTTCTTTTCTTAGCTACTGTAAGGGCTCCTACGGATGGAAGAATGACAAAACAAATTTTGTCCCTCTGTGTTTTTAATTAATTAAACAGGGAAAGACTAATAGATCTCGTCCTGGAATCTGGAATCCTAATTTGCAATATTGGATGTTGTTTTGACTTCAACTGGCACTTTTAACAAATAGACTTTTCACTAGAGGTTTTCAGAAAGACCGCATGTAATATTAGATGAGAGGTACTTAATTAATGTAGGAAAGCGCCAACAAACTATCAGCCAGCACCAACTTGTCTTGGATTTGAAATAAAAGGTATTTGCTCTGTGCTGCCTGCCTAGCAATTACCATTAAATGTGTGTGGATTTAGGCCAATTCTTAATGAAAAAGGGCCAGCTCACAATAAATGTCACCCGTGTTGTCTTGAGTTACGCTGATAGTGTGGTGAATGAATAAAACAAAATGCAAACATCAATTTGGCTGACCCCAGGGCAACCAGCGGGAGGCAGAGATCGAGTATGACCCCCCCTTATCCCTGTGCCCTGTCTGAGGGCACAAGCCAATAGCCAAATCTGCCCATCACACCTCTCTCCCAGAGAGCAAAAAGATTTGCAAAATAACTGCAATAGGACATCACATTGTCAAAAGAGAGTGTATACAGAGGAAAGTGCTGAGAATTGAAAACCTTTTAATCCCAACAATCAATTTGAATTTAGCAGGACTTGCTACTAAGAGAACTGTACAACCATTTTTCAGCTATATCCTTCCTCCTGACTGCATGCAGATGAAAGCAGATGGGGAGGGGACAAAAGTGTACTTTTCCAGGCTCTGGCATTTTCCTGGTAGAGGAACAAAGTTCAGGACAAGTTGGAAGTGTCTCAGCCCTGCATCTCCATGTCGCATCCTCACAGGGTCAGAGAATAAGTGAGCATTAGTAACTCTTGCTGCTCACCTCCGTCTTTCCAGGGGAAATTCCAGAAGGTGCAGGAGCGAGGGAGGACATTTCCTGTTCTGTCCCCTGGCACAGAGAGGGCAGTGAGCCCTTCTAACTAGGGATGCTGGGGAAGGAGGCACAGTTTGCTCTACAGCTGATGGAGGAGGAAACTGCAGTGAAGAGGTTAGTTTAGGAAAGAGGAGACTAGACCTCCCCAAGACTGTAGGGGGAACCCAAATATTGTGAAAACTGCAGAAATCCTGCCCTTGGTGAAAGGATTGTCTTTGTTAGAGAGCAGGGTGATTGCCTTGGGACCGGTAAGAAGCTAGGGAGCTGGATCCCTCTTTTCTGTCTTCCACTCCCTGTTGTCATGAACTGACACCATGGGGGTCTATGCCCTAATTTCTCACCTATGTGCACCCAGTGGGCAGCAGGGAGCAGGCTGGCAGCTCCCATGAGCTTCAACATACAGAAGAGGTAAAAAATCTGCTAATTCCCCAGCCTAAGGTCTCATGTCATCATCATTACCTTCCTTTTCTTTTTGAATAGTTTGCAGATGATAGTTTAAGGTAAAGATTTTCTCTGCCGCTGTTCTACCATCTTTCCCCTGTCCTCACCTGCCCTTGGCCAGTCTCTACAATATACACTACAAGAGACACTTTTTGCATGTTCATATGTATTTTCCCAATTCCAGCACTGTGCAAAATGAATTTCAGCCCTGCCTGGGGCCAGGTCTCTGCATGTCTTGCTGGTGGATAGAGCCTCTTCTCCTTTTCAAGCTCCTTAAGGTCTTTCAGCTCCTCTTGGAACACCTGAAAGCCAAAGTGTGCCCTGTGTATTGCTCCCACTGGCTGGCAAACACTGGCTCATCCTGAAGCAGGTCGAGGTAATTACATGGAAAATAAATTCTGTTTAGAGAACTTGTTATTTCTTAAGGTTAGCCAGGCACAGCAGTCAAACGGGAATTATCCTCATAATCTTCAGATCAAAAGCGTGGAATACACCGCAGTTATTTGGGAGGGTATATTTTGCACTGGCTGCTCATCAGTGTAATCATACCTTTAGTCTCACAGCCTCAGCTTTTCTGTGGTAGTGGTGCTCAGCAAGCCTTTCTGTTCCAAACCAGCTTCAGATGCACCGAGGGAGCAACCTTTGGTACCCACCTGCAGCCCCGGTTGCCTCCCATTAATCCCCTCTGGCCCCCTGCCATTGGGATGAGCAAACTACTGTTCTTTCTGTTATTACATTTTTCCCCCCCCCCCAAAACGCAATCAAACTTGTAATAAATCGAATTACTTTTTCGGCTACCTGGTTGCTTGTGTAATTGAAGGAAGTGGTTAATTTTTGAGCACAGTGGGTTATTCACAGCATTAAAATTAGTTTTGCTTTTGTTAGACCGGAGATCCATTTGTCGCTAACACAGTTGAGGCACAAACCAGTATTTAGATTAGAGATGAAAAATGCATTGATTGACCAAAACCTTCTGTGCCACTGAACACTGTGCAGTGATCTAACTAGCAGTGAAACAAATAACTTATCACAGCATTGGAATTGCGTGCACGTAATGGGAAATTCTCTTTTTTTTTTTTTTTTTGTTCACAAAAGGACTTGATCACATGCCATTATTCAGAGAGTAGCTGAAATCTCTGCAGGCCTTTGCTCTGTAATCTAAAAAGCCCTTTGCTTTTTACTATCGTAGGCTTTGGCAGCTACAAGAAAATGCAAAATGATGGCTGTGCTTGTATCGATTATCATCCTAATTCTGCTCTCAGTGAAGTCCATCACAAACCTGCCACAGCCTCCCGTGGGAGTGAGTGAAGACTGTGTATAATTGCAGTTACTTTAATACAAATTTACTTACTTGACACTTGAAATTCTGCATTCTTGCTGCAGTTATGCTGTGAGCAGCATTAAATTAACTGTCTCCCAGAAACAGGCTGAGAATGCTCGTGCTCACCTATCCTCCTGTTTTCTGATGGAGGAGTGACAGCCCCTTTACTGATAGCGGGTCCTCTACCAGAGCAGGGCTTTTTCCGCCTCCCTTGGTCACCTGTGAGATTCCTCCAATGTACTATGTCTTTGTGATGGATGTGCTGCCCACTGGCAATTGCTCATTTTGATGCTCTGCGTGACGTCTCTGCTTCACGTCTGGCTCCTTATCTGCTTATTTATTTTATGACCTCTTTACTCATTCTGATCTTCAGTCACTCCAGATTCTCTTTGCTGCCTACTTCTGCTTGGTTCGCTCAGTTAGTGGCCCTGCATCTGGTTTTTGGGTCACAGAGAATGAACAGGCTCTGGTTGAATGCCTCCTTCTTCAGGTAGAGAAGAAGGTGACATCTTCAAATAGTTTTAAAGCTGTTCAGTGCCTTTTATCAGTTCTTTGCATTGTCCAAATGTAGTATAGCCATTTAGCTTTGCCAATAGGGCATCTTCAGTGATATGAGTCTGCACAAGAGGGGGTCACGAGGCTGTGGCTTTTTCCAGAGTCTATTTAAGGTTTGTAGGTTGGGCAGAGAAACAGAACTTGAGCAGTTTTTACCATCTCTTTAAGAGGTATGGTGTAAACCTGCACAGCCCTGATGCTGTGTTGCACTGGGGAAGATTCACCTGCTCCCAGCTGCTCTGTAAGTGTGTGCCTGGAGCAAAGCCTCTTGACAATAACCCTTGAACTACCTGCTTCTGCTGCAAACCCATCAAGGTCAGGACTTTGATTTAATCTCCTATTAGACCCTAGGTGCCTCCATGCACCCACTTTTTCCATACAAGAATCAGCAACCTATGCAACTTAAAAACTGGTTGTTCCTTCTGCCTGCAGTTCACCAGCTGCCTGTCAGTATGACATCCAGGTTCTGCAGAGAGCTGCCGAGGGAGGAGGCAGAGCAATGTTTCACAGCTGACTTTGCCTTTCAGAGAAATCTCTTTATCCTAAAAAGAATTGTAATACCTCAAAGCATCATTTGCAAATGTTATGTCAATATAGAGAATTCCAGGTACCCAGTAGGTACAGGCTTCCAGGCAAGACTTTAGAAAATATCTGTCCCAAAAGTGGAAAGTCTCAGATTTGTGTTTTAATACCAGACTTCCCTATTCCTCTTATGATCTGTTGCAAATAAATAAATACCTTAAAAATCTCCAGCTTGTTGTGGTGTCAGCAGGGATAGAGTTCATTTTCTTCTTAGTTCTTGATACAGTGCTGTGTTTTGAATTCAGTATGAAAATAATGTTAATAATACACTGCTGTTTTGGTTGTTGCTGAGTAGTGCTTTCTCTGAGTCAAGGACTTTTCCATTTTCTATGCTCTGCCAGTGAGCAGGTGCACAAAAAACTGGGGGAGAGCACAGCTGGGACAGCTGATCTGTGGGACTCCATGACGGCTTTGGGGGAGGACTGTGCAAGCCCATCTGGTAAGAGTGTTCAAAACTGTGACCTTGTGGTGGGCCTCTGGTTCCCTGGGTCAAGTCCGTATCCCACAGCCTTGGTAGATGTAACCAAAGCTGAGGACAATTCATATGGCTGATATTTTTATGGTCCGGATAAAATAGTGTGGGAAGGACCTGGCCACTGGCTGCCTGCACTAAGGAATCAAGTGAGGGTCTGGGGCCCCATGGGCTTATATGAGCCCTGCTATTTGATTCCTGCTCAGCTGAGATGTCTACAAGCTTGCAATTGAGCACTGTAGATGCTTCTGTGGTGGTTCAAGAAGAAGCATGTTTTATTTAAGTGGCCTGCAGAACTCATTTTACCTGCACATAGACAAGAAATTTGAGACAACAAACTCTCAGCTGCAAGTTTTTCTCCCCTCCCAAAGCAGTGTACTTGAGGACCAGTGTCCCAGCCTTCTTGTTCCCAAAGCTCCAGCACCAATTTGGCTGCAGAGGCTGAGGCTGGAGGCACAGCTGATCATCTGCTGAGGATGAAGGAACTTTTTCTGGTTGAGACTTTTGGGTTTTGTTCAGCTGACAAACAGGAATTATTGGAAACTCATCTGCATTGCAAGTGTGCATTAAAATGCATGAGGCGTGTAAGACTGGGGCTGGTGGAAGAAAAATGTGTGCAATTTGTGGAAACTGTGGATTGTTATGACTCCTGAATTGGCATATTTATATGCTTCATTGTTCTTAGATTTGGGATTTTCTGTTTGTCAAATCTAGTGTGTGTGACATACATACCATGACAGACTTTTTGTTGCTTTTCTTTCACAGAAGACCTTTCAGTGAAATCAAGGCCACAGCATAGCCATCACTAGTGGGCAGTGGGCTAAATGGCCCAAGAGAAATCCCATCCTGAATCCCAACCCGAATCATTCTTTTTCAGGAATACAGTTGCCAAGCTAAGATATTTCTTGACAATTGATCATGCTACAAATAACAGTTGGGGAATGAATACAAATCCTGTATGATATATCCAACTGAGACAGTATTTTTAATCCTCCTTTCTCAGTTGTCTAAAGGCAGTAAAATGGAAGGCAAGATTAAGACCTGCTATGCACAGGATCAAAAATTTTTTTTTGAGGCATAACAATGAGGTGTTTTTTTGATTTGGGGATCCCAAATGTTTTCCAGCAGAGATGTCTTGGAAATATAATATATGCAGACATACTGAGTAACAGACAACCTTGTTTAGCTTAGTTCTCTTTTGCAGGACAGTTGGAGGAGCTTTATAGATCCTGAAAAAGCTTCAGACTCTTGAAGGTAGAAAAATCATTGATGTTAAGAGAACAGATTTTAAACTCTTAACCACTTTTTATATGCTGCTGTATGGGATCAAGAAGCCATAATATGCCATAGCATGTAAAACATTATGTCACTGATTATATAAATTGTATTTCTTCTGGTCTTGCAAATATGCCAGTGAACGTTATGAGACCATATCACAAATTGGATATTGCCACATAAACATGATAGATATTGCTTTTCCATTAGATGTATTCCTCTCAGGGTATACAGATTTCCTGGATAAGGTCCTTTTCATCCTCAGAATGATGCAGGGCAGCCTCCCCATTACCTCCATGGCTCACTGCTGTTCAAATGTACCTGTTGCAAGTCACCTGTGTCACTGTCATGACTCAAACCACGTGGCTGTGAGGTGGGTTACAGTGCATGTCTCTAGTGCCAGGCAGAGAATGAGCTTATTGGCAGTATGAGTGAAGTGTCAGAGGAAAAGAAAAAAGAAATTTAGTATCTTGTAGTTCTTATTGTACAGGCAGCAGGACCAGCTGCCAAAGAAAAGATTGATTGACCACTGCTGGTGTTGTTTAATGCTGGACTTGGACTTCAGTAGTGAGGAATATGGCGGGTGTGTGTGGGAGTTGTGGATGGATAGGGAGAAGAAGGAGCCAGAGAAGTTCCTTTTGTTCAGAGCTGCTCTGAGTGAGAGGCCATAAAACTGGCATGCTGTGGCATGACAGAGGTGGTGACAGAAACACCTCAATGCTCGTGAGGGATAGTACAAAGGGAAGCTGTACAGCTTCAGGCAAGAACAAGCTATCCCTGAAAAACACTGGGAATTTTTAATGTTTGTGTGGCACTTATAAGCTAGAAATTGTTATGAGTGCTAAATATTATGTTCCCTAATGCGTAAAACGGTGACTAATACTATTACATTCTGTCATACAAGAGCCCTTGGGATGTAAATTCAAAGAGGCACAGTAAATACCCGTAAAAGAAAAAAAAGGGAAAGAAGGAGAACAGAACCCCATTTCTCATTTCAGCAGGAATGTGCTGATTGACAGCAGACTTATGGAGATAATTCTCCCTTCTGCTTGGGCTGCAGAGCCCAGATCCCATTCAGGGAGAAGGGAGTAGCAAGAAAAAGGGTCTGGCTGGCTGCTGCCTCACAGAGGAGCTGTAGATGGGCACTGCCCGATAGCAGGTACCCTCTGTCTGTGCAGGACCCATGGTTACAGACCTGACTCTTTTCCCTTCATCTATTTCATAAGCAGCCATGCTGCCTGAGCCATGTGCTTCTGAGCTGTTAAAGTAAAGCTCTCAGAGGATTTTTGAGAGCCCATCAGCAGCTTTTTCTACAATAGCTCTGCTTCAAAACTTCTTGCTGCCACCCACTCTCCTGACTCCTGCTGGACACCGCCAGTTCTCTAGAGTCAGAGATACAGCCTTCCTTCCTCCTACGCTGTGCCTGCATTCATTTTTTTCCCCTGAGTTTTTATACTGTCTGTATGTGCTGTTGTCAAATGAAATCACTACAGGCTTAGGGAAGAGTGGCTGGAAAGCTGCCCAGTGGAAAAGGACCTGGAGGTGCTGGTCGACAGCAGGCTGAACATGAGCCAGCAGTGTGCCCAGGTGCCCAAGAGGGCCAGTGGCATCTTGGCTTGTATCAGGAATAGTGTGGCCAGCAGGACCAGGGCAGTGATTGTCTCTCTGCACTCAGCACTGGTGAGGCCACACCTCGAGTGCTGTGTTCAGTTCTGAGCCACTCACTACAAGAAAGACACTGAGGTGCTGGAGTGTGTCCAGAAGGGCAACAAAGCTGGTGAAGGGTCTGGAGCACAAGTCCTGTGAGGAGCGGCTAAGGAAACTGGGGTTGTTTAGCCTGGAGAAAAGGGGGCTCAGGGGAGACTTTATTGCTCTCTATGACTACCTGAAAGGAGGTTTTGGCAAGGTGAGGGACGGCCTCTTACTTCCAGGCAACTAGCAACAGGGCAAGGAGGAACAGCCTCAAACTGCGCCAGGGGAGAATCAGGTTGGATGTCAGCAAAAATTTCTTCACTGAAAGAGTGACTAAGAAATGGAATGGGCTGCCCAGGGAAGTGGTGGAGTCACCATCCCTGGAGGTGTTCAAGAAATAGCTGGGTGTGGCACTTAGTGCTGTGGTTTAATTGACATGCCGCTGTTCAGTCAGAAGATGGACTCGATGATCTTGGAGGTCTTTTCCAACCTTAATGATTCCATAAATCTATGACTGATTTGTAATCAGTAATGGGAGGCAGCAGGATCTGTGCCTGACCAGATTGCTCACTGCATAGAGATGACCACCTTGGTGGCCAGGGAGGGGGGAATGCTGGTGGATGCCATTTGTCCCTACTTTATCAGGGTTCTTGCCACAATAGTCCACAGAACCCTTGTAGCCAAACTGCTGAAATGTGGTTAGGGGGTTGTTTCTGGGGCTAGTACAGTTTAATCTTTCTGCTGGTGAGCTGGTTAAGGGGACAGAGCACATCCATGACAAGTTCCTGATGGCACTCTGGCAGGTGTCAAACCTTACAAGCTCTGCGGCAGGGATGGTCTATACTCAGCCTCCTCTAACGCCCCAGGCCATTGGTGATGCCTGGCCAAAACGCCAGACAGGTCACACCCATGCATGTCCCTGCAGGTCCTGCTGATTACTCCTGCTGGCTCTGCAGAGGGGCAGGCTGCTGGAAGGCAACGTGCAGTGGGAAAACCCAACCCAGAAAGAGAATAAAAAAGCCATCAGATTGTTTCCCTAAACCCAGATATAATAATTGGAGCTTGATGAAATGTGCTGGGTGAGTGCATTTTGCGTGTGGCTGTTTCTAGGAGAGTCAGTTTTTCGTTTTGCTTTTAATTAGCCAGGCTTAAATTAGCAGCATCTACTGTTGATATTCCTCCTTGAACAGCTAGAACACTTTCAATCAGGAGGCTTATTAATATGCAAAAAAGTGATTTGTTTTGATTTCAGTCTGGAAGGGTTTTCCCCCCCCCCCAAGTTTCCATTTCAGTATCTTCAGTTCTAAATGAAGGTGAAATTGTGTCGTGGCCATGTAAGAGAGCTTGGGTTATCTAAGGAAAAGAGGAAGACTTGATGGAGAGTTTCAGAAACTCCCATCTGGGTTGGTGTTTGTTCTGCTGTATTTTACTACGCTAAAACAACACCCTGCCGTGGAGATAAGAGGAGACTCACCCAGGCTGCTGTGCTCCCTCACAGGGAGTTAAAATTAACACCATACCACTTTTTTTGCTTTCCCAAGGCACTGGGACTGTTCTCAGCTATTTCCTCCCCTCTCAACCTACAGTTTTGGATGTGAGGAAGGTGTAAGTTTTTTTACTCCATAATTCCTGAATCCCTTCACCAGTATGTTTGCATCACTATATTCATACTGCAGATGACTGATGCTGACCTGTGCGTAGAAGGACGATCCCAGCAAACCTCACATACTGTGGAGGGTCTGATTGGCTCTTGCTAAGAATATCAGGTTCAAGGTCCATTTCATTGCTCTGAAGTTTTTGGACTGATGTGGCAGCAAACTTAATTTGTTTACTTCTCTGATCTGGAAGTCTTCAGAGAGGTGCAGACATCAAGATTGAAACCAGGCCAAAACGGCGAAGGAGGTGGCTCAGAGGCAGTTTTGGACCATGGAGCATCAGAGGCCTCCTCCCCACCTTGTAGTGGGGTGGTAGGACTTTGTCAGCCTCCCCGTAGGCACTGTGCCTGTCTGTAGCACACCATTTAAAGACCAAGGGGTCTTTAAATCCATTTCTGTGGGACACCAAGATGGGGATGGTCAGGGCTTTTTATTATTACGAGAGTGAGTGTTTGTAAAACCCTGCTGTGGGTCATAACCCTGCTGTGTTGTGTGCGATGCATATACAGAGAAAGCCGGGTAAATGCTGAAAGAAAATCTGAAAGGGGACAAATTTCTTGGCCTTTTAAGCCCCTTTGGCACAGCAGGAGTGGTAGGAGGAGAGGGACATGCCTGCCCACCCTTGCTCCCTTGTGCGGGAGACTCGGGGCACCCAGATGCTTGCCACAGCACTTCTGGGGAAGGCCAGTGTGGGCAAAAGTTTTGCTCTGCCACACTTAATTCTTATTTTTGTCAGAAAAATGTCATTTAGAATTTGTTTGGATTTTTATTTCCCTCTGAGAAAATCCCAGTTTGTTACTGCTAATCTGGGTTATATTCAATAACAGTGTCTGACTTTTTGTATTAAATTGTTTGCAAATATGGATTTTTTCTTCTATGAACATATGGGGAAATTTTTTTTTTTAACCAAATGTAACTATGAGAGTTAGTGGACTCCAGTCACGTGCTTAAATTCAGAGAGGCTCAATTCTTCAGATGTAGGTTAAACTGATTTGTCTTGGGTTTGAACCAAATAGATAGTGAAAAGCAGTGATTTACACAGTGCAAATCATCTGGTCTGGCACTATTTGCCTTAGGCTGGTTGTGTAATTACAAGTGTTGAGTGATAACATGTTACCTGATGTTCATACCACCTCTCCAACCAGGTACACATCCCAGGTGGAGATGTGGGGATACAGACTCCAGGGGAGAAAAGAGGTTACTCCATAACAGAGTCAGAAGAGGACCTTAGTGTAGGGTAAAGCCTCCGTGCTCCCCAAGCAAGAGGTAATGCCTTCAGCTGGGGACCTGCCTGCAAGGCCATGAGCAAGGCAGAGAAACAGCCACTGAAATGGGGTTTTGAGTAACCTGGAGATAGGACTGATGGGGCAGACTGATGGACTGATGGACAGAGGCTGTGGGTCCAGTGAGTAGACAGTATCATGGGGGAGAAGTGTCTGCTGTCAGGGCAGAGTAACACAGAAATCCCTCCCGCCTCTGCAGTGGTGAGCATGCAGGCATGGAATTCCTCCTGACTCCAGGGAATTGAAGCCCTGTGTGTTCCTGGAAATTAAAACAAAAACTGGCTTCACTGATATTTCCTGAAATGCATTTTCATGTCATTGAATCTGTCCCAACAGCAGCCCCAAAGCATCCAAGATTTCATTTTCATCCAGTAGTGATCAAAAGCAACATCAGCAAGGAATAAATAGACAATGCCATGCTGCAGGGATATTAATTCACGTGACAAGGCAGTGCAGTTTGCTTTATTAAAAAAGAAGGCTCATCTGAGGGTTTTCTTGGTCACTGAGTATTTCAGTCACTATAAACATCTGTATTTTGCAATGTGGTATTTTTTCTGGATCTTGTCTTTGAGGGAGTAGATCTTCAGCTCCTGTGAATAAAGCTGCAGCCTTGGTGAAGGTGTCTGAATTTGTGATATGCCTGGGACACACGCAGCCAAGGATAGCGCCTTGCTCATCCTGGCAGTGATGGGGACACTGTGGTAAATGTCTCCTGTTTCCCCAGCACAAACATAACTATTTTGTTTATAAAGGAAAAAAAAAATCTCACCCCAATCAGGTGGGCTTTCACGTGGGTTCAAACAAGCCAACTCCACCCAAAGCTGCCCAGGACCGAGCCACCTGTGCAGTCCAGAGTGTGCAAATCTCACGGTGGCTGCCCTGGCCCTGGGGCATGCATGACCTCCCACTGCAGGCGGTTGCCTGCACGCTCACCACTGCAGAGGGGGGATGGATTTCTGGGTTACTTTTCCCTGACAGCAGACACTTCTCCCCCATGACAGGATGAGTGATGCTGTGCTCTCTGCATGTGCTGTGGGAGCAGTCACTAGCGCTGTTTCCCTTACCTTGTCATTAAGCAGCAAAGACATTGCCATTTTGAATTTAAGGCTTGAAGACGGTGTGATTTTAATCTGAGTGATAAAACTAGAAGGGCTTTTACAGCAACCCAGCTGCCAGAATGTGATTCAATACTTTTGGGTTTAGACTACGGAAAAGTGGGAAGAGATCAAAAACCATTCCTGGAGGAAAAGAGCTGCTGTTTCTCACTAGAGACTTGTCACACACTGCAGCTGATATGGGAGATGCTGCCATTGTGTGATGGGTCTCTCTGGAGGTCCCCACAGTCAAACAACAACAGAAGTTTATTTGAAACAATAAAATAGTAAATGAGATGTTTTGAAATCTGGTGAAGGGAGAGGTTATGGAGTGCTTTCCCTGACAACACCCTGTGGATGTGCAGTAGTTCCCAGGGCATGTGGGGATTTTTATTCTCTAAGAGTCTTCTGTAAAGTACCTCCAGAGTTGGGGTATGTGCTGCCCCACGTGGCTGTTTATCCCATGGAAACCACTATTTTAAAAAAGTAAAAAATAGTCACATAACCCCCCTAAAAAAGGCTTAAGCCTTTTGCCATTTGGCAAGGAATAGGGCTGTAGGGTGTATGGGGAGAGCAACTTCTTTTCCAGAAGACTGTCCTGCTCTTTATCAGCTGAGGAAAGGGGGGCACCTACTTGTGTCTCAGTATATTGGGGGGTTGGAGGTTAACACAGTTTAGGTGGACACCTGGTGTTCAGCCAAGGTCGAACCACCACATTCAGCCATCAGGGAGCCTCTGGGGAGGAGGGCAGTGTGGTGGGTGCTCACCACTACCCCCCTCCTGCAGACATGCTTCAGGAGGGCGAGGTAAAACCAGCACAAAGTGCTGCCTCCTCAGACCTCCACCAGATCTGATGTCTGCAGCAGTGAAAGTCAGCTGGAGCTTTGGAAATGAAATGCAATCGGCAGAGTTAGCAGCTGCTTCAGTCCACGGCAGATATTCACACAGAGAAGCTGCTGGCTTCCCCCGAGAGCCCAGGGACCCGTGCTACCACAGCCTCACATCCCAAATGGCAGGGAGACCAGAGCAGAAAGAATTCAGGGAGTGAGACCCCTACACAATAGAAAGAATTAAGGTTTATTCATCTTAATAACTACTTCACTAAAGGCATATGGGGGGCAATGTATTTGGATGCTGAGGTTTCAACATATGCCAGAATTCTCTAAAACTGGGCTTTTCTTCCCAAACTGTCAAAATTTTTAGCTGAATTTTGGAGATGCCATGCCCTCAAAATATTATTATAGACATCAGGTCTCTTCCTAGACCAGGAATGAACCAGCCTATCCCAAGCCCCTGCCCCAGGCTCTGCAGACAGAACAGCAGCAGGGGCAAAGCTGCAGTGGCACAGGTGTGGGCACCTGGTCCCAGCCTCCCACCTGGCACCAAACCATGTCCCTAGGAGTAGAGGAGATTTCCTGGCATGAAGTGGGTATCAGAGTGCAGCTGGCTGGGTTGCTTTGCACGTCTTCTTCAAAATGGTCTCTGTGGCAGTAAGAGCTGTGCGCATTAAGCTTGCATGCGTGGGCAGCGCTTTCCTGCTAATGCATGGCTGGAGAACTAGGTCTAATCAAATGCAATGTAGAAACTCATTTACTGAGGCATTGGTAGCTAGTTTTCTTAAAAAAGAGAGACAACTGCTTATCAAAGAAGCATCGTAATTCTTGGAATTTCCCATGTACGTAAAGACAAGGAGCATGACACAGCAAAGTCTGTTGCTTTGGCTTTTAAGCAAGGAGAATCTCCCTAGAGGGCGGGTTATAAAACTTCTCTGAGTAGTTTACGTGATCTTCAGAGACTGCTTGCTCACTTCTGTTGTTTACATTAACCTTTGAGTTAAAGTTGTTTAGGCCTACTTTGTGATTTTTATGCTCTTTGTGGTGCCACTTCACTGCACAACGGGGATGTTTCAGCCCCTTTTATGTGCACATTTGAGGCCTGACTATATACGGGGAGGACTCTTCTATTTTTTCTAAAAATATCTAATATACCTCCCTAATATACTGTATTTAAAATGGTACCTGTGAGGAAGCCTCTTTTCTTCCTCCTTAGTGTCACCTCTTGCTCACTGTGTTAAGATGCTGGAAGACTGTTTCTTAATTTGCTGCCTCCTGTTGTGAAGCTTTTATAGCACAGAAAAAACCTGACTCAGGTTTGTGGGTACCAAAATTCAGCCCCACCTACTGTTTGCTTTGCAATGCTGCCTGAAATATCATTTTAATTTCACATTAGTTGTTTGCCAAAGAGAAAGCCCAATTAAAGAGATAAAGAGGATATCTGTTAATGGCACTTTTCATGAGGAACACCACAGTAACAAAGCAGCTTGCATGTGAACACTTAAAAAGTGAGAGGTGCTGAGCCCTACCGTGCCTGTCAGCTTGGCTTTTGCATGCAGGGGAAAAGAGAACAAAATTTACAGGGATGCTTTTCTCTGAAGTGGTACATGAGCTGCTGGCAAGCCTGGGAAGGGAAAAAAACCCCAACATTCAAAACAATTGAAGAACAGAGTGGATGCGCTGAGAAACTAAACCCATCAGGTTTATATGTTAAAGGGTTCAAGGGTGAAATTAAATATTATTTGCTTAAATATAAAATAGGGGGGAATAACAACCCCGTAAAACAAAATCTCACAAGAGACGACAGCCCAGCATTTCGGCTTTGATAGACTATGCTTTTTTTTTTTTCTCATTGCTGTGCACAGTGTTTTATTAATGTTATAAAAACCCTATAAACAATCCAAATGGAGTATTTTTCCGGGGTAAACTTCTATATTTTACAATACTAAGCAAGTGGGAGAAAGGATCTGGAAAGCACCAGAAAACTCTCCAGGTGCACCCACAGACTGCAAGGGCGTGTTGTTTTGGGAGCTGTCCAGAAACCTGGTGAGCATCTATTTTTTCACCTCAGCAGCCAGAACTATAATTGACATGAAGACCAACTGTAGGTGCTTATTTAAGAATAACACTCACACAGATTTAAAGCCCATATTGAACTATATATTTTGTGCATTCACCTTTTGCTGCAGCATGTGCCAGCTGCTGAAGGGAGCAAACAGAAATTGCTTCCATCACCTGAAGCTGACAGCCGGCTATTCAATCTGCAATCCACCTTATGAGATGACACGATCAGGCTTCTTAATGACAAGAAGGGATGCTTGATTTTCAGTAGCAGTGCTACATTATGGCATGCATTAATTTGCTAGGAAATCGCTTTAGAAGAGCATGAAGTGTGATATACTTAAGTTATAGTACAATAAATGCCCCAAAGATTCCTCTGAAGTGTGATGTTCCCATGAAATTCTTTAACAAAGGGAGCTGAAAATGGTCTGTCTCCACCCACATATAATACTTGAAGAATTATGGAGATAGTCTATCAGGTCACCTGATACTAAGCTATTTCAAATGTTACGTGTATTTACCTACAGAAACTGATTAGGTCAAAGAGGTTTCTGGCTCACAATAAAAGATAAAATGATGTTTAGTTCCATATATGAATAGCTGCTCATGTATAACTGTGTGTGTGTGCAAGGGTTATTGGGACTATTTCCTTGATGCCTCCTGTTTCCAAAGAATTGTGTGTATTAGCCCATGAAACAAACTCTGAAGTGTAAAGTTTCAAGCTTCAAAACTAGGTTAGAACAATGAGATTACCATACAGATCACACAGTTTGTGTTAACAGTGAACAAGTTTAATAAAACAGACTTCATGCATGTTGGATTCACAAATTCATACTCCTCCTTGCAATAGTGCCTTAAGCAGAAACATGGTCTTGCTTTTCCTCTCATTGCCACTGACAAAAAGCCACTGCTAGCCTGCATCAGCAGTTTGCCCTCCCCTCATGTATGAGTGAGCCTCCCATACACCTTTTACATTGTTCATGGTACTGGTTCTGGACTTCTCCTATGAGAGAAACTCAGGGTTAATTCTGTAGGAAGCCCATCTGAACAGCAGGATGGGTCCAGCGTAACATTGTCTGCTTTCATTTGCATTTCCAGGCCCATACTATTTCTGGTCTTGTGCATATCCTGACTCTCATCTATCTCCCTGCCAGCAATCATACATCCAGGAAGGGGTTTAAATCATATTTACTGCCATCTTCAATCGGGTGAGTTCTATGTTACCTGAATCGTTTGCTCTCTGCATTTCTCCACTCTTTGCTTTAGACATATCTAGTGGTTTATATCATACAAGAGAAGAGCCAGCCACATTCGAGAGCGCAGAGCCATTTTGAGGGGTGGGAGGAAGGGAAAATTCACCAAAGGAAACCCCATCCTGAGTCTAAGAGCAGATGACTGCTTTCTGAGACCAAAACTGAACAGCATTTCAGTTTGACATAAGGGATTGTATATGGCCATCAGCTTTGTGCCAACCTCCATGTACACGACCCGGTTTTGGATGGAAAGCGGTCTTCTGTAACCTACTCCCCTCAACCTAACATCACCCTGGTGTTGTGGTACAAAGCAGGAGGTAGAGAAGAGCCTGTATTTCAGATCTGAAATGCGTGGCACATGTTACAGGGCCACTTGGTTTGAGCGACCTTCATTGTCCCTCTGCACTCAGTAATTTAGGAGGCACTGATTAAGCAATGTTTTCTCTATTTTAAGGACAGCAGCTGTTTGTACCACTTCTGGATGACCCCACAGTTTATTTTTCATTCATCACAACACACCTAGGGCTGTTTTAGTATCAACACCAAGAAGCTCGACTTCCTTCCTGGTATGTAGAGCATCTTTTACAGAGAATATGCGATCAGATGTCAAGATAGGGAAGGGATCAGAACAAGTCACAGGCACGGACCACAGGTGCGACTATTAGGGAGAACCACACACAGAGCATGCAGAGACCTTTTTTTTACTGTTTGCCACAGCTTAATAAAAGTTACCTGTTCCTTAACATTCACATGGCATGCGAAGGGGCAGGGACCATGTTGCTGACAGTGCTGCCCTGTGCCTGCTGAAGCACTGCTCTGCACTGCACAGCGAGGCAGGGTCTCGGGGCCAGACCCACAGAGATATTTAGGGGCCTAACTTCTATTTCAGACTTCAGTGGGAGGCTGGTGCCTAAATAGGAGTTGAGCACCTGATTACCTTTGCAGGTCTGGGCTTGGGTGGAGGCAGCCAGGAGCTGCTCCACATCCCCTGCCTGCCCACAGGAACTGCGGCTCCTCTCCGTGTGGCAGTCGAACTGTGGTGCGGTGCAACCCTGGTGTTGTGAAGTAGCCGTTCTCCGACTGGTGACGGCCTGATTCACAACACCAGCTGCTGCACAGCACCTGGAGGGGCCCCCTGGCCGGTCTCTGTGCTGCTGGGCTCCTCTGTGCTCTGTCCTTCTCCTCTGTGGTCCATCTCCCAAACCACCGTGTGCTGGAAAGCAAAGCGACAGGGTTAGGTCCATTGATCCCACAAGTTATATACCTCTGCCTGTTTAAAATACAAATGTGTGAAGTGTTTATGTCTCCACAGAAGAAAAACTGGCAAACTTGCTCAGCACTCAAGATCTAAGGTGTCTGCTGCAGTGCAATGCTGGAAATGCATACAGCTTCACTCCTGCAACTCATTCCCTGCGCTCATCTCATGAGGGCTGGAGGCTGGCAGGCGGGGGAAGCAACCTAGAAACTCAGCCAAGCCCTCAGAGACATGGGAGAAACAGTCTGCTTTTGCACAGATCCCAGGATGCTGTCAAAAGGAGAGCAGTGCCCCAGGGACTGCTTGGCTTCCCGAGCACACCGTGGCCATGAACCCCCACGCCTGCACCTTGTCCATTCCACTGAGGTGGATGAGACACCAGCACATGTGTGGTCCACTCCCAGAAGCTGCCTAGCGTGCTGGCACTTGGGAAGGTGCCACTCCACAAAGTCCTACTGCAACCCACAAATAAACCAGTCTGCCTCACCTTCATTCCCCTCCAAGGCACCCATCCCTCAGGAGCTCTCGGAAGCTGAGGGATCCAAACTGCTGCTGACCAGGAAAACTGATCTTCTTTTAAAATCACAAGGGAAGGTATGGATTCTGGGACTCAAGAGAAAAAGAAATCTCCCTTGCCAGTGCAGGACTGATGCTGGTGAGCATGACAACCATCACAGCCTGCACACAGCGTGTCTCTCAGGGAGTGCTCTCTTGAGAGCTCAGGGTCACAATGCTGCAGCACTACAGGAATGGCCTTGGGGAAGGCACAGGTACAGGTGGTCTTTCAGCTTTTCAAGCAGACAAAGAAAGGTGGAAACAGACATGTGCTTCTTCCTGATTCTCCTCAAAATGCTGCACCGGTAGTCCAATGACTTTGTCATGGTTGGGTCATTCTCAAGGGATTACCAACAATTCCTTATTCATCTAATTCATCTAGGCAAAAATAAGCAAGTAATAAATTTGATCTTGTGTATTACCTTCCTCAGCAACCAAAGCCCAAAAGGCAGCAGAGTTTCTGTGAATCAGTTCAGTACTATCTCTAGGATAAGGACTCATTGGGGAAGTCCTTAAGCAAACTGGATAGAAAGAAAGCAATATGCAGCCTAGCACACCTCCCGGGAGAAAGTGCTGGTTCTTAATAGTTCTCCTGAATTAGACTGGATTTGAAGGCAAAATTTCTGACCCCGGTGACAAAGGAAGTGTCTTCCCCCCATCCATGCCCACTGCCCAATCTAATCCAAGGGAAACTTCATGCCATGTCTTTCCCCTGCACAGAAGGGAGACGTGGTCGTGTATAGTCCCTGGGCAGAAAAGCAAATAACATACGCACTAACAGAAAATGTTCCAGAGACAGGTTATGCAATTTAGTTGCTGTAGAAAATGGAACTAAATTTCTTGGCACCTTTGCATGTGTGCACACTTGTAAGGTCTCAGTCATGTTGTACTAACAGAGGTTTTCTTTAAAGAGCAGCTTCTGGAATTTTAACACATTGAAGGAAAAAAAGTATTTATATTTTATGTGTAACTACTATTCAGCCATCAATCCTGAAAGGAAGAATGTGAGAGCTCAACTTGTGTTGTGGCTGGTGCTGATCACCAGTGACATGCTAATGTCAGATGAAGGTGAATCGTGTCCCCTGAGCAGATCTTTCACCCCGTGCGGTGGCACCGAGCACACTTGATGAAGCACATTGTGTCACACACTGAATAGTGCCAAATACTTTTTGTACATTCTCTGTTCCCTGGGAACACTGAAGTCTGCCACTAGTACTGTGGGTGGGAAAAGAAAAACAAATGATATGAGCCTTTTTCAAGGTTGTTGAAATTCTTCTGAATTCTTTCATGCAATCTGTGCTGAAACATATCAGACTACTTAAAAAGACCAGGCTACTGTATATGCATTGCTTGTTGCCTGGAAGAAGAAAAATTAAAATTCTTTTCAAGTAAAAACCAGTATTATATGTTGTATAAGTGAGAAATGAAAAGTTAATCCACTCTTTCTCCCCTTAACACACCAGACATGGAGGCTGGTTTTCTGCTTCTTTGCCCCCTTGGCCAAATACTCCAATGTAGTCTTAGTTTACATGTGAACTTTTTCAATTTTAATATTCTCCCATTTTTATTTAATATGATTTTATTTAGTCATCTACAGGCAATAGTTTTCATGTTCTTTGGTGCTGCATGATTTGAAAGCTTTTTTCCAATTTCAGCTGGGTTGCACATAGGTAACTGTAGAACCTCCTAAACAGCTGAGTAACAAGCAGTGAGGGAACGGCATGGTCTAGAAGCCCTGAGGAAAAACACCAACCCCAAATATTTACTTTAGGATAACACTAGTGCATTATGAAAAGAAAGTCATCTCCTATAAATAGGAAAATAAACATCTCAGCTTGAGGGGAAAAATTCCACCAACACACACCCAGTAACACAGATAATCCTTCCTAGGATTAGCATTTTTGTGTGTATATATATATATATACACACACACACACACATATATATTTAGAAACAGGGAAGAGTAATGAGAAACCATGCCAACAGGCTGGGATATGTACACTCAGTTCCAGGCAGTGAGCAGGACTTGGGCACAGGGTGAGCACTAGACCTGGGACATCAACTGCAACCCCACCCCACAAGGTTATTACTGCCCTTAATATCCCATGCAAATAGATTTTCTTGCTCTGGTCACAGCAGTCGTTAATTCAGTCCTCTTGTCTGGTACATCTTTATCCTCTGCAGGTTAATCCTGCCAAATTCCCCTGCTGTAGTACATGTCACACAGCATATAATATCCAACAATGCAATTTTGCTAATCCTGTTTTATCAGCTTTGTTGCCCTGTCTGGTCAATCCAATAGCGAAAAACCGCACATAAGGTTTTTGCCAAGTTCTCCCTCTCTTCTGCCCCTCTCCCCCCACTTTTGTATGGTTTCAATTAAATAGTTTGAGAGCAGAACATAGCATTTGGATATCCGCCAATGTCCTTCAGAAGCAGAATGTCAAGGCACTTAATTATATAGGTCTCCCAATTCTTTCAGGCGCCCCACCTACCCAGTCGGCTGAATTTACTAAATGCAAGTGTAAAAAATCAGCTCAAATCCCTTTTTAAAACACTCCCCATGCATTAAGGACTTAAAGATGGCTGAATAGCGACATATTTATCGCCCATTATCTTACTAAAAGATTAAACAAATGAGTAAAGACTGTCTCATTAACAGTTCTTTGTTGTCTTGTTTACTGTTTAGTGGACTCATTAACATTAATTATTAGAAGAGGAACATCAATTATTGCAATAACCTTTGTCAAGCCAAGCAAACTGACTGCTAAACAGCAAATGAATCCACGTTTACCAGGCAGGATTTGTATGGACAGAAGGAAGAAAAAGAAAAGACCCCATAAAATGCTCAACATCACTCTGAAGCAGAAGAGATCCAGTGTCGCTTGTTAAGTCTGGCATCAGCAGCACGTCCTGCTCAAGACCTCTAGACAGAGAATAAAAGGGTGAGTAAATTCTGAGCTTAACTCCACAAGACTTGCTTACCCAGCTCTAAGTGACGAGATGTGAACAAAGGGATTCCTACTTCCTCTGGTGCTCGCCAGGCTGTATTTATTACACTAATTATTTTAACGCAGGGAACAGCCCTTTCTCTCCCCCGTCATCAGTGCAATGCATATGCTTGTATAAATATAACGCAGACTGCAGCATCGATTTCAGGATTCTCCATCAAGGCACTGCTAGAGCTGACTGCTTCGCTGCCTCAGGTGAAGGGCATTCTTAGAGTTACAAGATATTATGGCTCGGGCTTTCCTCTCCTCTTCCTCCCTTTCCTCTCCCTCTGATTTCTTTTTCCTTTTGAGAAAACCAGTCCCAGGTGGAGAGTTCCTCTGCCTGAGCAGAGATTCAATGTTGTAGCAGTATTTTAAACACACCATATATTTCAGCAGCTCTGGCAGGAGTTAAATACCAGCAGTAGCACATCCATTATTTAAAATACTGTGAGGAAGAAAGCTGAGTCACTAAGCTGAATCTGTCACCTCTGACACTGTTTCTCAGCCTAAATAGAAGTGCTAGTCTGTGCCCAAGAACGAAATGAACCTTTTCAGAAGGACCCTGAGCCAAATCCAGGGATTGTAAGATTATATTTATATACAAATAGAAACAAGGGCAGCTAAGCGCTGCGGTTTTTGCAGATGCTTCTGCAGTTACACGCAGTGAATGAATATGCAGACAGCTCTTTACACCAGCTAGGTTTTAAAGAACAAACCCCTGCAATTTATGGACAGCTGCCCTGTGACAGCCTCCCTATGCTTGGCATCACCAAGATCCTTCCTCCTCATGCCCTGGCCCACCATTGTGTTTCACCAACACCTTCCTCTTGCTGTCCCTTGTAGTACCTGGGCTTTGTCTGGATCTCCCCACTAATTAAAAAGTGAAACAATTAAGATGCTTGCTAAATGAGCAACTCTGGCCTTACAGCCTCCTAGCCAGAGAGAGGTCCGCAGAGATGGTGTTCCCTGTTACCTCGGCATGAATTTGTGCTGACAGGACAGTCCATCCGTCTTCACATCTTTGGACAGCTGTGCTTACCTAGCAGAATGTAAACATCTCTGAACTTTGCTTACTGGATAAAAGGAAGCATTAGTTTCCTATTGCATTTCCTCCTACAAGATCAATCATACACATGGGCCAGACACAGCATCCCTATGTTTGTAATTAATCTCGTAAAGGAAGAACATCTCCCCTCAATCGATTGCTATATTTGTATGCAGCCTTCCTGCAAGGGAGGGAGTGGAAGAAAATAAAAGCCAGTAGCAGAATAATAATCAGCTGATTTCTTAATAAAGGCTGGTACGTGCTGTATATGCACAGCAAGATGCTTTTTCAGGTCAGATGATTCTCTGTTGGAAAAATCACCTTGTAATCAATGTTGATCATTAACACTGGGGATTGCGGCATTGCGTTTAGATGTCCTGATAGCGGGACTGTTTTATCACGACATAGTGATGTTTTCACCAAAACAATATATGCATACTTCAAAATAATCTTCCAGATGCTTTACAGTCTCTTGCTAAGTGTTATCGATTGCAGACAACCAAACCGAACACCACATGGTCTGTACACTGCCAGGTTTGCCCAGAGGAGACTCCTTCCCACTAACACATCTGGTCTCAAAGGGCATCTCCTTCACACTTGCCTTACTGTGTGTATGGGAACGTTTAAAATCCAGACTAAGAAAATATTTAGTAAAACAAACCAAACCAAACCAGAACAAAAAAAACACCACCAAACCCCTCACACCACAACCCACTAGATCATCTATTAGTTCATCTGCAATTAATGAAGATGAATTTCTTGTCCTCTCAGAGAAAGAAGTGTGTGCCCTTCTGAGGCCAACTAAGACACACAGAAAGCTTAAAAAAAAAGCAAAAAAAGGGAAAGAAAACGCTGTTCAGCAGTTGCAAGGACTCAGACCTGCCTTTTGCTACTGTTTTAGATCTGCCTGTTTCATTGCACTAAGCGCACTGAGCTCACTGACATTTACATTGGGCCAGAATATTCTTTATAATGAGAAAATAAATAGTCTCAGAGACATGTTCAGATGAAATGTACACTTTTGATAGGAACCGTACTAGTCTAGAGTGTCACTGCTCATTTTGATTTAAAGGAATAATATGAAGATTTGCTTGCTCAATGCAATATTGAGACAAGTCAGAGCCTTTACCCCATTAAGCAAACAACAGCAGGACAGGGCTGCTATCATTCATGACAGAGCTCACTCCACAGTACTTCACACAACCTGCTTTACAGGCTTAGAGATTACAGTCTAATGCTTATATGATCAAATATTTGGAAATATTGAACTGGGTATGTCCAAGAGGAGACAAAAAAAAATCCATATATTTTAGGAAACTGATCTACAACAATAGAGAACAGTATAATATAAAATGCAGATGTGGTATTACCTACCTGATTACCAACACTACAGCCTCATCTGCAGGGCCTATGCAGACCTGGAAGCATCTTTCTGCCCACCAGCATCCCACCATTGCATCAAGTAACAATGTGGTCTTTGCTAAATGCTCTGATGTGGTACAGCCTCTTTGGGGACAGAGACTTATCACTTTTATTTTGTACTGCTCCTTTTTAATTTAAATTTCTCTTATCTCTAGAAAAATGAAGGCTTTGCCACAAAGGAAAAAGGATCTCAAATATCCACAAAATACTTAAGTGTACAATTTTCTTTCAGTGGACTCAAATAATGCAGTCTTCTCTTAGATATATATATGTGATTTCCACGAAGAACTGGATGCCAACACATCCATTTTAGAAACTCTTTATCAGAAAATACATCTACGTGATAACAAGCCTGGCTTTCATCTGGGAAATCTATGGCCCATTACCAGATTGCCTGTTAACTGTTTATAGGAATTACTGGCAAAACCAAGTTACAAATCATTGGCTTGAATCCTTCCACCTCTGTTCACCTGCTTCCTGCATGACAGAGGCACAGCCCCTCGCCCAATGGTGCTGGCACCTAACCCGAAATGATGGGCACTTCAGGAAGATACTTGGATGACTGGTGCCTTGCCTCTTCCTCCTTCCTGGCTGCAGAAAAGGGCATCTTGCCACACCACCAGTATGGAGATTTCCACAGCCATGAGGCGGGCAGAGGCTCAGACACCAGTGTCACTCTTACGATGCCTCCTCTCTGCCCCTCCTTTATCATGAAAATAATGCCCCTCCTTTTTCATGAATGAAAAGCCTGAAAATGCTGTTTGCAAACACTGATCACTAAAAAAAGGCATTGTTCAAACATTTAGGGTTTGATAAGGTGCAAAGAAGATACGGTCTGGTCACAACCTATTGGGAATACAAAATAAAGATATGGTACATATTGGGCTAAAGGATAAATGGTAAGCCCAGGGCTGGCTACTGAGTGTTAACCTATGCTTTCTTTGTGCCTGTTTAACAAGGAACTTCAGACACTTGGCTGACTTGCAAGTTTTGATGCCTTGCCAGTTGCCTTGAGGCTGCAAATCTTAGAAGATGAGATTTTCCTGTGGCGTTTGACTTTTCTGCCTGAAGCCCAGAGAGCTCAGGAGCAGACAGAACACAGGTGACAGGTGACAGTAACACATTACAAATCATATCTCACTGCACTTTCTAAGTAAAACTTATGTAGAGTGCAAAAGGAAGGGAATCTTCCTATTCCTGTTTCCTCCATATCCATGTGACCATCACTGTCCATTGTCCCTACATGTACTGCTCTTAAGCCTGTAAGACCAGTAAATGCAAACCATTCTTCAGGCTGCAATTACTTTCTCAGTCTTGATGGCTGAGGAGAGGATCCGTCTCATCTCTCTTCCTTACTGAAATTGAAGACTACTATTAATGCTAGTTCCTTCCTCCTTCCACAGCCAAATGTCACAGGTACCTTCAGCTCTTGTCCACTCTACCTGTAATGTCCAAGTCATAGTCTGGGGATAGGGAGAGATCATATAACATGACAACCAGGTTAACAGAAGGTCTAATAAAGCTGTTGGAATTTGAGATTTTCGTCAGTGTTGTGGCATGGTGCCTTTCCTAAGGGCTACTACAGTCTTCAGTGAATGGGAAGGATATTCAGCATTTGGGACAGGACCTCAGAGATCAGCAAGCATCTTATTGGTCAGGGTGGAGATGCATCGGTAGAGTTCAGTGGGCAATGTTTGCACTATGTACCATTTCTTCAACATATATGCATCAAAAGACATAAATTCAGATCTATGAACCTATACAAATGTAGTCTTTTCAGCAAAGGGGGTTGGATGTGGCTGAGCCTTACATGGATGAAAGGATTGGCATGTGAACAGAATGCACTTTTCAATAAATCACACTGAAATCAGAAATATCAGAAAAGTTGATCAGGGGTCTGACAGTGCTCCTCCTTAGAAAAAAAGACCCAAAACTCCTTTAAATTCTATCTGCTGTTTGTTATGCTTCTTTCACAACTAGCTTCCCTTCTGTTGCCAGACCTATAGAGGTTGGAGACACGCATTTCTAAAGCCGGCAGGAAGACAATAACAATTAACAGAATTATTCAGTTCTGTTGAAGCCAGATAAAAACCATGATCTGCATAAGAATTCAAAATTATGTCCCTAATGAAATGTAGGTTCTGGTCCCAGCTATTTCTTCCAGAAAAAAAACCCCAAACAAACAATCAAACAAAACCAACCAATCAAAAAAAACCCCAAACCCAAAAAACAAAACAGCAAAAACCAAACCAACCCAAAGAAACTCTTAAGGATAAGCACACAAGAGCTTCCCTTTCCTTTGTGGAGATCACACTACAACCTGTGCTAGTGCAAGGCAGCTGCACAAAGCCATCCCCTCTTTTGTTATCAAACCAGTGAAAAAACATGAATCAAAGTGGAAATACTTCAGAGATTTCCTACTAAAACTGCAAACTTGACAGAGAATCACATATGGTCAGTTGTACCACAAACGCGAAGTCACAGTCCTAAATCCAGCTGGTCTACTTTATCACGACAGGATGCGTCTGTCTAGCAGTAGTCACTGAAAGAATGAAGTAATTTAGGATCTGGAAGATAACACATTGGAAGGAGGCACATTTGAGGATTTCAGCTTCATTAATAGCAATGGGTTTTATTATCCTCTGCCCGCAGTTTTGCTCTTAGTTCTTTTCAGATTTGCTCTTTATTAATGAACAAAATATAATCAGGAAAACTAAGCATAAAAGAGTTTAATTAAGCATTTTTTTTTGGAGAAAAAAACCCCAAACAAATCAAACCAACAAACCCACAACAAAAAAGCAAGACCACTGTGTATTTGGGATTCTTACAATATTCATGTCTCTATGGGTGTGTGTGTTATTATGGCACTAATTTGTTTAATACAAACAAGCATAAGTAGCTGAAGATGAAGACCTATACCTAAAGACATGGTTGACAAAACATACTCACATGTGCAAATAGGATGTTTGGAAATGAAACCAAGCTCGAGCTATTTGCACAAATAAGGGTTTTCTGTTTCCCTTCCCCAGCATAGCTGACAATAAAAGTACCCCTGTCATCATCACAGCCTCCTGCAATGTTAACATTAAATTTTTCTGTGTGTGCATGTGTGCAGGCAGCTTTTGTTAGCGTTTGTCTACAAAATTATAATAGGTGTCTTTCCTTGTGCACTGGCTTGTGTGATAGTAGTTTAAAAGACAAAACCAAGCCCTGTCTTTAATATAGTGTTATCAGAGGCATCTCCCTTGGGGAGGTGTTATGGCCATCTAGCAGACACCTACATGAGAAATGTGTTTCTTTGGAGAGATATTGCTACAAAGCATTTGAGAGAAAGAAGAGATGCTTAGCTAATAGATGCGCATAATTACTAATCGGCGATGCTCCTTAATGGGAGATTTTGACAGGCAGTTTTGAGAGGTATCATAAAGACGTGCAATAGTGCTGCTGAGTTTGTGACTCATTCCCCTGGAATCCTCCAAGCTTAACTTTTATTAGCCATAATTTTTTTTTTTTCAGTTTTCCCCTTTTAACAAATATTTGGAGGTTCCAGCCCACCGCTGCCCTCCCCTCCTGAAGAAGCATGTTTAGAACAGAAATGTGCATCCAGATTACCCTCCTCCCATGCTCTGGGCACGAGTGCTGCAACATAACTGATTGGAGATAGTTCTAGTGGAGGGGAACGCTGTTCCTGTTGTGAGAGAGGTTAATGCAAAGAGGGCACTACAGAAATGAAGGGAAGTTGCCTGTGTGGAAAAAGCAATTCCCACTTAAGGTGGAAAATTTAGGGTGAGATGGGGTGTTCAAATGGCAATACAAACTGGGAGGCCAATCATCCTAACTCAGACTGAAAGTACGGGGGATCATATTTTGCTCTCAATATTGGAGTTGCAAAACAACACATACCAGTTGGGTGTAATGGAAAAGGCTTGAAACTCAGAGGCAAGTGACTGGCTGTATTTCCCTGTGTCTTTCCTCTGCATCCCTGCATGCCAGCACAGCTGAGGGCAAGATTTCTGATTCTTGCTATTCCTGTCCTGGAGAAGCAGGGTGGCCTGATTCACCGCTCAGCTGGTTTTGCTCCTGTGATTTCAGGGGATGGCCTAGATGTGCTGCAAGGAATTAACCCCTCGCCCTCCTTCTCGCATATGCCGTTTTGTTGAGAAGTGTAATATCGAAAGAAACCACTACAGAACCACGCCTTGTTTTGAGAGAGAATGATCAGCATAAAGAACAAAAAGCCCAAGCCCCACTTGTAGACTGTTTGGAGTATTTTAAAGCAGTATACACTTGGCTTTTGTACCTGTGCTTCCTTTGTATTTCCATCGTACCTGGACACCCTTGCAGGAGGTGACTGTTTTTACTAAAACCATTTTCCGTCCCAGCATCCAGGCACAACGACACTTTGAACAAGCAACTCAGAAGCTCCCATATTAACAGAGCAAAATGTGACTCTGAAAAAGCTCATGAGATCACACGTGTGACAGGTTAATGTGGATATTTTTGAAGGTGAAACGGAGGCGTTGAGATCCAAGGGCAGCAAGTGGCATGCTCCCAACTGCAGTTCATAATGAAAAAGGCCACTGAGTGTCTCCCGCATTTTGGAAGCCCTGTCATGCATTGCAAACATATTTTGAAAGGTTTTATAAACAAATCTAAAAGAGGTTATTAAATTCATCATTCTGTGTGCAGAAGGCATGAAAAAATTGTTGTGAATCGCCTAAGTAAATAGAAGTCTAACTCAAATAATAAAACGACATAAATAATACAAGAATGATGACTAGATTGCTATATTTTGAGTGGATTTGAGGCAGATGTGAAACAGGTGGTAATTATTTGCTACAGAGTAACTGCAATTTACTTGAATTAACTGCATAATACATTTTGGCCAGAAATCCTTGTATTAACGCAACGTTTTCTGAACTTCTTTAGGGAAAAAAATTAGTAACATATAAAGTTGCATTTCACCATGGCACAAGTTTGTTTGGTTTTTTTTTATCCTCAATAAAATGCAAACATTCAAGCAGACCTCCAAGGTCGAGCAAGCTGCCTGGGCAGCAAAGAGCAGAAAATTAACACCTGCAAGAGCTTCCTTCCTGCTGATTTCACCCCAAACGCCAACACGGAGGACCACACCACGTCTCCCGCTGCTGTGCTCAGAAATTTCACTCCGGGCAGCTCGGTGGACCATGCAATGGACTTGCAGGGTAACTCCTGGGGCTCTATTTCACAGTCATGGGCATACCTACTGCACCTCTCCTGGTTTCAGGCAGGTAAACTAATTACAGTGATGTTCCAGTGGAAACTTCCGCTTGGATTTGGCACGCTATTCGTTCAGCACACAATGATGAAAAATCTTAATTTCCCTTCACACAATCCTGTCAGATGTATTAATAAGTTAAAAGGCCAAAAATAAGAATAGCAGTGCCTGAAACTCCACTGAAAAAAAAAAAAAAAAAAAAAAGAAAAAAGAAAAAAGCACTAAGCAAAAAGTATTAAAATGACTGTGCAAGGAATGTATTTGCTATATTTAGCTTTTTACCCTACAGGATGATCATATTAAAGTGGAAGGGAAAAATGTGCTGAATCACTACATATAAAAAAACCCGTATTCTTCTTCAAGCAAAATGTACCAGCCATGTAACACTGAATCTGAGTGCTTTCTGCCTTACATTAAAATACTTACTGAACTGAAAGAGATGAAGGAAAACCTGAGACCTTCCCAAACGCATGCTTCAGAGGAGCGGGGAATTAAATCGGAATTCATGTACTCGGAAGTTGGTATTCAAATTGTTTTGTGAAAGGAGTGTTCTATCTGTTTTGATAGCCCAACGCACCATGACCGCTTCAGAATACAGGCATTGCACGAACATCAGATCCCGCACCGCCTACCTTATTCAGGAATAAGGGCAAGGGAGCCAACTTCAGCGATGCTATTCGCACAAACAGTCCTGCAAATCCTTCAGCCAGTGGCGGTGCTGATAAAATTGTGGGGGGAAAAATCCATATCCTCGCTGCAATTTGCAAAAGTCTGGTATATGAAACTTGTCAAACGCACGGGCGATGCGCATAAACCGAGCAAGCCTCTAAAAATGCAGACAAATGCTAAATTTTGAAGATGTATTTTAAAGTAGGAGTCATAATTTGTCAGCTAAATAATAATTTTACATAAACTGAGCATATCAGGTTCCTACCTTGCTTGAATAAGAGATGCTATGGTACCATATGGCAATTTCCACCAATGGTGGCAATAATATCTTTTTATAAAAATAATATCCTTTTTCCTCTCAACAAATTCTACAGATGAGTATAGAAAAAAACACCACACTTGAATTATACAGATGCTTATGACATTCCTCCTGGCAATATAATGTGATTTATTGAGTTATACTGCAGTCTTCAGCTTTTTAACCAGATTAAGGCTGAAAAAGAAGCCCAGCAACTAAAACATTTTTCCTTTTTTATTTATATTATATTTAGTTATGTTATATTTTTAGTTAAATAAACTTGTGGAAGAGTACAGAAGCTACAAGACCTAATGGCCCGGATACGTAATTAATCAGATTTGAAAAGCAAGGACCATTTATCTACATAAAACAAATAGAATCTATTCTATTAAGCTAACCCATTCAAATCACAAACCTGACTGCTGCTAGTGAGAATATTTTGCTTGGCAAAGGTCCTAAAGGTTCTAAAATTATGTGTGCTATTTTTATTTCCTCCTTGGATTGGATTAGTTACTAAGCAACTGAAGTGTTCAGTTCTCTTGGTTAACAGACATACTGTATTTCATAAAATTGGTTACTGTATAGGACCTAAGTGCCCGTGAAGAAAAGACAGAATCGTGGGTTTTTGGAGGCTATTTGCTTGTGAATGGCTTTGTACGATCAACTGTCCTGGCTTACGTTTTGAACGCACATAATTACTATCTGGGTTTCAAGTTGTTTCAAAGTTTTATCTCTAGGTTGTATTTTTACAAAAAGAGGAATCTCTGAGTCAGTGTCCTACTTGACAAGGGAATTTGACCACTTTTCGTTTCCTAAAGATGCCGCTGAGGAACCGAAGATATATCATCAGTGTAATGCTTGTTTTTTGGTGCATTAAACAGAAATAGGACATAATTTAATAATAGTAAAAAAACCCCAACAACAACAACAACAACAACAAAAACAGGTAAAAAGCAGCTGGGAAGATAAAGAAGATACCCTGAAATAGCTCTCACTCCTTCATAGTAAGAATGAACAAGAACTGTGATGTAAAGGCAGAATACTGGCAGCATCCTTTAAAGCACATCCAAAGGTCCTATCTTTAGTTGCTATAACTTCTATATGCTCTTTGTCTCATGTGCTCTTTGTATGGTTATAGTGGGGAGGAAACAGTACTTCAGGCCTCTTGGGATGGTAAAGCATGCTGGTTACTGATGGTGAAGGCCTAAAAAAGCTCCAGTGTGCACCAAGCTCTTCAATTTCAAAACTATCTTCTAAGATCCCCTTGAACAATATAAAAGGTGGAGCTGACAGTAGTTTGATGGTTGATACCTCTGGCTTGGGTGTTTCTTGGTAACTTCAGGCTTTGTCAGCTTAACCTAACCTACTGCTTTCATAAACTCACTCCTCTTTGATGATGTTATTTCCAATATCCCCACTTCTGGTTTGTTTCGTGGTTTTAAATTTTGCTTGTTTGTTCATTTATTTTAACCTCAGATGAAACCTCTGGCATGTAGGTGGAGTGAAATACTCACTTTTACATAAAATTGCTCTAAAACAATCCCTGGGAGAATGTGTACCACCACACACACCCTGGTACATTTTCTGAAATAAAAGACGATGTTTAGACAAGTTAGGCTCCTCTCTCTCTGAGCCATCTGACTGTCACTTTTCTGCACTGGGGATATGGTGTGGCTATGGTTCACAAAGATGCTCAGACACTCCTCAGGTAGGCAGAGCCCATGGATGCTTCTGGGCCAACTGTGAAGAGCACACACTCGTGTAACCAGCTGCCACATCAAACACCTTCCCTGCTCTTGTGCAGCTAGGTGAGTGGCCTTCCTTTGCAGCCTCCAAGAAAAAGAAAACAACCCTGTTAAAGCTGGCAAAGCATTTGCTCATGATGCAGCAAGTACTTAACTTAGTTGTGGTGCAGTGAGGAAAAGCCAAGCTCATGCAAAGGGGTTGCCAAGCAGGGCTTTTCTCCACTCTGCAAATCCTTAGGAAATACCCAGCAAGCAGAGGGACAAAGAGAGATTCTGGAGTGTGTATCAGCCCCACAGCTGCCTATGCCATCCATTTGTTGTGAGCAATGTGTTTAAGCTCATACCCATAAATAGACTCTACTGGATGATGATAGAAGTAATTGGAAATGCTTAAAGCAGCTACTCCATAAATCATTTGCATTCACTGGATTCCACCTGGGCCCTCACTATACTCTCCTTCCTCTGCTTGGCTTGACAGGCAGAGCACAAAATGGGTCACTTTCTACTGCCTTGAATATTTTATCACTAAAAAGGGAAAAGCAAAAGGTCAGTGTTCAAAGGGATTCCTTGTCCACATCTCTGTGCAGCTTCAGCAATCTGGGTAATCTCAGGACCAGACCTTTCAAGATGCACACAAGACCTCTGACAAAACCACTGCCCCAGTATCACAGTGCTTTCTCCTGTGTGGCTCCTTGCTGCCTCAAGATTAATATGCACACACACAAAAAAATCTACTTGTAGGTACTAAAGCTGACCCACAGCATGTAGTGCACTATTCTGGAAACTGGTTCACACAATTCAGCACCTTCTTTCAACCATGTTCTGTTCTTTAGCATCACTCTTTTACAAGGTTTAAAACAACACTTTTTAAAAGTGTGTGGGTTTTTTTGTTTGTTTGTTTGTTTGTTTTAAAAGAATCATTAGTGATGCCTATGTAGGTACCACTGCACTGCAAGACAAAAAATGAGTCTACCTTCCTGCAGCACATCTGCACTCAAACTTGCTCACTTAAGGACCCACAACCTCTGCACAGACAAAGGTCATTACCTGAAATCTGACAAATGAGCTATTTCATAATCAAAAGGAAGCAAAAAAAAAAATCTGTAGCTGTGATGCCTCCCACCTCTGTTCTCTAGCCAGCTGCAGGGAGAGTGAAATTTCGATCACTTCTGTGGTCCAATTTAAGCCCAAAGCAGGCAGGGCTTTACCAGTGAGAGCCAACACTACAAATGCCATCAGGAGCACTGATGCCTTTTTTCAACGAGATGCTGCACTGCAAGATAAGCTGCGGCATGACTCAAAATAAATGCACTTTGTGTACATTAGGGTGCAAAGCACATTTCATTTAAATTCTAGGAACATCTCAGCTTTTCCACCAGGAATTCCTGAGGGATCATCCTGAGTCAGACGTGAGGGAGACAGCAGATACAGAAGATCCTACGGGGTTGGTGCTGGGGAAGATGGAGAAGGAGTCCGAACAGTGTTGCAGCACCTGCCAAACCAGTGTAGTCATTTTAAATGATGTTTAAATACCAATGTTGAATAGTGACATGAATGAAATGTACTGGAAAACACAAAGCGTTTAAAAATCAATGGGGAAAAGTATGAGATGCTGATCTGCAGTTCCAGTAAAGGAAAGTCAGCATTGCTAGTATGCACGCTATGCTGTGAAACCTCAGAACCACGACAGGACCCGAACACAAAGCAAAGCACAAAGCCAGTCCTTAGCTAGCTTTTTTAGGGCCAGGCTTTCTTGCTTCAGCAGTTCCACCCAGAGCATAACAGCTAAGCAAAGTTAACACGACTTCAGGTACAGGCACTGTTAAGACCCAAGAAATAACATCAGAGCCAACGTTTCAACACCAGGATTCCCATTTCACAAAATAACTGTCGTACCATCCCTTACAATGCCTCAAGAACACTGCAGAAAAATCCTTTGAGGATCCCTCTTACTGGATGAAATCCTGCAAAATCTTGGAGCAAAGCTGCTAGGAGTTCTCCATTTTTGTGTGCATGGTTCTCCTGACTTCATCAGGACTGCTCACACATGTCTACTTGATCCACAGCTGAGCTTTCAAAAACCCCTTATTTTGAAGTTGAGAAATGAAGCAAGGAGGTTGAACCTTATAAAGAAAGGAATTCTAATAGAAATGCCTCACAAAGCGTGAACTCTTCTAGACCGTCAATTTATTTTCCAGTACAAGCCTATCCTCCTGCAACCTGCTCCTGTGGGGGGCAAAGCATCAGTGACTCCCAGGACTTCCCTGCAGCAGGGCATCACCACCATCTGTTTCCCTGCAGCAGCTTCACTCGTACAGCTTCAGCTCTAACTGTCCACCTGCAGTAATACTCAAACTACACTACACAGGAACTCAAACTGCACTCTTCCCATTTCCCAAACCATAACCAAGCAAGCCAGGCTGCTGATTTAAATGGAGTAGTTGCAGGTTTGCAAAATCAGGTCACAGGGAGGGAGAAAAAAATCCTGTTTTGTAATGCCTGAAGAAGGTACGTGTGGGAGAGATGAGGTTTCTTTTCTAGGAAAAGAAATACACAGGAAAACTCAAGTAAAGGAAAATGAAGCCTTGCTTCTGAATCGAGACAAATGGCTGTCTTACTGGCACAAGTAAATTAAAGGTGAAAGCTTTGTCAGGAGCTGTGCTCTGTGGAAGACAGCTAGAGAAGAAGAATTTAAGATTTCTGGGACAGGAAGAGTCACAAGAGATGAACATTGTATGATTTAATTATCCAACTGGAGGGATAAATTAAGCTTTTGACTTGGAGCTGCATATAAAGAGAGCAATTAGACTTCTCTTTAAGAAAATTAGCATACGGTTTAAGAAAGGAGTAATAGTTTAAAATGCTAGTATGAAATTGTTACTTATATGCAATGGTAATAGATCTGTATGCTATACAGATTGAACTAGATGCTTCATTGTTTTATATCAGTATTTCTTTTTCCGAAGCTGAAGGACCTGGAGCTGGTTTTCACTGTTAGAAGATCTGCCCCAGTTAGTCCATTTTCAGTGTGGACATAGCCTCCACCAAAACTCACTGAAGTTTTCTCCATTTCCAAATCCACACTGCTGCTGTGTATGTTGGATATGTATTATTCATAGATTATTAATCCCCTTAAAATAGGTCCGTGCTGTGAATCTGCTCTTGAAATGGGCTCTGCATATATGCTTAGCTTGGGTTCAAGTTTTTGTGATAGACTTTTGTGTAATAGTAGTCTCTATAACTAATCCACTCTTCTTCTTATAAGGATATGTGTGCATCTATACATATGCACCTTTACTCTCCAGGCTCTGCTGGCACCGCATTAAACAATTCCAATGAGATGAAGTTGTTTCAAAAAAAAACCCCCCAAATATCCCCATCAAACTTCAGATTTTCCAAGTGGGTAAATCAGCGTAAGCCTTTGACCAAAACAAAACCCTGCCAATCTGTTCTAGCTAGGGAACAAGCCCTAATTCATTATAAAAATACTTAGTAATATCTTAAAGGTTTAAATTAAGTTGTTTTCCACATCAGAAGCGTATATAAGCTTATTTTCTACACTGTGGGCCAACTTTCAATAAACTATGCCCTCTGTTTGGAAATATACCAAAGATTATTGAGAGAGATCTCATCAGTACAGAGACGAGCACTTTTGACCCCGCGTAAGATTTTGTTATGGCATCCATATTTGAACAAGTAACAATCCCGAGGAAGTCAATGTTTGCTCTGCTATCGTATTTCTATCTAGTAGCACTTTCCGGAGTGAAGAAATTGCTCTATCATGCGTGCAGAAGCACTTGGCTTGCACATAAAAAGTCCCTGGAGGGTTAAAAAAAAACAACTGCCACTTTTTGAAACCCTATCAACATGCACACAAATTGCACACCAAAGAGCTGGCTAGTATAAATTTGAATACATTTAATACCCTAGTGAGGACCAAGACAGTAACTCTGAAGCAACAATCTCTCCTTTCTGTGTAACTCACTGTCCAACAAAATGTTTAGAAGAGGGTTTATTTTACATTCACGATCTTTTACCATACACTTTTATGCTCAGATAATTAATTTCCCTAAAAAAAAAAAAGAAAAAAAAAAAAAAAGAAAAAGGTATCAGTGCAGGTTTTAGTGCATTTAAATAAGCATACATTAGTTTAATTTTTCATGTTTGAAGCTCTGGGATCTCAACGGTAAAAACCTAATGTGATTTGACCTCTTTTATAAAGAAAATAGGTTGGTGAAAAGAAGATACTACATTCGCAGCTCTACACATTTCTTATATTCACCAAGGTTTTATTACTGGAGGGGAAAACATCAAGAGTAAACATACACGTGGAAAGTATCACTGTGTTAGTCACCAGTTAGGAACTTGATCTTGTACCTAACTTCCCACTAAAATAGAGCACCAAAAATTACTAGGATGTATGTTTACAGTGAAAAATAGCAGCTCTGCCTTTTGTAAATCAGATAGCCTGACTTACTCTGATCTGAATTTCAGTTATGAAGCATTTTTGAAAGTTTAACAGCAGTAAGCATCATGATGACTGAGGTTGCCGTGGGAAAGCTTCCTTAGTGGACATCAACTGCTGGGGTGCCACTGGCATCATTTGAGCTGCTGATGTGGTCCTCATCTGCTCCCAAGGGACTGCTCAGTCAGGAGCAAACGTGCGCTCAGACTGCAGCTCTCAGGGATACACCCGAAGGCCTTGTTCCAGCAGGAACAGACCTGTTCACCCACACATTGCACTGGTGCTCCCCCCAGAACAGACCACCCACTAGCAGGCAGGAGCAGGTCTTTAGGAATAGGAATATTTGTGCTTTTCTGCTTCTATGATGATACTTGCTGCGTCCGTGTCTTGAATTAAACACTCAGGTGATTGGGTTTTTTTCCCCTTTACCTATGCAAATCCTTGAAAATGCTGCTTTGTGCCTATTCAGAGCTGCCCTTTGGGAGCAGGTTTCTGTAACAGCTGCCCAAGATGACAGGTGAATATTTATCTCTCTGTGTGGTTTAGTATGTAACTACCCTTGTCTCCTACCCTGCAGGTCAAGTTCTATGGTCCAGTCAGCACTTCTGAGGAGGATGTAGGGAAATGCTGGGAGCAGGCTGTGTCTGCCAGATGGTTATGTATGTATGTATGTATCTATTTATCTATCTATCTATTTATCTATCTATTTATCTGTTTGTCTATCTATCTCTCACTCCCTGGTGTTACCCCATCACACAGAATCAACTGTGAGCTCCAGTGGGAAATTAGTTCTCTCCCCGGCTTGTACTCAGGAAAGTTTCCACTCCACATTTTAAGCTTACAGCTATGCATCACCAAACAAGCCCCAAGAAGGGAGAAGACAGCCATGCTGATGTTAAATGACTTGCTCAATGTCAACTGGCAGCCAGCGGCAGAACTGGGAATATAACCCTGGGTCCCACACGGTGCAGACTCTAGCTAAATTTGCTAAAGTTTGGCATACATTTCTGATAGTGAGTGCATGGTGAGGAATACACTTGAGTATTCAGTGCCTTGTTTTTTGCCTCCAGTAGCCCATGCAGAAGCCTACTCAGACCTAACTATTTTGAAAAGGCAAAAGATCATGATATTCCCAGGTGAAAACAAAATTACTTCCCCACCTCTTTCTGTGTTCAGGATGACGGACTGAGTGACAAGTATCGTGGATATAATTTAGCAAATACAGGTGGTACATACTTATTTAATGCAGTAATTTTAGAATACACTGGCCCAAGCCTTTCTTTCGTGTAACACTGTGGGATACCAAGATCTTACATGTCTCTGGCAATCTTACATGGCAATCCTCTATCTTCCTGTACATGCTGGTCATAAGGGAGGAACACTATGCCTGAATTATGGATGTGAAAACTTATTAAGGCTAGTTTTGGAAGTTTATAAAAAACTATATATTCTATTGACCAATTAGTTCTGGCAGCAAGCTATTTAATCCCATAAAACCTCATTATGTCAAATAACAGACCCCACACAACATGCAAATCATATAGCTCCTGTAAAGCAGCCTGTGTGAGGGTGAATCAGCTGTCAAGAGCACAGGGCTGGGCTGAAATTATCCCCAGTGCAAAAGCAAGGGATTCACATTGAGGCAGACTTCTCTCTTGCAACATCCATGGGCTTGGAGCTCACTGTAGAAAACAGGACACCATCTACAGACTTCAACAGACCTCGTGAAAATCAACCAGGGCTTATTTCCAGTCTCAGACCACCCAGCCAAAATACTTATGGTATCCTGTTAACAAGTGAGGAAGAGCCTTTTCTGTTGCAGTAACACAAATGACTACATGGTGCAAGAATGATGACCTCAGAGCAAGTTTCTGCCCAAAAACTCCTTAGGTGAGTAGTTATGTTACATCCAGTGAGTGATGAGACATGAGCAACTCTGGCTTCTTCATCACACCTCTGGCCAGAGGTGAAGAGAAGAATGATGCTATGGGAACATAAAACTTGTGAGCTTCAAACTTCCATGATTCAGAGGGATATGAAGGGACACACTGTCCCTACTAAAAACAGACCCTTGTGTGTAGAAATGAATGTAAGCCACTGCTCTGTCACCTCCCAAAACAAATAAACAGCCACAGGCACACAGAGAAATATTCTGCTGATTTTTTTTTTTTTTTTCATTGAGAAAGAAAAAGGATACTGCCATTGTGCTTTGAAGTTTTCTGATGCTGGCTTTAGTGTCAACTCCCTGCCTGACCAACGTTAATGAGAAGGGCTGAAGGAGTTATTATATGCTTTGCTTCAAATGGAATTTTCTTTGCTTTGCATTTTTTGGCAGCAGCTCCTAAAAGCCAAAGGGCCCATAGCATCCCCAAAGCACACTGGTACCATTTGTGTGTGATGTCTGATCCAAAGAGGTCAGGGCCAAGACCAGTGCAATGACCACAGCTTCTGCTTGTTCCCTTGATTTCTAGCACATCCAAACCAGGACAAATCCTTTTGCTTTCCAGTATGTTCCTTCTCACCCCAGCTCACTAGCCTCTCCATTCATTGCATCAGATTCAGCCATGCAGAGATAAAGACCCTGATTTGCTTTGCAGAAGCTAGGGCGAGGAGGGGGGGAAGAAAAGAAAAGAGAAAGCACAAAAGCACCAGTTACAGAGGAATTCAGTGTTTTTACCACCTCTCTCCCATCACCCAGCTCCAGGCATCAACTCCAGTCAATTCCACCCAGACAATAAAGTCATTTATCACTCGAGGACCTGCACAGGTTCGATACCTGATGTAAAGCAGATGATTGCTTCCATTGATTCAGATGAAATATCCAAGCAGAGCCGCAGCCAGCTGTGGCTAGAGCGCATGCACCATTTGTGATGGTTTAATAAATAAACCATTGATTATAAAATGGAGCCTGATAAATCCTGACAGGGCAGATCTGCAGCTGTACCTCTCCTCTGACTCCTATAATTAATGGCTTAGTACTGTGCTACTGTTAAGTGAGGACCAGCTCATCTAGAAGCAATAGCATGTTAGTGACATTTATGCAAATGTGCATAATTACTGCACATGGCATAACTGACAAGGTCACTCCTTGTTTTGGATGAGATTTTCTTGGTGGAGACCATCAGTTTTGGCTGGGGATGTCTTGCTACAAGACAGACCGTTTCTTACTTCAAGGCTTTAGCTGCCTGAGACCATGATACCAAGTCAGGGAGGTAGGAGATGAATCCCACAGCAAATAGGAAAATCAGCCCTCAAATCAAGCACCCATCAGAAGATGCTGAATAAGAGATGGGAACTGACTGGGCTTTGGATGGTCTGCGGGCTGGGAAAGGGGCCATCCTGCTCCTGGTCACAGGTTTTAAAAAAAACCTTGATGTAAGCAAGCCTGAAAGAGAGATCTGGACAACTACAGCCTCATACAGTACCTTTCTCCTAAGCGGCAAAACTACAGCCTAGTCGTGAACAGTTGTTTAAATGCCTTCTGTTTTTCTTGAACAAGTGCTGGATTTAGAAGAGCACAATCATCCCATGAGCCTTGCTGATATGCAAGACAGTAAATGTGAAAATGCTCTTCCCATCACCATCACTGTGATTCACAGCCCCAGAGGTCAGCCATGACTCAGAGGTCCTCACCCACAGCCCCCACCATTGCCAGCCTTTGCCTCAATCTGCATGGATGACATCAGAAGAGAAGTATTATGTCCTTCTGTAACTGGTATATATGCTTTTCCAATAATGTATTTCGGTACTAAGCCAGGCTAATACATGTCCAATTAGCAATGGAATTACTTTACTATTTACCAACCTATTAACTGTCCAGTCAAGGGAAGGTGCTGAGTATCAGAGAAATCGAATACAATACTCAACCATTTACATGAGGATCATTTAATTTCATAGTATTTTAACAAGGTTACAGCTTCCTTATGACATTCTTCTACACTTTCAAGGCAAAAAACCAGATCCTTAAAACATAAATATATTGCAGAGGAGACTGGCAGAGAGAGGCAAGGAAGAAGGAATTTGGCTTAAATTTTTATTTGACTCCTTCCACCCCGACTGGAGACAGAAACAGACACATGATTTTAAAAAAAAGGAACACACACTAGATTTTATCATGGTAAATTCTTGTAATGTAAAGAGGTGACTTTGCCCATTTCAGTTTAAATGGAAAATGAGCTTTCTTTGCAAACATATATGTGTAGTTCTACAAAATCCATTAAATAACATGAAGGAATTCCTAACTAATGTCCATCAGAAAATATTCATTGAGTTCATTCTGTTTCCCAAATGAAATAAAGTGCAACAATAAATAATGGCTAATGAGTAATTCAAAGTAAAGTCAGGACCAATCCTTCCTTTCATTAAACTTGGTACAGTGTATGTGCTATGCATTTTTTAATACCTTTAAATAATTTAGGAGAAATAGTACAGAATAAGACTGACAGGAAATAGTCTAAGCTCCTAATTTTATGTAACAGCCTATAAATGAAATTTCAAGAGGACATTAACTTCTTGGTTAAAAGCAAATTGTTGTTGTCACACCCAGAAAAAAATGCAGCATTATATTTTATTACTCTAATACATTTGTTACTGTAATTTAGGAGAGTACCACAAAGCTGCCAACCAAAGAATCACAGCCTGGAACCTCACTGTGATACACTCTGCCCAACCACTGCAGAATAAACAGCAACAATCTAGAATTTGAGATGTTAAAGCAAAAAATGGCTTCTTTTATAAGCACGCACCAGCTTCTGATTTTTGACAGGCAGCAACAGCAAATGCACTTCTGACTCTTTCATTTTCTTGCTGGCTGGTTCTTAAATGTCTCTCTCCCTCCTCCCCACCTGTCACTCCTGACCCTTATTTCCTGCACACAGTATTTCTGTCCTTCCCTTGAATCTGATGTGCCTGATAGACGGGGCATGCAGGATGCTGATTAGTGCTGTCGGCTTCAAAGTTTCCCTAACCCATTTCTCAGGTAATCTTGTACAAACGCCTATCTCCAGCCAGCACATGTGGCAGAGATGCAGTAGCTCACCTCTTATTTCAGAAACACCTGCAATAAATCAGAGAAAAGCTCTTAGCCCAGATGCTGGAAGGCAAGGGCGTTAACAGCCTGGCTGGAGCTGGAACTTGAAGCCAAATCCCACTGTGTACTTGTACCCTTCCCTGGAAGCTCATCGTGGTGAAGGCTGGTAGTGGATCCACAGAGGGAAAAATTAAGGCAAAACGTAGTGCATGAGCTTATTCAAGCAAATAGCAATGCAAATGAATAAGTCTACTCGCACGAGCAGTCTCCATAAATCCCGAATCATGTTTGTGTTCAAATAGTTCCTCCCACGGCTGCAAAATGTGTGAAGAGGCTGAGAAAGAGTCACCCATAACTACAGGGATTCACACCACTTAAAGTTGTCCTTATTAAAACCAAACTGTATTTACCAAAACAGTACACAAGCAACCTCAGCTGTCTCCCTTCCGTCAGCCAACACACGGAGAGCTCAAGCTCCTTTAGCCAAGGGGGTTGAAACAGCTTCCACTTGGGGGATTCACTGCAGAAAATACCTAGTTTAAATCACACTTTATAGCTTGTGTCATGCAAACTAAATAATTTAATAGTCCCTTCTGGCTTTAAAATCTGTGAGTTAGGGAAACCTACCTCTTGCATCATAGGTGGTAAATCTTTTTACCAAGAGAGGAGTAAGCTTGGCCTTGAAAAACAGGGCTTTCTAAAACCAATCAACCAAAGCCCCATGCAAGGCAGTGTTTGAGAAGTTCATGTCATTGTGAAAAAGATCAGATGAGTTATGGTAAAATCTTAGAGCCAGGAACTTTTGAGAAACTCTAAAAGACTATGAAAAGTAGTGTTTCTTGCCATAAAACACTGGTGTATTTGAAGAGGAAACTATATATAAAGAGGAGCAGATTATGAACTCAATTCACTATACTAAAAGCTAAAAATACCTTATCTAGCACAGTGTTTCAGAAGCTGAACCCTAAGCATTAAAAATCCAGCCATATATGGAGCATGCTGGGCTGCAGAGACCATATCAAGTTCATTAGGAAAAAGCAAAGAAAGAAAAAGGTGCAGGCTGTTCCTCTCAGTCTGAAGGGGACTAGAACCTTTAAAAAGGCATAACTGCACCTTAACTCTGCTTAGAAGACTTACATAGCAACTAGTTATCAATGAAGCAATGGATTTTATAGGTTCCAATTCCACAATTCCCGTACTTAAGCAGGACTACTTATATGCATGAAGTTAGAAATTTATCTATGTGAACTTTACATGCAAAATCAATGCCCTATATATTATTCTCCCCCAACCTGAAGTTTGACACCTCTCCTGAGAAACAGATGGCTTTAAAGGTGAACTTCCACACGTTTCACAGCCAAAACATCAGCTCGGAAGCCCCTTGGACTTTTCCCTCAAAGACAAGAAGCACCAGGCAGGTTTCCCACACAGTAACGGGCACAAGACTTGAAGATATAACTGAGAAAAACACCTTCATGATCTTTAGGAGCTGTGCGAAGTTGGGATGCACAGTGCTTGGTCCTTGCTAGTACAGCACTCCCGGTGGTGCACTGGGCAGTTCACCTCAGGGCTCCTTGGGAAGGTGCAGACTTGCTTTATGAGCATTAGGTAGCACCCTTGACATTCACAATGATTTCATTGATCACTTGATCTGCAAAGTCAGAGGCAGCTTCAGCATGAGGTGGTATCATTGAGCGCACAGGAGGAGGGCTCTGTGGTGCTGGGATACCAGAACACTGCTGGTTCTTCCACCCCGATGGGCATGTCTTGGTTAGAAAAGTCTGAAGGACAGTGGCTGCTGCACTGCTATGCTGCCATGCCAGTGTACACAGCTCTTCAAAGCATTTGTGTTTTGGTAAAGTTTTCACTGTCTGACTGATGCTGTCCCTAAAAAGAAAAAAACACATCGAACGCCAAGGGCAATATCTTCTGTCCTTAGGGAAAGAAGCCACAGTGTATACCTTCAAAAGCAAACTGTGGATAGGAAATTCAGTAAAGCACAGAACAAATTTTCCCCTCAATTTTCAAATAGAGAACTAACACCATTCTGTTTATCTTCTACACCGGCAACACCTCTCCACCAGGTCATGTTCCAATACTTTGAATTTCTCAGCACTTTCAAACCTAATTAAAAATATAAAATTAAAAAATCTACTTTGCAGAAAGACATTTTCCTCTTTTTTACTGCCAAATCTTTCCACTCCGTTACTGGTTCCAGATGCAAAGTGTGCAACACCCAGGGAACCAGTGACAGATTTAAGAGCTAGCCCCTGACTCCCATGCAGTGTTTCAGATCAGCACTTTGGGACCAATGTAACTAACTGTGAGGTTCACAGTTTTCCAAATGAATGCAGAATAACAGCTTTTCCTTTCTCATCTGGACCCAGCAGCAGAAGGCATCCAACTTCTGGGGAACGGTAATGCTCCCAATCAGCAACAGCGGAGATTTTTAAACAGCTTTTCCATAAAGTCATACACTGCACAGAGCCAATTGGGTTTTTTCTGTCCTCATGTGAAGTGACCTGCGTGACTTAAAAAAGCAGCTTTATTGTCTAATAAGGCCTTTCATCACACTGACTCACCCTGTGTGCTCACGCACAAAGAAATAAAAATGTGCGTGTGTGCACATGGGCGCGCGCACACACAGCCCTGTCGCGTACCCTTGTGTTTCACCATCTGGCATTCTTCTAGGGATTATTACAAACAAAGTTAGCTTGAAAACACCGCACACGCACTCAGGGACTGAGGGCTCTCACAGAAGGTTTTAACAGCCTATGTGGAGGCTCCATGAGATGAACAAAGCAAGACAGCTAAGGCTGCGAGCGCGTTAGGAACAGAAAATGCACGTTTATCAAATTAGTGGGAGCAAAAAGTTACAACTGTATGTGTTTTATGTAGCACGAGTAAGTTGTAAACCACTACGATTGATTAAAGCTTTTTCAAGTCCGGAGGAATTGAAATATGACAAATGGTAACATGACAGAGAAATGTCAAAATAGATGAGGAATTACACGTGCCAGTGACTGAACAAAAACTAGCTGAGATTAAGTCAGAGACAAAGATGAAATGCCAGATTGCCTAAAGCTAATTATCTGGACAATTAATGGAATGCCTGCAACTCATTCTGATTATTAAGAGGACAGTCAGTTGGAGAAAGGACAAAGCTATTTGCAAGAGTCCGCACTGATTTCCTCGGAAGAAGATGTTCTCAATGAAGTGGAAGAAATTCTTACCCTGGAGATCACTAAGCCAGCTGCTAAACTATGGTACAGCCATGTCACCTGATACCAAAGTGATACCAGTCCTATCCTTGGACTGCCACTGGTGTCAAAATTCAGCGCACATCTCATTCCCAAGCTGATAATTTGACTGGCCTACTAGATAAGGAAATATTGTGTGTCTTCGATGCTATAAAACAAGACACATACAAGTAAGCATTTCTATACTTTGACCTACCAGAAATAAAACTGAACTTCCTCCTGTTCTTTCTTAATTTTCTCATGCACTAGTTTTCAGGAAATTCCTACATTCTTCTATATTTATACACTCAAGAGCTAAATGTGGTTCCCAGATAAATTCTTTATGTGATGACACTTCTTAAACTGGCCACAGACCATCCAGATGCAAATACCTGCTCACTCAGCTAATATGAGGGAATCTAAAGATGTTTAATAAAAAGAATTCACTTGCTTCTTTTTTTTTTTTTTTTTAAAAAAAAAAAAAAGGAAGAAAAGAGGCTAATCCCAAATACAGAGAGATTCTCTATGGAGGGTAACCTGAGCCTTTTTTTGTAACTGATGCAGGACTATCTTAGTGTCTGGAATGAGAAATACCCGGCAGGTTTCCCTTCTAAGCACACATTTATGTCAGTAAAAAGCACAGGAGCCACATTCTTTTGAAGACACAGTACTACATTTCCCCCCCATCCCCCTAGTGAGATCCTGGGAAATATGTATGCATTCACCACTGCCATTAAGCATCACATCCATCAGTCGCAAGCCACTTTACCCTAGAGAGCAGAGAGTGGAAATAGATGTGACCCAACCCTGGTGTTTCTCCAAAGGGTTTCCCTGCAGACAGTCCCTTCAAATATCAGATATAAATTAGAGCACCCATCTTGACTGAGCAAAGGCCTGTAGTGCAAATTCCTAAGCCCGAGCTCTGCCAGATCCGTGAGGGTGAGCGGCGTGGTCACAGCAAGCTGTGCTCGTCAGCCAGCTCAGACCCGCCAGAAAGACTGCACTTATTCACTTGGGCTCTGGCACTGACTGAGGTAGTTATGCTGCTCTCAGCACTTAGCTGATTCTTTTGCACACGTGTATATTCATTTTGGAGGCTTTTACATCATTTAACAGCTCAAGACACAGGAATTTCCAGAGTTGCCTTGATCCTTCAGCGTAGAGATCATAAAGCGAAGCTGTTCGTGCTTCGTGTTTAAGTTCAGCATTGTTGCCTTAAAAAGCGAATGCCTACAAGACAGCACTTCCTACAGAATGGAACTACAATCTGCTGTGCTTCTTGGGACAGACCCTTCATGAGGTTAACAGCAGTTTAACACCCCATGTGGAGATTAAAACTGGTTTTACAAACACAGTTCCTGAATACGCACCGGATTTTAGCTGAGGGGAAGGCAGCCAGCTTTGCAGCAGGGAAACCAACTTCAAAAGGCATACTAGGAGGGAGCCCGTGCCTTTAAACATATTTTATCCATCCTTGGATGACAGAGAGAAAATGATGCATTGAGGAACCGCACTTCCGAGTTTATTCTCTGCACAAGAAGGGCTGGAAAAGGGACAAACATTTAGGGGTTTAGAGCTTACATACCACCTCAGCAAAAACCTCTTTGGTGGGGAAACCAAGCTCTGCTGACTGGTTGGTGAAATGGCATCGGGCAGCAATCTCAATCCTAGAGTAAAGCGATTTTAGTACAACCCCAGTGAGCTTTACAGACAGGAAGAACGCATTGCACCTAATCCTGGAGCAACAGCCTTTGCCCCTGCTCCCTATGAAACTAACTCCCAAACACGGCATTCATGGCTGTTTGGAGAGGGATCCCAAGCAGGATGATGTCCTCCTCCTTTCATTTCAAACTATTGCTAGGACTCAGCCCACACTTGATTACCACCTGCAGGGAGTTACAAGCAGAAAATATTTCAGATCCACAGGCTTAAAAATTAATATTTTCCATCAACAGTGAAAAAGTATCCTAAATGCTTTTGGTCACTTGTTAAATATTAGGATGCTTTTCAAAATATTTTATCTTGCTAACAGCTAAAGGATTTATAGGCCCTTAGGGGGGAAAAAAAAAAAATCAGTATTCCATCTTTTAGATAGGCCAAATCTCTCTTTTTTCGCCATTTTAACTGATTTACAGCACCTGAGATGGTGATTAGCATCTTGGTCAGAGACATAAGGATAAACAAAAGCTCTCAGTGTATCAGGTCATACCAGAGTTCAAAAAAAGCGTTTTATACTTTTCTCAGCTTTTATTTTGGTTTGCCAAAACAAAGAAATCAGCTGTTTCCCAAGGGAAACATGACAGACACACTGATTTTCACAACACAAATGTGATGGAGTCTGGTGCAAAATCAGACATACACAAGGAATCCACAGCGCTCTGTCCTGCAGGCTGAAGCCAAGGCAATGAAGAGGGGAACAAAGTGCACTGCAGTGTTTTGAGAAGGGAAAAAGCTGATATGTCTATGTCTGCTGCTGGAGTAATTTTTTTTCTGATCTTTGTTCACAAAAGATGTTTTAAAGATCTGAAATTTTTTTTTTCTCTCAAAATAGCATGTCAGAATAATGCACTTCTGCTGGCCCCATGGGAGATATGGGAACCGTGCCAATACATCACACTGATACCACTGTCCACCCAGTATCTACCACATTTCTGCTTTTAAAAGGTTAAAGAAAACCTGCTTGGTTTTGTGATAGGGTATTTTTTCCTTTCAGTCTTAAAAATAGTGGGGAATTTATAGAATCTTTATCCATACACAGAGAGGCAACGCAGGAGAAGCATCATTGTTGGACTCTTTGGTGGGGAATTCTTTGCAGGTTTGACAAAACTTGAGCCATTGCGAAACATGAGTGAGCATGAGCTGAGTGTTGCCCTGTGCTTTGATTCACCTTGTACCAAACTGAGCTTAAGAGACTACTGAAAGATGTATTGTAGGCTCCCGTAGTACAATACATCCATCTCAACCACAGACGTGAAAGATCTTGCAAGAGAGAGGCTTTGGTAAAGTGACAACTCCTGTATTTAAATGATGATTTGTTTGGACAAGGTTTTCAGGAGGAATCCTGCATGGCAGCTGTTCCCAACGAGCTCAGCACGAGTCGGAGCGTTCATTTTATCCTACCTTTTCATAGCCTTAAAAAAATATGGTAACGTTCTCTAATTGACTACTCTTTTCACATCTCAGGAGAGGTTTTTTTCATCACGAAGTATAACTTGTTTTCTCCTAAATCTTACAGATCCTAACCAGAGGAACAAACAATACACAAGGGGAGGTTCCCCCTTTTCCAAAAATTCTGCCAGGGAGGACTTTGGAAAACATGAACATTTCTAGACATTTTAAATCTCCAAATGAGAGGAAAACAAGAAAGCTTAAAAAAATACATGCATGCACATACTTGATTTAAATGATGAAATCCTACTCATGAAAATTAATATGGTATCTACACAAGAGGTGGCCTAAATGATAGCCTTATTGTCCCATTAATTGTATTTATTTCAGAAATCTAATAACTTTATCTTTGGTCCCAGCTTCAGCATATTGTAATTTAAAACAAGCACCTTTTTTTTTCGGCATGCAGATCAGGTACTAACGCTGTCTCTTTCAACCTCTTTTGTGCTTCTAAATTAGAAAACCCAAATGTCATTTTTTCTTCAGATATGAAACACAGTCAAGGTCGCTGTAAAATAAAAGAGCAATTAACTTTGCAAGAAAACTGTTGTACAGGAGTAAAATACAGTACTTGAAAAAGTGGCTAAAACTTAAAACTATTCCTGCAAATGATGTGCCTTATCTGGGCTAAAATGACAGAATACAGCTTAAGATGTTTCTGACAAGACAAAACAACAACAAAAAAAGAACCCATGGAAGATACTCCTCCACCCACTAATTTGTTTGCTGGCCTGTTACTGCTGCAAGATAAGAATTCTTGCTGTTTTGGTAGCTCTGATACATGAAAACTGGCTCTCTTTCCCTCCCCCCCCCCCCAAATGAGCCCTAGGCAGGTAATAAACATTAGCAAAGAATTTCTCCATCATATTTTCCTCTATCACTCAAAAGACAGAAGAAGTTTTATGAATTCTCCAAATAAAATTCAGGCTGGAGCTGCCCTAGCTGAAAAGACAAAGAGAAAGCTAACATTAAAGGTTTAGAGTTGATAAGTATTTTAAAATACAAAATTATCTTGGCTCTGACCCTTCTCTAAAATCAGCCAAGATTTTGTAACTCGGTAAAATTAAATGCGTTATCAACACACAACTGACTGCAGCCCAGCAAAGATAAATTATCTCATTAGTGCCATAGAAATCAGATGAGGCATGCATAGTAAGTGACATATTAAATGCAATTATAAAACCCTACTGAAGTGATGTTAGTGACCTGACACATGACAAAAAACCCCAACGAGGCAATGCAGGATCCAGGCTGGAAGATGCACTGATATTATTTCTATGCAGCACACATCAGATACGAAAATGCTCCTTAGCCATCAGTAAAAATCCCATAATCAAAAGCACTGGAAAAATTTAAGAAATTATTTATATGCAAAGAAGGGGATACCTTCAAGAGGAGCAGAGCTACCCACTAATGCAGCAATCTGCAATTGCTACGATGGGATGAACACCTTAGGAGAGCTGCCTTCCCACATCGCCCACCTACATCCTCACATGCACATAGTGCCAATCCACTGCCAGACATAGGCATGTTCCCACTTTTCACATCTGCAGTGGTAATTTTCCAATATTAACTATCATAAAATAAGAATGAGGGAACCACATGGCTAAAATAGACTATGGGGAGCCCCCTCCCATCTCCTGTCTGCAGTAGCAGTGACCTAGGCTCTCCTGAAGCTCTTCTCAAACTCCCCTGGCGTTGGAGGTTCCAGGACTGCTGCAAGCAGACTCTCTGGTGCTTCTGTCCCTTCCCTGGTACGAAGTTTTTTATTAAAATCTGACCTACATTTTCCTTGCTGCAACTTACTGCTCTTTATCCAACTCACAGCAGACAGATCACAAGCTATTCCTTCCCTCCAGCAGGCTTTTATACCTTCCAGGGTCACACACCCTAGTCAAGAGACCCAGTGAAAACTTCCATCATTTCAGCTTGCTGTCCCACATCCTATTTTCTAAATACATTGTCATTCTTGTTGTTAACCTTTGCCCTTCCTTATATTTTTCTTAAAGGGCTGTGCCCCAAAGCGGACACACAAATGCTCCAACTGAGTCCTTATCAGGACCAGAAACCTTAAAAGATGAATCCATGCATCTTACATGGAACACTGTTCACATTTAGCAAGTCATCTTGAAAAAGTGTGTCACTGTCGACTTCCATCTAGGTTGTGACACTTTCTAACTTTCAGACTACAGATGAGATTCCCCTTAGTCATCCTCTGCTGGGACATTGAATTGGGTGGCCTAAACATGACCTTCTTCACCAGCCCCATCGAACTTCACCCGCCACGACAGCATGGTCCCCAGTGAAAGCCAAGTACTGATAGCTGGGGAAGGACTGGTAGGGCCACCTCACCCACAGGGCCTGCTCTGAGAAGTGCTTAACTCCACCTTTCACCATCAGCATCTCGTGCCGTCCTTGGTGGCCACAGCAATCATAGCTGGAAGGCAAACCACAAAACCTGACCCCAACCACTGACATGAAACAACCCAGCAAATGTTCACAACAAAGCGACTGCTTCCCACCGAACAGCTCAGCATCTCCCCAGGAACCAGAAAAGGAGAACTATGCGATTTGGTCTCTGCTTCAGGCAGAAGCCTCTGCAGAGGGCTTAGAAATGGCCCTTCCCAAAACACAGTCTTGATGGCTGGAAAGAAGGATTTTCTTTTTCTGGGTTGTGGGGCTTTTTTCCCTTCCCCCTTCTGACTTGCATCTGACTTTTACAGGAAATTTGAAATGCAAACTCCTCCTCAGGCCACAGTGCTGAAGGAGTCTCCTCTGCTTGGAGTCTGTAGTAAAACAGTTCTCTGCTATATCTTGTATCTGAAACAGCATTGCTGAATGGGACTGAAGTAACACAAAGTAATAGAAAACGTAATCAAAAACTCCCTTAAATTTTATAAAACCAGGTCAAAGCAACATATACATTTGTACCTGACACAAAGGCACTGTTTTTACACTTTTGGGGAATATTATGTTACTGATTGAGAGCCTCATTTTTATAGGGAAGAAGACAACAGGCTCCCCTCCCACATCTGCATCAGGCAGTGGTCTGAATGACATAGGGAATTGCTATGGAATTCCCTGCTCTCTTTCTCCACTTGTCAACCCCATTGCATAAAAGAGGGGAGGAGAGTTTTGGAAAAAGCCTTGCAATCTTACTTCACATTGCTAGCAAAGGAGAAACAAAACCACACACTTTTTATGTGCCACTGTCAGATGATCCAGGGATTTTGTTCACTTATTGAAATGAGTCAGCTTAAAATGCTTTCCTTAATGCAACTTTTAGCTGCCATCAGTGCCCTTGTGAGGGACATTGGTAGGTGTCAGATGTGGAACAACCATGCCAGAGAGGGAGCAACCATTTTCCAAGCATGTTGTCTCATTCTGCAATAAAATAAGTTACGCTGTTCACTGATTTACCCTTTATCTCTCACTTTACTCAGTAAGACAGGCCAATACGATTTCTGTCCTTTTCCTTTCTCTGTACAATTCATTTTTGTTCCTCCTGGACGTTAGGAAACAAATTACAAATTGACTGGTTTGAATCCTCAACACACAGAGGGGCAATATTGTTCAGCTGCAGAACTGCAGGTCTGTTGCTGGGGTACAGTTCTCTATTTCAATACCTTCACTTTAACTATAAAATTAATTACTTGGTAACAATAGTAAACAGAAATAACCAATAGAGATAATTGCATTTTTATTTAAGTGGACGTTAATAAGGAAAAATTACATGCGACAAAAAGATTTGAGCATCTTTAGTCCCATTTGTTCTGTTTTTAGGGCAGTGTTGGGTTTTAACTTTGAAAGGTTAAAAAGTTTAATTGGATTAATTTGGTGGTCTACTTACATTATCCAGCAGGGATATTTTGAGTCATTACAGAATGTCTCTTGTGTTGCCTGAGATACAAGCCAATGAAATCGAGATGAGGGTTTGCTATTGGCCAGAACCAATTATTTCTGCTGGGAGAAAAGATCAATTTCTGATAAGAATTAAATTGAAGTAACACGGATAAGAATTTGAGAAATTTTGACCTTAGAGTAAGTTAATACATTCCTTGAAAAAGTTTAAATACGGCCTTTATTTTATACTCGTTTATACAGGAAATTAATAATAATTTAAAAAAAGGCAATTATCATTGTCTTGCTGAACAGAAAACAGCAATAAATTAATTGTCTCTATTCTGAATGCCACACATTTAATCTTTCAAGTTTGCATAGAGGCTACCAGAGCTAATTTACACTAGCAAAAACTACCCATAACCTACACATTGATGGAAAGAGACAATTGAAAAAAAAAAAAAAAGAAAGAAAAAAAAAAAAAAAGAGAGAGAGAGAGAGAAAAACTTTTGAGCCTTGAAACAGCAGGGATCGAAGTAATCTGTCCGTGTGTCCATATATACAAATACCCTTTTCTCAGAGTTTACATGGAGTCTGACATGTTACAGACCCCTCTGGAAGCAAGCTCCTGCAGAAGTGCTGGCACTTCTGCCAACCCAGTCCCAGGCTCTCGTGTAACCTTACAGCTACCAACTTTAGTTGTCCTAGGGAAGAGATCAGTTTAGAGACTCAAACTCCACCAACTCTTCTCGCCCAAAGAACGTCCCTTACTGGCTTTCTAGTTTTCCCTGTCTTTGTTCCATGTAGCGGGAACATCTTTTCTTAAGGAATAACATCTAGGTGCTGGTTCAGTGACACTTAGAGCTGTTTTTAGCAAAGACTGCTAACTTCTCAGGTTCACAGCCCTCCTGCACCGTGTGATTCCTGCATACAAAGGCAGCAAACCATGTTTGGATTCACACATAGCTCAGATCCAGGCCACAAAGACAGTTTTGGTTACTTCCTGTGAGACCCCCATCCCCCCACTGACTCAAGCACACGTGGCATTTCCTCAGCTCATTCACCCACAAGTTTCTCATGAGATTTTAGCTTTTTAGTTCCCTTCAGTCTGTGTGAATTTAGTCTGATCTTCACTCTCACATCCACTTTGCAAGGATGCTGTCCTGTTTTCCAGGTTATCGAGCTTCATTCCCTTCTTGCTTACTCCTCTCTCTCTTTCCTGTTCTCCCGAGAATGGCTCTGCTGCAGAGCCTCCTCCACTAAGGGCTGGGACAAACCCTGCACTGCTAAACTGGGGGACAGATAAAAGAGTTTATGGGTGCTCACGGAGTTGAGTCAAGCCCTCCCTGCTGCAACTATAGAAATTTTAGTACTCATATATGCCTTCTGACTGTGTGCTAAGATAACAGAAGATGAGAACTGGATGCAAAGGGGCACTTCAGCTGCATTTCAGGTTTGGAGAGTGATGGCAGAGTGTGATGCCATTTGCAGCATCCATGGTGGATTTAAGATAGTGACTTCATTAAAATTTTAAACATCTTTTAATTAACGAAATCTTTTGTAAGCTACCGTCAGCAGTGGTTTCCATGGTTGCTGCTATTGGATATTGCCAAGCACAAAGTGGGGCTGCAGCAGCAGGTGGAGGCCACACTGTGTGCTGATGGGGAAAGGGATCACTGCTGCCCACCGGGACCCCACTGCTGAAGGGGCAGAGTTAAGGCTGGTTTTGCTGCCCTCTCCCCTTGGCAGGGATCACCTTCTAGGAAGGCATCAGGAGAATGGTGCCTCTTTCATCTACCCAGTGCTGGTCTCACTGGGTCCTCCCGTAGCCCCACTGGCATGAGATCAGGTCTACACTTCCTGCAGGAGGACAGCCACATTCAGTCCTGTTCTACAGCCTAGGAATGTCCCCATAGTTCTCTCGTACCAGAGTGGGTACAGGCTTTAATTTGTTCATCTCCAACGTTCAATCAAACAATCTACAGTAGGTCGACTTTCTGATGGGAACTAAAGGCGATTCTTTAATTAGATTTAAGAACTGCAACACTTGAAGTTAAATCACGCTTAGAAAGATGAAAATTGAAAAATGATAACTAATGGGATTTACAGATGATTTCCTTTAAAAGTAAAAAATTATTATTACACACATGTACCCCAAGGACCTTTCAATAGCTGTTAAAAATATTCCTCTTAACAGTAGACAATGAGAATATATCCACTTATATGGAAAGATGAACAACAAAGCTTCTGCTAAGACATTTTTAATAAAAGTAAAGATTCTCAATTATAGACTAGAGCCTGCAGTCCCTTCCACCTCCTCCATTTCAGATTCTGCATTTCTTTAGCAACTGAAAATGATGTCACAGGTAGGTAATATGGGGGCCACATGTCTGGAGTCTGGCCTAAGTGACACTGATGAAGCCAGGTGTAAAAAGGGACACTGAACCCTAGCTCAGAGACATGTAAATAAAGTGCAAACGACATTTCAAATATCTGTCCTATTGCAAAGTAGTTTTTCTACCCAAATTTAAAACCGTCTGAAGAACTTAGCACCTTAACACATACTACAAAAAAGCCAGGTGGCATTCTTTTAGCTAATCTTCCCATTGTTGTGGATTTCTTCCACAATGCCAGTAACTGACAGAAATTACTGCTCATGGTTTGACTGTAGAGGTCAAGCTTTTTCCCCTGAAAACCCAAGCACTCTCTTTTGCATCACATTCATCTCTTCTGACACAGGCCTAAGGCCAACTGAAAAATCCCTAGCAATTTCAGCAGGAGTGGATACAGACTTGGAATCTGCTTCATGAGAAAGATCCATTTCCTTAATTAAGTGTATAAAAATGGAACTTGTAAAGATATTCTAGCTGTAATGCAAAAATTGACCAGTGCACAAGGCTTTTTGTGCTTGCATATCTTTGCTTGCTCGGGTAAGTTTATCACTGGGAGATCCCAGTTATTTCCTACCTCTGGTTTGTGCAAGTCCAGTGCCACTGCAAGTGCTAAACCAGATGGTCAAGCAAAGGTATTGAGTGCCAGCATCTATACCAGTGACAGAACTTGCAAACACACCTACTTGAGTATGCTTTGCCTAACTTCAAACTCTGTCCTTTTGCAGATGACATATGGAAACGGCAGGGGATGTGATGAAATCAGGTAAGAGTCCTCCACTAAAGTACTTTATCACATGTCAACCATTTGAATAACACCTTCATACATCTCAACAAATCACTATATCTCTTACAGGGCTCCCAAAGGTGTTCTGAAAGGAAGTATTTTAAGTTTTCCTTCAAGTGTTCATTGATAACAAAATTTACCTTGAATTTTTTGGTCTTACTTGCTCACTAAAGAAATTAGCAACGAATCCAAAAGGACACAGAATTCTGTCCTGAATCCACAGACCAAAATGAAAATGAGGAGCATGTTTGATGACATAAATATGGCATGGTATGATATAATAAATATACTGGTAGAAGACAGAAGAAGGTCAAAAAGCTATCCCTTTTTACACAGATTATGTTAAAAAGTGTTGAACGGAGCTGGTAAAAAACCCTGATGACAACTTAGCATCTTTTACCTAGCAAGGCACAATTCCCGCACTTTGCCAAACCTAAAAGTCCCTGGTGTATGCCAGCTGTTTGGTGGCTTATCACATGCAGCACGATGATTAATGCACTTGCAAGGGATGGGTGCCCCGTCCCTAAAACCGCTGGCAGCCTTGGCAGACAAGACAAAACCTGCCTGCTTGAAGATGGAAATCCTTGTCCCTTCAGTCTCCTTAGAGCACGACAAACTAGCAGAGGTTGGCATGGCTTCTCTGTCCCCTCAGCAGGGGAAGATACCAAAATCCTGCCACTGCTCTGTGGCAGGCCCCTTTTCCAATGAGAAGCTATAGATTTAACATTGCAGCACCAGAACAAATACAGCCAGGGTTTGCCAGGCAGGATGGGTTGGGTATTTCAGCAGCTTAATGTTCCCGGGTCAGGTGGCAGAGGGAAAACCGCCTGCTCAGGAACCACAAAACCCCTGCCACAGCTTTCCTTTTAAGTGTGTGAACGTGCTGAATCATTAAAAAAACGTTTTGCTTGACTAGGTAAGGCAATATTTGAAGACTCTAGAGAAGACATTATTTGGAAGTTAGAATACGTATAATCATCAGAGGTAGCACTGTGATACACAATGTGATTTAGAAACCGATTTTATGCCAGTGCCACTTCAGGCCCAGAATGCCTTGGTGGCTATCCGGCTACGAGAAAAGCTTATCCATTTACCCTCCTGAAAAACCAGTAATCTGCTGTGTAGCAGGGACTCTCTTGGGGTGCATCCTCTTCATTCATAGACTCTGATAGGGATGCTCTATCAATCAGCATGTTTAACTTTATCCCAAATTTTGAATGCTTTCAAATCTGAACAGCATTAAGAAGCTTTCTTGCTTTTTCTGGCAGCCTGTAGTGCAAAAGTGTTAAGTCAGGAATTTATTCTACAATGGATTATAAATGACATTCAGTGACATGATGGATACATCCTGGCTTTGCAGTATGTAGATGATCTCAGAATACAAGCCTTATTCCTTGTTTCACTAATACGCTGCACACAGATCAGTGTTGTCAGCAGTCTGCCTTCAGTATTTTGATTAATAACATTAATATGATTTACTAAATTGAGTAATTGTTCCCATTTCTGATCATATTTATGTTAATAGTGTTGGGTGGGTTTTTTGGTTGTTTTTTGTTTGTTTGTTTGGTTGGTTGGTTGGTTGGGTTTTTTGTTTGTTTGTTTAGTTTTTTAATTTAAACAATTATGAAAGCAATAATTTGCGACCAGCAGGCTTACTTTCATAGGCTATGTTGTTTCAAAATGAAGGCAAGATTACGGGAATCAAAAATTACTTTCTTTCATTTTTAACTGAGAAAACATCTTTAGAGATTATTTTAAACCTTCTCCTATTCTCCAGTTCGTGTCTGAGATTTTTCTTAGAACATACAAAGAAGAAATCATTTAACTTTCCTGTCAACATGAGATCAGAGGATGCATGGATTTCCCAACAAAGAACCAGTCTAATTTTGTGGGGTTTTTTTTGCAATATGCTTCAAGTAAAGCACTTCCAGACTAATGACATCTAACGACCCATTAGCATGCCTTGTAGCTAACATATTCTCACTCAATGCCTCAGATGGGGAATACACAGACGGTAACCCTCAGCCTTCACGAACTAACAGGGTTAAAGACTTAAGTCAAGACAGGCTTCACAGGAGTTCAATATGGAGACTAAAATAAGAAATCACTGCAAGTGTGTTTGAGATAGGTCCACCTCACATTAACCATCAGAGAAGCCCTAACAAGACCATGCTGATGGTTTCCACAGCCTCTGTTAGGCAAAGGTCTGATTTCTTTCCATTCCAAGAACTGACTCATGACATCAGACTTCAGTCTTCATAAGGCCACAGCGAGGGCAGTATTACTTTCTATGCTCACTAATTGCAGAAATTTGCTCTCCAGCTTCAGGCATCTGAAGGGCATGTTTCACAGTGACAGGGCTGTGCAGCAGAAGGAAAGATGACACAAAGTCTTGGAGTAACAAGACTGAGGGCCACGGAGATGACTTGACCATGAGGTTCTGGCACATCAAAGACAAGCCATACTTTTATAGATACAGACAGGAAAAGGAAGTTCCACCCCTCACCGGCCAATACCTAAAACTGTAAAGTATCTTAGTTGTCTCACTGAGAAAGAAAGAGAAAAATGTATTTTGGAGCTGATTTTAATTAATAGTTTTGCAACTTGATACTTTTTTGTTTCTATAATTCTTAAGAACAGAACTTTTCTGGAGGGCTGCAGACCTGGGATGAACCACGTGTAAAAAACCTGACATTTTTCCTCAAACACACAATAAAGAAAGAATGTAAAAATTGTAGGAAAAGCAGTCCCGCTTTCTTCTCCCACCGAGCAGCAACCAACCACTCAAATCACTAAAGAAAACAATCTGCAATTTCCCCCAGATGAAGAGTACAGTGCCTTTTGATACATATGCACCTAACTGTGGCTTTCTGTGAGCACAATTAGTATCTCTAATGCAGCTAACAAAAGCAAAGCTTTTTAAAGATACAAAGATGAAAAAATGGAACTAAAGCTGAACAAGTGGAGAGAGGAACAAAACGCAAAAGCAGTTCAACGCTTAAGGCAACCTACACGCACACCATCTATAGATGAGTCTCTTGCTACGAAATGCATTTATATGGATCATTATCTTCACATGATACCTAGGCATTCCAGAAGCATTCAAGTGACCACATTATGCACGGCTCAAGAAAAGCGCTTATGTATGCATGTGGGTGGCTTTAAAGAATCCTGAAATTATGGCAATAAGATGGGAAAATGGGGGCTTCCCGTCCAGGGAGGGAAAGAACAGCAGAGGGCTGGGCCTGTCCTGTCCATTGTGTTGGACATAAAAAGCAAGACTCGTAGATGAAGTTAAAAACATCAATTTAACTTAATAGAGGATAGAGATAGAAAAACATCAATCCTGCCTGTATGCAAAAGACTTCACAACCACCTTTGCTGCGCAGCTCAGTTCACACAGGAAGAAGCAGGGAGAAGGCAGCAAGAAGGCAGCAAAAAACAATTTAAAAAACTGGTGTGGGAAGGGGGAGATGGCTGAATGAGCAAATTGCTTTGAAAAATCAGCTGGTGATGGTTAGGGCTCAAACAGGAGTTTCTGTGAGCTCTGCAGTGCAGCAAAATCTGGGTATCACAGCAAATCTCTGAAGAAAAAAAAGACAGATGGACTTTACTAGAAGTTGCCCAGTTGTGCCCCTGTGCAGCTTCCTGATGGAGCTCCCGCCTGACCCAAGAGCTGCCTGGACCTCCTCGCCGCTGCCAGGCACAGTATCATGCTCAGACGGGAGGCATTTTGCTACTTTAGCAAATTACAGAATCCTAGAACTAACCTCAAAAAGCACTCCTATGTCACCAACCTCTGCCTCCCCAGTATTTTCAAACTCTATTTAATGGAAACGCCTTAAACAGGTTCCCAAAGCCTGTGCCTGCATGGCACACATCTGGGGACAAGGACCAGCTTTGTGCTGTCACAGGGAACTGGTTCCCGCTGATAAGGAGGCACACTATATATTAATCTCCTTTTACAATATCGTATAAAACCCTAATTACAACCTCATGTCTCCACAACAAACACATCATACATTTAATTCATGCACAAATGTCAGCCCTCAACAATTTTTTTAATGTGGCTGAGTTTGTAATTAAGGGTTTGCTTTGTTTGGCAAGTGATGTATTTGGGCATGACCGTAGAGCCCAGCTCTACCATTATTTCCTGCAGGATTTTCTCAGATACAAGCAAAATCAGGACAACTGACCAGACACATTAAGAAGATCATCTGCATGGTCAGAGGTTTTACAGATCTACAACTGGAACAGAAAACCCTTTGTGAGCCCTGGTTAATAGAACTAACCAGACAAGCACTTTGTTTGAACACCTAGTTGATGTTCCAGTCCAGGTAACCATTAATCCATGTGCTTCTCTCTCTCTCTCTTTGTGTAATTTCAAAGATAGACAGACCTATCTTTTTTCCTTTTACATACATTAAAAAACCCTCAAACAAACATTTAAGCAGAATCCTTAGTGGTAGGATTTTTAAATTGGCTAACAGGGAACCACAATACAGAATTTAGACCTGTCAGTCACTCAGCCAACAGCAGCCTTTCATTATCCTAACATAGGTCAGTCCTGAAAACAGGAACTCAAAAACTTAGAATTCACAAGAGCCTTCTTCTGGGTTGGTAGTCACTTCTGGGTGCTCTTATCTCTCAAGACAATCCCACACATTTACAGTAGGTAACATTGCTCTTACCTAATGATCTTTGCTAGGAACACACACAAACAGAGCCGCATGCAAAATCCTTTAAGATTTAATCTCAAAAGACAAACATACCGTGTCTATCTAACAACACGCAACTAAACGAAAGGCTCCTGGTCCACTGTAGTGTTACACTATGCAAAAAACTTCCTATTCTTGGTTCTTTTTGCATGAACTACACTATGCTGACTTCAGAATAACAGATAGATTTCCAGGAATTAGCAGATAAACACTCCTTCCACTTGTAATGTTCCAGGCTTCACAGTTCTGTGGTGGAAAATGGAGAGGAGAGCCTAACATCAGCATGTGAAATAAATTCACTGATTAAGCAAGAAAAGCATTTCAAATAAAGTAGTACACACAGAACAGGTGATTTTTCACCTTTACGTAGCCATGGAACTATTTTAAAATTTCAAAGTTATCGTAGAAAATGGTCTTCTGGAAGATCACGCAGCAAAAATGAACAGACTTCCCATCACATGCAAGTAGACTAACTGTGACTATTACTCCTGGATAATTAGCCTCAGAGCTGTAACACGTGAGATGAATGTAGGTAGTGCCACTGGACAGGCATGCAACAAGACATACAGCCCTTGTTAGTCATGTGCTATTTCACCCTGTCATATCCAAAGCACTAAGGATGAAGGAGGCTTTGGAATGCTTACATAGAAAATATTAAACTATGAATATAACACTTTGCCATCAACAATGGCAGTGAAGGAGGCAATGTTTAATGTCACAATTTAAGACCACAAAAACCATGAAGTACAAAAAAAGCCTCATTTTTGAAATCAAGTAATTGGATTAAACCAAGTATGTGGTAAATATATCTTTTATAAATTTTATCTCACGTAATCATGAGAGTGACAGATTTTTAGAAGTGATAGACTTATCACAGGCTTAATTTTAATGAGCTCATTGGAAAATAAATACAACAGGAATACATAGAAAAATAATAAGTGCATGAATGTTCTTTGAAGAAAATATATCAAGCAAAGAAATGTATTTAAGATCTGGATACGAAGCTAAGTTATTGCATGTACAGTTGAGTACACCAGACAAAGTTGGATACGTGCTGTAATGCAGCACAGGTTCTGTACAGACAGCTGCACTCCTTCAAGTTATATGGAAGATATTGGATAAAAGTCCAATCAATGACTGAAGGGGAAGCAAAAGGGAAGCACAGGCAAGTTTAATTAGGTTCCTACCAGGCTTATGACATATATTACAGCAGAATTTATCGGCCAAACTGACCAAGGCTCTGTTGTCCAGGGAACGGACTGAAAAAGTGCAAGCTTGTATCTCCAAGGCCTTCGAAGTTAAGACTTATCAGGTGAAAAGAACTGAGTAATAAAACAGTAGATGTGGTTATTTCTAGTCAATCAGAAGAGACAATGACAGTACTCAATTTGCCTAGCTACAATCCATGTTGTACTTCCTACACGACAAACCAGTCAGAACATTCTGCATTGAATCTTTTGGGAAATGGCCACCATGCACAGCAATCTGCCAAGATAAGAAGTTAGTGAAACCATCTCTCTCATGATTAGAATTATCCTGCATCTATCCTCTTCTGCATGATTATAAATGAAGGTGAAACAATCATTACCAGAGAACAAGTTTCACCAAAACTCTTGTGATTTTACCTCAATAAAAAGATTGCCTGCAGTCTCTGAGTCCTGATTAGAGGATACCTTTAGAGATTGCTGGGATTGAAGCCTGCCAGAACTTAAGCTCAAAGAATAGTATTGGCCTATAGTAATGAGGCTAAAACAACCTTCAGGATCTAAAGCAGGGCTTAGCAAATGCAAGCACAGCACTTTGCAGGTTACTCTGGGAGCCAGAGCTTTACATGGGACTAGGGATACAGGCAAGAACTGTCCCTCTTGGATGCCAAGTACTTGAAACTGTCATCCTTTGAAAGCTAAAACAGAATCAACAACATGTAGTCTGATGCTGAGGAGAAAGAAGAAAGGCTGCTGCACCGTTGATGTCCTTTTACCGTATGCTCAGATTGCTGAAGCCATTGCTTCACAGGCTTTGTCATTAACACTGGTGGTCTTTTTCCCCTTCCTTGCCTTGGTAAACATTACTGATAACTAATCAAGAACCGTTTCTCGAGAAATCTTTTTAACTCTGAATAGGTTAACAGAAATCCATGGTTTTCTGTTGACACAAATGCATATTGTCAGTGCAGGAACCCTACCGAGCAGCAGCAAGTCTCACTTTCCACATCCCTGCAACCGGAGAGAAGGGACATGTCACGCTTGCCAGAAATATGTCGGTCTATGAGCATTATGCTAGAGCAACAATTGAAAAAGCCATAATCAACATTCTCCCTAAAAATAAGGCAATTCAAAAATGTCACTTCTGTTGTCACAGTTGATGTCACTTAAGTGTCACTTGGAGTTAATATTAGACTAATCAAGCCAATTATAGAATACTTATAGTATTTAATAGGCTCTTGGATTTGACTTTTGATACAAAAATCTGCATATTCCTAGATGTTTTATGAATTTAAAACATTTCAAAGTTCAACTCCAACAGAGCGAGCAGCATGCAAGGTATTGAGAAAAACCCCTCTACTGTTGAAGCAGAAAATGTTGTGTTGCATGCCAGCCACTTTCAGCAGCGACTCAACATGAAGGCAAGACCTGAGTCCTCTCATGGAGGATCAAGCTCTGCTGCTTAATTTCAGAGGTAGCAAAGGGTCATGGACAAAGCAATGCAGAGGCATGGAGACACTCAGGCCCAGAGACACCTCCTTCACTCAACAGGTCCCCTAGCTCCTTGTTTGACCACACAACCAGGACCAACTGGCTGCATGCTGCAGTCCTTGATCATCTATTCCTGGAGACGAGGTTTGCCTGAAAACCTGCATGCTGACACTCCGGAGTCAGAAGAGGTACTTCAACACTCCCACTCATCTGACGAGGAAACAGAACTGGGCAGAAATTTTTCTGTGACATTTATTTTCTCCTTTCTTTAGTACAGAGGCTAATGAAGAGTTTCACGTACACATAATTGTCATGAACAGCAGTTTTATCTCCCTACGCAGTGCTCGTGGTCTAAACACACAAAGAAGGTACGTTGATTCTCACAAAAATCAATTGTTGGGGCATAAAACAAGCAGGAGGGAGGGACAGCAATGTTATTTCCTCAAGGGAGAAAACCATACCTTTGGAATAACAGGTGCCCTTGGGGGAAGGTCAGAGCAAAAGAAGCTAGCATCAGGAAAGTGACTTTGCCTTTTAATAAAATGCAATTTAGTAAATGCACACATGAAAGGCAAGTTGGTACAAAGTCACATTTTCTTAACTCCTTCAACTCCAAAAAACAGCATTCCTCTTGCCATTAGAACACCAAGAGCAGAGGCCTTGGAAGAGATGGAGACTAGAGGCTCTAGCCGAAGCATTGTCCTCAGCCCTTTCTCACGAGTAGCCCAGTGCTCATCTCTCCTGCAGAGGTAAAAGAGGTGCCAGCCTGGGGGTCCCTGTTCCCACTCCTTCAGGTCAGGCTGCTTACAGCATGCCAATCACTTTCAAACTTCTGATGGGAAACAAACAGGGGTGAATTCACTATTTCACAGAGGAGAAAGAAAAAAAAACACATTACGTTGGCCAGTTTTATTTTAAAAGGGATAGGTGTTTTGAATATTTGTAGCAGTCCTCGGGGAGAATAATGAATGGATCATCCATGGATAAAGTAGACAGGGGTGTATGGTACAGACATTTATCATGCGCACATTTATAATCTATGTGTGGTTTATAGCATAATTAATCAGCAGTTGTCTCCTATTCTGTATACAAACGCAGCCTCCCATCTTCCCAGGCACATTCGATAACTAATTTATATCCTTCTGCAATCCAAAAAATCTTATCCCTGTGGAAGATTTTGGGAGAAGTCATTCAAATTCCCACCCACAGAAACTCAAAAAGGGCATCGAAAGCTCTTGGCCTTGCGCATCCCTGGTACCTGCACACTGAATCCCTGCAGTCTCCAAGGTGCATTCACAGCTATTCTGCCACATGTACAAAACCACACAGAAATACATGTAAGACTGTATATCTGCCTTGCACAGAAGAGGAAGGTGGGGAAAATTGTATCCTCAGAAATCACTGCTGCTCTTCAGCTCTCAGCACCAGTGCTGCCTCTTTTTGTACTCGGTCCTGACTTTCAGGAGTATGAAGCCAGACACAGTCCAGAGAACAAGCAGTCCTTGTTCGGAGGTCAGTCAATTAGAAATCGGGAGACACAAAACATATATTTACACAAACTAGACACAAAAGGCAATTTTGAGGATTTTCCCTCTGCAAAAAATCTCATAAATAACAAATCTTGCATCACATACAGAAAAGAAATATTCAGCTCCATGTAGGTACCCTCTTTGTAATTATAACTTGCCACGTTTTCATGATTTTTTACTCTGTATTTACTACTCTGTTTTGCTGCTGTACAGAGTTTCCTCTATTGCAATCAGTGTGGGTGTCTGGAGTGTGAGCTGTTAGATTTCTGCTCCTCCCCTCACATCAACATGCTGGCAGTTATCGTAAGCAGCTACAGTATGGACCCTGGTTAGAGGTTTGCAACATCTCACACAAAAACATAAGAGACACTAGAAGGAAGAATTATTTTCCCCATTAACAGGAAGTTCAAGGAAAATGTACATATGATTTAATGGGAATAAATAAATAAGTAAATAAAAGGTGCAAATTATTTGTGGGTTTGTAAGCCTTATGTAAGCAAGACACAATATAGTGAAGCATCCACTGAAACACTGTTCTTTAAAATTAATTTAGAGAATTCACTTGATTTGGAAAAAAGCAAAGAGTACGTGCCATGCGAAAGTGCTACACCTACCTAAAGAAAAGGAAGAAGATATTCCTCATATTTTTGGCATAACTTTTCCCTCAACATGTAAATAAAAAGGAAAACCAAGATAATTTTAGAAGTAAGAGATCTATATATTTATATACATTTTTGTATACTGCTGTATATCAACACATAATCGATCTTGCTTTGTACACAATCACTTAAAAAAGGTTAACTTTCCAAGAAATTAAGAGGGCTCAGACAAAATTACAGTTACATATTTTCAAAAGAAGCCAAATCATAGCTTTTCATATAAAGCAGCCCCATATTGCCTTCTACTTTGTTCCCTTCTCGTGAATGCCTCACAAAGCATTTACATTTTACACAAGGGCGCACCCAAAGTTCAGATAAAGAGGAATCCTGCAATTGTTCTTCCCTATTTAGAAGGCATTAAACACACATCAAAACAGGATAAAAAATTATATGTTCTTTAAGGAGCATTAAAATGGAGCAATGCCTGTAGCTTAAGTATTTTTGTGTGTATTTTAACTGCAAAATACCAGCACACGGGCATTCCTCAAAGAACCTGTGTGAATTTTATCAATGGATCATTTCCAGTCCCTCCAGCATTTCATCTCTGCCTTCAGCATCTAATGAGTTAAAGATGATAAATACCATTAACAAAGGAAAGAGGATCTTTCCTTTGTTTCCTGAAGAATGCGGAAGCCTGAATTCTGGCAATGTATTTTTATATTCAGTGAAGTTCCCCAAACGGACAATTTTGCTTCTAGCTTTCTTTATTATTGTGCCTTAAAAAAATTACGTTTCGATTATCCAGAGGAGAATCACAATATAAAAGTAATTAAAATTTCTGTTTCCTATTACTGGCTGTATTTTCCCCTTGTAGAAAAATAAGGGGAAAATGTACACAAAAATGTACACCAACAGCTCAAAATCAATGTAGTCTGACTTCATCTCACAGAGAAACTCCTACCAGGGTAAAGGAGAATTTTATATAATCATAATATCATAATCAGTCATTAAATATCAAACCACCAAATATGCATCCGAACCACATTTCAGATGTAAAATTTGCCACTGATAATCCAAAAGGGGGACAACTGAGCCATTCATGCCACAAACAAACAAACAAAAAAATTGGCTTCATGTTTGTTGGTTTTGTGCAGAAACTTCTGCTTGGTCCAACCATCTCTCCTTATGCTGGTTAATGTTTAGGTCTTCAATTAATTCTGAAGGGATTATTTTACAGAGCCAGGAGAAAAGGAATCATTAGCACTAACAGCAGTCGTAGCTTCACACACTGATTTCGTAAAAAAAGGGCTCAGTGATACAAATATTGTATACATTCATAACAGAATTTACTGAAGAGACCATAAGTTAGCAAAATATCAATAAAAAGCATCGACTCAAGCATCTGATTAAAAACACACGGCATTTTATTGTTCTTTGGAACCTGTCAGTTAAAAGCCTTGTTGACCTCTTCTGTAATGAGGGGGCAAATGTTCTGTATTATTCAACAAACAAAATTACCAGAAGTAACAGACAGCAAATTTTCCCAGGAAACAATGGCTCTGTTTTTAAAAGTTATTTGCAACTCCACTCACATTTTTAAATTACATACATTTAACTACTTCATTTAGATGCTTTGTAAAATCTGCTCATTCATATTTGAAGTCCAACGGGTATTAGCATTACATTGGAATTCTCAGAAAGATAAGAGGAAAAATCACTATATTAAAAAAGACAACTATCTGCAAGTATAGTCTGGGTCTAATAAAAGGGGAAAAGAAAAAAGTTTTATATAAAAGTGTGGGTTTGCTTTTAAGTATTTTTTCCCTCCTTCCAAGTTTCACATACATTTTTCAAATCATTTGATTTCTGCCTCTTAGATCTGGACACTATTAGAGAAAGAAAACATTTGAGGAACATACGTTATAAATATTTACGCTTTTAAATTGTGCCAGATAGTCAATTTATTAACACGTCCATTCACACCCCACTTTAATACAGGTCTGGTAGAAACCACGCGGTACCATTTTAAGTGAGGCACCTGATATGTCAGTGCACATTCACAAGGAGAGTGTCTCAGTATATCAAAAGAAGAAAGAAGTAGAGCAAGGGTTTTTAAGCATGTGGCAAGTCAGAGGCAATTTGTATTTTAAGTTTTCAGTGAATGTGGGGGAAGAGTAATTTCCAACCACCCTGCTCTGAAAGCTGCCTGCTGAAATCCCATAAACTGGCTTATGCAGCACTCCCCAAAAAAACCTGCTCACACCTCTGTTGTTTCATTCTACCTGATGTACCCCTATATCTTGCTGAAAAGACAGATGCGACCTGATTATCAGCTGAGGGTATTTCTGTAGGGTGTACAGCAGACATTACACTTCCTATATAATACCGTATTCCTCGCAGTCAGATACTGTTGGCCATCTGCATACATAGTAATGAAAGAATAAAAAGGTGCAGAAATAGCTGTTCCATCTCTTCCATTCCAAGGAATTACATTACCTTTCTGGCCATTTCTGAACTTTTAACTGTAACAATGCAGGTGCTGGAAGCAGCTGAAAAGGATCTGGAGCCAATACCAGGATTTTTCCCCCCTCGTATCTGTGACAAGCTAGCAAAAGTGCATACCTCTACATTTAAATACAGATAGCAAGGCTATGTTGCAATACAAGTGCACACAAGGACAGATGTTCACGTCTCATACTGGACTGAAGGCAATCCTAGACCTGTATAATATGAATACATCCGACACAGTACCGATTATAAAGACTTTTAGACATACACTATGAACACTAATATTTCATCACTATTTTTGCAGAGTAATCTGCAATTAAAGAAATAGCATAAAGAATGAAATATTTTAAGTCTTTCTGGCATAACACACCCTCTGAGTTAAATGCTGACAGCTACAGAAAGAACACACAGCGCTATCTATTCAGAGGCAGAACCATGAATACATTCAATTAAAACTGAGAAGCGTAATCTTGAAAAAGGGGACACGGCAACTACATTTCCCACCAGGACCTGGACCTCACCTCAAGTGATACACTACGTGCTCTTGCAAGGTGAAACACTTCTTCCTTCCAATGACAAAAAGAAAGAGTTGTACAGGAGGAAGCACTTACCTTAATTTCTTTTGGGGGGAAAGAAAAAAAAAATCAGCAAAAGAGCCTGGCTCCACCACCTTGAGCAGAAAACACATCTGAAAAGACGGCGGCGAGAGCGAGTGAGCAGCAGGCAGCACCAAGGCAGGGGCGACTCTGCTCGTGCCCCCCTTTTTCCGGCAGCAGGCATGACAATGCGCGAACACCCCCTCCACATCACAGCAGGCAACTGTAGCCAGGAGACAGAGGTGCTTAAATTAGAAAACCGCTGCCAGAGGAAATAAACGGGAACCACAGCGACCCCCTCGACCCCAGCAGCTATCAAATCCGGGAAGATATAGTGCACATCTGTTTTACGAGGCCCCCAGGGAGCTCCAACTCCAGCTACTTACCCTGTCTGCATTATTAATAGATGTTAATGGCGCCATTATATCGAAAAGAAGCCTCTTTTCCTCTTTATAATATGGAAATTCCAAGTTAGGTTTGGTTGTTTTGGTTTGTGTTTTTTTTTTTTTTTTTTGGGTTTTTTTTTTGTGGTGTTTTTTTTTTTTTTTTGTTGTTGTTGTTGTTGTTTTTTTTTTAATTAAAAAAAAACCACACCAGCTAAAAAACCAAGCACCATGAGGCAGCAAACAGCTTCTTGGTCCTGCTAACTGCAGAGCTGCACATCGTCCCCCCCCTTCACCCTGCCTTCCCCAGTCATCCTCAATATACTGATTTGGTAGACAAAATCGATTCAAGGCAGTAAACAACTGCAATAAAGCAAACAGGCAGACAAAGACTTCCTGCCATAAGGCAACTCCTGAATACACAATTTTCTTTTTAATAAGGTTCTGAAATTTTTCAGCTAGAGTATATATATTCACTCTAATGTAAATGATACAGACAGTGTAAAGAACAGCATAAACCCACACTGTTCAGATTTTTTTTTTTTGCTTATCTAAATACATAGTTTATTTCTTCAGTAGAAGTTATCTGTCACCTCAAAAAGTATTATTTAGACTGACTTGATGACAAAGTATCCTCTGTCAAGCCTTTGATTTAGTTGATGAATAAAGGAATGTGATCCTAAAGTATCCCTAGGCTGTGTTTTTGTTAATGCCTGGATTTCCTCTGGGTCCATTCATCCTCAAGGTAGGTGTACTGCAGTCATGCACCAGAGTGTCAAAAGACCTTCCACAAAAGATATTGACCTATTTTAATCTGATCCATGTATAAATGCAATGGAGCTACCACTGGGAATAAAGTGAACCAAAGATGTATTTTTAACCCCTTTATAGCACTGTACGCAGGAGGGGCAAATTCACATCAGTAACAAACGTATCCTCAAAAACTGTACAAGAATGCAGTTTGCTTTAACTGGATCTCTGCCGATGATGTTTTAAAGATCCAGGCACATCTTCTCTGCCCTTTAGCATTGCTATCAGATAATTTTGACCAGCTTTAAAAAAAAAGTCAAAAAAAAAATCAGGAAATGCCAAAACACTTGGCTTCACCCAGTCAGCTTTTGCTCCGCTATTCAAGATACCAATTTTAACTCAAATATAAAAACATCTCAACGCCTCAAACTGCAGAGAAAAAAAAAACCCCAGAGCTATCCCTGAAGATGGAAATACCCCAGCATTACTTGCATGATGAAATATTTGCATATGGAGGGTGGGCTGGGGAGAGCAAACATGTCAAGAATCACCTTCTTGTGCTGCAGATGCATGCTGCAGCTGTTTGCCGGCTTCCCACAAATGAATGAAAAGTGCCGCTAATTCTTCCAAGACAAATGTAACCGATTGGCTTTGTTGCCTGCTTGCCTCTGCGGCTTTTGAGACCACGCAAGTACGCTGCAGACGCGAAATCACAGGGTCTGGCTGTATTAACTGAATTACAGACAGCGCTGATGTGATCATCTTCATCTCTCTCTCGCGCTCTCTAATTATTTATCCAGATCAAGCCTGACTGCTGGAAAATTAGTTCTCTACAGGAGGTAACCGAGCTGAAAGGTTCTTTTTACCAAGAAATGATGGGCTGGCCTCTAGCAGTATATACGCCAGTGTGCAGTTGTAAGGAAATGTCACAAGATGTAAATTTGCAAGTAGATTTCTCATCCTCACAGAAAAAGAAGTAAGACATTTTTAGAAGATAGGAATATATATGTATATTTATACAGGCACACAAAATAAGTAACTGCCCGAATTTCTGACCCTGAACCTAGGATAATTTATTTAAAATGGAAAGACAGAAGCTGTATATTGGTCACATCTTTTTGTTGCATTACACAGTCAGTCTCGCTTGCCTGCCTATGAACAAGTTCACAGTATTTCCCTTGCACAAGGTTTTCACTTCTTGCCAGCAACTGCAATGAGACCAAGTTTTGGTTCCGGTGCTTAAGGGGAGAAAAGACAGCAACATTTTAGTCGCTTAATCAAACCAACCCACAGCAGAATGAACAAAGCACAAAAAAAAAAGAGGATAATAGGGTTTTTTAAGCTCAAGATACTGTTTTAGCCTGTAGCAATCTAAAAGCAACTGTGAATGTTGTTTTTTAAAATTAAATAAATGGAAAATAAAAAGTGTTAAACCTGCGAGACAAACGGGTAGTTTAAAAGGAATAGCTTTGAAATTATTTTCCAATTAGCAAGACTGTCATTACAAGTCACTTTGCTGTACTGCATGTGTATATGGATGTACACATTTTTAATACACTGTAATGCACGCTTTGTTCCAATTCTAGTCAGATGTAGCCCAGTATAAATTTTAGTGCTAGAGAGCTTTAACTTACCATTTGAAGCATTAAGCACACAAAACACTGGTATTAAAACATTGCAGCTGTATGAAACAAATATGCTGATTTTGATACCTACAGCCTTTGGAACTTAATTGCTTAAAAAAAAAAAAAAAAAAAAAAAGGCAGCAGATTTTAGGCTGAATCTCTCTCCTTGCTGCATTTGCAGCAGTTTCAGCATGTCAAGCCTTCCTCGATCTTTTAATTGCATTGGGTGTTATGAATGCCAGGGATGGGTGAGAATAATTGTCAACCCACCTGACTGCAGAACAAAGAGCATTTTTTCTTCCAGCATTTGTTACTGATGCTTGAGCCACACCCTGCGTCCTTGCAGAACACCCTCTCTCACATTCTCCTTTTTCCCACTCACACAGAGAGACCATTTCCTCCCATTAATAAAATAATATCCATTCTCTAGAATTACTATGCTGGGTTTTGCCTTTTTTTGAGTCCCCTACAGGTTTACTTTTATGGGAGGGAGGCTGTGGGTGCTGCTCCCCACAGGGTGGGGAGTCCCTGAGCTGGGTTGCCTCAGCACCCTGCAGCCTGACTCCCATTGCCCTGCTTGGGATGCTGCTGGCTGCTCACTCAGTCACGGAAGAGGGCACAGCCTCCAGAGCATTTGAGGGCAGATAAGAGAATAATAAAATAAGCAGAAAAAGCCCCAAACCAAAATAATAATAAAAAAACCCCAACCTTATGCAAAAACATGAGGGGAAGCCCCTCACGTGGCTCTTCTTCCCACCAACCCCAGGCCTGTGGGGTCAAAACGCTCTGGGCAGCATTAACCCCTAATAGCTATTTGCCATACCATGTGCTCCCTATCTCACCCCTCAAATCCTCCAGTATCTGGAAGTTGGCAAGGTTGAACTCCTCTTGGTCTGGGCGAGAGCCCAGTGGTTGTTCCTCCACTGCTCTGCCCAAGGACCCTTCTGCCTTCATTTCTTGCCTACACTCCCGTTAGCACTGCAAATCATACACAGCCTCTGGTGCCTTCAGAAACAGATACAAGAACAAAACTCCTTGCAGGTTAGCTACACAACACCCAGAAGCTTATCATGTTTTTTGCAGATTTGTATAAACGGGCACACTCCTGACTTGATCTACTTGGAAAAAAAGCAAACAACATAAAGTAAGATTCAGACAATGCAAGAACCGGTACCCGAAAAGCAACTCACGTCTGTTTTCCCGGCTGTTGGAAAGATCTCCAATTTTCTATTCCAAAAAGTCTGGAGGCAATCAAACATCACAGCTTCTAACACCGCCCCCAGCAACCTTTTCATGAGGAGTAGCAACAGCTGTGGTTTTGGTGGCTACATACCGGCAGGTAAGCCCTAAGCATCCTTAGCACCAACAAGGCAGCCCTTTCCCTCTGCATTTCCTGAGTCATCAAAGTTACATCTTCTGACCTAACAAATGTAGCAGCAATGGTGTTTTTCCCCAAGTGTCAGGGCAGGCGGAGCTAAGGAATGGCGTGACTTAGCCTGGATTACTTTTTCAAGCAGTAAGTAGAGGGTTTACTCATTTTTTAGTGTTTCCCTGACAGAGCACATGCACCCAATATGCTTCCTAATCCTAGCCCAACTGGGCTAGGTTTAAGAATGGTTTAAGAATGAACAATCCTATGGCATCTGTGAGGTTTGGTCTAGGGCCTTCTTGTTTGTTTTAAAAAGAGCTTTTGTTCAGCTGTTCCTTGGTATTTGATATGTTATCATCCACCAGCCACGCACCACTAAGGGGAAGCCACAGTGCTCTTGGGCTGTGGCTAGATTCTGCGTCAAACAGAAAACTGCTTGACGCAGAATCAAAGAAACTGTTGCCACTTTAACCTTTGAGATGCAGAAAAATAAAACCCTTTTAACTTTTGATCACATGATTCTTGAATAACCAGCAAAGCCAGCTTTATTTAAAAAAAAAAAAAAAAATCTGTATATCCCTGGACACATTAGACTGCCAACTGTTGAATGTTCTTGTTACTATTTTGAAATAGGGTGTGGGTGGAGATACCCACTAAAGCTTTCTACTGCTTCTGCCACCATTGCTGCTAATCAGGAAGGTGTTTTCAGAAATCCCTGCTCCTGAGGAGCCTGAACTTACTTCTGCACCTCTTCTGGGATGCATTGAAGACACAAGTTTCTTGCACCATCTGTTATTTGCATCACCACTGCATGGGGGATGGATGCCAGCCTGTGAAAGCATCCAGATCTGCTGCAGGCACAGCAGCAGCCAGGGGAGAACAAGGTGAGCCATGAAGGGAAGTCATCAGGACTGAGATGGCAACTGAGAAACAAGCGGGCAGCAGATTATGTGACACTGATATAACTGGGCAGGATCTGACAGCCAACATGAAAACCCCCACACTTTTCATGAGACAGCAGATTAGTGGCTTTTAAGGCACCTTAGTAGTGAAGGCATCACAGTATGGGAGGAGGGACTCACACCGCAACTTCACAGGCTTGCTCCACTGCAAGTTGCCACATACTTTAGCTGAGCCTCACGAGGATTTAATATGCAATGGACACACATGGCACAAAATCAGCTTCTCCCCCAGCTGCTGGTAGTGACCAGAGGTGCTGGATGCATCACTGGGGCAGTACAGCCATCAGACAGCAGCAGAACTTTCCCAGTGCACTTGTCTGTGCAACACACTGCACTCTGCTAGATGCCCTTTTGCACTCCAGTGGAAGCATTTGCTGAATTTGAGTGGAGCCACTGTTGCATTATCTTTTAAACTGATCAACCCTGCTCAAGATTTAGGCAGATAGGTTTTACAGAGTCACTTTTATGTCGCTGAAAACATATCTGAAGGAAAACCAAGAGGTCTCCAGCGTACTGGCAATGCATGAATAGATAACAAGCCCCAAAATATAAAAGCAGAGCAACGCAGCTCTCAATATAAACAGGTATATGAACACTCAGCACCTTTCTAAGAGATGCTAATGTTGAGCCTGTGCACTTTATCCATCGTGAGGTGACTTTTTCAGCGTACTAGTTGTACGTGCTGAAACCAAAGCAAGAAAATAAGCAGATTTTAATGGGAGTAGTAGAATTGAACTACAAGTACCAGAACCTGGTAGTTTTTAGATTACAAATGTGCTGTTAATCCCATTACCATTCAACCTTTGCAATCTCTAACAGGCTATTTGTTGCCCAGCTGGATACCAGCCTCCTGGCACACGAACAAGAAGAAGATGCTCCCAGGTTCCCTGTACCTGGTGCGCCCACCAGCCCTGGTGAGTCCCCTGCAGCACCCAGGTGACCCACTGGTTCCCTTTTCTGACATACATTGTGTCTTCCCTCCCAGAAATCTCTACTCACCTCCCACCGGCTTTCCCTGGAAGGAATCTTAATCCTGCTGACCTTTCTGAATACAACCTTCTGCTCTGTATTTTCTTCAATAATCCCCATCTCAAATTGTGCTCAGGGACACTTACTTATACCACTTTTCGTTCTTCATGAACATTTCAGCTCTCTGTACAAACGTAAAGTTGTTGCTGCAGGTCTTTGGGGATCCTTACCTCCCTGCCAACCTCCTTTTCATCCTTTGAAATCACTTTCCTACTTAAAAAAGCCTGCAAGCTGTTTCTTGACCATACCAAATCCTCCTGCCGCTTTGTCAGGAGAGCCAGACTGTCTTTTACAGTCAGAGACAGTGATGATAAATGACAGTCTCCATAATCCAGCAAGTGATGCTGTCCAGGGGCGAAAGTCACAGGCAGATGTAGAGCCTTCCCACTGAGCATACTGTGGAGGGAAGAGGGCACATCACTCACAGCAGTAAATCCCATCCACGCTCCAGTTGCTTGGTTCCAAGCAGTGTCAAAGCCCACTTTGCCGGCTAAAGAGCACACAGAGCTTCCCAGTCTCCTCTTGCCAGCAGACTTCACTTTCACTCAAAACACAAAACAAGCATCTTCCTTTCTCCAAAAGAAGGCAGCATGCAACTCTGTACACTCCCCATTTCTGCAGCTCTGATATTGACAGGCAGATGGATAATGCATTCAAGCACTTTGGGGATCAAACCCTTTATCCAGGAAAGCTGCCCCTGTTTTCTGAAGGAACCCCTGGTAAGCAGGTTTTGAGGAGTGCGGATTCAAACTACACTTCCCAACTCACTCCTAACCAAGGGGGGTTAGGAAGCAGGAGCGCCAGCCAGAAGCACACTGTGCTTCTTCCTAAAGAATCACAAATGTCTTTGCAAATATTAGACCTCACAGCATGCTTGGAAGAAGTCAATAAGCACCATTTCTACCACCTTACCCAATTCTTTGCTGAAAAAGCAATGCTAGAGGGAAGCTTATCTATGTGTCCAAGGTCAGGCTTGGCATCTGTGACAGATTGAGCTGTCTTAAGTCCCTGCACATCCAGCCTTCAATCCTAGAATTAGACGCCAAGCAGTGTCTCTGACTTTTAAAGAAGAAGCATTGAAGGGAAAAAAAAAAATTTACAACCTAGCTGGAGACTCACTGGAAGATCTGATGAGGTTTTACTTCTGAAATCAGCTGCAAGATCATCCTCCCCTTTGGGAATAAGCTTTGCCCTGCCAGTGCTAGCTCCAAACTCCTCAGGCTTGGCCATCCTCAAGGGCTCTCAGAACGAGTACCAGACCTGGGGGAAGGGGAAAGCAGGGCATCACTCACTCTATAAGTGCCTGGGTTTTGTCAAGTTTTCTGTCTGGTCCTTTCTTGGCTCACTTGGACCTGCACATCAGCCAAGAGCAGAGATTAAAAGATACAGCCACCAGAATCTTCAGCAATACAACAGCTACCACAGCACGCAAAAGTGTTTCCCCTGGTTTCCAGTAAACCCACAAGCCCTCAATGGCAACTTCCAAGCAGAACTAGTTCTTGCTCTGGAACAGCAAGGATGACAATCGCTTCTGAGCAGCTGTGTGACATATGTGGCATCAGTCACTAACTGCTAGACAGAGACTTTTCTTTAGGCTGGAGTAACCCTGTTCTGGTAAGTTATCTAACTCTGAATTGGAAAGAAGGCAATAAGAGACTCTTTCATGGTGCCTTTTGCAGACCCTCCTCTCTCAGGACACTGTGCCAGGGAAAGGGGATGCACAGTCACTGTGCAGCCGCCAGCAGGGAATGACTCTGCTCAACTACAGTCAACAGCACCATTCCCCCAGCTGCAGCGATGCCAGTGCCTTTTGTCTCTGCCTTGCTAATATTTGTTTTAAGAGGTCTTGATGAGTCAAGCGGCTCAGGATGAAAGCCCATAGCCTGAGAACACCGAGCTTGTGCTAACAGAGCTTCTTAAGGATGCCAGGAGTGCAAAGGTGCATCTCAGCTTAGTTAATGGGACCACAAGCCAGCAGCGATGACTTGGGGCAGATCTCACTGCTGTCAGGAAAACTGAAGGCAGCCATTTTCCTGCAACATGGTCCAAAGCTGTGTTATCGTTACTTTGATAGTTAACAAAAATTATAACTTACTACATCTGTTTTCAGAAACATTCTAATTTAAGTTCACACTTTAGTAAATCCTTAAAATTACCTGTTTCTTATTTGTCAGCCTCTGAGACAAACACTGGTTTTCAGCAGAACCAAGAGCAGCCAAAAACTCAGCCGAACCTATCCATCCCCAGGTGGGGTCTGCAGGGGGAAGGTGTGACCCACTAGGACACCAAGGAACTTGGGTCCAGCTTTGCACCTGCCTGCACATTAAGCCTTTATCTTCCTTCAAGACTTGCATATCTTCACGTAAGAAAGATGGAAAGATGAAATCTATTCATCAGGGAAAGCAGTTTTTCACAAAGAGGAAAAATACATTTTTTCTCATCTCTTCTCTCCTTGTTCATGTTTTTCCCTCTTACGCTTTAAGAAAAATAAATTCCAAATTCATAAAAATTAACAGCATATTGCTGAATTATGAAGGATCACATTCACTACAGAGGACGAAAAGCATGAGTCCACAGGAGCAATTGCTGCTTTATATCAGCTAAAGGGGTCACCATTTATTTTTTTATCTTGAAATTGATGGTTTTGCTCTTCAGGTATAAAAATATTAAAACGGTATCAGGCCCTTCAGTTGAAATAAAACAACAAAATCCAAGTCTCTTGGTTTGTTAGAAATGCCAAACTTTTTCCAAAACATCCTTAATTATAATTGATTTACATGCAAGACAAACAGTTAAAAAGAAAAGAGAACAGGCTCCCAGCTATTTTTCCACCCAGTAAGACCCACTGGGCAAACAAACTCATATTCTTTATTTATCTTGGGGCAGGACCCTGACTCCTTAAACAGGTTAAGGGCCCTATTGTGTTAATCTTTACATTAGCCCAATGTAACGTGTCCCGTAATTAAACAGAGTAATGTCAATCCCTCTTTAGTAATGGGGCTGGGACAACATGACATCAACCCCCTCCTCCCTACACACACATTGCAGTATAATCTGCCACCTTCTATAAATGCTGCCATTTGTCTTTTCTTCAGATGCATTGCAGGAGTATTTCCATATAAGCCTTATTATAATAAAAATGACAGTGTGACAAACAGCTCTGCAAATAGGTCTGCTGCTCCAACAAAGCACAGACACAACACACTGATTTGCAGAAATACCCTGTATAATTCACAAGTGCTACCAGTTGATTTGAAATCCAGTAAATTTAGGTGGTTGCTTTATCTTCTTCATCATGATACCTACTTCCTCAGACAAAGCTGAAGAAGTAGAGCATGTGCTCTACTCCCTGCGACTGTTCCCCCAATCCCTTCCTTCTCCTCCCCTCCCATTTACATTGATTACAGGTTTCAAAGTCCTAGAGATTAATTTTTAAGTTCTATTTAAAATGCTGATTTTTACTTGTTTTCTTTTCATCTAGATCAATACTGCTCAGATGATAAATATGTACCATTTACCACTTACACTTTTTCATCTGAGAACTGAATATCCTACAGTAAGCTTAAGAAAAATCAGTTCATGGATAGTACTTTCCCCTCTTTAGCCTATTCCCTATTTTATCTATAACACAATACATAAGCCTGAGTGTGTTCTGATAACACAGATGCCCATTATAACATTCAGACATTAAGTGCACCAGAGAGGAACTGCATCTCAAAACGTTCACTGCTCATTAAAAAGTTTGTCTAATTTTATGATGACAGTTTTCAGCATATACATTATTCTTTGCAAAACAGTGCCCCAGTGTTAAGACGTCACCACATCATTTTTCTCTTCAGTCTTCACCGAGAGATGAGAAGCCACCATTTTCTTTTTGATACATGCAAATTAAATTGTTTGTCTCTACAGAGAGTGTAAACCACAGAGAATTCTGCATTTCAGTGGCGATACTGTCACCTAGCATTAAAAATGTGTATTAATTTGTAAATGAACCTCCAAAATTATGTTCAAAGGAAGTAATTAAGCATTTAATGTACTAACAAACCAGCACAAATATTAGTTTTGTTTCCAAGGTGCCTCACAACCATATAAAATTCTCCTCACACTGATGATCTGCAGCAGAACAGACTCTAGTACAACATCATTTTCAATAGATTCAGGCTTACTAGAGCCTTGCACAAGCTATACAATCTATACTGTTTCAAATTTAGCAACACATAAATAGCTACTTACACATATCTGGGACTATTAGACTTGATTTTACATTCTAGAGCATTAAAAAATAACAGCATCTTGCCACAATCCTGCTTACAAAATGCTACAAATTCTTTAATAACCGTGCACTATGTTCAGCATTTTAAAAAAGCTCAAAATCATTTTTCTAGCAAGAGCATTTAGGAATGCCTTACTTCATTAAAATAAGGTTTTAAACAATGTCTACATTTAACTTACATAATGCTCCGAGTTTTCTGTAATTATCTAGTAATTCCAACTATTCAGTAATACAGGAGACTTAAAGCGCAGCTTAGGAACAGCAAGATTTGTATTTTCCAGCAACCCTGTGAAACTCTGGTGAAGTTAATTCATTGCACTGACAAGAAAAGAAACCTTAAAAACAGTCAGGCAAAGTAGTTTAGCAGCTGTATACAGGGCTTTTCTTCTGCTCCAGGTTTTAATAATTTCAACAGGCGCTATTACACAAATCATCTTTCAAACTCTGAATAGCCATGCTGCAATAAGAACCTAAGCTGCAAGAGTCGTGGCTCTCAAGTATTGCACAAAAATCCCTATATACAGTGTGTCGACTGAAAGATACATTCGTTAACTTTGTTTTCCTGGCTCTAAAAAAATCAAGTGAGATGCTGATTGCCAGTCAACCACTTTGTTTCCGACATTTTTATTAGACAAAAGGCTTACAGTTAGCACTGCATTGTGCCCCACCCAGCTGGCTGAGAATTGTCATCTTCTCACTCCATTAGGCTGTAGGGTTGTATTACAATTTCCTAATTAAGCATTCCCTCCGATACATGTGTCTACCTTAAAAACACACTGTTCTTTCCCTCCCTCCCAAATAATCTTTTGGCAGGTCAGGCACGAAGAGGAAAAACCCCATGAATGAAACAATGAAGGAACAGGATAGTACTGACCTTTTCTTGTAATAACATCTTGCATCTCTCTCTCCCTTGCTGGTTTCTTAAACTAGGAAACCAGTTCTTTAAAAATTAATTACCAGAAGGAAAAAACCCAACCCTTCTTCAAAGCACCCACTCCTCCCCAAAACCAGGCAAGCCTGTATTGGTCAAATTTTCATCCTAAAAATATTTTGAGAACAAGGATTTTTTTTTTTCCACGCACACATGCTGCATCAACCTCACTCTATCTGCATAAGACATACTAAATGTAATGGTTAAAATAAGATGAAGTAAATAGCACCGTTTTCTCTCCTTGCACGATGCATATGTATTGACACTACGCAAATGCTTGGTATGTGAAAAGAATGTTAAAAACTTTATACTTATGAAGTTCAAGTTATGAGGTTTTCAACGAACACATGAATTTAACCACCTTCATAAGAATAGTAAATGACAGGTTTATCAGGAAAGAACGTCACATTTACCTAATCCCTGTTTACTGGATTTGAGGCAGCCATACCTTACCATGTACAGTACAAAGTACACGCTGTGAGAGAATACTGAAGACACTGCTAAAGCACAGAAAACATTTTCTGTTTTCAAAACAATTTTAAGTAATATAACATTCTCCCAAGTCTCTCTGTGTACTCTTGGTTTAACTAAAACCCTCACATATCTTTTAAAATGCAAGCCTGACTAAGACTAGCCAACAACAATATTATGCTAACACGAGTCAAAAGGGAACGTCTTTTAGCTTGATGGATTAAAGGGAAAATAATCAGGTAGGACATGGTTTTCATGGGAAGGCCCAATTCCTCCCTTCCTTCTATTTCTAAAATTTATCTTACATTATTTCTCCCATCCACAGCATCTTTTTAAAACCCATTTTACATCTCCAGACAGCCATCATGTGTAGATGCAGCAGCAAGAGTTTTCAGAAATGTAGTCTTCTTTTCAAGGTAAAATACAGGCATATTAAGAAGAAATCTTACTTCTTGCACTAATATTTCCCAGCATGTATTTGACAGAGTCCTATTAACCCACAATTACTTAACCTGCAGTGAAATGCGGTCAACTCTTCCCTTCTGAACGGGCATTTAATACAACGATGTTTCATGCCGGTAAGACAGTTTTTATTCTTATTATATTAAAAACATTATTTCCACATTAAATAAGTTGTACTCATTTCCATACCTTAGTTTTGCTTTGCGGTTCCTTGACTGTTGAGTGGTATTAATGGAATCCTTGAGGTACCTACCTTCCAACATTTTAATGGCTCAAGAAAGGCCATAACATTGTCACAAATGAATTGAAATATATTTTATTTTTTAATCAGGGATAGGTGCTGATAATGCAGGCACTGGAAACATAGGCAAATTCTTTTCTAGTTACCTTTTTTTTTTTTTTTTTTTTTTTTTTTTTTTTTTTTTTGTATGAAAAGCAGAGCCTTTTGGATTTTACCCATGATGCCTCCCAACCAAAAACATCTGCAATATGCTACATTCCCCGTTTGTCGCAATCAACCCGCCTATTTAAAGCGGGAGAAGAAATCATTAATCTACCAAAATACACACACACAAAAATTCAGAGAAACACCTCTTGTACTTACACGTTACACTGAGCCTCATGCAGGAAGGTAGTGGTTTCAGTGCCAGCCATGTTGAAGACCTGCAAGACCCAGGTATTTGTGAAGATGTTATTTGTCGGCTTTGTGACTTTCAACCATAAAACACCCCTGCTTCCCTAGAGCTACCTACAATTTTGCTATTGCTCAAATTTTAAATGCAGTTTGTTAGGGACAAGGTAAGGAGAAATGTTCTAGGTATTTTAACCTCTTGATGTTACGGCTGTAATGCAAGAATGTTTAAGAAACACCTGAAATGCACTTCCATGAGTAACTGTTTCCTTTCTGCTGAAGCAGAAAGGGAAAAAAATAAAATAAATCAAGCCTTTGAGCTATTCAGTTCACATCTTCAGAGGTAACAACCCTGCTTGGTTAGGACAAATGGTAGGACATGCAAGGTGATGTTTGAAATCAAGGTCTCCTCAAACACTCTTTTCCTCTTCTCCCTCCAAGTAGGTCACCCCTCTCAGCCGATTTTGTGTAATTGGTCTAGTTTGTGAGAAAGCAAAAAGAACCCATCCTGCAGCATATGCTAACAGGAAAGCTAGTGCCCTACTGCAGAGGGAGAGGGCTTGCTAAGAGGGAGCATCACCATCTATTGCCCTTTTAGACTTCTTTCAGGCTGTAGCAACCTTGATTTCTCAAAACCACTTCAGCAGAAGTAGCACAGCAAAGGCGTTTCCTGGTGGTTCCCTGTTAGTGACTGCACCAAGCTACAGCCTGGTCGCCAAACCACGACTGCACGAGGGAAGCCAAACTCTCCTCATCCCAAACACTCAGCACTCAAGCTTTACCTTGGCATCTCCCCTCCCGGGTGACACAGTGAGATGTGCTGTGTCGGTGTGGAAGCCTGATTGCTCATTCCCCTCGCGCACTCCCTAGGAAGAGGTGGGTGCTCTGGGGCACTCCCTTGCAGGGGGAACAAGAGGCGCTGCTGTTCTGGAACCTTCCAGCGCATGCCAACGCAGTGCATCCCAAAATCTGCCTGACAAAAGCGTGCTCCTGGAAAGTGTCTGCTCTTCCCAAGGCACCAGCAATCAGAACAGGGTTTTTCCATATACTATATTTCCCAACGAAACCTTAAAGTAATTAACTGTGCTTTTGCTTGCTCCTCCTGAGGCAAATAGTAGCTAGAATGTGATGCTTGCATAAGTTTGGAGGGATTTGAACTAAAAAAAAAAAAAACAAAAAAAAAACAACTCACCAACCAATCCCAACCAAAACCAAAAACGCACACCCCGACAACCGAGGTAGAGCAATACCCTTTTACCCGCAGCTGCTCTTAGGGATGCGGGTCCTGCCACCCTTTGCCGTACAGCCCCGACTGAGCCGTGCCCGCAGCACCCACCGCATCGCCCCGCACCGCACCGCAGCCGGCCAAGGCAGGGCCAGGCGCGGCTCCCCCCGCGCCAGCCCGCGCCCGGCGGTGCGGGAAGGGCAGGTCGCCAAGGAGAGCCCTCCACGCGAGCATCCTCATCGGCGCGGCAGCGCAGCCCCCGGGAGCGGGGCTTTGTTAATGCCACTTCCCATTTTAAGGAGTTCTAGAAACTTTCCGGGAAGCGCCCAGGGCGGGCAGCAGGGGCCGTGCCCGCGGACTGCCGTAGTGCAGGTGCCCGGCCTTGGGCGAGCATCCACCCGCACCGGCACCGCGACCCCGGGGCGGGCAGGACGAGACGCTCCGTTCCGCATCCCGGACGGCCGCAGGTCCGCTGGGCTCTACCCAGGGGCGCGGCGGAGGCGCGCACAGCTACCACCGCCCGCCCCCGCAAGGTCCGCACCCCCGCCGCCGCCCACGCCCCCAGCCCCCCGAGCCCCGCAACAGGTACGACCGGGGTGAGCCCCCCGGCGGCCGCCGCCCCCCAGCACCTTCCCCCGGCAGCGGCGGCGGCGCCGCTCCCCCGCCCACCACGGGGAGGGGAGGGGATGGGATGGGATGCGGAGGGGGGGGCCCGGAGCCCCGCGCCCACCGCCCGCGCACTCACCCCGCAGCAGCCCCGGCTCGGCACGGCTCGCCCACCTGCCGGGGCCCGGCGCGGCGGCGGCGGCGGCGCTCGCAGCCTCCCGTACTGCAGGAGGCAGGCAGGGGCGGGGGCGGCGGGGCCGTATATACCGGGCACCCCCGCCCCCGTTCGCGGGGAGGGGGGGACGGACGGGGGGGGGGAGGCGGTGCGGTGCGTGCGCGGCGACGGCGACGATCAGGTGACGGGGCAGCCCCCGACACTGCGGAGCCGGGCGGGACCCGCCGGGCGGCGGCAGCGGGGGGCGGGCGGGGGGAGCACCGCGCCACGCCACGCCACGCCACGCCACTCCGCGAGCGGGACGTGCGGGGCTCGGGAATGCCGCGGGAAGCGGGGGTGGGACCGGGAGCGGCACCGTTGTGTAGCGCCGGGTCCCTGTTCCCCCCCCTCCGCCCCCGTCCATTCCCACCCGCGCCCGGCCGGCGGGGGTACCCCCTGCAGCATCCTCCGGGCTGTACCGTCGTAGGTGCCGCTCTCGTGGGGACTCTGCCTGGCCCTGCCTTCCCCCGGGGTGTCGGTACCGATCTCTTGATAGCGCCGCCGCAGTGAGAGCCACGGTGGCTGGAGGTACCTGCGGCTCGGAAGAGCTGGGGAAGGGGGAATAAAAACCGGCGTGTCCCAGTCGTTCTGAAGTGGGCAGAGAGGTCCTGCGGGTGTGAGAGGGGGAGCGGCGGGAGGAGCCGCCTGTGCCCCCGCACCGCGCGCTCTGCTGGCCTGGGGACAGTGCCTGCGGTCCACGCCTATGGTGGGATGAGTTTCATTAAACACACTGACCCCGGGGTTCTCTCTGTTTAAAAAGCAGGATCAGCGTGGCTGCACAGTCTCATTGAAAGGGACTGTCAGCCTGCGGTAAGGGTGAGCTGACAGCTCGGTTTTACAGGGAGATGCTGGTGCACCTCTGCTTCTGAGGATCGGTATTTGGTGCAGCCTCCTGCAGGGGGGACACCCGCTCTGCCGGGGTCCTTGTCTCCTGCCCGCTGGACACGCGTAGTGCTGGAAAGCAGCAGGCTTCGCTGACACGTGGCAACCCCTGCTCCCCACCTTTGAAATCTGCTGCCTGAGAACACTGAGTTACTTTATTCAGGCCCCCTGTACCCCTCTCCCGGGCAACGGGGTTGTTGCTCTTTAATGTTAGCATCTCAGCACCCCCACCCACATGGAAAACACACTCCCACATTCCACCTTGCTGTGCCTGTGCCTGCAGCAACACCAATCCCCTGATTTTGGTCAAACGAGGGCTGGGATGAACTTCTGGGAGCACCCACCCGCATTACAAAGGCACTGAAGCACATACCAGGGCTCAGCAAGCAGCTGTGGGCTGAGCAATGCACTCACAACCCTCTGCTCCCAGTGAGAATTTTTGGTTTAAAGCAGAAAAAAACCCATGACTCCAAAATTGCACTTCCTCTGCCCCCTTCCACCACCACCACCCCCCCGAAAAAAAACCCCAATCTAAACCCCAAAAACTTAAACCCATCCAAACAGCCCATTTGCTCCTCTTTGCCAAATCAGCCAGTAGATGCCTCTACCCTGATGGATGGCATTTTGTCCTAGCCTTTTTTTGGGTCCAGCAGTGCCAGGGGGCAGGGGGGCAGGTGGCGAGTGAAGCCCCAACTCTGCATTTGCCTGTCCTGTTCCCAGTCTCCCTGATGTCCTGCCCCTGCTCCTCTGCCGCGGTACCTCTTGTCTGTCTGCATGGCACAGCCACCCACCTGGGCAGGGCCACCACAGCCCCTCTGCTTCCATTTCTGAGTCTTTGCAATTGCTATTAGCTATAGAGCTTTATGCGCTCCCCATCTTTGCAGGGTTTGGTTGCCGTGTGGCTCCTCCCTGCAAATGGCATGTTTTTAGGTAGTTCTCCTGAAGGGAAGTGTTGCTGGTGCAGAGCTGCCACTCCTGAGTAGGCTTATAGCCCCCTTGGGATTAGGGCCCTTTCGGTGGCATAAAATATATCTAGACTGATGTGTCAGACCAAATCCTTAGATCAAAATGTTTTTATTTCCATGGGTGTTTTGAATTTTCATGGAAATGTTTCCTTAATATTTATATTTTATTCATTTCAGTGCTGCAACCTTTACTCATTTGTGTAGTCTCTGACATGGAGGTACCAGAGGCATGTGCTGAGTTCCACCTTTTTTCCCTGATAGAATAGGCACCCTTCACATTAGTGCATTAGCATCTTTTTCTCCTCAAAAACTCTTAAAGCTTTAGCCTTGCAGCTTACTGCCATATAATCGTAAAGCTGTGTTTTTCCTGCTAGAAATTTCTCATAGGAACTTGTCTCCCTGACATGATCCACTTACTGTTTTTCCTTGTCAGGTGCAGGCTTGTTTTTCAATAAAAATAAAAGCAAAGAGCTAATTCTGAAATCCTTAGTCAGACAAAGCTTGCACTGAAATCAAGGGGAGCCTTGTCTCAGTGTAAAGATTGCAGGTTGAGGATCAAAATCATTATAATAAAACATTGTCACAGGAGTAACATCTCCCACTTCAAAAATAAACATCTTTGCTCCAGTTAGCTATTTATGTAGCTGCAGGAGACTATTGATTTAGAAAAGCTTTCTGGTGCACAGATACTCTAAACCCTTAGCACTACTAAGAATCAGCAAAGCTCGGGAGGAGCAGGTTACAAGGTGTAAACCTCTGCTCTCCTCTGCTTCTGGCAGTACTCAGGTAAAGCCTCTGGCTCACCTTCACCTGAAACACCTGTCTGCCACCTCTGCTCCCCATCCCATGGCCAGATGGTCCCAGCCAGGCTGCATCTCTGGCAGAATTAAACATTTGCCCATGGTGGGGACACGGTGCTTTGTAGCCCGGCAAAGGCCCTGAAGAACAAAGGCTGCATCCCTGCTTGAGTATGATACACCTTTAGCTTCCCCCTCCTCGCCTCAGAGATTCTTACAAGAGGGACTACAGAAGTTTTGGTAATTGTTCCAAAATAAAAACAAATCTAATAATACATCACTAGCACAGATCAAGAGGCGGGGCAGGCAGAGAGGGAGAGAAAGCAGCCTGAGTCAAACAGAGGAAAATTTGTCATCATATTTGTATAAATTTCTAGAATTTCTGTAGCAATGGAATCATCCCATTATGCTCATGGTAGAAGAATACTTGCAGAGTTATTTTTGAAAAAAAGCTACCAAGTGGTTACATTACATAAAACAGAAAATTGAAAGTCAGAAAATTGAACAGTGCTATAAAGTGTTTCTAAAGAGCCAGACTTTAATCCCAACAAATAGCAAAGCTGTAAATAACAGGAAGAGTTGGTTACTTCTGAGTATTGCAATTTACAGCACGTAAAGTTGCCATTAAGGTACATTTCTAGGAATTAGGCCTGTGACTTCAGTGGGAAAAGAGTTGGGCTGAAAATGTGTTGGAATTATTCTTATGGAAGATGATGGAGTCTTTCTCACTGCTGCTGCCAGAGAGATCTCCTTAGGAGGTGTGTAAAGAATTAAGTATTTTGATAAGTAGTGTCCACCAGGAACCAGCACATTTGGCCCCTCACCAGAAGACATTGCTACTCCAGCAAGAAATAGATAAACTTGAATCCATGAGCAAATTTTCATCTCAAGGGAAGGCGAGTACGGTATTTCGGCACTAATGCAAACAGATGTTAATATAAAAGAAGCTGAAACAACACATCACTCAGAGAAAATCTAAGTTGCTCAGCCTTTAATCTATTTAACATAAATAACTTCCATAACTATGGTGAATAGGGCAGTTGATCAGAAGTCCCAGTATGGAGGCTTGGAAGTCATGGTATGAAATCTGTTCTTTTTACATCCCACATCCTGAAAAATGGCAATATCCGTGTCTGATGTTTTGAGAAATGCCAATACCACATAACTCCATTTAGTGGCCTATTTATGAAGAGACTAGCTCTCTGCTGAAGTGTAAAATAGTGCTTTGGCATAGTCAGAGGATACAAAAGTAAGTTGCATGCACTGGATCTGCTTTTTACATCCCTTGGGAGCAGGCAAGCAAATGTGGTAGTTCAGCCATCAGGCAACCCTCACAACGTGTTCAGAGCTGCCTTCTGATTAACCAGACGCTTCAAGCTCCTCTCCAAAACGCAGCAGGTGGATTCTGATTTATTTGCTGTACATGAGAAGAGGGTAAGTGCTGTATTACTCCAGTTAGAAGCTGGTAAATCCCATTTACCCATTATAGTCCTGGGGACTCTTGTCTCTGAGGAACAGAGCTTGACTCGAAAAGCCTCGAAAAGAGGAAGGGTAAGTCTGTGGTTGTGTCGGGGGCAAGACTTTGTACCTTCAATTTTAGTTCTAGTCCTGAGCTATGGGTACCATTGCCTTGCTCTCCTGTCAACCACCAGCCCTTTTCCCCTGCAATAGAGAGGTAATATTGCCTTGCTCTGCCATGTCTATTTAGGTCTTAGACACTTGTGACCACAAACTAATCACATACAAAATGGGGCCCTGAGCTTAGCTGAGAGGTCAGGGCATAGCACAAATGATTTGCCCATCTAGTATCCACGTGGAGCCTCATGCTTGAAGTAAGAGCAGTGCTAAAAGCAGCAGACTGCAGCTCAGACCTTCATGGGCTTGCTAGTTGCCTGTGGAGCCTGGGGAGGAGACAGCCCCTCTGCTTCTCTCCTTCTACTCCCTCCTTCTACTTCTACTTCCCTGCAGAAAGGACCTTTTCTGGACCCTCATGCAGCAGATGTGGGTCCAGCAACCCTCCATGGGGCAAGACATGGGAAACCCTGGGAGAAGTTTCCACATATGGCTACAGAGCTGCAGGGTGGCCCAGGGGACATCCTCTGTCATGTCCTTAACCCTGCATCGGGGAATGATGGAGCTGGGGCCATTGCCTATAGCAAAGGGTGTACAGAAATTATTCCTATTCCAAAAATTTATTATTCCTATAGGGTGTTTGGGATGAATTGAATGAATTTAAGGAGTCGATACTCGTCATTACCAATGAGTCTGCACGTTCTTTTAGCTGTAGAAAATGACCAGGGAGGGACCAGACCTCTCACCATCAGCTTCTAACCTTTCAACCATGAAACCTTTGCTTTAAGACACAGACTGCTTCTTGGGCTTTCCCATACTGTCCAGTGTTTATAAGAGTCCTTTGTATGCTACCCAGACTACAGGTGACAGAAGCCAGAGTTCAAGAGCTCATGATATCATAAAATGGAAGAAAAGCTGCAATGTTTTCATTTAAATTGAGCTCTTTAATCAAACGTTTCAGAATTGTTCATAAGAGATTCCAGTAAAATGTGACTAATGCCATTAGTCATCAGAACTGGACCTTCTGCATTGCCATGGACATCAGTGGCAAAGTTCCCATTGCCTTCAGCAGGAGTAGGTTATGCTTCTAGTAGATTTACTGACCTTACCTAACATGTCAAAACCATCAAGCCCCATCAGGAGACCACAGTATGTGAAATGTTATGCTCAACAGCAGAAAGAAAGACTGTTTTGGAACACAAGGAAGCTGGTGTGAAAGGGGCAATAAAAGAGCGCATTAAATGGTGATGCCTCTATTGAAAGGAAATTCACAGGCATCTGGGGCTATTACCTTTCATATCCTAGCAATCTGGAAATTAACCTTTAACCCTTCTCTGTTGACCTCCTCTCCTTTCTCTTTTTCTGTCATTCGTTCTTTTTTCCTAATGGCTGGAGAAGATAGATATGGTCTATGATTTATGCTCCTGAAGGCTACAGTCTGCCTCCTTATACCTTCCCAAGTGCTGCAATGTCTGTGTTCACTCAACTCCATAAAGAGTCAAAGCTTCACTCAGATTTACTTCCATGTCATCCTTACCAACACCTGAATTGTTTATGCTTCATTTATTCCAAATCCTGTGTTATTTAATTACCTCTGACCTAGGCATAAATCTTACTCCCATCTTCGCTGTCACCTAGAAGTAAGCAAAACACTGGAGGTCTTGGGTGCCCTTTGCTTCAAGGAGAGGCTGAACCCTTTGGGCTTGCATAGGGTGATGCTGCACAGGGGGTACATGGAAATACACCACGGCCACATTACAAAATTCAAATCAGGAGTAAGAGTCACCTTTAACACTTGATCCTGCGGGAGAGGAATGCAGGAATGACTATTTCATATCCTCATCACAGGGAGATCTGGCAGATGGAGTGTCAGATCAGTAGGTTTCAGAATGAGTGTGACAAAATCACTTCTAAGCATGGAAAAGGTGACGATAAAGCCAACAAACAATGGCTGCAACTCTTCGGGGCTATGATGACTGCGTACAAAATCTCTGAAATGCTGTGAGTTCGCAATATTAGCTTTATCAGGAAAAGAACTAGGAGAGCAAGACATGGCCTCTTGTCATGAAAAATGGAAATTCTGCCTGAGTAAGGTCTGAGCAGCCTTTGTCTGCAGAGCAACTGAAAGTCCTGAGTCATCACACTGAACTGCAAGCTGCCGGCTGCAAATCCAGGCACTGCATGTTCTCTGCATGTATTGCAAATGGAATTCTGCTAACATAGGTGTATTTCACCACATGCCAAAATCTGAGTTTCTCCTATGGTTTCCTTTTCCTTGGAGGCTTCCCTCCCTGCCTTGGGTCATGCCTGTAATGTGCTAAAGACTGGCATAACTAGTCCTCACACCATCATGCTCAGAGACATGTGGTGACTTGGTTCTTACCTACATGCCTCGTTTTTGGACTTTTTGTCCTGCAGAATCCAAAGGTGGGTGGGGAAATCTAGTTGCACTCTAGGTTTCATTATTTTGTAATACGTGGCTGAGACGTATCTGTCAGTTCAACAGCATTGCTGGGTCCTTTCCTTTAAGCATCGCTAAGGTTGCACTGGTGCCATTCAGCGTCTCTGGAGTCACGCTGAAGCTGTGTGCTGATTTAGCCTTAAGTGATGGGTTATCCTCCAAAACCAAGTGCTTTCCCAGAGAAATGAAGGCACCACCTGCAGTTCCTAATGGCTGTCCAGCTTTGCAGGGAAGATATGCTGAGAAGAGGTGAATTTTTTCAGGTTATTGAACAGGGGTGTGCTTAGCATGATGGAGCATGGGAGTCTGCTTCCCCACCAGAGCTGCATCATCACTGCTTGTCCCCTCCTCTTGTGCAGACCCTGCCAGCTCACAGGCACAATTCCATTTATTTCCTCTGGGCTCTGTCAGGTGTAGTTTTATGTGGTATATTTGCCAGACACTCAAGGCAACTGTTTCCTCCCCTGGCTGTGGCAGTCCCAGCATGCCAGGAGTGGGGGGCTTTGCTTTTTGGTGGGCGCTCCCATCCCTACATGAACTGCAGCAGTGGCACATATGCGTGGGATGCAAGAGTGCCCTTTGCCCGGCCTCCTACTCTGTCTGTGACCAGAGGTACTTGAGGGACGACCTGTCAAGGAACTGGTAATAGAAATAAATGAAGGCAAACCCCCCTCCTACTGTCCACAGAGGCTATTTTTGATGCAACTATTTTAAGGTTTGTTCTTCTGGCATTCCACATCCTGACATTTCAGCATATTTGCCTCACCTACTGCCTGCATTACTAGGTTTTCAGCTACAGATCATCCCTATCAAGCCACTGCAGTGTTTTATTTATAAAACAATAACTCCAGGAAAAAAAAGGGGCGTATCCACTCTCCCCCTGCTCCCAGAACTTAAGAGCCTCAGCATAATTTTAATATTCAATGTACGATGCCTTAGTCAAGCAAAACACACTTTGTGCAGAAGTTGTTTAATAAAATAAAAACATGCTCCAAAGTGACCCACATGGCAGGGGTAATTTAGTATGCTGCTCTTCATGCTTTCTGTCTTACTTCTGCTGTTTACAGATATTTTTCTTCTCATCTGTTTGCACAAGGAATAGATGCTGACGTTGTCCTTTTCATGAATAAATCTCTTTTTAGCACGTTGGCCGGCACAATAAAAAAATTATCAAACAAATTAGAGCCTGAACCTGTAACCTTTTATGATGAAAGGAAAACCTGTTCATGGGCCAGCTCCCTGGCTTGCAAGAGACTTTTTCTGTAGGAAGAGCTGCTCACATGAGCTACATATACAGGGTCTCAAAATTTTTGTGCTGCAGAGCTTGACAGTCAGCCAAAGCTGGAGGCGGCTCAGCAAAGGGAATAAAGGTGGTTGTCAGAAACGAGTCTCAATTTCCTTTTCCTCTGCCACCTGGTTCGTTGGAAGGGCCAAAGCTTGCTGTAGGCTTATGATCTTGGTGGTATGGTTTGCCTCCAAAGCAAGAATTATGTCTGTGGTGCCTCTTCCGGCAGAAGAATTAGGACATGGTTTTTCTGAAATTACATGGATTCCAAGGTAGACTGATGGGAAGAAGTCCTCACAAAGGCTGTTAAATATGAAGGCACCACCTCAACCTCAGGTACCCTCTGAGCTGTCTGGAGGTTGAGTATCTAAAGGAGAAGCACTACCCTACATTGCTCTTCTGCCATTAGCCATGTGAACCTTCCTCTGACATGTTATATCTGTCCTCATGTTCAGAGCTAACATCAGCAGTTCCCAGTTGCAAGTTGGAGTATTTTCATTTGCCTACATGCCAGTGAGCAAGTGGTGAGAAATGGTCAGGACTCGGCATATATTGACCCAGCTGCCACACGTTAAGCTTCCCTCTTCCCTTCTGCCATCAGGAAAAAGGCTCATACTCATCCTTGTGCTGGTGTTGAGGGACTAGCACTATGCAGGTGTTTGTGACCTGCTTCCTCACCAGCTCAGCTGGAAGCAAATGCCCTGGCCAAGCCAGTTAGCCTGGCTGAGAAATGCCACCCAGCTTCAGCCGGGTGATTTTATGTATGGATCAGGAGGCTGTACTGGACAACATCTGAGAGGCAGCATAGATCTGCAGCTGGGGTTGTCCCCAGCTCATGCCAGCTGCCAGGCAGTGCAAGGGTCCCCAGCTGAGCTTGCAGGATATGCAAAGCACATTTCTCTGTGCAAGAGATGTGTCTTCTCCGGGGTTTTAGCCCAAAGAGCATCCGTGGGGCGTCTGCTTCCTTGTCCCCCTGCTCAGGTGCACCTTTTGCCAGGGTCCTCCTCAGCATGGTGAGAAACAGCTTTCTCAGCCTTTTGGAAGGGGAAAACTGTTTTCCCAGAGGTGGTTCCAAGTTCCCAGAGTTGTGGACACTGGCTGCCCAAAGGTGAAAATAACAGGATTGAAAGTGTGTGTACAAAGAACTATTTTTGTCAATGGATGAATTGTAGTAGGTGCAATAATAAAAAATTAAAAATTAATATGACTAACCCAGGCTCTCAGCGGCCCTGGCTCCCACTGTGCTGAAAATGGTATCAGCCCAAGTCTTTTATGCACTGAAGCCTACAAGGTAAGCAAAACTCTACTTGGTATCTTTCTTCGCTCCAGCAAGAATAGTCAATAAGGCTTTTGTGTTGTGACTGGCAGGGGAACGACAAAAACAACTGCATCTTCAGCCAAGAAAAGCCTTACAAGGGTAGAGATGATAGGATTTCAACTGAACAGCAGAAATGCACTTTGGTATGAATAACTTTAAAGGCTTAAATATGCCAATGTATGCAGCAAACCTGGTGCTGCCAGCTAGTGTTGGTTGAGTGTATCCATCCAACAGAAACCTGCAGCCTGTGAACATCAGTTTTGACATGTTGGTGGTCAGGAGTTTTAAAGGCTAATCAAGCAAACACCAGCAGAAGTCCTAAAAAATAATGCTAGTTTTACAGAACCAGATACACAAGGTGGATTATTTAATAGAAAAAAAAAGGGAAATAAAATCCACAAGACAGTATTTCAGTCAGTGACAGTTGACTGGATGTGTGTCAGAAGAGTAGGCTAGTTGAAGAGACGTTTCTGCAAATACCCAAAATGCAAATAAAAAGATGAGTCTCCTGCCTTGTGCAGTGCTGCCAAAGGTCTTCAAGCACAGAAATAAGTCCAGGAGCAGAGTCATCACAGCCCTCCTGTATAAGACGTACAGCCCCCCAGGTCTCATCTGCCATCCACAAAAATCTGTCTTCCTCCTCTGAGGGGGCAACCAGAGCCCCTAAGAGTATGAAGGAGGTTAGTTTTGGTGGTTGTGTCCAAGGTCAGAGGGTTATTCTCATTTCTTCTTGTTTCCTCTGCCCCTGGGTGTAACACACTTAATCTCTGTATGAAGCACAGGACGTTCATGTTTGCCTGAAGCACATATTTCAGAAAGACTTTAATAATTCATTGAAATAATTAAAGGTGAGGAAATCCATAACTTTCTGTGGCAGTTTGTTCCCAGTGCCCATCAACCTTAGTGCTAAAAATGTGTGCCAGATTCCCTATTAAACAGGTCTGATCTTACCATCCAGTCTTTGATACTTGCTGCCCCTTTCCTCCATGAGGTTAAAAGAGCTCCTATATACCCAATGTTTTTCCTCTCTCAGAGTGCTTATCTGCTGTCTATCAAATCATTCCTCAGTCAACTTTCTGATGAGCTAAACAGATTGAACTCCTAGCCTTTCACCGGAGAATAGCTCTCTGGTTGTTGAGCTGATCTGGGGCTCTCTTCTTTGTATATTTGCTGACACTTTCCAAATACTTCTAGTCACATGGGTGTCAGAGGTACACTCACTATTCCCAGTTTGGTTTCACGAGTTCTGCATACAGATGTTTTTAGTCACTTTTTTTTTAAAATTTAATAAAATTGCCCTTTTGTCCTTGGCCACTGGGGTCCCTGGATTTCTCTGAAGGACCCATTCCAGGCTGCAGACAATCTTTTCTAGAAGCAACCAGCATTTGTTGCTTCTACGTTTGTTGCGTGTTACTGAAAAGGAGCCTCCAGTACAAGCCATCTGAACTGTCACATGTGTACCCACATGTTAGTTTTGACCATTTTGGTGTCCTTGGTGAAGTGTGGTGTACACAAGGGCACCTGGGGGAACGTGGCTGGGGTGGTACACTCAGTGCAGAACTTCAGTAAGGGAGAGTTGCAATGGTTAAGTGTGCCTCTGTCTGATCCCACGATCCAGGGATTCCAAGTATCCCAAGAGGCTTCTATTCAGTGTAGGGGTGGTCAGTGCCTCCAGAGACAAAATCTTTCAAATAGTCAGAGGCAATTGTTGAGTGAAATAATGTGACTGCAGGTTACTTCTGGCTTTGAGCTGCCTACTTCAGTACTCTGCCCTGATCAGCTAGGAGGCTGACCTGCAGGGCTTTGGTAAAAGAGAACTTAGTAAGAATGACCCTTCTGCACAAGTTTGGGCCCTCTGAAACCAGGGTATGGGCATGTAAGCCTCAGTGAGAGCCTGCACTCAACTGTCCCATACTTAGCCAGGGGATGTATCAGCCGTCTCCCATCTGATCTCACTGCACCTCACCTTGCGCTGTGTGTCCACACAGCCACCACATCTTTTTCAGGGTACAGATCCTTCCTCCAGCTTTGGAGCTGGCTCACCCAGTCTTTGCTGCAAGACCCGTTCAGTGAGTTGTCCTGGTACTTACCTAACATTGGTGTTTTTTCGTTGGTGGTGGGTTTTTTTTGTTTGTTTGTTTTTGTTTGTGTGTTTGTTTGTCTGTTTGTTTTTATTAGTGTCTGTTATACTGTGAAAGCAAAGGTTTTCTAGGGGGCATATATTAACACCTTTAATTTTTTTTTAATTCCCTTTCTCCTATATGAGACTGACTAGCGTACAAGAAATGAATGAATACCCAGAGCAGAACAGAGCACAGAGAGCATCGTACCATGGCCACATCACCCATGACTTGAAAAAACATGGTTTTCCAGAAGTCTAGAGGTACTCTGTGGGACTTGTGAATTCAGAGGTGGTTAGGCCTTTGGATCTCAGGGAAATAATTGGGAATGTGGTTCAGGATCAGAGCTGGGAAGTGCAGCCCTGTTTAGGAAAAGGGGAATAGTTTGCTTTGTGGATAGCCATGAGAGATAACGAGGGAATAAGTTTTGATAAGTTTTCTGCTGGAAGTTTTCTGAATTCCAGTAATTTACTCCAAGACATTTCTTCCAACATCCAGGAGACAATTTGCGTGAATATGTTTGTGATTACACAATCAATGAAGGTTGCACATGAGGCAAAATCTTTGCCAGTGTTGTTAGGGATAATGGCATTAGGGAGAAATCCCAAGCAGGGCTAATTACTCAGTATTTAGTAGACCTGGTTATATAAGCTGCCAAAAAAGTAGTGAATGTGAATACCTTGAAGAAAGGACTTTTCTTAATGATGATTTTGTTGTTGCATTCCCATCATGCATTTGTTTGCTTGCAAAGGAGGTGTGTGCTGTTTATTTTCCCCAACTGATGTACAAAAGGAATAAATGAAGCTTAGTGAGCTGAAGTGAGGAAAGATAGGCAAATCAATAAATCACAGAGTCATTAGGAGCAGGGAGCAGATTTTTTATTGCATTGTGAAATGCACAGGAAGCCACTGAACACTCCTGCACATGGGGATGAGTCTAGTTGCACGGGTGTTAAGAAATGAGCCATTGTATGTTGAAGATTAATATTAAGTGAGCGAGCATCATAAAAGACTTTACAGAAGTCAAAATTAGAGGCTGTGAAGAGGTAATTGTTGTGACCACAGACTTTGCAATGGAGCGGGCTGGTTTCTGTCTGCAAAGTAGTTTGCCATCTCATTCCTTTGTTGGGCTGTGGTGTCATGGAGCTGTGGAGGAGCAGGAAAGGGGAAGAAGAAACAGAGTCTTCTCCCTTCTTTCCCAAACCCCTCTCCAAGGACTGTGGGTATGGCAGAGTGAAGGAGGGAGGTCAGCGGGAAGGTGGTGGTGTCCATCCTCAGACTGTTTAGCAGACGGGTAAGTTATCATGTCTGGTGGAGGTGTCCACCAGGTGCAGCAACAATGCGGCCTGTAGAGCATCTGGGTGCTTGAGAGAAACCAGTGTGTGCAGTTCACGCAGGGACCAGTGTGATGTGCAGCTGGTTAAAAGGAAATTAGAAGCAACAGCCAAGAGAGTAAAATGCTCACAGGTGATGAGAAGATTATCTCAAAAGGCGACCAGGTCACGTCAAAGTACTTCCAGTTATCAGAAAATGTTTAAAAAAAGGAACTAAACCAGGGAGAAGGTAAGTAGCTGGATAAAGAAGGCAATCAAAGATGGCCTTAAGAAACGTAGGTTATGTCCAAAGCAGAGAAAACAGAAGAGCATAACCTCTGCAAACAGAAGCAAACCCATAGCAAAAGCAGCCAAAATTAATTTTTATGAAACAATTTAGTAAAAGGCATAAAGCCCAATAATAAAACAATTTTCGACTACATCAGTCAGAGGCCACTTGCCAGCAAACACGTAGGGCCGAGAGATGACCATGGGGTAATGGGAGCACTTAGAGATGACAGGGCCATAGGAGCAGAGGCAGACCAGCCCTCTGTGCTGGTGTTTGCTGGAGAGGAGCCTCAGGAAATCTCCCACACCGCAGCTTTTTTTGACAGGGAATGAGCAAGAAACAGCCTCAGATTGAACTGTCAGAAGAGGAGGTTTTAGAGCAAGTTGATGAAACGAATAGCAACAAATGACCTGGTCCAGCTAGGGTTCAGCCTGGGCTCCTTAGGAGACTCAATTACAAGACTGCCAAACTACCGGCTGCGATGTGTAAGCCCTGCCTTCCATCAGTCATGTGCCAGGAAATGGGGGTGGTAAATAGGATACTCTCTTAAAAATAAGAGCTTTGGGAAACCACAATCTTGTCTGTCTGCCTTCCATTCCAAGTAAATTGTCGGGCAGTGTGATGAAAAAAAGACCAGACAGACAGGTTGAGCTGATTCCAGAGGTCTGTTAGAGTCCTTCGGAAGAACCGGTACGTCTGTGGATGAGGATGACCCTTTGGACACAGCATATTTGGCTTCCCCAAAAGGTGATGACAGGTCTTTCACCAAACTGTCTGCTTAGTGTTCAGGAAAGCACAGGGATGTGTCTCTGTAAGCAGTAGTTTTGATGACATGCTCTGAGTTTTGCTCTCACCCTTGTGTATGAGCTGGACTAAGCTTTGCAGGGGCTGGGGATGAGGAAGGTCACCTTCCCTGTGGCTCCCACATGCCCCACTTGGCCAAACTTCACCATCTCCTGGGACTCCTTCTGGGGATGGGGAGTCCATAAATATCATCTTCATCACTGACAGAGTGCCTTAGCTTTAACACAAACCCCATAGTGCTATGTGACATAAAGAGGCAATAATAAAGAAAAAAGTGAGTTCTTGCCTATAAATGTTTTAGTTTAAGATAACAAACAGTAGAAGCTTAGAAACAGTATCTAAGAGTGGATTTGATTCTTCTGTGAGGGGTGGTTTCACGTCTCAGCTGTTACAGGGCACAGCACCAGGGCTAATGTTTGGGTTGAAAAACCCCTTCAAGCCCACATCCTTCTCTGCAGCAGTGCTGCCTGACCATTCTTTTGCTTGTACAGTGCATTATTCCCATCTTGTTCTTATGTTTATTGGATTGAGTCTCCTGCTGGAGAAAAGATCCCGGGGTTACCAAGTTAGTTTTGAACTCTAATCTCAACCTTCAGCCAATTTGTAAACCCCTTTAGTTTGGGCTTACCTGCAAGTAAACACCTAAGTTATTAATGAAAATATGAGGATTTCCCATTTTTGACCTGACACACTGGCTGCTTTGCCCTAAGTGGACTGCCTTGGCAAGGAAACTTAGACTGGTTCTTCTTTTTCAGGGTTTGTTTGCTCCTGTTTGCTAATTAGAGTGAGAGCCCATTGCTCAAGGTTGTAGAATCAGCTGATAACTTGTTTGCAGGGTTTAAAAGATTAAATCAAACAAGGAAGCTGCTGGAAGTGCATTTTAAACTAAATTTTTGGTTTTACCTTTGAATATATATAATGTGTATAATGTGATGATTAAAATGGAGGATGAGAAAATATGTTGCTTTGAAAGATTTAATCAGTTATTTCCATAGGAGCATGTCAGGGAATCAAGGACACTTGATTTCCCTTCATTGTTCTGCATAACTGAATATATTTGGGTCATTATAGCTGAATAATCAGAATAACATTCTTAAAAACAACAAAAAAAAGGAATAGTGATAGCAGCATCCGATTAAGCGTGGCTTGTTTCTAATCTTCTGGAAAATCAGATTTAACAATTTTCAGAGTCCTTTTTTCCTATTGATGAACTGGGGATTTACATGACTAATGTCTATTAACACATGTAAATACCCCTTGCCTCAATGGGAACTGACAATGGGAAAATAAATCCTGCCTGCAGCCCATTCTGTCATATGAACTGAGCCTACGTGTGGTACGGTTTCTTGGTGGGCTATCGGCTGGGGTGGAAAACACGGCCGATGTTCATATAATAGGTTTTCATCTCTGAAGGCAAATGTCAACATCAATTTACCTCTGGGATAAGTGAGACCTCCTGAGGGATCTCAGCCCTCTGTGGAGGGGTCACAGCATGAATCCAATGCCCACATTTTAGCAGACGTGAGATCAGGCTAGCAGCCACACAGGGAAAGACCAAGGAGTGCTGTGGGAGTGGGACATGGTCCAAATTAGGATATTTTCTGAATATGGAAGAAGGAGGCTCAGTGATTAGAAATCAAGTTTTCTGATCTGAGCACTGGGGGACAGTTGTAAATAAGTTTCAGTAGCTGTTTTCTCTGTTAATAAAACAGAACATGTAAACACATCCTAGACGGCCATCCATCAGAAAGACATTTTACATCACATATGTTTTATGAATATTAGATAATGGAGGAATGTAACAAATAGCCAATTTTGTCTCTCTCTTGAATACCAAATAACGGTTATTAGTATCTGTCAAATAAATAATGTGAATAATTTAACAAGACATCACTATTGTGCAAGAAATGATATCCCATTCTATTTAGTCTTGCAGTCAGCTATTGTGCAAAGATAATAAATACATGGAGTAGCTACAGCAATTATGCCCTAGAAATCTACTTCAAGTGTTACACTGCTTTAAGAAAAGCAAACCGTTTGGGCTCTCTGCACACCACACATTTTATGTGCCAAATCTTCTGCTCATGTCAACTGGCATGGCTCCAGCTGTTCCAGCTGTGTTCTGTGTACAGTGCCCTTCTGTACATCGTGATCGTGTATGCACACACCTTCCAAGCTCCACCTCCTTAATAAAAGTGCATATGACCTTCTAATGTCAGTTTGCCCTCTCTGCTTAACTTTTGAACTTTTACCAGCAAAATCTGCCAGAGGCTTTGCAGGCATGTTCCACAAATCTGCATGAAAATAGGGGACCAAGAAGGGAAGAGAGGTCATGCCAATGAAGCCAGCATCTGTCTGTGCTGTGAATCTACAGGAAATCCAACTTAATGCTGTTGGTCAGAGAACTATGGCCATACAGAAAGGTCTAAGATGAAATATTACTCTAAAAGGATTTCTGTGATAGATTTCACTTGGAGGTCATGCTCCTGGATGGCATTGGCCTCACGCTCCAAAACAGGGCCACACTCACCTGCTCACAGGTTTAGGATTGCATATCAAATAGCTTACCATTAATTCACTGATCTTTCTAGTTTACTGCTTGTTGCTCATTATTTTATCAATCAAAGTTACTTGGAAAATATTATTATTTAAAATAACTATTTGAGACTATAGAAGTTATTCTAATTACAGAAGACATTGGGGTCATTACCTTTTACTGAAAAGACCTGGTATTTTCTGTGATAAAACATTCCTTTATGTACATAGAAAAGTGTTAAGTATTTGCATTAAAGTTTTCTGTGCTGTAGGTTTACTGCTCACGTTTTTCCCCCCTCAGAATGAAGCTGGGGAAAAATACGTATCTCTCAGCTGAAATTTGAAAGTTTCAAGATGAGGACTGACAATTATTTTGCAGGCAAGACCTTGTGTCTAGGACATGCTTTTTACCATCCCCATTCCAGACTTGTTTAAAGAACAAGAATATGAAAAAAACCCTCCATTGTGTAATAAGCATCTGCTTATTAACTACTTGTCCCACTGAACAGCTAAAAATCTCCCCAGGAACCAACTTCACACATCATGCTGCAATGCCACCTCCCATGTCCTGGACCATGGTGACTGAGCACCTGAGTGTTCCCAAAGCCCAGGGACATCGGTGGTGATGGACTTTGTCTGACACTTACCTGGAGTGCCTGCATAAATGGGGCAAAAAGGGGGAAGTGTCTGTCTGCAGTGCTCTCAGTAGCTTTGCTCCTGTGGCTGGCCCCTAAGGAAGAGACACAGACCTCCAGAGCTTGCAGTGTATTCCCAAAGCGTGACTTCTGCAGTTCTCTGGCTATGTTTGTCATCTGTAAACATCACCTGTCTCACCCTCTTCTACTCTGGGTCCACAAAATCTTGTCACTTTTATCAGTTACTTGGCTGGTTCCAGTGTTGCAGGTTTAAGTTGTGAATGTAGAAGTTCCCACCAATGCAAGTGGACCACAAGGATGTTATCTGATGCTGAAGGATGGGATTAATTTTTTAATATCTTCCTTAGAAAAATAATGCGGAAGACTGCGTGAAAAAGCCAGTGTCTTAAAGCTAATAAAGGAAATGCCTCAAAAAAATGCCTCAAAAAAAAGCTGCCTGAACTAAGACAGTCCAGACAACTCTCATTTGACTGTGGTACATCTATAGTACCTTATGGCCAAATTGTGTTCTCCAAAGGACAACTGGGTTGTGGAATACAATGTTTAGGCATTGTGCAAACCATGGGTTTGCTTCTGGGCTTGATCAGATCTGTGAAGAAAGATAAACAGTTCTCAGCATCTCATTTCTTACAGAGGCTGAACATGGGTTGCACCTGGGACATGGAGCTGTGGGCAGGGAAAAGCCTGCGCTGAGGTGCCACTGAATCCCTGCCTAGGATCTCACCCTAGCCTTTTTGCTGCCACAGAATCCCTTAGTGATTGTGGAAAGGCACAAGAACCAAGCTTTTCAGAGAGGGCAATTTGCAATGTTGTGGTACCCAGCTTGGAGTCTTTGGACTGGGCTTGCAGGAGTACTTGGCATGCACAATTACATCTCAAATCAATAGAAGCTATTTTCTGAGCCTATTAAGTGCTGTAGAAAATATGATGTACTATGAAATGATAAGCCTTAGGCATTTCAAACCTTCCACCCTGACTTTGTGGGTAGTTTGGACCGTTTGCTCAGTGCCTTGGTTGTCTATGCAGAGCCATCTCCAGTGATAATTCATCTCGTCAGAATCACCACGAGAGTCAGTTAAATGTTTGTGAAACGCTGATACCACACGCTGCAGCAAAGCCCAGGAAGGCATGAATAATTCTGCTTTCAGAGCAGGGTGTGAGCAGTGTGCAATAAATAAGACAGTCACGCATTGATGATGAGGACAAGCAGGATTTTGAGGAGCAATTAATGAGGGAGGGGTCAAGTAGAAAAAAAACCTCAGTAGTATAGTGAGTTAATTAAAGACGTTTCATAATCCACGTGCCCATAGGAAGCGGTAACAATTGCTCAGACAGCCATGCAAAATTAGGCACTCATTTAGGAGATCTTGTGTAATATCCTTCACCAATTGCCTTGGTATTTGCAGAAGTGAGGTCTGAGCACATCCCCTTGGTCTAAGAAAATATGATTGCATCAATTTGTGGATATTTTATATCAACCTGACATTGGTGTTTCAAAGAGCATCAAGGCACAAATACCACCTCTGCCAGCCCATGCTAGATGGCCTCCTGCAACTACTATTTCATACAGAGTTTAATGATTTGGAAATGGGGAAACCCCTGAAACACACCATAAAAAAACCCATGCCAAAATTCTGTGGAAGAGTGTTGCTGTACTATAGAGATGCTGTTTGCCTACAGACAGTATTAATGCATTACTCATCTCCTTTTCTTATCCTTGAACAACTTGGACTTTCATTAAATATAAATGAAAAAAAAAGGGAAAAAAATAAAGACAAAAAGAATAAAACTGAGCACTGTATGGATGTCTTAACTGACATATGGTGGGACTGAGAAGCTTTCCATCCCAGCAAGAGTTTCTGGTGGATTTGCCCACTCTTTTGAGAACAGGAAAAAAATGAGGCACATAAACAAGCCCCATCCAAATTAACATCATCAGTTCAGTTTTCAGGGGCATAAAGGAGTTGCTGGCTGAAGTTGCATCTAGCAAGATATTTATTCCACCTGATAAAGGATCAGCCTTGCCTTACCCTGCTAAGGCTGTTGAGGCTGTTGATTTCCATAGTTGTATCAGCTCTTGCCCCAAGTAGTGGCATGTTGCAAAAATGTTATTTGAGAAAATTACAATAATGTTTTCTGATATCTGCTCCAAATATACAAAATGCAAATTGTTTTGAGAGAGATGAATAGTGTGTTGAGAAGCACCATTCAATTAAATAATTGGTTGTGAGCATCTTTTCTTATTAAAATGAAGCAGTTGTAAATAACAGAATGATATTTAAATGAAATGGTATGTAAGGGCAGTAAGAAAGATTTGCAAGAACATTTGTAATTGCATTATCTCTTAGTAGAAAATTTATAAATTATAATGAATTATCCAAATGCATCCTTATATAAAAGGAAATGTTTGATCAAGAGACTGAATATGTAAGGATTAAGTTCTTTTTATTGAGGAAGCTTCTCCTGCCTGTATGTAATATTCATAAAATGTGTTACTAGTTTGTAAGTGGAATAGATATTTGTTAAAATACAAATTTAAAATGGAAAGCATATTTTAAATATTTAATGAAACAATTATGCTATATTAACACTATGTTCTTTATTTCTCAGATTAAAAATTCACAGGAATTTTTATCCCTCACATCTTTATTTATTTATAGCTTTTATTAGAGTTATTATCTATATATTTTCTGAACAGGCTGAATAATAATAATTTTCACATACACTTTAGAATACCTGTAGTTTGTGCTTCAAATGTGCTATATACATATACATCACATCTCAGTACTTGTTACCCCAATAGTCTTCGCTCTCTGTGCCTGCATGATTGGGAATATAATACTTAAACTGGCTGCTGCCTACATGCTGCACAACCTGGGAGGAGGGTTGGTGGGGGGCTGCACCCATGTGCAGGAACAGGGAACGCCATGGTGGTGGCTACAGGAAGGTGGGGACCTCTGGGTCCACCAGACAACACAGGGAAGCACTGGAGGGAGGCTGAAGGTGAGAGATAGGGCAGGGCTGTCTGTCCATCCAGGTCACTGAGTTAAGGCTGCTTTGAGCTGTGGGTTTGAGGGAGGTGGATCCATGAAGACACCTCTGCTGTTTTTCGCAAGAAGACATCGTGAACGGTCAAATTAAGACTAACAGGACATGTGTTTTTCTAAATTTAAGAGGGTACACTCAAAAGCCTGTCTCACCACACGTCTCCTGCGTGCCTTTGGGGCAGTTAACTGAGCTTGGCTCTTGCACCGGGTGGGCTGGAGATTCAGTGCCAGATATCTTCACTGGCTGAACTTTCAGGTGTTGCCCAAGCTCAGTCAGTGCCAAGGTGATTCTGAAGTTAAGTTTTTCACCGTAGAAGTCACCCAGAAGCCGCAAGGGAGCCAGCACAACTTTCTGTAGTACTTGCTTACAGTAAAGGCCGCTACCACCAAGTCCTGCACCATCTTAAACACCTAACTGGATTTAAGATGAGCCATCAAGTGAAGCATAGCAGCCCGTGCACAGAGGTACAGTCATGAAGCAGAAAAGGAATGCTCACAAACTCCTGGCTATTTACAGCTTGCACAATAAAAAGTTGTTCTGACTGCTAATGGCTGCTGATCAGGGCTGAAGCAACCTCTCTTAGGGAGACAGGCTGAGAGAGCTGGTAATGTTCAGCCTGGAGAAGAGAAGGCTCCAGGGAGACCTCTTGGCAGTGTTCCAGCACCTAAAGAGGCCTGAAGAGACCTGGAGAGTGACTTACTTCTTACCAGGGCATGTAATGACAGGACAAGAGGGAATGGCTTCAAAGTGATGGAGTAGATTAGATATTGGGAAGAAACTCTGCTCCAAGGGTGGTGAGATACCACCTGGGAACAGAAGCTGTGCATGCCCCATCCATGGCAGTGTTCAAGACCAGGTTGGATGTGGCTTTGAGTAACCTGGTCTAGTGGGAGGTGTCCCTGCCCATGGCAGGGGCACTGGAACTAAATGGTCCTTAAGGTCTCTTCTAACCATTCTATGATTCTATGATCTCTTTTAATTTGTGCAAAGTTGGGTTGCAAACCGAATGAAGGGCAAGGATTGATACCAACGAGTCTAGTGTCTGTGGCTTTTCCACCAGTAATGCTATTAGAGAAGTTAGAAACACAGAACTACAGTGACATCTTGCAAAAAAAAACCTTTAGAGAAGATTTAATACAACATCAGCCAGGGCAAGCATTACTGGGGGCCTTCCTATATGACTTACCCAAAGGTGTTGAAACTGTCAGGTGAAATGGAGACGGGAACTCAGTGTTCCAAGGTCAGATTTACTGATAACTTCACAAAGATGTTTCTACATTTCGCTTTGCCCAAGATATCACTGTAATACTTGCAAGGAAACTGTTTTGGAAAATGGCTCTCTGGAGCACTACTACTCTGCTCTGTGCTCTGCAGTGTAACAAGGCAGAACTCACATCTCATTTCAGGCAGTGTTTTTCTCATAAGAGAACCGATCCCAGATTAGCTCTGAAGACAACAAAGTGTTACCTGTAGCCATTTATTATTTTTTGCTGCGAAATAAAAAAAAGATAAACTCAGTAGTTTAGTTGGTGTAAGACCCATTGCTCAAGCAGCAGGCTTTATCACACGATCAATTTAAAGACAAAGAAAGAAAATTCTACCAAAGCAGAGCGTAGTCTGGGTACTGAGAAAGCACTGTCAGCATTTGCAGTAAAGGACTCAGAGTCTGACAACTGAATTTATTAGAAAGAAGGATCTGGGCTCTGATGGATTCAGTCTTGATGAAAAATTAATAGATTTATAAGTCTCCTTTGAGCTTTTTGAAACATTAATACCTATTTTTATTTGTCTTACCTTGATTTTAATGATTATTCTCTTACATGTGAACTGTACATAAATACTGACCTTGTCAGATGTCCACTCCTTCCACCAGTGGAAGGCCCCTGGCAGCTCCCTGTCCTCTGCATCTTCTTCAGGCATGGAGACAGTGTCTGGCTGATGTGGCTGTATTTTTTCTCCATTCATACGATTAGTTTAAGAATACTTTTATAGAATAATTATCTGAACGTAGTGTAACTTGATGGAGGAGTGCTTTCTAAAATCAGATGAGTTGAGCACGAAATGTCATTTGTGCTAATCTGTCTGAAACTGGGAAAGTGTGAAATGTGCTGTAGGGAGGAATTATCTCTTCTGCAACATTATAGGCCAGGAAAAAAAAATGTTTATTACACAAAATAAAATGCATTTTTCACAAAATCTTAACTTATTCTCATTCATTTCTGACTAAGTTAATGTGTTATTAATTGAGCATTTTTGGATATAGTTTGAGGGGGGAAGGACAAACTATCTCTAGCACTGCAGCCACTTAACTGTAACAATCACATTTTCTTTTTAATAGAGTAAGTTAATTTTTAAAATGATCTACAGAGGAACAGATGGGGGAACAAATTCTCTGTGGGTATCTCCTGCTACACGAACACTCAGAGCACAGAGCGGTGCCTAGTGCCAGGCACATCTACCTTGCAGTTCTTTCTTCCCTTGTTCTCCTGTTATCTTATGTCTGGTGACCAGAAATGGAAAAGCAGCCTCTGAAGGTAAAAATTCCTCTGTCATTTGAGCAATCTGCTTCATAAAGAAACTCCTAGCTGGGCTTCAGCATCCCACAGCAGGGTCCTCTCTTAGGGGTTTGTCTGTATGTCTGTAAGCACGATGAGCCTCCAGCAGCAAGGGAGGACCGTGGGTGCAAAGAGGAAGCCAGGAGAGGAGTCCCTGGCACACTGATAACAGTGAAAAACACAAGAATAATTAACTGCTGCCTCATCCTCTATTTTGCTTCCCTACTGACATGTGGACCCCTCCTACACCTGACAGGTTTAATCCAAATTTTTAAACTGGAAAATGTGCTTTCAGGTTAGCAGCAAAAGCGTTGTGTCAGTTCAGGCAACTGATTCAGAGTTGCTGCAGGGAATAACAATCCCACTACCACAGAAGAAACTGCCTTGGCTGGCTGATGCTCCTTCAGGGTGCCAGATCTGCACTAGACAAGAAAGAAGAGTTCTACAAATGCAATTAAAAAATCTTTAATAACAGTAATTACAGCAGAGCAAATAGGACAGAAACTGATAAAACCCACACCCTTCTCATTGACATATATTTTGCTTTAAAGTCTTGCCTACACCTGTTACCAACCTCTGAACCTCAGAGAGTATGCAGAAGCTAAACATTGGTGCTGGAGATAAATGCACCCTAGCCCATAGATCATGATGGTGGGAAGCATTTTTAACCCTTCTACAGAAGTGCTTCACATAATAGGCAGAGCTGATTCTGAGACGTCTGAATTTAGACATGCAAGAGATTGAGGGAGGGGGGAAGATATTAGTAAAAGCTGGTGCGCTTTCATTCTCAAAGAATGAAATTATTGTCTATTGTATTTACTACTAATGACAATAATGTTGTGTTTATCTGACAAATTTTGCTGCAGACCTTGAAAGCAAGTGATGAGGTGCCCCAGAACTGTGTTTCAGTAACACTGTATCTGCCTGAGCTCAGGGTAGGAAAGGTGGTGCTGGGAGCTGGTGGGAACAGCACACCCAAGAAGGAAGCACTCCCTGCCTGGAGAAAAGCCCCCTGTGATACCTGGTAGTGTGTGCAGACACATCATCCCTCTGCTACTGGTCAGGGTTTTGCAAGATGCAGATCACAGATGAGAGACGACAGGGTGCTGTGAGGCATCAGTGATTTTTATGGGAAGAGTCTCAGGAGACAAGTATTGGTGTGACAGCTACTGATGTGCTCAGCCCCTGCTGCCAGCAGTGTCCCAGTAACACAGGCACCATGCAGGGCATCTCCCAGCGAGGATGCCAGCCATGCTCCTGGGTACCTGGACCTCCCACAGGAGCTTTGCCACAAGCAGCAGCATTTCTCCATGCAATCAGGCCCATCCTGGGCTGATGAGAGCCACTGCTGATGCCCCATGATGCAATCTAGTACAATCCAGTGGGGTATATTTACACATCTGCTCCTTTAGGACTAAAAATCAGAGGCCTTGAGTTGAAGCCTCAGCTTTAAATTAGCTTCTCCAAAGCCACCCTTCTCTGTAGATGCAGGAGGCTGAGTTTGACTGAAATGTGCTTTTTTTACCCAATCAGACAAATTTCATAATGTCTATTTTGGCTCTGAAAACACACAGTACAAGCAAAAATTAAACACCCTCTCTCAAAAAAATGCAGTTCTCTGAGCATTTTAGAGTTATGCTAAGAATTTTAGACTTGTGCTGGGAGTCTGTTTCAAAATCAATTGAGCCTACCCGCTTCTGACTATCCCTCTACATCCTCAACAACCACCTATGCACTCATGCAAGTGCATGCAGGAAGGTGCGGTATGTGCCTTGGTTTTATTTCATGGAATCATAGAATATCCTGAATTGGAAGGGATCCACAAGGATCATCTCGTCCAACTCCTGGCCCTGCACAGGATAGTCCCAAGAGTCACATCATGTGCTTGGGAGTGTCATCCAAACGCTTCTTGAACTCTGCCAGGCTTGATGCTGTGACCCCTGGGGAGCCTGTGCTGGTGCCCAAACACTCTCTGGGTGAAGAACCATTTCCTAATATCCAACCTAAACCTCTTGTTACACGGCTTCAGGCCATTCCCTTGGGCCCTCACTGGTCACCAGAGAGAAGAGTTCAGTGCCTTCCCCTTCTCCTTGTGAGGAAGCTGTTGACTGCAATGAGGTCTCCTCTCAGTCTTCTCTTCTCCAGGATGAACAAGCCAAGTGACCTCAGCCACTCCTCATATGGCTTCTCCATCTCCGCTGTTCCTCGTATGTGTTATTTCACAGAATGTTATTTGCCTGGATTCAGAAAAGGTTGGGCCAGACTTCCAAGTACTGGATATCAGCTCACCTCAAAAATAGCACAATATTTGAGGGGATGGAGATTTTGAAGCCAAAATTTGCTGCTAAATGCTTCTGTTCTCCCTGGGCCTCCAGCAGAGCTAGTTTGTTTTTTGGCTAAGCTGAGGGGCACTCTTCAAGGTAAACCACACTAAATGGCCCATGTCTATGTGGATTAGAAATGATTCACTCTGTCAGGAAAGGGATCCTTTAAAACAATGGCAAATTGCTTCAGCGGGCACTGCATTAGATTGTGCTTTATATTTGACTAATCAATACATTTGTATATATAAGTATGTAAAGCTGCATCAGTTCCTAGCAAATGCAATATTCATGTAGGTGTGATGTCAGGGGCATCTCTCCCTGCTTCACCACAGCCAGAGCAAAGTCTGCAGTAAGTGCAGGACAGGCAATCCCATACCTTGCACCTTGGCTGCTCACTAGTGAGGATCCCAAAGCAGAACAGGCAAAGACTGATACATTCAATTTCAGAGGGTTTTTGCAGAGAAAAAAATGGTATCTATTCCAATTACAGCAGTGGTCTGACTCTCAAATGAGAGTTTTTTGCCTGTTTTTCCAGTGATGGAGTTCAGCAATGGCAAAAGAAGGCTTCTCAAGGAGGGTTCAGCTCACTGTATGAGTCCTGGATAACTGTGGACAAGTTAGTCACTGATTTCACTTCCATGTCCACTGAAACTATCATTTCTTCCAGCATGAGTTAAGGAATGTCATTTTACACATCAAGACTGATGTGTGCAGGGGTAAAGAGGAAATAATATACATCTCATCAGGATTTTTCCCTCTGTAAATTCCATGAATCATCACAAGGAAGGTCTAGGTTTGTTGGGGTTTTTTTTACCATCTTGCACCACTCCTCCAGTGTATCACTAAACCATTCTTAAAATGCAGTTTAGTTGGTCTAGTTCCCAGCAGAAAAAAAACCCTATTTCCAGCCCCTGGCTGCATCTCACATATCCTTCAGGAACCACCTATGGGGCTTAAAGAGTGAACCCATGTTACAGGCACCAAATCTCTTAGTTTATCATTAAGTTGATAATATCCTTCAATCTCATTACTATTCTATCATTAGGATCTGAGTGGTTTGAGTGTTTGACTAAGTGGTTTTTTTTTTTTTCTCCTCAGAGATATATGAGATGCTGCCTCTCAGCAAGGTGTCCTGAAAACCTTTTCTTAATGAACAAGTGATTAAAAGGCTTAAGTGCAAGCAAGCATCCAAAACACAAGCTGCATTATCACAGAATGAGCCAGAAATAGGCTAACCCTCAGCGTCACTGAAAGCACTGAGGTCCTTCACTCACATGCTCTCGACACTCTCTTGTTCTGTCTCAGTGGTAGCTGCTGGGCAGGGTCCCATGGGCAAGCCGTGCTGTGGCCCAAGTTCCGTCATGGACATCTGGCTGTTTTCTGCCATGTACAGCAAAGCCAGCCCAGGACAGAGCTGGCTTTTCCCTTGTTCCTGTACACGTGCCCATACTGGTCTCAGGCAGCTCAGGAGCATGCTGTGAGCATCCTGCTGCATCTCCTTTGAGCTGCCTTACAGGACAGCACAGCCAGCAAGTGAGAGCAAGACAGAGTCCCTGGGGGTTTGTACTTTTGTGCTATCTCATGTGTCTCTATTTCATTTGGAGGTAAAGTAAGGTAACACCTGGGCTTCAGCATCCCTTCTCAACACATGGAAATGACTGGCAAATCAACACATATGGAAGGAGTGTCAGCCAAGGAAATGCAAATTTCCCAGAGTGAAACCCTGGTCCTCCAGAAGTCAGAGGAAATTTACCCAGTGATTGCAGCACAGATCAAATGTCACCTCATTTTCTTCACTAGATGTGAGTGTTTTGCAGGCATACCAAGGGCCTTGGTGCTGCTTCTCTGAGGGATCCCTTGGTGCTGCCATGGCAGCCTCCACCCAGTATCTGCTTGTTCCCCAGTTAGGTATGGGATGAAGAGGAAGGTTCTGGGAAAGCAGTGGTGGGTGTTAACCACACCATGCCAGGACCTCCAGGACCTCAGTATACCACCAGAGCCAATGCTGTGTATCTGGGCAGGGTCCTTCTGGTGGCACATGCTGCTTGTCATCTGAATGAGAAAAAGTGGAGGGATAAAAATAAAACCTTCTTCCTGACCTTTTTGTTAGAAATTCCTCTTCCATTTGTTTCTATTTCTGTCCTCTTCTCATTTGTTCCAGTAACTGAAACAGCAGCATGAGCTGACACTATCTGTCATTACCCACATCATTTTCAGTGACACTGGTTCAATTAACTGCCCTCACAGATATCTCCATGCTCCTGAGAAAAAAGTTTTGTTTCCCTGGCCCCATAGAACCTATCTGTGGGGATGGGGTCAACTTTGCTGCCTTCAATGTCCCGTGGAGTTTCCTTCCCAGCATCATGTTCGAGTTTCACCACCACTGAGTGATTTAAACCTCTGACATGGCCTTCCCAGCTGCTGGTACCCTGTGGCTGTTTTACTCTTTTTAAGTGCTGGGGATAACTTTGCTCAGAAGTGCCTTTGACAGGGCTGCCTGGGCAGGGATCCTCACTGACGGCTGGGTCTGCCCCGGGCAGGCACAGTGGCTGAGACCTGAGGAAGATACATTCTCCTCTCTGCACCACGGCCAGTTTGCCTCTGTTTCTTTGCTGGCCAGTCTTATTTTGGAGTATCTTGTTTATTGTAATTCCTTCTAGTGACCAGAATATAACGTCCTTAGTTTTGATTTAGGTTGTGGTTTCTATATAGATAGCATCTAGGCACTTATGACTTCCTTGTAGGTTGTCATTAAGGACTGTGTATTAGTTTCCAGCACTGCCTATTTTCTTCCAAAGGCACCTCTTCTCCTTCCAGTCATTTGAGATACCTGTGGAAAAGGAACATTTTGCATCGCAGACACTGGGTTATGACCTTGTTTCAACTGCAGAAGACTTTTGACAGAGGAGAGGTTAGTATAATCCAGGTTGTAATAGAATTATCCAGTCCTAGACCTCGGTTAACATCTGATTTCTCTTCTTTTGAAGAGAAGAGGCAGTACAAGTGATCTAACCTGCCTCGTTCAGGGCTGTGAGCAGAATGCTGATTCACTGGAGAGCAGGAAATCCAGGAGAAATACTTTATTAACTTCTCACCCTGCTGGTAGTCCAGGTGGAGAGGGGGGTGGAAGGGAGGCTTAGAATTAAAAGTCTGATAATTTGCCAGGGAGATGATGACAAAAATCAAAAGGGAAAGCACATTTTATTTGCAAAGTTCAAGAAGGGTATTACAATCAAGAAGAGGAAAGCAAATTAAAGCATTAAAAATAAAACACTTGATAGGAGCTCTTTGAAGGGGTGGCTAAAAAGTATTTTGCTCAAACTCTCTCATGACACCATCATATTCCCCCCTTCTCTCCATTTACCCCCTTCCCCCATACCATGTCAATTATTTGGATTACAGCTGTTTGTGATGCCATCCCGTCTGTGCACAGGCAGTTTCAGGCTGCTCAGGAAGGAGCCCTTCTGGGTTAATCTGACCTCTGATCCCCAAAACCAGCTTCCCAGTTCCTGACTCTGTGCTGAGCTGTGTGTTGCAATAATGTTTGTATCACAAGAGAGGACAGTCAATTCATCAGGGAAGGCCCATTGAATATGGAATTTTAACGCACTTATCTGTCAGGAGTTGAGAACTTTGTCTCCTTCCTTCCCCTCCAGGATGGGCTGACCCAGAACAGCAGTGACGGGCAGGGGACAGTGAGATGCTCTGCTTAGTCCAGCATGATGGTGGGGAGCTGGCAAAGAAAAACACAACTTAAGCTCAAGCCCGGCTTTTGTGCTCATTGTTCTTCACTTGTGCATGCAGGGAGCTCAGGGATTCTCTGCTAGAGCCCAGGAGCAGAGCTGCCACCAGTGCTGCCACCAGTACCCTGCCCCAATTCCCCTTCTCCTCCTGCCCAGCTCACGGTGCCCTCTGAAAGCTTTAGCTGGTGACACTGCAGATACTTTGGGCTTTCAAATTAAAACCTAAAAACCATTTTATCAGCTTCAAAGTAAAGGGGGAATGTCCGGTGGAAAAGTTCTAAATGTAAGGTGCATGCCTTCAAAGGCACAGCATAAATATTTCAGCAATTCTTCTGATATTAGATGGGCTGAGATAAGAAAACCTCTCAAACAAACACAATGCATCAAACTGCATTGCATCAAATCACCTCCACTCACTGGGTACCCACCAGAACTGTGTGGATGGCACCTTGAATTGCATGGGCAGCTCAAGTTCTTCTGTTATACTAGGCATTTCCATTGATTTTAAGGGCCTGTTAATTATTTTAGTGATGCAAAGAAACCTATTGACTTAACTTTAACAAGTGTGGGGAATGCAAGGGCTGGAATCAGGGCAGGCAGAGATGGCACTGGTTGAGGTGGGAAGAGGGAGGCAGTGCTTTCCTGTGGACTCTTCAGCCTTGTGGGGTGGTCAATCTGCGACACATCTGATAGGGGTATCAGGGAAAAGGGGACAACACTTCTCTCAGCCAGCCACCAGAACAAACACTTCAAAAAAAAAAAAAAAAGGCATTCCACAACTTCCTGCACAACAGCAGAAAATGTGGGAGGAAAGCAAAGCCAAGGCCAGTGTGCCTGGCACACGCTTCTGTGCAAGCATGGGCATGCTTCTCGCTGTGGCTAGCAGGCAGGCTCCTCCACTTGCCACATTGCTTGTATGTCAGGGCTTTGCTGAAGAGAAAGTACATACAAAGCATGGGACTTGAGAGAGACTTGGCACAGGAAAACGACAGCAAAGCAAGGGAAAGGAACTCGTACAGTGTGAGATAAAATGAAGAATGGAAGGGCTGTGGGGTGGCAGCAGCCTTATCGTGTTGTTAAGCCTCAATTTAATTAAAAGAGATACATAATTAAAATGAAGCAATTAACCATTTTGTAATTAAATACAAAAATAATTAAGTTGAAATTGAACACGATAACATCCAATTGTCAGGACAGGATTTATTTGTACTTTAATCTGATGAATCATTTTCATTGTTCTACTGATTGCATTCCTGTGGAAAGAAGTGAGTTCTTTTTGCAAAAGAGGACACAAGTTGTTATTCCATGTCCTTTGGGCTTATTGAAACCTAGGCTATGATACAGGCACTATGTGAACCATGATTCCACATTTCCACAGAAATTGCTGTCAGTGGCCCAAGAATTTCATGTTATAAGCTATGTTTTCCATCATACTTGTTTGCAACTATTTGGTCTGTATAAAATGTAAAGCACTTGGCTCAAAGGTTTTTGTTGCTGCAAGAATGGTGATGTTCTATATAGAATTTCAGAGCAGAAGAAATAAGTACATGGACATGAAGTCCATTAGAGTGAAGCAAATTTACAACCACATTTTGACAGGTAGACCCTAAACCATTAATGTTTATCAGCCTGCTTCTGTTCCTCTCATTTGTAAGGTGTTTATGTGCTTTGCTAGATAAGGGCATTAAAAAATGGGGTTACAAAATAAGAGGGGGGTTACCAGGGTAGGAGTAGGTCACTTGTTCTGATGCCCTTGTAGAGGTTTGAGTACATGGGTTTAGACTTCCCACCTTGAGCAGAGGATCAAAAAAAGTCTTTTCTTCTTCCTTTGCACCAACAGTGACAACTCAGTATTGCTCATCTCAGAACAAGGGCATGTCTTGGTGCCTTGCTTGTCTTCAGTGGAGCTGCAGTGATTTATGAAACAACTGAAGCCATCTGGGCAAAACACAACGAAGAACAGTTAGAAATACTGTAAGCATGTAGGTCCATCTTTCATTTAGACATTTTCAGCTGACAAATTTCTTTCTGATGTGGGGATTTAGGACATTGGTAGTGTCCTTCATCGCTCTTTACATGAAGCATATTGCCATTTGTGTAGCTTTTGGTCTTCTGTACTACCAGTCTTGTGCTTGCCACAGTGATGGAGTGAGCCTTGTCCTGTGTGAATATATATTAGAATTTTGGTGGACTCTTCCAGACTAAGCATCTATTTCAAGCAGTCTGTAGCTGAGGGGAATGGTGACCTGTGGACCTTTTTGCAGTCTCAGTTCTGCGCTTGGAAAAAAAAAATAGAAGTGTGGATTTATCTGTGAAAAGAGTCATCTCAGTTAAGATCACAGGAACTGCCAAATTTTTCACCCTCATTGGAGATGGGATACTAGGCAAGCCTGGTGTTAGATGCCTCAAAGTAAGGCATAAGAAAACCAAGAACAGATGTCTAACAATCTTCTGCTCACATAGTTCTCTAATATTCTCTAATATTCAGAATGGTGCAGGGCACAAAAAAAGTGGTTTAGTACCTATTCCAGAACCTGTTATCCAATTTCAGGAATGAAGTTGTTGGTGGTGGGTAATTAATAGGAAATCTGTACTGCAAAGAGAGACCCAGCTGTGATAATGGATATAAAAAGAAATATGGTACTGGTGAGTCGTTTAGCTCAGAAAATACCTATCCTATAGTAAATATCATCTCATTGTTCAAGAAAATGATGGTCCTCCTCCACAAGGCTGAAAATATGATGTTAAATTCACTGATAGATGCCTGGAAAGATGCCAGAGAGGGAAAAACTCATAAATGAGAAACAGAGAGAAAGTTGAACAAGCTGATTTATGGGGTAAGACTAAAGTAACTAAACACACATCACTCAGATAAATGACATCTTGGGGGAACATAATTGCTGACTCCAAGGACTTGAAGGATTGGGCACCTAGGAATGAGAAGATTCCCCAGGGCCATGCAAGGCTGGGAACTGTATAATGGGGAGAAACGGGTGAAACTGTACAAATGAACATTCAGGTGAAGGCATGAGAAATTGTTCCTTATGGAGAGATTTCTTGAACTATGAAATCGTCTCCTAAGGAAACCAGTGAAATCTTGGGTTATTTAGCACTAGGCTAGAAAAACACTGGAAAATATACTAAAAGACATAAATCTTATCCCCAGGGTGTCGCCTGGCCAATTTATAACTCTTTTCTATCTCTATATACTACGGCTTTATTTATTTATTTATTTTTATCAAAGCTGTGCTATTTGTCCCCTCTTCTATAGCCTCTGCCTGCGACCCATGCTCTGATACAGCAGATTCTCTCAACTCAGTTATGCCTTGAAGGGAGCTGATGCCACACTGTGATGAGACAACTTCTCTGCTTTGTACCCTGCAAGAGGAACAGTCACTTGCTAACTGTATAGATTCTCTTATCTTTCACATCTGGCAGCAGCAGCAGATGTAGCAGCCTGTTGGCCCACGCTGGCCAGCCCTGGGTGACAACCAGTTACACACATACAGCAATAGGAACGAACCTCTTGACCTTCACTTCCAAAGTCATGGGCCTGTGTGGAAGGGCCGTCCCAGTTAGCTAGTCCACAGTATTTGAGGAGTTAATGCATGCCATTTAGTAAGGGATAATAGACTGAATAAATAAGTTTTATTACCACTGACACCAGATTGCAGAGTCATTTTAGGTCCATTGTAATACTCAGAACAAAAATTGATCCAGGGCATAAAGTTTCCCAAGAGGCAATGGATGAAAAATATTTCAAAATAAAAACTGAACAAGGGTATCAGGACTGCCTTTTGCACTGGAATAAAAAAAGAAGGGTTCAGACTTTGTCCCATTATTCATCTAATTTTTTGATGGCATCTAAGCAGAGCTCAACTGGTCATCCTCCTCCCCAGCAAGCTGAGACCACACAGAGACAGTTTTGTGGCTGTTACCTGAGGAGAGCTGGTTCCCAAGCTTACCACACATCCCACCAGCTGGAGGTAGGTGCTGGGGAAGAGGTTATTTAGACAAGTTAGACTGTGGCCATGCTGAGATCCATCCCAGCTCTACTGCCGGGGCTGTGCTCTCTGGTACAGGTCAGGCCAGCCCCTACTTTGTGCTGGTGTCAAGGACAGGAATGAGATGTGCCATCAGACTGAGGCAGGAAGAGGCTGCTTGCTGCTCTAATCATTCTGTGGGTAGAAATTGTTCAGTGCCCTAATCTGTGGTAGGTGATGAAGAACAGCCAGGCAGAGGTTTTTACCTCTTTGCCCTTTCTGTCTGGGTTTCCCTGCTTCTAAATCTTTTATGCGAAAAAGAGGAGATGGGGCAGAATGAAAACGATGTCAGCATCAGGAGGATGATAGTCTCTGCGTGGATGTCTCCATTTTTCACTCGTGCAGGGTGATGCTTGCATCAGTTGACGTTTGCAATGCCCAAGAGCACCCGTTACCAGCAGCCCAGGATCCTCTTGAATGGCTGGGAAGAAAGCAGGGGCATAAATGTGTCAATAGAGCACCAGTAATTTGTCAAGCGGTTATAATGCTCTAATCAGGGGGGTGGAAGGGAGAAAACCCTGCCAAGTCTCAACCAGCTCCAAGGGAACCGCTGCTAGTGCATAACGCAGGGGCTCTTTCATCTGCAGGCAAGCCCAATAACTTCCCAGGAGCTGCTCATTAAGGAGGCAGCACTGGCTGCCCTGGCTTCACTGGCTGGCTCGTGGCTGCTCAGCCTCCCTGGTCCCCACACAGCTGCCCCATGCTCATAATGGATGCCACGGCCCTTGGGTGGCACGGCATCTGGGGAGGGTGCTCAGTGAGTGTCAGGACAGCCTTCCAAGCCACCCACAGGGACACTGCCTGCAGTTGTCCTCAGCCTGTCTGGGATCAGCTCAGAGAAATAACACCCTTGCCTTCTAGAAGGTCAAAAAGTTGGGCCCGTTTAGAGATGGGTTATTTGCCACGAAGTACCGCTTAGCACCTGATTTACCAAGCTTGTATGACATATAAAAAAACATTCCAGTCCTTGTGGTACTCTTCCTGTTTTTTTGTTAATGCAGCAGATTTCAATTGAAAAAGGCACCTGAAAAGCATTAACAGGCACAAATAAAAATATACCCAAGCAGACAGGTAGCAAGGGAAGGAGTGTCGCAGTCATGTGCTAAGCTGGGGGATACTTTTCCAAATCAGCCCCCACAGTCCTTAAAGATGCTTAGCCCTCCCCTGGGATTGGCAAAGAAACCTTTGGCAAAAGAGACCTCTCCTGTATCCAGCACTGTCTACATTCCTCTCCTCTGTGGTCAGAGCAGATAGGCGCAGTACTGATTCATTACTTCAGGATTTTTGGGGGTGGGGAGAGGCTGTACTGCGTATTCCCCATTCTATCTTATCATTAATGCATTAAGTAGCTGAACAAGCAATAAGGGCAAATGGACTTCAAAACACAGGGAACTGTCTCCATAAGGCTCAGGCTGATTTATGACAATTACGTCTTGGCAGCATCGCCTGAGCCCATTAAGCCCCGCACCTGGCTGTAACTTGAACATCCCCCAGTTTTGTGGGGGGACTCGCCATTAGTCACCCCGGCACCGCCACAACCCCTCCTTCTCTGCGATGGAAGGCAGGATGTAAAACAATGTGGGGAGGTTTAACGAAAAGTTAGTCGGCTGCAGAGTGTAAATTGATCTGAACTTCAGAGTCGGATGTTGTTTCAGATACCGTGATGCTCTGCTGGCCTCCTTCCAAGGTCTGAGAGGAAGGGTTGGAGACAGAGCCTGGAGCCATTGCATTTGACTCAGGTTTTCCTTGTGTCTCCACGTTCTGTTTCATTACCAGCGGTGGGCTGGCTGCACAACTATTAATTTTCTTTCCCTGTTTCTTGGAAATTTTATTGCTTTTTAAAAAGTGTCTCTTTGTGACACCATTTTGTTGCAGGGCAGCTGTGAAAAAATCCCTAAGAGAAAGCCTGGCACTGCTGCAACCAAGGGGATGGCTTCAGCAAAGCCCACTGAGGGAGGATGCTGCTTGCTCTGAGGGCTGGGGTGCAGGAAAGCCAGGCTTGCCAAGTGCCTGCTGTATGCACCTGAGGGGGGAGCTGACAGTGGGGAATATCATGCCAACAACACAAAAAGGGGGCTACTTCTGAAGCACTGGTGCACCAGGGATGCATGAAGAGTCTCATGACAGATCTAACTGCTGGGACAGATGCAGATGGATGAGGTTTTGTGGGAAAAGGCAGTGAAATATTTCACTGCAGATACCACCAGCATCAAAGACCTTCAGAGGAGTTAAAATTTACTCAGTGATCCAGAAGTGTTTATGGCCCACGTAAAATTTACCAGAAAAATGTCAGATGTCAGTGGATTGTATTAAATGTAAATATTATACAACTCGCAGCCTCTGTTTCTTATTGCAACTTGGCACTTAGCTCTCGTGGATCTCCTGTTTGAAGGGGAATCTCTGGAGGTGCTGCTGCTTGGCGGTAGGTTTGGAAAGGTTTCAGCTTGAGCTGTGCCAGCCCACACCTCCCCCTCGCCCCCATACCGCACCGCCAGACTGACCGACTGACAACTCTCATGGTTGCAAATGTGCCTCGTTCTTCGGAGAAGCCCACCCTGATGTGTCTGCAACAGAGACTGCTATGACACTGATTTCCATCACCTCCAAACCTGCTGTGTCCTCTGACAGCACCCCAGCAGAGAGAGGAGAGGGAGACAGAGGATGCTTTCCTGGGTCCCACTGTTACTGTCTCCAGTACCAGCAGCTGAGCTGGCTGGCTTTGCTCCAGGAGTTGGGCACTGGCACTGGACAGTATCTCCTAGGGGTGATTCAGGAAGGGAGGAAAGAGTGTACGGGAACTGCTGCTTGCTTGGAAGATGCCCGAGTGCATGGCAGCAGTGGGATTGTGCAATCACTAAATGCACTTGCCTTTGATGAAGGGGATGACACTTTGTGAAGCTGTCCTTGGGGCCTGGCAAGTCCCACCAAGGCTGAGCTCAGACACAATGCAGCTTGCTCCAGAAACTTGTTCCTAACAAGCCTGAGAGACATCTGGCTTGCTTACAGTACTGCTGGACTGCTAATCTGTTTTGCTGGATGTGTCACCAGTTTAACAAATTACTGCTTCTTCAGCCTGGCCTGTGGAACTGAGATGCTGTGTTGTGTGCAGGATGTGATTAAGGGCTTGGTACATCCTTTCTGTATTAAGATGCCTTGAGGAGTTTTCATGCTAAGTCATATCAACGTGTTTCCAGTCAGGCCAAGCCAAGGCAAGGGGGTCAGTGTAGGGCATGGCAGCTCATAGCCACAGATGCTGAGAAAGGACCCCATGCCCTGGAAATGCTGTTGCCCTGAGTTGCCCTGCTGTTCACTGCGCATGTTACTGCTGTGGTACCAGCTCTTACCAAAAAAAAAACCAACCCATACGGAAGGTTTTTTTTCCTTGCTTTCTCCTCAGAATGTGTGAAGGGAAAAAACCCACAAACCCAAAACGCTTCTTGTTACAACTTATATCATTTAAAGTTGCAGTGGATTTCAGTGTACTTTCCCCCTAAAGGATTAACTTTGATAATATTGTTCCTGAAAATCCCTCTCCCGCAGTCTCCGGGAAGCTCAGTGACACAGCACAAGTGCATACGCACATAAAACACGTGAGCTTGGCCCATGCCTGCTGCACGATAAAGGAGGTTCAAAGTCACATTTCTACTGTTAAAAACCATAAATATGACAGGCTTTAGGAGGATCTCACAACAGCTTAAAAGAAAAGTTGTTGGGGATCTCTTTTACTGATAGAAATATTTTTATTGCTAGAAATATTTTTACTCTGTGCTTTAAACAGCAAACCAGCTATTTTTCAGTCAGGAGAATGTACACCAGTATTATCTGGAAATAGTTTCTGGAAAGCAGTTTCAGTTCCTGCAGGCATATAAACAGGGATGATCCCCAAATACAAATTACATCACGTTTTTTTTAACACAGGAGCCAAAACCTATTAACAGTTCATTCATATGTTTTTCAGGAAGCTGAGGAATCCTGTTGATATTTGGAGGAGGGAGAAATTTCCTGAATGAGCAAAATCCTTCTCTCCAGTCATTACTGCAGAGGCACATTGCAGATTTGGCTTTGAGAACAGATACCTCTTGTGCAGACCAAAGAAACAAACTCCCTAAAACCGTATAATGAGATAAGCACGTGCAATTCCTGCTGATATTCACAACAAGCCAAGACGCCGTGTGCTGATCAGAGACCTTGGCCTTCATCAGAACAGCAAAATGTTTAGTCATCCCCTCACTGTTAAGCAGCTGAAAGATGCCCCAGCAGCTCACAGCTCCTCCTGGCAGGCTTAGGCTGCCAGGATGCACATGCTGCAGTTTTGCATTTTGACTTCTAGAAGTGTATTTGGAAAAAAAATGAAGAAGGTTCCTGCTCAAGAATCTCAACTCTTTTAAAAGTCATTAAAATAATTTGAGGCATTATTTACGTATTTTGACTTGGCTATATGTGAATGTCATTGGTTAGTAAAAACATCTGGGTATGCGTAGGACAACTTTGTACAGATTTTGGGGCTTTCAGACTTAGAGTGTAGGAGAAATATGCTGGGAACCCCTGTGGACACTTTCATATTCCTGAGAGAGAAAGAGCAAGGTTTTTCCTGTCTGGTTGAACATCTGCAATAAGAGCACTTTGCTTTCAATCTGTTAAAGCAAGTGATTGCTGCAGGAGTGAGATCTCCTTGGACGGATACAGTTGAAAGGTTAGCAGTGTTTATTGATTTAATAATTCTCATTTTTTCTCAAAAGATTATCTTTCCAGAGACATTAGCAGAGGCAGAGCCCATACGTTCAGGAGAGCATCTTTGATATGTTACGAAGGCAAAGGACAGAGGAGAAAGGTGATGAATTGTTCCGGTCCTGACATACTAAACCCCTGGCACAGATTGGAAGACAGAATAGGAAATCCATGTACCTATTTTCTAAAAGGAATGTTTATAAGGATGCTGTTTATGTTGACCTTTCTCACCGAGGTTGTCCACCACTCCTTGTTACATACTGGTTAGTCAGTCGCTGGTGCAGACAGCATGCACAGAGATCTGGGCTCAGGACCTCCTTCCCATGGGACCTGGTGAGCAGGGAGGAATCTGAGTCATGGTAAAGGGCTTTTCTAGAGGCAGAAGAGTGGGGCTAAAGCCCCAGAGTGTGTTGGTCTTGAGCAGTGGCAACAGTCAGATGCCTGCAAATGCACTGTGGGCTTCCCCAAACCCAGCCCACCAAAGGAATGAACAGACCGGTCCTATTACCCTGCTTTCCACTGCTGTCTGGTTACCATTTATCATTTTCAGAGCATCAGATGGAATCAGTGACAGCCCTTCGTGATCCCGTTTGGCTCCTTCCCGCAAAAAAGGGTTTGTTACACATGGGAAGAGAGCACTGTACACCTGAGAGCTGAGCAACCTTGTGTGGAGCAGGCTGAGGGCCCACAGGAGCAGTGTATCACACCTCCCAGGTAGTGCCTGGGACCTTGTCCTCTCTCTACTGATATCAGTCAAAACCTATGTGCTGATTTCCATGATGTTGCATTGTCAACTGTAAACTCCTGTCCTGAGCACCTCTAACTGTGGGTTTGTTGTCCTGCACAACAGATTTTAGCCTGTGGGTATTCTGTCTGAATTTCAGAGTCAGAGTGGGCACCTCCTGAGTTGCACTCTGTATCTCCACAGCCATGGGCATGCTGAGACCTTTAATGGGTTGCTAATTGCTCTGATTACAAGTCAAGACCCAAGAGGAATTGTTGGATGATGAGCTCCCTGGCAGACAAGAAGATACCAGTGGAACATATCTGATGAATAATTCAGTAAGCAGGAATGGGAAATGAAGAAGTCTTCTGTCTGCTAAAGGGAAGAATAAAAAAAGACCAAAGGAAAAAAAAGAAGGAAAGACTTCTCCCGCACGAGTGAGGCAGACCCCTCTGAGCTTGGGCTTCAGGTCGTGAAGGGCAGCACAGCCTGACTTTATACAACAGGGGCCAAACCTCTGGATGATTGCACCATACCCAGTTATAAAACACTTTGCATAGCAGAGTCAAGCCCGGCTCTCTGTAGTGATTGCTGCAACCAAGCGTGAGCTCACAGGCTCAGGTTCTCATGTGGTGTAAATCCCCCCAAAGTCTATTCAGCTGAAGGAACATACACTAGTCACAAGCTGGCAAGCCACGGAAGCAAGGATAGAGTTTTTACTCTTGGAGAAGGCATAACAGGGTTTTTTCGCATGTGCTTTTAGATTTGTGTAAGTAGAAGTTGGAAAGGCTTAGCACAAATTTATTTTGCCAATATGGAGAGGAACTTTCATCAAGTGTAGCTCTTCTTTGTTTGAAGACCAGAGGACAATGGGCACATACCAGCCTAAGTGCAAGACAGGAATATCTGCAGTGAGGGCTGCTTTTATTTCAAGCACCTACTTCAGTGTGACAATAGCATGTGCCAATAGCAGTGCAAAACTTGCTCCCCGTTTGTGATGCTGGAGTTGCTATGCCTTTTTTCCTCTCTTTATAGATTCCAATTACCCCTTTCACTTCCATTCTGCAGATACAAAGTAACCTAATCTCTTTGCAATCAAAGATCTGCTCTGTTAATCCAATGGCTACAACAGCAGCAAATATTTCAATTAAAACAGCATTCCTCAAAATAGATTTATTCATTATATTGTCTCCCTTCCTTTGCAAGAGAACTAATTGGGAACAGCCATGTGAAGAACTTGCGTCCAGAAGTCTGCAAATAGAAATACACTGATTACTCTTGCAGTGGAAGGAGGCAACTGCTTGAGCTATCAAAGCAAACAGCCTGAGTGGAAAGCAGCCCAAGGGAAACAAGTGTGCGAGGAGTGAGAGACTTCAGCCCTGTGTCCTGGACCATCCCTGGGCCCATTCCTGATAAATTCTTCACCCTTCTGGGAGGTTACAGTGCTCAGAATGCTGAGCTGGGTTGGTACAAAGTTGTCCTGGGTAGGTGGATCTGTCAGGACTGTCTTGGACCTTTGCTTTGGCACCCAAGCCTCAGGGCACTGCCCTGTTAGAGGCTCTCACAGACTGGGGGCAAGGGAGAACCTTTTGGTTCAAGATCCATTTTCTCTACCAGTTTGTGTGCACAGCTCAGGTTATGGTACTTTCTGCAGTTTTTTCCTCCCTTGAAGTCAGACTTGGATGCTGGTACACTTGTACAAAATCAGTATGATCTCATTTGAGACTTGAGTTATTAAGCCCGGGACATGGGACTTTGCATCCAAGCATCATTATTTTCTTGGGAAAAGTAGCTCACATGAGGGGATTATCCTAAACTCAATGCAGTTCTTCTCACAAGCAAGTGCAAAAATAATTCCTCAGCTTCTCTTCTAGAAAAGTTAAAAGCTGGCCAAGATGAAGACCAGACACCCCTCTTCCCAGGAAAGAAAGACTTATTTTTTTGGGAACTTACTGAATTAGTGAATCACACAATGAAATTTTTTGTACTGAAAAGCAGCCAAGTTTGCCACGGAGTACTTTCTTAACAGAAAACTAATGAATGGCTGCAGCAAGGTGTGTTGCAGTCATTATTCTTGGGCAGAGTGAGAGGCACAGATCCCTACGCAGACACCCTGCAGCAGTGTAAAGCATGAACACAGTCACAGCATGCAACTTGCAGCTGTGAGATTTTCTTTCTCTGTTGTCTTTATGCAGCAGCAGATAGGCATCACAAACACCCTGAGAGGCTGTGGCTCAGGTTACCATCTCTTTCCAGTTAGTTTTATGAGGGTAAACTTTGCAGCATGTAGGTCTTTGGATGGACATCCTTGGCCACTCCAGTATTATTCAGGAATTTAATTCTGCTGATTCAACTTGAAAAGAGAACACGGATGGAATGAGCAAAATGTTGCAGTGTGGACTTGAAATCCTCTTTCAGGTGCTTCTTCATAGTTTTTATCTCCACCATGAGACATCATAGATTCCATAACATTTTTCCTTATGCTAAATCTTATTTCAATATTTTAAACAGGAAATATTGTTGCTTTGGGGTTTTTTAGTGGAAACAATAGAGATCCCTCCTCAAATGGTGTGGGACTGAAACTTCAGACCCCAGTTTGACGGAAGATACAGGCAAGCTTTGGATAAAAATTCCCTTATTAAATACACCCAGTGGGATATTGCTCTGGGGCTACATGTGACAGTCACAGACACTGATTTCATCCTCTTAAATATACAAGCCTTCTTTACTGTAGTTGCATCATTTTTCACTAGTTCTGAATTTGATCTGTTTGAAAAGTGTGTCTGTGTGCAAGGGAGCACAAAGGTGATTGTAAAGTAACAAAATATTAAGGAGAAGGTTTATGTAGAATCTGGGAGATGCCAAAGTATTCGTGATGCAAATGAGCTTGCAAACACAGTCCATCTGCTCTGCTTCAATACTTTCCTGACAATTCAGCTGGTTATTTATTTGATTAAATCTTTTCCTGACCTTCCTCTTGCCCTCCTTCCCCAAGGAAAGAACCTTGACCTTTTTTCTTTGCAGGGAAATCCTTAAGAGTGACTTTTAAATGAAAACACATTGGAATAAGAGCAAACACCAAACATGTTATAAATGAAAGCAGTTCCATGTTAAGAGGTGCCAAAGTCTTGCTGAGCATCACAAAGAGCACTTCTGGTCCTGAGGGGAAAGGGAGACTTTGTTCATTTAAGTAACGCAGGTAATAGTAGGAAGGATTCAGTAACAGACTGTGCTGGTTTTGGCTGAGGTAGAGTTAATTTTCTTCACAACAGCTAGTATGGGGTCTTGTTTTGGATTTGGGTTTAACACAGAGTTAATAATTCAGGGATGTTTTTGTTATTGCTGAGCAGGTCTTGCACAGAGTCAAAGTCTCTTCTGCTTCTTACACCCACAAATAGGCTGGAGTTGTATAAGAAGTTGGGAGGGGACACAGGTGGAACAGCTGCCCCCCACTGGGATATTCCATGCCATATGCTCAGCATATAAGGTGGGGGGAAGGAGGAAGGGGGTTATGTTTGGTGTGATGGCATTTGTCTTCCCAAGCAACCATTAGATGTGATGCAAACCTGTTTTCCTGGAGATGGCTGAACACCTTCCTGCCTATGGGAAGCAGTGAACTAATTCCTTGATTTGCTTTGCTTGGGTGCTTTGCTTGGGTGTGTGGCTTTTGCTTTGCCTATTAAACTGTCTTTATCTCAACCCACGAGGTTTACCTTTTCTTACCAATTCTTTCCCTGATCCCTCTGGTAGGGGAGTGAGCAAACAGCTGTGTGGTGCTTGACTGCTGTCCAGGGGTAAACCATGACACAGTGGTAAATAACACATGGTTTCTGGGGATTTCTCCCGAATCTCTGATTTGGTGCTAAATCAACCCAACCACAGCAGAAATGTTTCTTGTGTTGCACTAGGTAGGGAGGTATCTGCTATGGGCCCCAGTTTAGGCACATCCCATGTGTTCTTCCAGGCACCACCATGGCTGGAAAAGCACCAAGCATTGCAAGCCGCCCACCTGAGCAAGGTAAGGGATAGCCACGATGATGCTTAGCTTTCACAACGGAGATGAGGGAAGACTTCACCACTCAAGCAGAAACATTTTCAGAATCAAGAGTATAAAAATAAAATAAAATAAAATAAAAACCAAAACCAAACTTTTAGAAGTCTCACAGCTGCTATTGCCGATCTTGTGTGTGACTCAGAGGGTAGACTGTACGCTATAAATGGAAATGGGTTACTTATAATTTGACTGATAATGTCTTAGTTTTTGTAAGAAAAATGTCTTTTGAAGAAATACTATAGTGGGGTGGCAAGCTGTACCATATGTTCTTTGCTGCAGCTGACTTTATAATACATCTCAGCTACACTTTAAACTGTATAGCACTGATTGCATTGTAACTCCTATGTCCTCTGCAGATAAAGTTATGGAAATGTAATGATTGTGCTTCAGATACATGCCAGCACTGTCTATGCTGTTTCAAATCATCAGACAAGAGAAGAGCACCTGCTTGCCTAGGCTTTCCCCACTTGTTTACCACCTTGTGTACCACAGTGGGGGAGGCTTTCAGGCCTCCCAGGGAGAGTAAGCTCCAAAAATAAAAATTAATGCTTGCTGGAGCCACGCTTTGACTGTGTGCAAAAGATGGATGCCCTATGCCCTAACGCTGGGCAAAACTAGTAACTACAGATGTGTGCACCTTCAGAGGGCTAAGTGGGGAGGGGACAGCCAGGAGAAAAACTGGAGGACGCCCTCCTCATCCCTGAAAGAAAATAGGTCTGGAAATGGTGGTCATCCCATCCAAAATTCATCTCAAAATGGCTTGTCTGTTGGGAAATTCCTTGGACTGTCTTCTGCTGTACCTCCGGGAAATGCTGACACCATTTACGAGAGCTGTGGTCTGGCCAGCACCCCTGTGATTACTGCCCTATTAAATTTTGATATCGAGAGAAGGTTGAAACCATCTGAGATGCTGTGGTGTGGCCTCCTGGCAGTGCCCTGCTGTGCCAGAGCTAGCAGAGCCTTGCCTCCCTCTGTCTCTGGATAATACTGGCAAGATGTCTGTCTTCACTTGAAGCCTGGCTGTTTGTGGACATTTGCAGGGAAAACAGTTTATCACTTTAAAGCATGAGGCCAGCTGTAGAAAATGGTGGGAAAGTAGTTTTGTCCCTGAAGATTTTGATGCAGTGTCTTTGGCTGTGATTTTCCCAGCAGGCCACCGTTACCACTGCTTTACATGCCATATTTTAATGTTGGGCTGGACTGAACAGTTGTCACTTCAGAAAGTCTGTCCTGGGCTGTTCAGTTGCTTCAAGGGCTTTACCATGCTTTATGTCAGGGAAATGGGATAAAAATCATTGGGAAGCAGCAGGCATCACAACATAAGAAGTCCCTGAGTCCCTGTGCCTTACCCTTTGCATGGTTCTAAGGCCCCCACTGATGCTTCTCTACCACCTTGCGCAGGAGCGTTGAGGTGGTCCTGCCTATTGAGCTAGATCTTGGCAGCCCTTCCCCTGGCTGCTTCCACCCCATCTCCCTGCCTTCTTGCAATACTTAATTTTTTTCATGACACTGCATCTTGAGGAGTGGGTTAACCTACCCCAGCTAGGACTGGCCAAAGCCTCAAGGCAAGTGCTCAGGCTGTTTTTCCAGTGGTGCTTAAGGAAGTTTTCCTAATTCCCCATGTGCCTCCAGCAGGTACTATGGCAATGTCCCCTGCATAGATGGATATAGTAGCATTAGGCACATATTGCTTCAGGAATTCAAAAAGGTAGAGGGCTTGCCTTAAAAGGTTATGGTTTAACCCACATGCTGATGGCAAAGCATTTTGTATAAGGCTGATGGTGAACAAGCAGGAAAAAAATGCAGTGAGAGATGGCAAGAGATGATGGTTTATGCATTGCAACGACATACCCCTCCTTCATATACATATATTTATATCAGCCTGAATGCACTGTATCTACTGAATGCTTTATGGGATGAGGAATGCACAGGCTAAAGGTTGAAAGGAAAATTTAATATCATATTTAAACAGTGACTCAGTGACTTGAAGAGATAATTCCCGATATGCTGGATCGGTCAGCACCAGAGTGGAGTGAGTGTGACTCAGAAGCATGGGGAAGAGTGGGAAGGGACAGAGAAGGGTCCAAGGCTGTAGAGGGGAGCTTTGAGGGCAGCAGCATGGGAGGAGAAAGCACTTGGAAAGCTCTATGAGCTGGAAGGATACTGTGGGAAGGAGCTGAAGGGTAGGTGAGTGCCAGCAGCCATGGCAGTGGGTGATGAGCAAATACCTCCTGTCTTCAGCCGGTGGAAGCTCTCCTAAGTTCCTAAAATTCAGAGGAATGACTTTAGGAGAAAAGCAAAAATGAAGTTTGTGTGGGAGGAGTGCTGGTCTGGGGAAGGAGACTTGGGAAAAAAAAAATTCCCAACAAAAAGTGTTGTAGGTTTGTTACACCAAAATACTGTATCACTGGAAGTGCCACATGGTGGGAGAAATAGGACTGGAATAAGGGCACCAGAGGCATGTTATGCCTGTGGCCTCTCAGTGTATCATCTCTTGAGCAGTGGGATGGCATCGTTGCTGCTTGCTGCCTTGCTGGTTGTTGGCAGCATCTGTGATTTGGGGAGGGGAAGGTGATACTCTTCTAAGGTTGGACCTCTGTGAACCACAGTGTCCCGGGCATAATCTGGGTGCTGTCATGCTACGACAGGAATAAAAAGGAAGTCAGAAGAGAGTCCAGACCTTGAAATGCACTCCTGTGGGGTCAGTGCCTGAGCCTGAGAAAAGAATTTTGGTGAAGTCGACCTGGAGATGGGAGTCTATCAGCAGGCCAGAGGTGAGAAGTTGACTGATCTCAAAAAATGGGTAAAGATGATGCCTTATCCAGCTCAGCCACTGAAGGTTTCCCCAAGGAGGCAGCTGGGAGGCAGCCAGGAGGTGACCCCCACAGTGGCCAGCCCCAGAGGATATCTTCTGCTGTCAACCAGGGGGAGAGATGGACGCAGGCGGACTGATGAAAGAAAGAACCCTTATGGAAGAGAAAGAATCTGGAAGGAAATCAGGCACACATCCCTCTAATGCTCACATGGTCCTTCCACAGCATGGAATGGAGGGAGTGGGTGGAAGTGATGCCGAAGGGGAGCCTGCTGCTGCCAGCAGCATGGGAAACATGGCTCATCCTAGAGCCAAGAGGAGCCAGACCACTGAGCAATGGCCGGGAGTGAGCTGTGAGGCTGCTTTTTAGGACAGTCTTCAGTATGCAATGTAAATTGGTGAATATTTAACAATTATTCTGCCTCCTAGCAAGGAGACAGGACATGGGATCTGAAGGAATGAGTGTCTGTTGGCTGCTGAAGAGAAGACAGGTCAGGGATCTGTTTCCTTGAAGGTGTCAATCTTTTCTGTCTCCTGGGAGGTTATTACCTCTGATCCACTCCTGATGTACAGGAGATGAAATTTTATTGCAATTTGAGAGTAATTAATGCCCACTGCTCACTGTTTTATGCAATTAGGTGAACACATTTGTTTTAATAAACCTTAGATGAAGTATGGTAGGGGAGAACAGTCCTTACATCAGTATTGACCAAATTTCATCAGTATACATGCACTTCTATCCTAATTTCTTTGGCAGGTACTGGGTTTTGCCTAGGGTTTGCCTAGACTGGGTAAGGAAATCTCACACTACTATCAGGCCAGAAGCCAATGCTTTTCCGGACTTCCATATGTTATTATTATTCAAACAAAACTTTTCTCCTGCAGCATTGGTGCCAGCATCAGTGTTTTTGGAGGAGCCTGTGGAAAGAACTGGTTCAAGTCAGCAGAGACGTTTTGCAAACATGCAGACAAAGGTGTTTTTCCTCCTCCTCAGTCACAAAACCACAGCTGAGTCTGTAATTTGCTCTTTTCGGTTAAAGCATTGTCTTGTAGCTCTCCAGGAAGCTTGGGTACTGGGAAGAAAGAAGCCCTGTTACCCTGGCCTGTGAGCTGATCCCTTACAAGTCCTGCTGTCCTGCTCCATCAGAGCAACAGGCAGAGGCATGTTTGTTCCCTGCTTTCCCATCATTGAGATATCATTTACTATTAAGACACAGAGGACCAGAGACCTCAAAGGCAGCAAGGCAAGATTTATAGCAGAGTGGCTGTCAGTTGCTTTGGTCTAATTAAATGGCTCCTGCCTCCTTGACTCGGTTCCAGTGCAGTGGAGCCTGACTTGTTAAGCATTAGGGAAGTGTCCTGACTGCTCACTGTTACTAATGCTTCAGCTCCAAAGTGTGATTGTTTGGCTGAAACAAGCTGTAAAAATCTGTCTCTGCCTTCCCACCTATCTCTGCAGGCAGCTGGACATCTCTCCTGGTGGGTGCCTGCGCCTGGGGCAGCAGCAACAGACCCCGTGGAGTAAGGGGCATGACACACAGGCAGCTGGATGAAGGGTTAGATGCTGCTCCCACCAAACCACTGCCACTCTTGAACCTCTTTGGAGGTGTAGGCACTTCTCGTCCTCTCTGCCTGCTTTTCAGAGGGTGCAATGAGAACAGGGCAGTAGAGGAGCACTCTGGAGATGAGGACCAGCCAGCCTCAGTGTGGTCCCATGAAGTCCTTTCCGTATGACTCTGTATCTCTCAGGCAGGGGCTCTTCCCCTCTGCACCCAGGGCCACCCTGCCTCTCCTGGGGCACTTCCCAGCCTTCCCTGCCACTCTCCATATTTCTAAATACCTGGAAACAGAGCCAACTGAGTTGTTCACAGGTAATTCACCCGATATCTTCAACCTATTTTTTTTTTTTTTGTGTCAGTGAAGTAAGGAACAGGTCACAGTTTGAGTAAATGTGTCTATTATCCTTAGTCACTTGAATTGTTTTTGATTATGGATTACTTTTTGTGTCTCATTAGCAAATTGGCTGGTGTTAGTCATGAGAGCACATGCCATCCAATTGGCTGTTCATATCATACGTTATTGCCTCCTTTCCCTGATTGGGTGTCTTAAATTTTATTAAGCAGCATCCTTCTTTGTCCCTGGTTTGCAGATGATGCATGAACATTTGTAGCTATTTGGCAATTCTGTTGTGAGACAATAAAAGAGCTTTTCAAAATGCCAGGAGAGGAAATACAGTGTGAATACTCCCGCAAATATTTACTTGTGCTCTTATTTGCAATATTTTATTGTGTAATGGATTTAATGATGCTATTTATCAAATAATTATGATTGCTGTCTTTAATGAATTCAAATTTAACTAAGCAATTTCCAGAAATATCTGACAAAATTAGGAGAAAATTTCAGTGCACTAAATGCACAAGAGAGGGGAAACCATTGTGAATAATTTCAGCTATACAGTGCTTAGATATTGCACAAGTGTGTGTTTCACAAGCACCTGAGAGGAAAAACAAGCAGAGAGTTACCTCAGATAAAATGACAAATGAGCAGATGCTAAATTTTCACCTCCTCAGTTTGGCAGCACCCAGTTAGGATGCGGTGGACCCGCCTTTTCAGTGCAAGCAGGGCTGAGCAAAGACAACCACATCCAATGGTCTGTTCCTTCAAGACAGAGCTGTGATAAAAGCTGCATATGAGAAAACTGGGATATTTTCAGGCTTTGGGAATGGTTTCACAAGCAGGGCTACCTCATCCCCACAGCCTTCCCAGCTCTGCCCTGCAGCCCTGACCCCGATGCTGCCCCTTTCTGCCTCACAGAAAAAGTGGAAAGGAGATCCAGCAGCAATGGGGATGTCTAAGAGTCCCTCAAACTTAATGCATTGGCCAGACAACTCTGGTCATGGAGCAGTAACTGATGTTTATTCACTCCAGACCAAGGAATTGGATGCGGAGGTACTATCCTTCCCTACTTCTTTTCTGCTGTGCATTATACCTCTGAAGCTTCCAGCATCCATGCAGATAATTTTTTGTCAACTGATATATCTTTGTTGGAAAACAAGAACTACAGAAAATATTAAAGGTATTAAAGAAAGCACAGAAGAATTTAGTGAAACCTTCCTGAGATGGGCAGCAGCTCTGCTTTTCATGCTTTTCTTTGAAGGATCTTTAAGGAGGTGTTCCAGAAATACTGAAGACAAGATCAGTCTCCAAGTCTAGTCCCCTGGTAGTTGGGGGCTGGACATCTTCTTGTGGCAATGACTTGAAAGGCTCTATCCATATGTCTATTAATTCACTAAGCTGAAAGCGATGTGCTGCAAAAGTCCCTCAAAATCTATGGGATCTAAGCTAGGTCTATGACAAAGAAGCAACAAGGACACATTCTTACCCTAGTCTGAAGGAATGACTAGGGAACATCAGAGAATGGGACCATCTCCAAAACACCCAAGTTTCACTGAAATCAAACACACTCTTTCCTCATCTGATTGAAATGGAGACACTGCTTTTTTTTCACATTGCTATTTTGACTTGTTTGAATATGCAACACCAGCCTCTACTTCCAAGAAATGTATTAAATGTGGATTCTTGGAGAGCCAAGATCCTCTTTACTAGTTCTGAAGCACCCAAATGTTTAAAGCAAGAAATATTTCCTCCACCTGTCCATGCATGAAGTTGATTTATGACTAGTTTTCTGTTCAAACCACTGTAATTTTGTGAAATGATAGCAGTATTGATTCCAGCAAGAGTTTCACTTTGCTGAAACTACCAGGCCAGAGGGACTAAATGGAGCCTTGGAGTGAATAATATAGCTTTCCACTTTATCAATTTCATCTGTTTTGCTCCCCACCTTCACTTAACAACCTACATCTCTTCTTTCCTTCCTTCTTTTTCCTTTAAGGCGCTGGTCTTTTGCTGTGGTTCACAGCTATAAATGATTGAGTGTATTTTCTTACCTGAGAACTCTGAGCAGCACCAAAATACAAGTTGAGCAATGAATAGACAGCTTGACATCTCCAAGTGGTTCATGTTGCTGTGTGGGAAGCTGAATTCTGGCTGAGAAACACACTGAATTATGGAGGTGAAAGAATTTTTTTTCATGGAAGAAAAGATTTCTAGTTTAGTTTTTATTAAAATAACAAGCAGTCATGAATATTTGCTTAGAAGAACTAGGAAGTTACTCAGTCTGAGCTAGATTCTGCTCTCAGATGCTAATGAAGATAAACATTACTGAAGCCAGTGAAAGTATCTTGGCTTAAAACTCATGTGAAGACCAGTTCCACAGACAGAAAAACCCTCACCTATGTAGAGAGAAACAAAGAGGAGTTGAATGACATTTCTGGACCTGTAACCTCAAGAGAGATCTAATTCAGAGAATAAGGAAGAATTGCAGATGAATTCTATATACATTCCATCCACACTCCCTGTGTGCAGGTGTGCCTGTGCTTCCTTTTCTAGTCAGAGTGAAAAAAAAACAGAAAACACAAATGCTTCAGTGGCATTATTAATTCAGCCATAGGCACAGCATATATGTCAGCATAAACCTTCAGTAGCCTCTCCAGCTACTGAAACTGCTGCTGCTGCATTTGCTTTCTCTGTACTTACTTACTTAAATTTCAGAAAACCAGGAGGCTATAAAGGTGTTAGGAACAAATACCACTCAGAAAAATTAAGAAAAAGATAAATATTCTATTCTTCTTGGCACACATACAGCATAGATCCATTTTTGCAAATGGACCGTCCAAGGCTCGGCAAGTACATTAGATGTTTGACAATTTTGAGCCCAGTGTTCAGGAAAAAAAAAAAAAAAAGGGCAAATAATGTAAAAAGATTTTAGCATGATCAAATGGTCTCTATCACGGGAAAAGTGGTTTAAAGTAAAGCTGAGACAAGCTTCCTTTCTCTCAAACGCTGCACACAGTGGTGTGGTTCCAGCATGGGGGTGTCACCAGTCAGTGCCCGGGGTCAGGTTTGAAGGTGGAGATGGGTTGCTGCCTCCATGCTGGTGCTAAACAGGCCCATGGTGGCCATAAAAACCTACTGCCTACAGCCCGTCCCCCCGTCCCCAGGGAGAGAAAAATGCAGGTAATGGCTCAGCTGCTCCCAGTGCAGAGAAAAAAGTGCACGTCGTGATGCAGGAGGGAGAATGCTCCTGCTTGAGAACCAAGCCAAGCATGAAATTAGTATTTCCTTTACAGTAAAAAAAAAAAAATAAAAAAGAAGAAGAAAAAAAAGGAAAGACTGTAACGTGGGAATAAATGTAAACCTGAAAGCCTGGGAATGGGCTTCGAATCTCCTTGTGAGAAGGGGAAGGCTTTGACAGGTTCACTTCTCTCCCCATTAAGCAACACAGCACTGAAGAGGTCTAGGATGTGCTGCACAGTTAGATTGTGATACCCAACCTGCTCCCTGGATGAAATCCCTGTAGGTCATGTATTCTCAGCCCCTCTGGGAGAAATTTCACCCATGAGGTCCAGGTAGGGCCTGTGTCAGTTTTCAAACCCTTAGGAATGGATTAGGAATGGACCCTAGCTGGCCACCAGCTGCCAAAAACCACTGTAGAAAGCTGATGGGGCTTCAGGAGGGCTTTCCTGTGGACAAAAGGGAAAGTAGTGCTATGCAGGGCTGTGCATCGATGGACGTTTTTGCTTCCATGGTTGGGTTTCATGCAATCCTTTGCATTTCTTCATCCCTCCACTGCCTTTAAAGAACTACTCTGAAAGATCTTGTGTTTGGAACCATTACCACTGAAACAGACCAAAACTGGGGTGCGAAACTAAAGCCTGGACAACCTGAGAGCTATGGGATTTAATCAATACTGCATCTTAATTTCCCCAGAAGAAAGTTGCTCAGGAAATTGTTATTTTATTTGTGGTTTTTCTCCCTCCACTTTTTTTTTTTTTTTTTTTTTTTTTGACAGCCACAAGTCAGCACTGCCCTGCCCTTTTCTCCATTCAGCAGTTTTCTGGGGAGGAGTTTTGCATCCCCTGAGCCCAGCACAGCATGGCTGATACATTTCTCCTGGCTGGCTCAACGCAAAACCCCTCAGCATCACTGGTGCTCCGCAGGGGAGGCAAACTCCCAACTTAGCTGTCACCATCAGCAGCTGAAGCAAAGCAAATGAGCACTGGGGATTGGCAAACACCCTGGGTGGCAAGTGCACAGCCTCCCCCAGTGGGGAAGAGCCATATCCACCTGGAATGGGCGCATTTCAAAGGGTGCTGGGGTGGGTGGTGAGCAGGTAAATACCCAAAATGTTATCAGCTTACAGCCTTTTTCCCCTGAAAGGTGTGAGGTGAAGGAAGAGAGATGGCCATTACATCAATTGATCCAACCTTCTCCATTTCGGGCACAACACACAAATACCTGAAAGGAGGTTGTAGTGAGGTGGGGGTCAGTCTCTTCTCCCAGGTAACAAACGATAGGACAAGAGGAAGTTGTCTCCAGTTGCACCAGGGAGGCTTAGACTGGATATGAGGAAAAATTTCTTCAGCAAAAGGGCTGTCAAGCATTGGAACAAGCTACCTGGGGAAGTGGCTCAGTCACCTCCCTGAGGTATTTAAAAGATGTTTAGATGTGGCACTTAGGAACATGATTTAGTGATGGATTTGGCAATGTCAGGTTAACAGCTGAACTCAATGGTCTTAAAGATCTCTTTCAACCTAAACAATTCTAGAACAAAATTGTGGAAACTGTAGCACACTTTTCAGCACAAGGTGAAAAGCTAAATAAATTCCTGACTTTTTTGTTTCTGAAAAGCCTGTATTTGGGAAATCTGCTTGGAACTAAGCTTCACTTGCTCTGTTCTCCTGCCTCTGCTGGATTGAGTTGTCACTGGTTCACAAGGTCTGATGTGCAGCATTGCTACATCTCAGTGCACTCATTTTTTTTCCCGCCATCCATTCAATTTTTTAGTCACTTGAGAATCCTGAAGTCTTGTTTTGAAAAGCCAGGATCGCCCCCTAAGTCATCAAGCTGCTGTTCCTCCTCTCAGCTAGAAACCCAACATATCTGTTTAAAACGGCAAAATAATTCTGGTTTTTCCCTGCAACTGCTATTTCAGAGACAACCCAGCCAGTGCAGCAGGAGTTGGACTCTGGACATACTTTTCCCACAAAATGCCCTTCTGGAAGGGGTCTGCCAGGAGGAAGCAGCTGTGGTGAGGAACTTGGCGTGCTTGGAACCCCACCACCCTTTCATCCCTTTCCCTGGCAGGCTGCCTCCCTCCTCCTGCCGCTGGTGCGCCCACAGGCCTTTAAATTCCACGAAAGTGCTTTGCTTTTGGAGAAAATAATAATTAGAAAGAAAAAAAGAAAAAGAAAAAAAAAAAAAAAAGAAAAAGCAGAGGAAAATTCCTCCTTGATTGCTGAGGCACTGATGGCAGGACCCTTCCTTCCCTGCTGAAGCACTTAATCAGGCCAGCCCCCCGGCAGCAGCAGGTGCCCACCGAGGCGACCTCGTGAAATCTTCTCATCACCGGCAAATGGCCCTGATGATGGCACAGCGGGTGCCGAGCAAGGTCGGCTCTTAGCAAGCGCAGAGGATCTTCATCGGCAGTGCTGGAGATTCCCATCCCTCACCAACGCCGGCAGTGGGGAGGCTGCTCCGCCGCTGCTCCGGGCAGCTCCCTCAGGCTCTTGCTGCCAGGTGCTCAGCCCCAAGTCCTAGTGCTGGTGGCACAGCCCAGGGCTCTCGGTTTTAAGAGGGAAGACTTGTAGATTCCTTGGGCAGTGGGGAAAGAATGGGATTTCTGAGGAAAGAAGCCGTCACAAGACCGCCTGGGACACAAACTGACTTGACTGACCACTTTCACTGGCATTGCTCCTCCTTTTTGCTTACAGTCATGTGGCTGTAAGATAGGCAAGGACTTGCTGCTCATCCTCTGGGAAGTTGTGCTTTCATATGTGGTGCCCATATGGAGCCTTATTCCAAATCTGATCCAATCCTTCTGGATTGTGGAAGAAAGCACGGTGTTGGCATAACCCTAGCAATTTCCCCTTGGCTTCCATACCACGAATACTGACGCCTTTCCCTAACCCACAGACCTCTGCCCTGGGCATTAGCAGTGTTATGTGGCTGCCTTACCAACTTTACTCGAGGTGACGTGATTGCAGCCCCTGTCTCCTCTGGATAAATGTCCTCAGTTGCTCAGCAACCTCCACACCGGGATTAAATTAACTTTGATTACAATTACAGACAGCACGAATGAGCCTGCACCATCAGAAGAAAGCAGAGCATGGGCTTTTTTTTTCCTGTAGGATTTTCTTCCCAAAATGCTGCCATTGTTGCGTGGGGGAGCAGAATCACATTTCTGCTCTTTCTCCTCCTTGCTTTGTGCTGAGCACAGATGCATCCCAACCTTGATGCTTTAAATGCACAGTGGGATTGACCACAAAAAAATTCATTTACCTACCTGAAAATATTTCCTTGCGTGGGAAAAGAAAGCAGAGAGGAAAGCTGAAAGCGGCTTTGCTCTTACACCAAGGTCCCAAAACTTCCTCTGGTGACACCAACAGGCTTAAATACAGCTCCTCATCACCCCCAATAAGGTCTTTGCTGTCACCTCCTCCAGGTGCTCAAATTAATAATAGGAATGTGCAGTTATTACATATGGCTTCACGGCTCCCTAGAACAGACTTCCTGGCTAGAAGGAGCACCTCCAAAAACCCCCTGGGCAATGAGGATTGTGGAGGACCAGCCTTGCAGGGATCAGGCCTATGGGAAATAAAAGTGGGAGGATTAATATCTCTATCTGCTGCACTTGGTCTTCTGTGCCCTCACCTGGAGCAGACCTGCCAGGCTGGCAAGATAGTTTCGTGCTGCCCAGCATCTCACCATGTGGGGTGCAGAGGGGTGCACCTGGACTGGCAGGAAAGTCTTTGCCTGGGGTCTAGAAAACTGAGGGTTCCCTGACATTTACTGTTCATTTACTCCTGGCCTTGGGGAGATCAGCTGTTTTGTTCTCTGCTCTTGTACCTCTGTTTCACTACCTCCTCTTAGCCAAACCAGAGCCTCTATTTCCCTGGTCTCCTCTCTTTCCCTGGTTTCCCCATTTCCCTGATTTGTGGCTCAGGAGAGCTGAGTGCTGCTAGCCAGCACCAGCCTGCAGGAAACCTGCTGTCATCGCTCTGAAGGAACTACTGAATGGTGTTTCTTTGGGTAAGGGCCTCTCTCCGGTAGGTGGAGAGGAAAGCAGTGCAGAGTGGTGTATTAGTGTGGGAACTGGGACTGGCAGCACCAGTGAGAGGCACACAGAGCCTGGGTGCAGATAAAATTGAGGTTTGCTTTTTAGATGCCTTAGCAGAGGAGCAGTGTTTCTTTTCTCCCTGGGCAAAGAAGAAGAAGGGGTAGAGAAGGCAGGGTAGGGCAGCAGCTTTTGTTCCTTTCTGTGGTTCCTGACCAGGAGATTTCTGCCAGTGTGGTAGGTAAAGGCATTGTCTGCTGCAGGAATTGGCCAGCAGCAAATGACTGTTCCCAAGTGGGAGTGGGGAAGGAAGTGTGGAGGCTCATTACATTTAATGTTATTACTCTGGATTTAGAGCAGGGTATGCGACAAAGGAATTTGGTCTTCTCTTTTTTTCCTCCCTCCTTGCCTTAATATTCAAAAATATAGGGGTCCACTCAAGCCAGCACGGGATCCAACGAGGGTCTTGGCATGCTCCTTAAATAGGGATGCCCCTGGCCTTGCACCAGAAGAGGTAACATGGCAGAACAATTTATAAATAGGCCTAGAATTTTGCCAAGGCTGCTGCTGTGCATAGGTCTGACACAAGTGTCCTGCCCCAGCGTCCTCTACCAGGCAGGTCCCCGTGCTGCTGGAGCTGCTGCCCTCCCAGCTCTGCCAAGGAAGAGTTGGAGCTGCTGCTTGGCCTTCTGCCCATTTCCAGCACAGGAGACACAGCTACAGAGGCCAACAGAGTGCTCCCTTTGCTGGGACCCACCAACACATCTGCACCACTTGCAAAACAGGGTGTCTCAGAGGTGGGTGGGACATGGGGCTTTGATCCACCCGCTTCACCTTCCGCAGCTCTCATTTTTGCCTCCCTTGTTCACTGCTGGGGGAGAGGGAAATGGCCCAAAAGCTGTGGCAGTGCTGTCCTGCTCCCTCAGGAACACACCTCTCCTCAGCACCCTATGCACTGGGATTGCACCCCTGTCCTGGCATGGACCCCCTCGATGCCAAGTACTGACCTTCACCCTGGGGTTCCCAAGGCCAGTCCATGCAAACCTGATTGGGGCCACCTCCTGCTGGATGTCTTCATGGGTTATGCAGGAATGTCCCCAGGCCGTGTCAGTGGGCAGCTACCTGCACCCTGGGAAAGTGCCTGGTCATGGTCCGTCAAAGCTCACAGCTGTCTTTCAGCATCTGGTTTCTCTCTCTCGTGAGTATTGTGATGTTTCCTGACACTTTCACCTTCCTCTTCCTTGTGTGTACCCAGGGGAAAGTGTCTTTGACTCACATTCCCGTTTCACCGTGACGCATTTCAGCCCTGCTGCAGCCTGCTCTGACCACTTGCCTGAGCGCAGCACCGGAGATTTGCCAGGATTTGTCTTTCTTAACTGCTTTTCTGATGAGGAACCTTTGCATAGTCCGCCTTTTGCACATCTTGGTCAAAGAGATCACTCTGATCTTGCGATCATCTAAAAATTGTAGGTCCATGCTCACCTTTCCTAATCAGGATGGACTTCCAGACAGCTTAAATTTGGCTTTCTTTTGCCCCTTGCTACAAGAAGAAAGTTTGAGCTTTTGCTTGCAGAGGTCTCTTCATCTCAAGGGCTTTTGTGATACCCTCAAGTCATTGTTTCAGCAGCGGTGATGGAGGCATCTATAAGTAGATGCCCAGGTGTTTTCACTGCCCACCCACCTCAACAGCTGTAGAAATACAGTTCCTGGCCATGGGACTCTCACATGTCAACCTACAGCCTCTGGCAAAGGTGATGTCTGTCCTCTGTTTCCCTTTCAGGAACAAGCATCCAAAGCATCCATTTCTCCTATGCAGACAAACCCAACTTTCAGAATATGAAGAACTTTGGGTCCATTTAAATACTTATTTGCTAACACAAAAGCAAGTGCCCCCATGATTTAATATTCTTCGGGAAGTAATTGGATAGAAGTCCTTTGTTTCTTTTCTTCCTGTCAGCTTGCATTTGTTTAATTTGGCTGTCGTGACATGAAGTGACAGATCCCATGCTCCGTTTTTACAGATAGCAAAACTCCGGGATTCTTCTTTCTGCATTGTTAGAAATTTATGTATTCTCCCCATTCACTCATACATCACTATTGTGTCAGATTACTGACCCCCTTAAGAATAAATGCATTTTAATACAGCTGACCCAGAAACCTCCCAGAGGGGAGATAAAGCCTAGCTCTGAGAACCAGCTGAATTTGCTGTAGCTTAGAGAGGAATCAGAGAAGGGTCCAAAGTGGGCAATGGCTCAGTGCCATGGTTATTTCCCATTAACATGCCCGCATTTCCTGCTGCTTGCAACATTCTGGTCCCAGGGCTGCATCCACTCCTCCAATTGGGAAGGAGCTGCTCACACAGAGTTTTCAGCAATGCTTTCGTGGAGATACAGATTCAAGAGGAGGCAACAGGGCAGTCCCAGAAACCGGGGATCCTGATGTCCAGCACAGCAGGCATTGAGGGCAGGCACTACTCAAACACAGTGCCCACAAGGGCAGGAAAGCAAGGGGACACAGCTGTCTACAGGGGTCAGGGAGGCACGTTGCAAATAACGCCTCCTACTACATTTGCCTGGCTGGCAGTGTTCCTGGCACTTCTCTTTACAGAATATTTCCCATAAGAAAGGAGAAATGGTAGAAAATTGCAGATTCACACTTGTATGTAAATGTGAAGCTGCAGAGAGCAGGAGAAAAAAATGTCATCTTTCTCTTTCTAGAAGTTTTTCTACAGTTTCCTCAAATTGCATGCAGTGAATCTTGCTCCCTGTACATTTTAGAAAGTTGTTTTAGAATGATTTCTGTAAAATGCATTCAAAGCCTAAAGGATGTGCTCAGTTCTGAAGACCACAGGCGAGTAGCACTTCCACTTCTTTTGCTTTGAGGTTTCTGAGTCAAGTGTTTGTGTCCCTGTAGGGGTCTTCAGTTCAAAGGAAATGTCTTCAGATTATAACCGTGGCAAATTGGGGGGGAATTTGTGTCACCTTGGATGACTCCAGTTACCCGTCATGTTATTCTAACACCTTCCCCAAGCACCACAGGCCTTAGGTGTTTAATCTCTGTACTATAGTGCCAGTGACCAAATAAAGACCTTTCAGGCAAAACTTCTTTCAATTTACAAATTGTGTGTTGAATGTTAACCTCCAGCAGTTTATAATGGCTGCAGTGTTATTAACCCTAGGAGTCTCGCTCTGCAGTGGCCTTGTCAAGGACCTTTCCCCATGGGAACAGCAGATGCGGGTGGGCGCTCCCACTCAGGAGCCTGCCCACACATTCGGTTTGCCACCACAGCCAGTCTGACTGTGTGGAGCCTGTGTCCACAGAAGGGATAGAATCTACTGCTGATGAACTTCCCACCCAGCACTGCTGAGGCCGTCAGGAAGGTACTTAAACCCAGCAATGTGTTTTGTAACCACCCCCTGCAAGGGACCAAACCCTCCATAGTGCTTTGCCTGTTTCCCACACACATGGAACACTCGTTTAATCTATCAACACCACAACACAGCAAGGAATAAGCCTTTCTGCTGTTTTATTACTGATGACAGGGGGTGGAGGGATGAATCAGAAAGTGGCTAAGTTCATTTGCTTAATCTTCCAGGGTAGTGAAGACTGGGTAGACTCTTCTAATCCGTATCTGCCTTCCCTGAGGGGAGTATGAAAGCCAAGAGGAGAAAATAGCTGAGGTTTCAGATCTCAGGTTGATTTTGCAGCATGGCCAAAAAAAGAAAGCAAGCTACTCCTCTTGTTTGGAGCTGAAGAACATTTGCTCTGGAAGCCCTTGAAAGAAAATAAACACCGCGCAATATGGTGTTGTTTGTACAACCAGTTTTCTGTGAAAAACTTCACTTTAAATAGTTACAAAGATCTGGATAGTGGTGATCACGTATGTGAATTTAAGGGCTATGCAGTAGCTGGGGTAATATTTATACAAACGTCTAATTAGAGAATAAAGCAAGTTACACAGAAAGATGCATTTCTGAGGGCTGCTCTCCTTGTCTCCGATACAAACAGACCCACAGATACGCATATGTATACATATATACATACATATATGCATATATATGTATGGGTGTATATATGTGTGTGTATATACATGTATATATGTGTGTGGGTGTATATATATATATATATATATATATATATATATATATGTACACACACTAGAGTTTATTTAGATCTAAGGCCCATTTAACAACCTGGCTTTAAGACTCATGATGAGATTAATCGGGCATGGTAATTGTATGCACTTGAAAATTACTTAGCAATTATACTTGAAGTTATCAAGTCTTTCTATGATGAATTACCTTAGGATTTTAGTTCTGAAAGAGGTAAGGACAAGGTTAACAAAGATCTAGTTTGAATAGAGCTGAGCACTAGATAATTATCCTGTGCTGCCGTGTATTTACAGCGTGTACTGTTGCCATGAATCTTCAGACCTGTTGCAATGTAATGATTTCTGTTTTCCATAATATGAAATGGGAAGGCTTGGGATTGCCTGTTCAAATCCATGGATATTTTTTGTCTGTGGTCCAGAGTGGGGACCCAGCTGTCTCCCAGGTCACTGCAGGTGACTTATCCCATTCTCCTTTCCTTATGCACCAAGACATGGATTGAGGTTTCAGATATCAGGCACCTGTTTTGAAAATTTTCATGGAAAAGGATTTAAAAGATCTGTGTTCAGAAACCAAAGCATTTCAACTCTTAAAAAATGTGGTGTGATTGGCTGTTGCTTTCCCGCGTCAGCTGAACTAAGGGGAAGATGGAGGATTGGCACACAGAAGCACCCTTTTTTAATCTACAAACTCTGTGGATTAAAAGTAAAGAAGCCATAAATTTCTCTTCCTGTCTTCAGCCCCTCCTGGGCATACAAGGCTGTGGTCCTGGTAGGAGCCGGATGGATCAGGGGTCTCAGCCCTACAGGGGATCAGGGCATGGTTTCAGCAGTGAGGTTTGTCATGCTGGGTCTCCGGTGGCTGGGTGGGTGTCCTCAAGTGTGGTGTCAGGCAGGACTGACACACTCCTCACAGCAAATGCCAGGCAGAGCTCAGGTTGTCCTCAGCAGCATTACTGCGTCTTTGACAGAGTTGCACCAGCAAAGGGTGCCCAGGCAGCATGAGAGGGGGAGAGGTGGGGTTGACTGAAACCTCTGCAGCACTTAAGTTCCCAAGTAAATATCTAATTAGAGAAATGTTTGATTTCAATAATAAATGAGCAGAATATCAGGAGACATGAATACTGGCAAAGTACATCTACAGCAAAGTCTTTACAATGGGGGCATTTTTTAGCCTGCCCTCCTAAGGTCCTCATGTAAGTGGAAAAAGCATGTGTGCAGCTGCTAAGGGTAGGGCATGACTTTCCTCGCTCTTGCTTGAACAATTTGGAGGCACCCATCGGCAAACCCACCCTCATCAATTCTGCATCTTCCTGAAAATGTACTTTTAAGCACCTTAATTGCATTTCAGAGATAACCCTGCAGGCAAAGTGACAGGAAGAGAAACCATATGGAGCAGTTTGGCGGTCAGGCTCTTTGTTTTAAATCAATCAAACATCTGCGGCTAATGTAGCTTTGGGCTGCTCCTCAGGAAACATTAGCCCTATTAGTCTGGGCTGGCAGGAACACAAAATAATATATTTATGGACAAAGCACATGTGCATTACTGTTGGAGAGCAAGCAGAGGAGGAGGAGGAAGAAGAGAAGATCTGTGGTCAGCACTTTGCCTTCTCAGGAGGTCAGCTTCAACAAGAGAAGAGCAGGAATGTGGAGTCCTGTCTCCTTGCCCCAGCCCCACACCACCCACTTCTCTTCCTGGTAGCAGCCTCAAGACTCGCTGCCCCAAGCTCTGAGGGGAAAGACCACCCAAAAGAAACTGCGTGGCTTCTTACCTTAAAGGAAATAAGGTGGGACAGTGCAGTGGGATGTGTTGCAGCCTGCAAGGCAGCAGTGGAAGAAAAGCACCGAGTGGTGGGGCTGCTCATGGGGCTATGTCTGGCTCCCCACAACACCACATCCCTGTAGAGCTGATGGATCATAGCAGGAACAGCATGGGTATCACATCTCAGCCCTGCCAAGCAGAGTCAAGGACTCTGCACACAGTGGGCTATGTGTTACCAGGCTGAAAACACCATTTCACAGCAGGGACTACAAAAAACAGAGGTGGGCTAGTTCCCTGTCTAGTGTTCCCTTTTAAATTTAGACAGCCAGTTCATCCCATTTTCCTCTCATGTGGTGTCTTTATTTGTGCTTAGGCAACAGCAGCAGTGACAAGGATGAAGTGGGAGATGGAAAGGGTAACAAGGCTTTTTCATTTACGTGGTCATGCAGGCAAATATAGATGCATTTGCAGGTGCATCAATAAATGAGAGGACAGAGGACACATGCCCACCACACAGCACTTCTCCAGTCTGTCCACCCATACCCCAGTTTCCTGAGGAATGGAGAATCATGACTGAGAGCATGAAGAGCGGGAGTTTTGGGGCAGCTTCGCAGCCAGCCACTGCCCCTGTGTGAGAGACAATTTACACTAGAGAAACTTTAAAAGGTGTGAAAATACTGTATGTACTTTTAATTAATTCCCCAACCCTCTTTCTAGGCTTCTTTGTTTCTATTTCCTGCAGAGGGAAACTGAAAAGCCTATGACGCTAAGGGGGATAAGGTAGAGCAGCCATATTTTCTAAGGAAAAGTACATCACTGATACATTTTGATTCTGCCAAAAAAAAAAAAGTTGTGAATCCCCAAAACACAAACAGTGGTTGAATTTAAGAAAAATCTCAAACTTATTCAGAATAAGGAGTTGTATATTAGGTAGATTGAAACAAACCTTATGACTGAGACCTGCCCCTTAGTGACACTCTGAAATAATGACACAGCTATGACATTTCAACTAGGATTTTATTCCAACACTAGATGACTGTGGTTTCCAAAATATAGTCTAATTAATCCATTTCTATTTTTTTGATGCTAACAACACAGGGTAAATTCAGGGATTTGGGGGTGCCTTTCTGTGACTTTCATAATTTTATTACATTTTATTCTATCTTTGCACCTCTACATATTATAATGGCGAGGGATGAAGAGAGGAGGGTGGCAGAATGTGCAATTTGGGTATTATTTGTTTAATCATGCATCCAAGGATGCATTTAACATTAGTGTATGTGTATCTGTTTTAGAAGTTTCCTCTTTTGCCCAGGTAATAATAGACTGGTACAGTGACCGTGAAATGCAAAGAGAACACTTTTACAGAAAAGAAACATAATTACTTAAATCTGGAGAATACCAGCTCTATTTCCATTTCTGTTTTTTCATGCATATGCCCACATGTAAGCTCTAACTTTCCTGCAGCGACCCAGAGAAGCTAGGCTGGTTTTGTTAGACAGAAGCAGGTAACTCTGCATGCCCCATGGACCTCCCCACTGCCTCTGCAGCTCACGCCCCTTACACGCCCCTCACCGTCCTCCTGCCCACATCCTCTCCCTATACCTCACAGCCCTTGTGCTTTTCTAAAATGTGTGTCAGCTCCCAGTGTTTTCAGTTGCACTAAGACCATTCTGCCCCAGGAAATATCTCCATTTCTGGGCAGTCATGTTATTCCACCTTCCTCTTCTCTAAAGGGATGGATGAATTCTGCCTACTCATGACTCCCATTCTCCCAGGAGGGAGCTCCATCCCCTGTGAAATGGGGCAATCTCTGGGACAACCATTATTGCCTTTTCCCTTTTCAGAGTGTGACAAAGCTTCCGTGCTCAGTGGCAGGTGAAGGTCTCACCTCACCTTCTTTCAAGAGCCTATGAATGCAACCTGTATGAAACACTTTGTCCCTAACGGAAGGCTGGAGAAACATCTACACTACACATTTTCTCTGGTGCATTCATGAGAAGGCACAAGTCTGAAGACTTCTGCTAAATTTGTCAAAGGATGTATTTTCCAAAGCACTTGTAACTCAGGAAAATTATCCAATTTATTTGCAAATTTTTTGAAAAATCCATCCTTTACTCAAAAGAGTAAGTGCTGTAATGGTGCCAAAGACACACTGCATCCATATCAGTCACTCACCACCTCTTCCAAGTGCAAAGAAACAGCACAATTCTCAGTAGCAGCCACATCACGCAAAACACTCTGGGTTGGTTTGAATTTTTCCAGCATCACAAGCAAAAGGTTTCCTTGGGTCATCCAGAGCTGAGGGGCTTCAGGAGGAAACCTCAGCTGTGAGTACAGGGAAACTGCTGCTGGTGGAGCTTCCCAGTGTGGCCAAGGATCTTCTGGGAGGGTGAGAAGAGTAAGCAGGAGGTGTTTCCGGGTGGGAAAAATGGTAGAGGGGAGTTCGCTCTGAAAATAACATTTATTTCCACCCATAGACCACATACCATGATGGGGGAAGTACAGGAGGTAGCTGAGGTCTTGCAGCAGACTTTTGAGCATTGGCTGCCCCATGATCTCCCCGGCGGCTCAGCAGAGCAGGAACCTGTGTTTTGTGGGTCACAAAAGGGTGACCCCAGGCAGCACATAGGGTTTGAATGGACTGAATTTTCACAGCTTCCACAGAGGATATTACAATGAGGAGTCAGATCCTAGCCCATACGGTCAAAGACAATAATTGAACAGAATACATTTGAAATCATCAGCTACAAGTTTTTTCTTTCTTGACCCATGCCTTGTGGGAACACTTCTTCCAAGGAAAGGGAGTTAGATCTTCTCATCAGAAATGACAGGAACTCAAACCAAGGGCATCAGTTCTTCCCTGTGCAACTGAAGGTCTCTCGTGACTTCAAAGAAGTCATCCACAACCTCTCTGGGCAACCTGTTGCTGCATTTTACTACCCTCATTGCAAAAAACTTCTTCCTTATATCTTATGTAAACTGACCCTCTTTTGGTTTATAGCCATTCTCCCTTGTCCTAGCACTACACACTGCTGTAAGAAGTCCCTCTCCAGTTTTCCTGTAGGCTCCTTTTAGGTACTGGAAGGCTTCTCTAAGATCTCCCCAGAACCTTCTCTTCTTCAGGCTGAATAATCCTAACTCTCTCAGCCTGTCTTAATAGGAGAGGTGCTCCAGCCCTCTGATCATCTTCATGGCCCTCCTCTGGACTGACTCCAGCAGGTTAACATCCTTCCTGTGCTGATGATCCCAAAGCTGGATACACTGCTCCAGTTGGGGTTCATGAGAGCAGAGCATCACCTCCTCGACCTGCTGATCACCTTCTTTCGGTGCACCCTGGGGTGTGTTTGGCTTTCTGAGCTTCTGATCACTTGTTGCTGGGTCATGTCCAACCTTTCATCCACCAGCACCCCCAAGTCCTTGTCAGTAGGGCTGCTCTTAATCTGTTCACCCCCTAGCCTACACTGATACCAGGCTTTGCCCCAACCCAGGTGCACAGTACCAAGTGATCTTTGGCCCGTGGCCTCCAAGCTGGGCCCCTTTGGCCTCTTGCCCCTTCTTTAGTTGTTCATTGAGGAGGCTGCACTCAGGTGGGCTGCAGCAGCCCTTTACAAACAGGGAGTGAGGAGCCTTGCCTGGCCTGTGTGGTGGGTTCCCAGATAAGGTGATCTGATAAAGGCTCTTTGCATCTTCCCCCTGACTGGCACTGCCTCTTTGACCTTTGCAAGACCCATTGTACTGCAACATAAAGAGCACCTCTAACCTTCTCCCTAGGTACCAAATTAAACAATGCTTGTTTTCTTTTGCTTTCAGCAGGTTCTCTAATTATTAACTGTGCAGAGGACTCAGGGTTTTCTGCATGGGTTACTTCCTCTTGTTGGGGGAAGGTGCTCTGCACAAGCCAGGGACTTGTTTGCTCCTCCTGCTCCTGCAAGATAAGAAAGACATTGAACAATGGGAACCCAATCATCTTCCTTTTTCCCCCTTGACCATTACTTTGATTCATGGTACTTTTTGTTTGTCACTGATGAGTAATGAGATATTTCATCTTCATTCAAGATCTATGCAGAAATGATAGGTACATATCACGCAATGTAAAAGATGTAGAGATTTAACCCCTTGGCCCAACAACGCGCCGGTAATAACATGTGCCTTAAAAATACTGCTGTAGGAGCAGAAGGAAGAAGTATTTTTTTTTTAAATCTACCTTTGATTAGAGACATACATTTTTGGAGTGACAACCTGCCAGAAATACAGTGTTACACAAGCTCTCATCATCTGAACCAGCATCCTGGAGTTGCTCATTTTTCTCTCTCAAGGTCGTATTGTTACTACGCAATTGTAAAAGCAAGTCAGGGACTAAAGGTGTAAAAAAGACAAAGAAGGTTTTGATGCACTCCCAGGAGCACAGAACCTTTAGGACTGCTCATTTAGGTACATAAGTTTGAAATATTTCCCATGATTTCTCTCAGTTTGGCCCTTTTTTGGCACAGGTCCTATGCCGTTTGGGGCTCAGAAGTGCACGCTCAGCCCTGTTTGCTGGATGCCTCAGGTCCCACTCTCCCTGTGTCAGGCTGGAGCAGTGCAAAGAGGATGCAACAAGCTGTGCCAACATCCCAACCACCTTCCCACCCTTCTGTAGCACAAGGCCCATGCTTTGGTCCCACCTTGAGCAACTACAGCCAGAAAGCCCTGTGCCAGGTCAGCCTGAGAGTCCCTCTGGACCAGTCCCCTTCCTCCAGCAATGCCCAGAACAGCAGAGGCTCAGTGCCTTTGGGACCAGTATAAGTTAGAGGCAGTGGCACACCAGCTGGCAGGAAGCCCTTACTCATACCCACCTGACTTACCCCAGAGGCTGTCAGGAAAATATATATGTGTGGGTTAATAGAAGTGCTGAAACAGTGATGGTTTCCCAGAGTCCACCGGAGCTGACTCATAGAACAGAGCTTCGCCAGAGATGGCAGGGGGATAGAAATCAGGACCCTGACCTGCTGCTCTCTCAATTATTTATTTATTTTGTTCACCATCTTCTCCTTCTGCCTGCTGGCAAGGAGAAGAATTCATAAATGAAGGTAATAAATGTGGAATAACAGCTAATCTTAATTGACCAAAGCTTCCCTCAAAAGCCTGGACAGTGCTGGATGTAATACGCTCTAAATGTAAAAATATAAGCTAGGAAATTACACTGGTGGTTTTACATGCCTTTAATCTGCTGGGTTTTATGCTGCCAAGCAACAAAGGCAGGGTGGGATCCATCTGTGAGGGGGATTTTTTCCCCTAGAAGAGGAAATCTGCAGTTCAGCGTCCTTGTGTTGCTGCTCCGCTCTGCCGCCTCTGCTTCCCAAACCTGCAAATTTGGGCTCCAAAGTGGCACCAGTTGGTAGGGGTTTATTTTCTGCCTAATCTAACTTCATATTTCTGAGCATCTGCCACATGTTTGGTGCAGCCACTGTGCCGAGACACCACTGAGATGTGCCTGAGGGGACCCCTGTATTTTGCAAGTGATGTTTTACCTTGGTGGGTTACTTATTTTCTCTCCAACTATAATGCACCATGGACTGTTTTTTTTTCAAGAAAGTATTTTTCCTCCCAGGAAATGTATGTTGATAGCAAGATGTCCCCTTATATTCCAGCACCTGCAGCACCTTTGGAGAAACTGGTGCCAGATGTCTGGGGGCTCTTTAGGGCTGAGGGGAAGGAGGAGAAGGCCAGGCATAGCCCCAGATATTCCCTACAGGGAGACAGTGCCTGGTGCACCCCTGCAAGAATTCACTTCCCATCAGAGAGTAGCGGAAGGTATTTTCCAGTGCTCCAGGGAGCCAGGGCTGTGGTGGCTGTTCCCTCTCCTGCCTTGGGCTTGCAGCACCATCTCACTACCCAGATTTTTTATCTGCTAGAAGGTGTCTGGAATGCTGGGGCTGGGACATGTAAAGGATGAGGGCCAAAGGAGAGAAGAAGGTGAGGAAGAAAACCTGAAGACAACAGCATTTTTGCAGTCCTGCCAGGATGTTTCTGCTTGGGGTTTCTTTCCTCCCTTCCCATACTGGGTACGTCCCCGCCCTGCCTGTCATGCCAGCTCAGCTCGGCTTGTACTGCGGCACTTTCCTGAGAACATCCCAGAGACTTCAAAACCTCCTCCTCGTCCTGGCAGAATGACTTGCAGCTTTTCCGAAAACTGGCAGGCAGCCTTGGTGCTTTACCACGGGAATAAGGTTAACTCCTTCCCTCCTTTTCTCCTTCCCTTCCCTTCCCCCCAGCCCAGTACATCGTCCTGCTGGTTTGTCTGGGAACTGGCTGTAAGGAACGACGGAGGAGGAAATAGTTTATTTTTAAGAGAATTTAGCCCTCACAGCTCCTTGGCTCGGGGTGTCAGGAACCCAGCCTTGCACTGACAGCCAGGGGTTTCCTGCGTCTGAGGCCATGAGATAAAGTCATTTGTACGTGGTTTCTGAAAGGAGCAATTGTTGAGGGTTTGGGGGCCGGTTGTTTGCAGGGTGTGGAGCATTTAGAAGTGGGGACAAAAGATTTATCCTTCAGGCACTGCAGGGAGGAGCTGGCAGCAGCTCAAAGGGCGACCAGTTCCGAAGGAATATTTTAAAGTTTTCCTATTTTTCTAGCTCTGCGTAAGAGCAACCTGCAGCAATTGCACAGCAGGGCTCCTGCCTCCTCTTCCTAGCTTTGCCTTGGGCTTGCAGCATCATCTTCAAGAATACTCATTTTCTCGGTTAATTTTCAAAAACATTACTTCTTTCCCCCCCCCCCCCCAAGTGGAAGCTCTGCAGGTAAAAAAACCACTGGGGTTCAATGCACTGCAGCTGCAAACCTGGCTCCCTGGTTTGCACCCAGTTAAACTGTGACCCTGGGGTGCTGCCTCCATTCTTCTCTGTCCCTGGGCTCCTCTGCACCCCCCATCTCCCCGGGGACACCTTTGGTTCTGGCAACTGTCAGGTGGAAATTACCACCCTTCACCCCTGGCAGAGGCTGGCCAGGATGGTCACAGTACATGCAGTGGGAGAGGTGAGGGATGAGGAGGAAGATGACTGAGAAGCTGCCACAGGAAAGGGGTCCAGCCCAGTAAGCCAGACTTTAAACTTTTTCCTTGTTCTTTTTCAGACATGATTCTCACTCCTGCGATGTCAGGATTTCAGATTATTGGGGGATAAATTTAGAATAGATGTGAAAAGTAATTTAGACACCCAAAAATAGCCTGCAAGCCTGTCTATCCAGTGACTGTAAAACCAGAAGGGAGGAGGAAGGAGAAAAACATGACTAGGGGAGTGGGGTGAAATAGGAATAAACTATTATGAGAGCACACAGCCATGACAGAGGGAAATCTCTCGCGCATGTGTGCCTGATCACTGGGATCTGGAGCTGGCTTAACTTGTCCTGGCATGCACTGGGAAAATACGGCCAGCTATTCTGATATTAAAATTGAGAGATGCTATTTCATGCTGCAGTGGGTAGCCCTGCTCACTGCCTCACCCTCTGCACCCTGTTCTACTTGGGCATCTCCAGTGCCTGTAGCCCAGTGGGATGTGATCCCTGATCTCTTCTATTTCTTTCCCTGATAAAGCTGTGGGAAACACCACTTGTCCCCGGTGCTGAATCACATGCGGAGTCGGTGGGAATCGAACAGCAAAGGGGAATTTTGTTCAGGAGTTTTGGGAAACTGAGTAAACAAAACTTGGCTGGTGATGGAGATTTGCTGTAGCAGAGTTGGACCTGGTGACCATTGACAGCCTCACCTGGCATGGTGAGCCAGTTCCAGGAAAATCCAGGAGCCACAGGGAAATCCAGCCAGGAGCAAAAGGAGATGGGGATGAAGACAAGTGACAATGTATGAGCAAAGTGTCTGTGCCAAGGAAATGCCATCCACAAGCACAGGGCCACAGTCCATGCTGAAGGAAGGACCAGAGGCAGGCAGTATAATGCAGGAAGGACTGGGTACTCCAGCCAGAGCTGAAACAGGTTTCCTGGTCCCCCATGAAAAAATAACAAGTGGGACCAGGGTACTGAACCACCATTACAGCACAGAGGCCCAAGGGGGAGTGTGGCAGCCCCAGAGGGGCATGAGGAGGGAGTGGCAAGGACTGCAGATGTTTCCTGCTTGCTGCACATGAGCTGCAGAGAGGATATAAATGTTGGTGCTAAGCCTTGCCTCATATCACGCCTTGCTTTTATAACCTTGTCTTTTTAATATCCTGTTGAGACAAACAGCCTGTGCATGTGTGCTGGGGGGGACCTGCCAAGCAGCTGAGCATCTTAGAGCATCGCAGCCTGAAAGATGCTCAAATGTCCCAGCATTTCTTAAAGCATCTCAGCCTGAAAGATGCTGTAAGAAATTCAGTAGTGCAGCAAGTTCTGGGCTGCCAAATTGCTCCTGTCCCAATCTTGATCCCTCAGGAGCAACAAAGAGATGTGACATGGCCACAGGTCTGGGTCGCTCACTTTGGTTTGGTGGTGACAGACCATGGAGGACAGGGACTGCAGCAGGGCAAGGAGACAATGTTACAGGTGCTGAGATGGCTGGTCAAAGGACTGATAGGATGTCATGGATATCTCCCATGCAATCTTCTCAAATGCCACTGTGACACTATAATGCTTTTGTTTAGCTGGAGCTGGCATGCATGGTGATGAATATAGGCACTGAGTAGACTAATCATGATTTCCCATACGGTGGCACTGCTGACCACCATAAGTTTGCATCACAAGTGCACTCCTGGCTGCAACAATGTCATTACCTTTCCTTCCTTATGTCCCATCAAAAGAGGTGATGTAGCTGCAGGTATTTCTCCTCACTCCCTTAGCACAGATTCCTGCTTCCAGAGTGTTGTCAGATGTCCAGAAGCAAATGTGAGTGAGGCACACAGAGAGCAAGAGCCTCTCCTTTACTGACACCTATGTCCCCTGATGAGTGATGCCCAGCACACAGTTTCCCCCTTGAACTGTGAATCATGTTCTTTAATAGGTGATTCTGAGGCAGACACATCATCCTTTATGTGGTTTGTCACCACATTCCCACCTCCAATCAGAGAGATGCAGACAAGGGCAATGGCATGGGCCAAGGTGTCATCTCTTGCACCATCAGCACACAGACTGGGAAGGAGGGTACCCAGCAGCCACAACCAGCAGCACAATGCCCATGTGGGCTTGGCCATGGCCATAATACCCTAAACTGTGGGTTGAACTTTCAGTCTCACAAGTTTATCCCAGCACCCTCTGGCATCCCAGCCAACCCCATGCTCCAGTTACAGTAGGGCCAAATCTGGCTGTCACCATCCTGAGTGGGAGACCTGAGGTGATGGAAGCAGTCACACCTCATCCCAGCTCCCACAGTCACCAGCCCCACCAGTAAGGTATGGTGAACCATCCCTTTCCCTCGGCAGCAGCTCGTGCAGCCTCAGTTTCCCCAGTGAGAAACTGAGCTGAGCAGGAATGTCCAGGGGGTCATATTCTACTCCTCTGTCCCCAGTTACCCACACCAGGAGTTATTTGGGGTCTGCCTCAGAAAAAGCCCCACCCTTTTAATGAAACATGTAGCTCAGACTACTCATAACCTATTTTTGCGAGGCACACTAAGCCTTTCCACTGGTTTTCCCCTGGGGTAATAGGGGTGTTGGGCTCCTGCAGCCCATCTCCACAGGGCGGTCCCACCTGGGGGATAGCAGGGTCTGCCCCCTCCAGAGCTGCACAGACCTCTGTCCTAACAGTGACATGCAGTGGCGGCAGGCTGCAATGGAGGCTGGAGATACCCTTGTGCTGGTGCAAGTTACAGCACCTTTTGTTGCCATATCTATACTGTTTTTCACTAAAGCGCCAATATTGTCTCGATAGTGGATTCTGCCCTTGTTTTCTACAGCATTGTTTCCTTCTGGCTCCATTCTGTTACACCTGTGAGCAGATACATACAGGCCTACTACAGTATTTTCTGCAGAGACCTGTCTAAGCAGCAGCAAAGCTGCCACCACTTTCCCTAGGGCATGGCCAGCCAGGTGCTACTGCATCTTCTGGAGCGAGAGGAGAGGCTGGCGCAGGCTGGGGGATCCCTGTGGGATATACACCCGCATGCCGTGTCCCACTCAGCCCATCTCTGAGCTGTCTCCCCATCTCTGGGGGACTTGACCCTTGGACATGAGGGAATCACTGGAAGGAAGGGAGCTTCTCCTGTGCCCTCGGTCCCTCTCAGCAGGCTGGCTGGGTGCAGCACCCTCTCAGCCCTGGCAGAGCTTGCCCACGGCCGTGCCCCAGCACATACTTCTGCACTGCTTACCTGCTGCTGCTTGCAGATCAAGTAGCTAATGTCTAAGCAGTCCCATTTAAACCCACAATCAAATTACAGGAACAAAATTAGAAGCCAGACTGGAGCCACTTTAAAAGTTGCCCCCTTATTTAATAATTCTGTCGCAGTTATTTTTTCCTCTTATCACCATTTATTCTCATTCTGGGGCTGGTCTAATAGGGGAGGTTCATATATAATAAAAGAGGTTCATTTGCGCTCCCCCTCCTCTTTCCAGTGGCTAGTCTTTCTGCATGGATTTCATTTCTCCCTTGTGAAAAGACATTGGGATAAATAAAACCATGATGCAGTACTACAGAGGTCTATGTTAATGGGACCACATCACGCTCACCTTTTCCACGACCTGCCCTTTGCCGTATGAAAGGAGTGAAACAAAGAGATGAAATTCCCATTTCATCCCTGCCCGATAGCTACAGACATCAATCTATCAGGTGTGGAAGAAGAAACTGCAGCTCAGCTCTTTCCCTAAAAGCAGCGCCGTGCAGAAGCAGAAGCCCGCAGGAAGTGCTGGGGCGGTTTGGGAGCGCCATCTCCCCTCTAGTGGGGTCTGCGCGGAACTGATGGAGAAAGGGAGGCAAGAGCCTCGGCTTCCCAACCGATGGAAGAAAGGAGGCGAGAGTCTCCCCTTCCCTCCCTGCTCCTGCCATCCCTGCCCCGCGTGGCTGACAGTGCAGGCATGGAGATACTGGAGTGGCAGGAACGCGCAGCCCCAGCTGGGAAGTGGCTTGTGCTGAAGGAGCCAGGGGAAATCCCATTGTAATAATTTGCCTATTAATTAAAGATATGACTTGATGAGAGGTTGGATTCTTTCACCTGGCTGGATTTTCATCTGTTTCCAGATATTGCTGGGATAAAAATAAATGCATTTTGTCACTAACTCGTCATCATTTTAGCAAAAACTATTTTCAGAACCCTCGTAAAACATATCTATAGCCATTCTACAATAGGCAAACACTACTGTGTGGTTAATAGTTTGTTGTTTCACAAACTGCTGCTGAAATCTTCCAGTATTCAAATAAAGCAAAATAATTTATGCAACATTTTGGTGACAGCTGCCTCTGTGACACACCTGAATTCTTGTTTTCTGTGAACAAGGCATAACTCTAACCTACAGTAGGTACCAACTCAGACTGCTGGCAGCAACCATGGCAGGTGCCACACAGCCTGGAAGCTGTTTCAGGATGATACACAATGTCCCAGCAATGTCCCTCCTTGTGCAGTATTCCCATGCCCACTGGAATGGGGGTTGAAGCACAGGAGATCTCCATGAAGGTAAGTTGGATTGGATGGGGCTTTGAGGGTTGAAACCAGATGATCTTAGAGGTTTCTTACAACCCCAACCTATTCTGTGATTCTATGATTCTACATTTTGATGAATCCCAACTGCAAGATCTCCTGCCTGTCCAGGCCTCTTGCAGGGCACAGAGAGGGGCTGAAAGTTAGAAGGATTCAGTGCTAGTGGATGAGCCAGCCGGCAGTTTAGCTCCTCGCTTTTCTCTGTGCCTTGCCTGCACTCACCATTAACCTGCAAATTTCCTTTGTGGAAAAAGCCACGTATTCCCAAAGGCTTCAGTGACGAGCAGACTAACTGCTGGTGGAATGCCTGGGTAGAGGTGTTTAAGATGCTCAGGAGGCTCAAAGGTTTCATCCTGCAGCTCAGGCAGCTAGATGCAGGGAACTAAACTGTGAGTCAGGGGTGTGCAGCAAGCAGAATGGAGAGCATCACAGTGCTCAGGCCCTGCAAGCCTGGAAACAAACCAGGGCCAAGGGCTGGACAAGGGCTCCCCATCCTACCACTCTCAGGAATCATTCTGGTGCTGGTCCTTCTTCCCCCATGCATGGCCCCACTACTGGAGTCTTCCTTCCTGTGTCTACAGAATGGTTATTTTCCTTAACCCTGTACTCATCAAAGCATCTACAGGGGGTATTCATGAGGCAAAACTGGCCGCTGGTGCACGGGCGAACACAGGGGCTCAGTGACCAGCAGGACAAGCTGAGGGAGAGGGCAGGCACTGAGGAGAATGTGAATGTCAGGGAAACATGAGCGATAATCTCCTTTTCAGAGGGGTTCTCTAGCTGGGGGATTTGCATCCACTGAGCTGTTTAGCCTCCATTTTAGGTTTGAGCTCCAAGTGAATGCAAGTATTTTAAAATAAAAGTCAAAGCAGAAAGGCAGCTGGATATCAGGCACGCATTTAAATATGCTACAAAGGAAGTGATAGCCACACCTTGCTCCACAGACAGCTCCAGTCATTTACACATCAAGTAGGTGAATGCAAGAGTGCAGAAATAGACCTGTAAATATATGGATATCCTGTTTTGCGGTAGTTCATTTTCAAAGCACATCTACTTCTTAGCATATATTTCGGGTCACACTCCACTTCACAGCCCTTGCCCTGCTTTCCAAAACTAGCTGTTTCACTTTGCTAGCCTTCCTCTACAAGTGAAGCATAAAATGCAAGTAAACACCTAACTTGTAGTGTTGTCACCCCTTTCATCTTGATGCTAATTACTACCGCAAATTATGTACATATCTAAAAGTGTCTTAAGTTCAGAGCAGTGCATTCTTGCTACTTGTGTTTCTTGTTTTTAAAATATATATGGCAAATATTTCCAGATTTTATACTTCTACATTCCCCTGACCACATCCAAACTTGAGGTAGGATATCTCTGTGATCACAAGGCAACAAGGCAAACTGGAACAGAGCCAAGGCCCTCCGCTCCTCTTGTGAAAGATGAATTTATGATCTTTAGTGGCAAGCCTTGTTATACATTGTGATTTTTCCCCTAACCTCAGGCAGTCCAATGACCCCCTACCTCATGTTTTGCCATCAGCTCATTTTTGATATGTGAGAATACAGTTTCTCGTGATTTCTTGAGCTCTTCAGGAGACAGCCATTCTTTATATGTTTCCCATCCGAGTATGAGTCTTGAGTTAAGTGTCCAGCTTGGGAAATAACACTACAATTCAGAGGACAAGCCTTGAGTCAAAGGAGGGATACCAAAACTTTACAGTGTCCCATATGGCACAGATCCAAGCTCTCCAGCCAGACTTCCCTCCAGTTGGTGCTGCAAGGCATCTTCGTTGCCCTGGTAAGCTGTGTTACTCTGCACGCTAGGCATCCCACCAAGCCCTTCCCTTGCCATTTCCCTTATCCTCATCCAGAGCTGAACTAGCTCTTGAACATTCCCACATGTCCGCTTTCAGCTGAATTTTGCTGTTTTCAGCTGCCTTGTTCCTTTCTAGCTCGCACTGTTTCTTGTGGAGCACACTGTTATTCCAGTTATGTGTCTCTGCTCTACACTCTGGTCTGTCCATCACCTGCCTGAAAACCTGAAGGCTCCACGCATCTTCCTCTACTGCCACTAACAGCAGGAAGCAGTCGCGGCACACACCTGTGTCCTGTTCCAATCTTACCAGTCCCACTAAAATAGATCTCTCTCCAGCTACCTTTAGTGCTTCATTCTTTCACAAGTTTGATTTGTGTTTCCTACAAAACATAAATCCTCAGATGAAGGCTTCTGGCAACATTAGTGTGCTACATTAGTGTGCTTCCACGCTTAAACATTGCAGGACGGGTTGATGGTGACCTGGCCAATGCGAAGGAACCCAACAAAATGACAGATTAGGAAGGAGCCCCTAAGAAATTACCCATTTAAACAGGAGCTCACTATTAGCCTTAGGCTTCTGGAGATCCACATTTAACTGAATGCAAGCAAAACAGGCATTCCTGAACACATCTGACCATACGTTAATTCCAGATGTTTTTGTTGTATTCAATCTTGTTTTAACCCCAGTGAAAAAGCTGAGTAACTGTGATCTGGAAGGGCTGGGAATCTGAGGAGCAGCAATGCAGACCACAGAGACCACTTCAGACACAGACTGGCACATCAGTTCAGAACAAACAGTTGTAGGAACCTTCACAGAATCATGGAATGTTCTGAGTTGGAGGGGACCCACAAGGATCATCGAGTCCAGCTTGTAAGAGAACGGTCCCTACAGGGATCAAACCCACAGCCTTGGCATTATTAGTACTGTGCTCTAACCTCAAAAACATAACTATTAAAAAGAAATGCCAGCATTGACTTAATCTGAGTGAAACCAGATGATGACATTTCTCTTGTTTAGACCCATTTTTCCAAGCTCAACATGTATGAATTCACATATTCCATTTCCATTTCACAATCAGATACAAACAGGGACTTCCTTGTCATGGTTGTGAATGTTTTATTATAGAGCTTTATCAGTAAGTTCTCTGAAAATCAGTTTTTTAGAACTAAAATATAATCTGGCAGAGTTCAGTAAGTAACAAGATGAACTCAGCCATGCAAACAAAATATTACTAAGTTACTTTAAATAAATTTTATCACAACAACCTCAGGAAGAAGAGCATGTCCTAGAGGCTTAGGCTGTTAATCTTGCATTTTTATTAATATTTTGGATTCTTTTTGTTATGCTCTAGCCACTGGTACACAGCTGTCTTCATTTTGATGCTAGAAGGGGATAGATCTTTGGATGCCTTTATGCCTGTAATTCTTGTCTCATTTTATAGTGCTGCAATAAAAATAGCACCATCAGAGTTCAGTGCTCACCGCAGTACATTGAAGCAACTGGTCATCGCACTGAAACAGAACTTCTAGGGAAACTGAGATTATTCCTAGACAGTAATTGCTCACAAAAGGTGCAGCTCCCAGGTCGTATCAGCATGTGCCGTTCATTTTCTGTTCAGCACCTCCTATGACATTTATTCCAGTAATTTGATCAGGCTGTGTTGCACGCAATAGGATATTAAGAATTCCATCTTGACCTTCAGAGCAGCATTTAATACTGCCTGGAAGAATACCAAGAATCATTTTCCTTGTATATACAATCAACATTCTGAGCTTGCAGCTACTTGTTGACAAGCGCTCACCAGTTTCAGTTCAATACATGTAAACCTACGAACATTGAGACATTTGAAAATAAGCATTACCATATTTTTAATGTATTTGGATAGTTTAGCTCAACTTATTAATAACTCTTGATTTCCAGGACTTAATTGCACATAATTTTTACAAAAGCAATATCTTCTCTTAACATTCATCAAATGTAACACTTAAGATTTATTGTGCAAAACATAAGCAATAAGTCTTATTAGTAAAATAAGCTGAAAAAGCAAGGGATATTTAAAACAATATTCACATGCGGTGTGAGATTTTTATCCCTACTTCCAACTTTTGACGTGGAATCTAGAATTCCCATCAGTAAGTGCTATCTGAAAATACCAACGGTTCTTTTCACCTTTGATTACTGGGAGGAGACTCAAAATTTATTTTGTGCAGTAGGTTTTCACACACAACTAAAACAGGTGTTTAAGTTGATAAATACAAAATAAGACACTGGTACGGGTGAAAAAAAACCAACATGATGAAGGCATCCACCTAAATGGTGGCATGACTGATAATTTACAGCTTATGTTAAAAAATGGAATAGATACTTCGGATTTTCCATTTTAACTCAAGATTTTAGCAAATAACCCAAAATTCTGCTTTACAAATCTGGCATCTGCTGATTGAAAAAGTAATTTAATTAAATACTTCATTTTAATTAAAATCTTTAGCTTGCTAGATATTAAATGCTACCAGTCAAGGCAGTCACAAAAACTGTTTGATGTTATGCATAGCACCATATAGACAAATATGTCCTTTAGAAAGAGAGATTATGTTTGACTGGGAACATAATCAGAGTATTTCCTGAATATTTTAGGTATCTTTGCCTTCCACACCATAAATATATGCAACAATTCCTTAATTTGAGAAAAAAATGCAGAGAATTCCATTCAAGCTTTAACACGGTGCTATCATTAATTCAAAATCTCTCCACATAAAAGTATCAAGAACTCTTCAGCAGTCAATTCAATATTCAAAAACAGATCAATAGTTTTATGTAAACTTGTTATAAAAAAGCCCCACCACATAATTTGGCTTTAAAGTGACAAAGTATTTTCCTTAATATAACTTACTAGGCATGTGAAGAACCAATGTTAAACTATAATTCAAAAAGATGCAGAGACTGGACTATCTCTGATATTGAAACACTCAATTAAAATATATAAAGAATCTCCAAAACAGGTAATTGTAATTTGTTACAGTGGTATTGTTCATTCCAGTAATAATCCTTCCTTCAAAGAGGCTGCATGTTAAATAAAATACACTACTCTGTTCTGGTTCCCAATTAGAGAATACCGATATTCTCCCTCTGCCTCCCCCTCAGCCTGAATTTACTAAAAAGTAGACTAAGTTTTCTACCAAAGGAAATGGGAAATATGCTCACTATCCAAGTGGCCATTTCCTAGCCCTAATCAAAATCTTATCAGCTTACCTACAATTGTTAGGTTTAGACTAGTAACAAATCTTGCAGTAAAGTGTTAAAAATAGGTGGAGTAACTAATAAGCCATCTTCTGTATTTTAAATCACTGAAATCTACACATCAAAATACTTATGGAAGCATGAGTGCTGGTGACATCATCGACTCTTACAAACTGAGTCTTCCGTAAAACTTGCACAGGTGGAAAAGGATACCTTGAGATGAATGGAAATAAAATTCAACAGAAGATAGATTTCCTAATATTGAGCCTCAATTTCTTACAAACTAACAAACATACTTCAGTGACAGATGCTGCTTGTTATTTTGGCCCCATCCCTCTTACAAAATCAGCTTCATAAGCTGTTATCACTCCAACTGAATAAAAAATTCCAACTCTCTCAAAACATCATATACGGAGTTTTGCATTCCAAAAATAAAATACATACGAGTTTTCATATTCTTGCTATGAAACATCAACTAAAAAATATGAACATTCATAAAGAAACCAAATTGCATTTTGTACATTGTATCTATATTGATACAGTTCTCTCTGTTGGAGAATTCAGCATTTTTAGAGAGTTCAACATGTGTAAATTTCAATTAAATTTTGAAGAAAATTCCAGTTTCAAAAGTTACATGTAATTTTGTATCTCACAGGTCAATAACCTCAAAAAAGCTGTACAAAGTTAGCTTCAAGCCTCTTCATTCCCCCCAAAATAGGCACTCAGTGGTTTAAGTGTGCAAATAGCTTCTTAGAAGAAACAGTGTGCAAACAGAGCCTGTCCCATTAGCTCCGCATTCTTTAGTGATTTCCTAAAGTATTGCCATTAAATGCTATCTACGGTATGACTTTCTAAAGAACAGAAGACAGTCAGTCCACAGAGTCACAGATATCTTTCACTTTCTGATTGAAGTCTTCAGGTTGATCAGCATACACATAATGACCTGCACCGAGGATAGCCTAGAGGACAAAGGTGAAGAAACAGGTCAGATTCACAAAAATGTAATAAACAAATTAATAAATACCCAGATAAGGTGAAGTCACCTGAATTTACACATTACCTAGGAGTTACCATCATACAGCCTACAAAAAGACTCTAAATATAAGGAAGACAAAAATCTTCTTTCCCCTGTGAAGGACCTTTGGTACATAGGAAAAGAGGGTAAAATTACTGCTTGTTCAATTGGACACCTTGTTAAAAAACCCACACCATTCAAGCAGGCAGAAGTCACTGCAAAGCAAACTTAGAAGAACGTTCTTTGCAACATCAAACTTCTGATGCATCTGCACTCCCTTCACTTTCCACTCAAATAGTTCCGCCAGGTTGCTCACTAATCCTGCACGTGTTTGCATTAGTGAGAGCATCAAGTCATTTGGATTTTCTTATTATGAAAGTGATACAGAAGAGACTGAAGAAGGTACTGAGATAAATGATTAAGAACTCAGAAGCTTAAACTGCTGGGGATTTTCTAGACTTGTGGAAGTAGATTTCAAGCCTCCAAATTAATGACTACTATGTTAAACAGAGACAAGAAAAATCCAAATGATGCAATATTTGGGGGGAAACCCCCCATTTGTGAAGTAGATTATTTCACAACAATTATGTAACAAAATCAAGGATTTAAGAAAGCATTACTTCTATAATTTGTTATTGTCTGTAAAACTGCTACGAAGCCATCAACATAGTACAGCAAAAATACTTGACCTATCTTCTTTCCGTTTTACAACTGATCCAAGACGAATACATATTTAAATCTTCTTTTCCCTTCCCTTCTTAAAACACTCTCTCTTAAGTCTCTAACTGAATCCCATAAATGTATAGCTATGATATTGTGTTAAAAAAACCCAGAAACTCAAAACAAAAATTAATTAGAAATAAACACATGTAATAAACCCTCAGAACCTCTGTGCATTTTACCAAGCATGGCACTTCCAGTCCATGTCTTGGTCTCATTAGAGCCCTTTCCACCCTATGGTTTTTTGACTGTCCCTGTAATTTTTACAGCTCCAGTTTACTTTTCAGAATCTGTATTTGGCTTGACAAAATTTTAACCTGGAATACAATAAAGTTGTCCACAGTCCTTTCTAAAAGCCATTGACCGGAATGGAAAAAATCTGCCTGAACAGTATATGCTCATCCTAGCAATATATTGTATACTTTTTAACAATGACTTTTTGTTTCAACTCCCTTTCTGCTTAAGCAGTTAAGTGACAGTTTCAATCCGAATGTTAACACTTACGAAATTTATTTGTGCTCTTTAGCTCACCTAAACAGTTCAATAACAATGTCTTTTCTCTGAGTTCCAGCTCTGATGTCAACTGTATCAAGGTATAAAATTTAATTTGAATGAGTTGTTATAGTATACTATCAACATTGCATATTGCCACTTCTGTCCAGATAGTTCTAGACATCAGTAAGATGACAGCTGGTGTGTTCAAACATTTTATCACCTCACAGCATTGTAACATATATGCATATTCAACTATCACAGCTGACTGATGTGAAAATGTGTGAAGAGTACTTTTAAATTAATTTGTTTTTATAGAAATAAAAAAACAGTGTGCACATTCTCATCAACTTACAAGTACACACATTTTAATATTTTTCTAAACAAAAATGCATTTACTAGGAAGAAAACACTATTTTTTTAATGAATTAGAGAAAGATGCTTACAAGAACCTAAGCACCAGGTACACCACTCTTACTAAAGAAACAAAAGCATTATATAGACAGGTGAAAAGAGTTTATGAGAGCCTCCCTATTATGTTATACATATATGCAGATATTATGACTGCTGTGGTTTAAAACACAGACAAAACCTATGACTACAAAACCTACTTGTACTAGCACAGTGGAGAACAAAATAAAGAATGACCTTGCTCAAAGATCTAGTTTGGCTTCTAGTGCTACAGTAAGTTTTCTTCTTACTCTGGCTACTCGTTTTCTCTGATCTACAATTTGTTTTCTCTCTCCTTGTTACAGAAAACAGAAGTTATTACCCCAGGCTCTAAATCAAAGGGAGAGTATTTCCACAGTTGATATAAAAAAACAGAGAATCACAGAATGGTTTGAGTTGGAAGGGACCTTAAAGATCATCTCGTTCCAACTCCACTTCCATGGGCAGGGACACCTCCCACCAGACCAGGTTGCTCAGAGCCCCATCCAACCTGACTTAAACAAGTCCACACAATAAACAAACAACTGCTTTAAAAGTCAACTTACTATTGTCTTCACATATGAGTTTGGTCTCAGAGACTGGATAGTACTGCCAGAATTACCATCGATACACGAACGTGCTCCATAGACCACAGTGATAGGAATGTCTTGATCCATTTGTGAAATCCGTTGCAGCATTGGCCTTTTCGCCCATCCATAGGGAATAGTCATGTTCTTGAAAGCTGTTTCACCACTTCAAGCCATTCAAAAGGGCAAAAACAATTCAATTTCCATTGGATCTGCTTTTTATCTAAATTGGGGTATCTGTGCCTTTTGGTAGCACAGAGTACGCAAGGCTGGGATTTTTCCCAATTAAGAAAAATAAATTTTCGAGGTTTACATGTAATTTTCAACAGAAAGAACCCACGTTTTTACAGGATTAAGTGATAAAACTTAAAAGAATGAAATGCCTTATTTTAAAAATTTTTAAAGAAATTCCTTATACATTGAACTACTGTAACAATTTTTTAATTAAATTAGTGCCCCAACTCTCACAGAATTAACAAAAGTTAACAGGAAACATGGAAATAATATAGTTTTTAGTAGTTTCTTTATCAGTTTCTGGAATTCAGGAGAAGTGCAATGCTATCTTTTTGTTCAACAAAGTAAATGCTACAATTAAAAATAAAATAGCATGCACACTGCTGCCATGGCCATTGGAGGGAGTAGCAGGCACTCGGTAAATGAACAACAGACTTCGAAACATGCACTGGGAAACTCATACTCACCTGGGTGACTGTACATTGCAGTGATAGATATATTCAGCCACAGTGTTATCATCAAACATCGATGAATATTTTCGCTTGAAATCTGGTCTTAAACGCTGAACAAGGCTTAACCCTGTTAAAACAGAGAACACTATTAGAGAAGAAATGAGTATAGATGACGTTATCAGATTGCTTAATGCTTTTCATTACAACCCTCAAAATACGTCCCCTTGAAACTCGTGGCTAAGCTCAATGACTTCTAAACTAGTATTTCATTTTAGCACTTGCATGTCACAGGAAAGCACAATGGCATTACGCCAGACAGGAATGAAAGATGAATACTCTTAAGGATTTTATGCTGCACCTCCTGCTGAATACATACAGGGAGTATTTGAGTATTTGAGAAGGGTCACCACAGCAATAGAAGAAAACTACAAAGGGGAACCAACAAAAGGGCTAAGCAGAGTATTTTTTTGTCACCAGTTTAGTCTCACGTGATACCAATACCTTCTCCTTGCTCTGGCAGCACCAAGTAGGCCAAATGCATCATACCTTTCAGAACTAGAAGGCACTGTTCAAAAAGTCTGTCCTCCCCTATTACAGGACAGTTTGCTTCTGAAGCTAGTTCGTTTAACTAGTGTTTAGTTGAAAAAACGGAAATCTGTGGTAAAAAGCAGTGATAGAAATCTTGACGTAAGGTACAAGTACTGGTCTAAATTAAGCGATTTAATGTTGAAAACTATTGTCCTCATGCTCTCTTAACAGCCAAAGTAGAGAAGTGGGTCGTTTCAGAGGCCAGTTCAGGGCTTCTAAATTTAAGCTTCTTTTCTGAAACACTTCTTTAAGGAGGAAGTGTCTTCTAGTTGACCAGATGGATCTTTGGGACAAGAGCCTCAGCATAAGGCTAATTTTAGTCTAAGAATACTATTCATCCGTAATATCTGATCTAAACCTACCTCTTTCAGTTTTAACCCATTACCCCTTGCCTTATTGCTACATGCCCTTGTAAGAAGTCCCTCTCCAGCACTCTTTTAGGCCCCCTGTAGGTACTGGAATGGTCCTACAAGGTCTCTCCAAAGCCTTCTGTTCTCCAGGCTGAACAACCCCAGCTCTCTCAGCCTGTTGTCACCGCAGAGGTGCTCCAGATCATCTTCATGTCCCTCCTCCAGACTCACTCCAGCAGGTCCACGTCCTTCATATGCTGAGGGTCCCAGGGCTGGACGCAGCACTCTAGGTGGGATCTCACATGAGCAGAGCACAGAGTGAGAATCACCTCCCTAAACTTGCTGGCCACACTGCTTTTGATGCAGTGCAGGATGCATTTGGCTTTCTGGGCTGTGAGCACACATTGCTGGGTCATTTTGAGCTTCTCATCAGCTAACACCCCTCTGGCCTTTCTCCTCAGGGCTGCTCTCAATCCATTCTCTGTTCAGCCTGTACTGGTGCTTGGCATTGCCACAACCCAGCTGCAGGCCCTTGTGCTTGGCCTTGTAGTACCTCATGAGGTTCACACAGGCCCACCTCAATCCCCCTGCCCACCGTGCTGACAAAGACTCTGAACAGTGTTGATCCCAATACTGATCCCTGATGAACACCACTCATCACTGGTCTCCACCTGGACGTTGAGCCACTGTCCACGACAATGTGCGACCATTCATGGTTACGTTTCCCCTTTTCCAAATGGCAGGAACTTCATGTTGTCGTTTATCTGTGCAATTATGATGATGTCACTTCTTCCCTCCCACCTCTGGCCAAAGGCCTGGTACTATTTATGTAGACCTTGTCACAGTGATCTATGCTTTTGTAATCTTGAGATTAGATATTGCAACACGCCCTTATGCACTCTTTAAACAGATTTAGAAAACTAATGCAGTGCAAGAGAAAATAATTCCCTTATGAAACAGCGATTTAACTCTCAAAACAATGAAGATTTTGTAAAATCCTGCAACTCTCTCTGCTCTGTTTTGCCTGCAGAGAGTTCAGTTGCTGGATTTCTTTTTCTCTGTGTTGGGCTTTTTTGAACACAAATGATACAGCTGGCTTGGAATAAGAGTACCTGGAAGAAAGAGACTAACTCTGTGTCTTCCCCTGCTATCAGCACAGAGGTCATGGCATGAACTGTTACCAAATTTTAGAATTCACTTTCCATTTTGATAAGAAGTGTTTCGTCTGTGGGTCCAATTGCAAAACAGTTCTTCTCTGGGAATTTACAGGGGAGAATGAAACAGAGATTTAAGGCACCTTGGAACAAATTTTGCAATGAAATCACACTGATTCATGCCTGTAATGTTTATTGAAGACACTCTTGTCTGGCTGATTTTCCACATTGTCTATGAAAATGCTATAAGAAACACTAACATGGAAGACACCATGTTCCACAAAAAGGGTGTGGTCTCTGAGACATTTCATTGTCCTGAGAAATTTTTATGTGTCCAGCTCTAGGAATGGAATTCACAAATCCAACCTAAGCACCAAAACCCCTATACTGTGAGCCTCTCGGGTGACTGTTCCAGTTAAGTGAAGAAAAATATACAAATCATCTATCTGGAAACCACTCAAACTAACAAATATCTCTGGATTCTGTTTCTCTTCCAGCTTTAATTGTTTGCCTGAAGGTCTGATTGGTCCATGTGATACCATTATGATATCCCAATGAACCTGGCTCACATTTAAGTGCTTAACTCGTACCTTTGAACAAGATCAGTTGGCTTTATAGTGAGGTTCAAACAACTACGCTTGCCCAGCAACTTAACCACACTTGCATGTAGAAGGAAAGCTGGGTTTGGTTCAGTGCTTTCATGAGGTTGGGTCTGATGCCTACCTTGCAGGACAGTGTTTAAATTTACCCTTCTCTAAGAACTATGCCTCACCTGTCAAGAACTGTGCATTAAGTTGATGACAGAAAATGTTTTTAACACGTGCAGTGTGAATACATGAAAAATTTTTAAAAGCACTGCCCTTCACAGCAACATAAGCAAGGCTGGGTTTGGGGACACCTTGCCAAGACAGTGTCTATTTCTGCAGCATGGTTTTGAGTGCACTTATTGCTAAGAGAGACAAATTTCAGCTTTGAACCCTTCTACATGGATTGATTTATGCAAGTGCTTGTTATTGGATAAAAGGTATTAAATCAGTGCTTATCACTCAATATGTTTCAGGTTGTTTTGTTAACCAAATTAGCATTTTACTTTAAAAAAAAATAGTATCTGTTTGTACAAAACATGTTGCTTGTCTGAAAAGCTAATTTTGTCACATTCCTGACAAGAAACAAACAGGTCAGCATATTAAAATATATATTCTATAGAAAGAGACTTAGGAAACAGATGTGGTTTAAATGTAAACAAAGCCTAGGGAATCTCAGTAGTTTATCTTTGGACTGAATACTAAAAAAAAAAGAGGTGAGTTAATTATAACTCGGAAGGGGCCAGAGGGATATCTTTTTCCAAGCCTTTCCAGCAGATACTTCTGTAGTACACAGAGCAACAGATAGATAACCACTTTTTCCTCTAGAAAAAATTCATTTGATGACTTTAAGACTTTATTATGCCCTTCTCCTCACTCCTTAGATAGACTAATACCACAGTATTTTTGGTCATTCCTACCTAATCCTAGTATTAGGGTCCACAGAGTTTACCTAACATCTCATCAGTGCTGTTGAAGAAACAGAAACATGCAGCATAGACTGCCACAGTGATGCAGGACATCAATGAAGCCCACAAGATTTGCTAGAGTAATAAGAAAATAACTAAATAGAAAGAATGAGTTTCAATTTAACTTCTCTAAACTCAGGATAAACACAAATGAGTTTATATGAGACTGCCTTCTAATGTTAATTTGGAAATCTTGTTTGCCCATCAAACTGCAGTGAGAAGGGGAATGAAACAGACTGTGACCAGAGGCAATCAGAAAAAACCTTTTCACATTCATGCCTCTCTGTCAGGGTTCCCCAGCAGCTGTCCACATAATCTGGCTCACTGCAGCTGGAGCCTACAGTCATATACTGTAGCTTGCTGTAAACTATCATATTAGTGTTTCTAATAAGACCTTGCCCTCTTGTCCTAAAGAGTTCCAACTTTCCTCAACCACTCCCACCTTTCTCCAACTCTTTCCTCTGTGGGTGATACAGACTTGCTAGAAAGCTTATCATAATGTGCTATCTGCCCCATGTTTATGTTTAACCAAAATAGAAATGGTATTTAAGAGTATCTAAAACTCACCAAAGGGTCCTGCTATTCTTAGCCCAGCTAATGGATTAAACGGACTCAATATAGCTCCTAGTGCTTTGATCCAGATTGGAATTGGTCTTTCGTGTTCAGCATTGTCAGGCCTCTCTGGAAAACCCCATGGCTCCACTAAGATAAGATGCTTGACCCTGTTGGAAAAAAGGTAAAGAGGTTTAAAGTACAGTAGCTTTTCTTCAAATGAGTATGACAAAAACATGCTATCTGTTTTACAGATACATACATACAACGTGTTTTAGTCACTTCTATCATAGTGGCTTATTATCCAGTTTGTGATTTATCAGTGGTTTTGATTTCAATTACTAATTGGAGAGTGAATTTCACCTAATCATGTGTACAAACACCAGGAACTTGGAAGCACGTGTCACAGAGAGAAAGTCAGTATTCAACAGATACTCACTGTCACATACATTTGAGAAAAAGGATAGTCTTGTTTCTATTTTTAAAAATAGCCTAATCTACATGTTCAGTCAGTATTATTTGCAGGAGCAGTTTAATTTGAGAGAAAAGAGGATAATTGCATCTGTTTCCTTTAAGTGAAGTTGCTAGAAGTCTAAGATCTCTGTTCTAAGAAGAGACACAATTTAACTGAATCTTACTGAAGTAAAATTTGAACTGAGAGAGGCAGGGCAAAACTCGCAGATGTTTTCTAAATTCATTGACTTTAGGTTATGAAAGAAATGTCAGAGACAATTTGTAAAATTATTACTCAAAGGAATATCAGTGCAGAGAGCATAGCAGGAATCTCCAGCACATGCAACTATTGGTCGCTTCATGCTGTGGATCCCCCCTCAAGTAAAAGCTCTATTTCATCTTGGTAGGTTAGAATCATCCATTTCTGTTTAATCCTGTAACACTTACTCTAACTGTCCTAAATACTGATGGTTTCTGAAAAAAAGTGACTCAGCTATCGTTTTGCACATTTAAGGTGATTTTCCGTGGAAGATTCATCATTACTGCTCTCTACAACCACCTGGCAGGAGCAAGGTGGGGGGTCAGTCTCTTGTCTCAAATATCAAGCAACAGGACATGAGACAATGGTTTCAAGTTGGGTGAGGGAAGGTTTAGATTGGGTATCAGGAAAAATTTCTTCACCAAAAAGGCTGCCAAGCATTGGAACAGGTTGGTTCAATCTGGCCTAGTGGGAGGTGTCGTCCTTGCCCACGGTAGGGGGTTAGGAAGTAGATGATAAAGTTCCTTTCAACCCAATCAGTCTATGATACCCCAGGAAGCATTTGAGTCCCCGTCTCTGGAGGTATTTACAAGATGTGTAGATGTTGTGCTCAGGGACACAGTTTAGTGATGGACTTGGCAGTGCTGGGTTAACAGTTGGACTAGATGATCTTAAAGGTCTTTTCTAACCTAATGAGTCTATGGTTCTATGATCTTTACTTTCTTCTTCGTGACTTCCTTCTTTTTCAAAACCATGAGATTAGATATTAACAAGGAAAAGTTCTTAGTACCTAAAATGATGTCAGAACTGATTCCAAAGGCTATTTCTCGACTATAATCAGTTGGGAAACCAGAAACCTGTGCTTGGAATGAAGGGTTGGAAAGGATTAACCTCACAAAGATGTTTCTTGGCTGTTGGCTCGGCTATTAGTGTATTTACACCCTGCAGCAAGCAACAGCATTAAGAGAGGACAGGGTATAATCTAACTGTACAAACGAAGCAAGGAGAGATTAGAGGCAAAAGAGTGCAATCAACGAGGACCAATTAAGGACAGCCACACATTCTGTGCACAAACTATGGCATTATATACAGTACAGCAAACACATGAATAGATTAAGCTTTTTTCATGTTTCCTTTCTTAAAAATTTCCTTCCTACTTGGCATTTCTCCTCTTGGTAATCAAGCCTAAAATATAACTCAGGATAATGGGAAGTTGACCATGAGAACAGCTCTAAAAGTAACAGTCCAGAAGTTGCAGTATTTGAAAATCATGGCCCACCTCCACTAGGGAATATCCTAAATGGGTGTCTTTTTGGACTAGTAACCTCAGATTTTCCATGAACAACTCTGGTACAGTGTAGCAAATTAACGGACATCTATGTTTGGAGAAACAGATCTACTTCCCTAACAATATGTATCCAGAATCCCTTAAGCCTCTAATGCATTGTTAGATAATCTGGCTGAAAGCTGTACTATATTTATCACTTGATTCAATGCTGTCTTAAGATCAAATTTGCCAATTTGATGGTGTTAGTTTAATTCAGAGAAACGTTAGTAAAGTGAGAGCACAAACTGAAACACCCCCAAATTAATTAACCCCAACTTAAGCACAGTGAGGCACGAAAACAAAGCACCACTTTCGATGTAAGTCAGCAGAGAGGAGAAACAACATTCCATCCCATAGGGATAGGATAGTGCTATTTATAAATTCTTTGAAAAACGAGGTAAGGAACTTGTAAGCAATTTCTACGAATAACTAACTACGGCTAGCTAAAAGTTGCTTTATGCCCAGACGGGTAATAGGTTTACATCCCCTAGGCAGAAGATTGCATTTCTTCATTGCAATTCTGGATTTTGACATCTACTTTCACAGGTCATTTCCAGACACTTGTGCTAACTGTTGTCCACTTAAAAAAAGATAAAGCGTTTTAGGAAAAAATGATGCATGAAATTACATCAAAAATATCCAAATAAGAAACAAAGAAATTATAAAACTTGACATGAATATAAAAGAATAAGGTATATTTTGTATAATATAAAATTTCCCATGTGATGTGGAAAGCTAAGCTTACATTCACAATTTTTCACAGGAGCCCACTATGTATATCGCAGCAAAAGCATTGTCTTTTTTTAATACAGAGTTACCTCAGTTGGTGGGATCCTAGCTCATCAGGGGCTATATAACCAGATTATATGAAAGAGATAAATTACTACTTTAAGGGGGAAAAAATGTATTAGCTGTTGGCCATGATGTGCTGCAGAAAATGCTGATAAAATACAATTAGAGAACTGCTGCAGTTGGGTTGTTTTGCAAAGAAGGAATATGAATGGCATACAGACTTTATATCATCATGCTGGCACCAGGCTGACTGCTAACATATACGCACAAATTACCTGGGGGAATAACATTCAGAAGTTTCAATGTGATCCATAATAGTGGGAAGTTTGGCAGAAACAGCCCTATTTTCCCTTCACAAAACAATGTTTAATCAGAGATGTCACAAACCATTCACTGGTAAATATATTCATTGCCATTTTTAACAGGGTAAAGGGGTACTGAACAAAAGCAAAGAGGTACCAACTAGTACAAAGAAAATGGTGTTTCCCAGATCTACCTATTTCTATTCACCTGAAAACAAATCATACAATTAGTACTTTTTTTTAATGTTTAGAATTCAGGATCAAGCTTCTTTAGATCAGCATAAAGAATACCTATAAAGAGCCTGATTAAGTAAAATCTGTGTTAAAATCATTAATCAAATACAGAAAAGAAATTCCTTCATTCCTTTATTTTCACATACCTTGATGGGTATTTTAATGAGTAAGCAGCAGCCAGGAATCCACCTAGGTTGTGTCCAAGTAAAATCATTTTTTCTAACCCCACCTCCTTTCTCCATTCTTCTATGGATTCCACAAACTGATTTTCTGCTTCCCGAGCATCAGTGTCAAAGTGTGGTCTACTGCTACGTCCAAATCCCAGGAGGTCGAAAGCGTGAACGGTCCTGTTCTCACAGAGATCTTCAAAGTTGAGAGCCCACAGTCCAACACCTCCTCCAAACCCATGCAGGAGAACAAGTGGAGTTTTATTTGAAAGGTCTGGAGAGAATGTCAGTGTCCATATTTTATTTCCCTTAGATATATACACGTATCGTTTATTGTATACGCTTGCAATACCTGAAGAAAAAAGTGGGGGAAAAATGATGTTGCTACACACGCCTGGTAAAATATGAAGTACACTCTGTGGAAACCACTGCTTTAAATAGGAGCTCCCTTTCAAAGGGGAGAGCCTCTAATCAAATATCTTCATAAAGGAACAACAAAAATGTAACTTTAAACCTGTTTATTTCATCACAATGTAAAAACCATATTGAAAAACTTGTTTGATTATATGTAAATTCATAGAAAATCTACTTGTATCTATGAAACTTATTAAAAAACCAAAGACTTACATTTTAGCATTTTGTCCTCAGCCTCTTTAAGGTGTAGCAGCGATGTGGGACACCAGGCAGGAAGCCACCTGAATAACCATCCTAACCTACAACAGCAATACAGAATAAAAATGTCTTGAGCAACATGGTGATTTTTGGCACCATCTGATGCTTTTAAGACGTTTCTTTTGCTGCTCCTCACAAGAGAACCCATGTAAACCACACGCTATGAAGAACAGGAGTGTGCAGTGGGAGGGAATTCTCTTTCTCCTGACTTTTATAAAGTGGCATCACGATCAGGGGCATTCTTCAAACAGTGTGCAGTTTTTCCACTGTGTGCTCTTATCAGAGTATGCTGATCTGGAGACATCAGCCCTCACGCCAACCTGACGAGCCTGGCAGGATACATAACATAATCACTGGAGTTTCCAGCCTCCTCTTAAGTTCCTTTGGAAATCTGCCTGCACACCCATTACCTTACATGAACCTACTGCTTCCAAAAAAAGCAATGAACTGTGTGCTCACCAGCCTAACCTGAACTGATTAAAATACTAAATTTAAAAAGTGACAAATAAGCAGGTCTATCCTAGCAAAGCAAAAATCTAGGACCATAATTACAAACTTAGAAACTAAGTCCCAGAGGAAAACAAACCTGCAACTCCCACAACAGAAGCTGCTTTTCCAGCTGTCAGTTACTATCTCGGTAGTGCCAGCTTGACCATGAGAGCAGGGAGAATGACTCAGCTAGCAGCACTGCCTCACCCACAGTGCTGCAGAGGTACACAGCAATTTGGTACAGCTTTTACTGTGGGCTAATTTATCCCTTGTTTTTACGACGGAATATTCTTTTTCCACCTCACACCTGGTTTTGAAGTGGCTCATGCTATCAGGGCAAAGGCTGCTAATGCAGGACCCCAGAACATTCCTCACAGGGAAGATGATAAGTCACCAAATTCACAATCAGCTTTCTCTAGCACTCTTCCCACGCTGAACTGCTTTCCAGTAAGTTAGAGAATTTTCAGGACTGAACACTGCCCGTACTACTTATACAATGAGTAATACTGAAAGACTATTAGGTTACTAATGTCCAGTTTTCCAGAGTGTGCACAACACATCAAAAATAAATTAAAGATCTGCCCCCCTCTTCCCCCTCATTCTTTATCCAAAGGATGTTCTCCCCACATTTTAAGGGGCTGACATACTCCAACTGCATAGCTACTAATTTATGATACCACATGCAACTGCAAGAAGCACTGTTCAGATTCACAGAAATGTATTAGGGGACATAAAAAACCCCAACCCAAACCATACCTGACCAAAAAGGACGAATCATCCAATCACCTATGCCCACTGCTATTCAGTATTATTTAGTCCTCTGCTCTAATGTCTGGGTGTCCTGTTAAACACCTTCCTGACCCATCAGACCATGGGATCCTTTACAACAAGGGACCATGGGAATTGTTATAATCATTATAATTGAGGGACTGGGAAGGTGTGATCTTATGTCCTTCCATGCTATGTCCTCATGCAATCTAAGAAATAAAGGAACTTAGCATCTTACAAGAATAAGCATCCTAGTGTTTTGCTTCCTATTAAACTATGCATTTAAAAGTAAGATTTTTAAGAGGTTAAAGCTGGGACAAGCCAAAAGTAATGTCATACCCAAGTAACCATGAAATCTGAGTTTAACAATAACACTAACTGTGTCCAATGCTATGAATTACTCTGGTAAATTATTAAACAACAGCTAGATCACCACTCTTCTGAGTCAAACTTTCTGTTAGTTATGTGCTCAACTATGCATTTTCATTCTTAACTCTTAGGTTAGAAGCAAAAAACTCAGTCACTATCTTCCTCAAGCTGAAACTATATGAACTGCTTCCTCTCTGATTCAGCAAAACCACTGATTCAACAAATAGAATACTTTAAAGATTTTATTTATTTACGGAAATATAAAGCTGCAACATGTCAATATTAAAACAGTGCAGAGATATGGCCACAATGAAATAAAAATGTCATCTACATTTCACAGTCCCAGAATTATATTTCCCAGTCTTAGGGAGGCAACTGGATACTCAGGAAAATTATTTAGAAAATTATCTCAGAATGGGAAAGCTGTAACATAGATGCCCACTCTTTCTTTTGTTAGTTATAAGTACTGTTTACAAATACTGAGATTTTAATCCAGAAGAGACATTGAGTACATGCATAGTTTGACAAACACAGTCAGCAAGGTGAAACATTTAGAATTAAAACTACGTTTGCAATTCTGTAATTTTTTACTTACTGAACTAAAAGAGCAATGATGAAGGCTTTCTGTCAAAAAAAAACCCAAGCATTTTCTAGAAACATTATTTTAGAAACAAAATATTTAGTTTTTAATCCTTTGTTTCCATCTTTCCAAAAACGATTTACCACATATGGAGAATAAGCAACTATATCATCTATTTAAATCATTCTTCTGATAGCTTTGGAAGACTATAGTTGTATCATTTCTTTTCTACATCTGTACTAAATGTGTCTTCTAAATGCACACAAGAACACCAACTGCTTACATGGTCTATCATTTTTATTTCTGATATAAAGCTGTAAGTGCTATATAACGTCAAAAAAGAAGCAATGGACCTTTCAAGACAGTGTGCTCACCAGCAGTGGAGATGAGTTACGAAAGAAAACTAAAGATTTCAGCAGCAGTTTCACATTGTAAGTGAGCTACTGACTGCCAGACCCTACTCTGCTCTCATCACCCACATCCTTGACACTCTGTTCCCGTCTGTCTTTTTACAAAAAGAGAAGTCAGCAACAGAATCTTGTATTTTGAGGAATTAAGAGAACCACTGGTCTTAGCTGCTTGCTATATCAAAAAAGCGTGAAATAAATCTAGCAATTGACAGCCCACGTTTTTATCATTTTTATACTGATTGTACTTATGGGTGTTACACATCAAGTTACCAAGGCACATAACTAATGGAATTTAACCCATATATTTGTGGCCATGTAGTAACACAAACCAGCATGCACATCCATGGTAAAACAAGAAATAACCAGTAGGGCAAAGCATTGCATAGGATGCTTTCTCCATCTTCTATTTGAGGTCAGTTACCCTTTTCACAGCCACCTGAAAAAGTCTAGAGTACGAGAGGCTGGAAAAATCAGAGGCCAGCAAGTGGGAGGGCTGCTGGCCTGCCAGGCATTCAAAGAAGTCACTCTCTTTGCCAACAGAACTCCACACTCCTTGTAACACATCTCAGGAAAGAGACCAGAAGGTAAGAGAAAGCCCCAGAGACACCCACTGAATGACCTCAGATACAGAGAAAATCTAGGTGATTAATGTGGCACTGGAAGATTAGTGGAGACCATCAGTAGCCTATGCTGATGACCAAAGACAGTAATGAATAATGCAAACAAAAGGAACACAGGCACAAACATCTGACAACCTGGAGCTGCAACCACTATGCACAAGGGCCAAACCAGCAGGCAAGACCTAACACGTTGGCTTGTTGGCGCAAGCGTTCTGTGCCCCTCACTGCAAGCATAAGAAAGGATAAAAAGAAATAATTTTTAAAAAAGATTTAAAAACAAATAGTTATTACTTCATTTAGATATCTAATGAGAAAAGAATAATTGGATATTGTGTTAAATGTAGCTAAGGAAAACGCTGCTTTTCCTTAGCTGCTTGAATGTTAATTTGGTAATTTGAATCAAGAACTTGCCGTCACAGCACAGCTTGAACTGCCTGAGGGTAACTTTCAAAAGAACTGAGAATCAAGTGGAGGCACAGGCATAGTGAACCTGACCCACCCATCCACCTCCACTAATTAGGTCAAACCTGATGAAGACTGTGGCAAATAGGTAACTTGGCTAGTACCATTCTGTCAGCTACATTAACCCTATTCAGTTTGGTGAGAGTTGAATACATGCACGACAGCTGATGGATCTGTAGCCAGTTACAAATTTGACATACTCCATAAAAAGCTCACAAAAGCTTAGATAATAATGAAGAATAGAAAACATCTATTTTAACACTGAGGCATGTACTCAAACAGATGAACAGTCTCTCTGATTTTTGGTTTGTAATCTGGATTTAAAAAATGGAAGCTCTACCATATCACGATGTTCATCAGAATTTGCTTATAACTCTATGTAGGAGATATAAATGTACAGAAACGGAGCTTATTCTCTCACTTGTCAAGCTTACAATTTACTTGCATTAGCGTTATATGAATGCATGGCTTACAAGATGTATTAAGCCTGAAATCATTCGACAGAGGCACCTTCCCACATACACCACCACTGCAGAGCTAGCTGTCATAATCTGTGGAAAGCCTGTGTGGCAAAACAGCAAGCCAAAAAAAAATGGGTTTTCCAAACAAGTTGCAAAAAAACAACAGAACTCCACTAAGTCAGAATAAAGGAAAGCAATACCATTTGTTACATGATGATATGTCAAAAATCATCTGACCCACCGAGACAGGACATGCAGAGACCTTTCTACAGTGCTGAATATAAATTCAGCTTTTAACTAAGGATTCTGAAGTTAGTACGGCAATCAAAACTCCCAGTATAGACCAAAGCCATGCACTGAAGTGACAAAAGTGCAGAGAATAGATTTTCCTGTCATGAAGAATTATTTGAACTTAAAAATTTCATCAGTAAGGGAAGCCAGAGCTCAGGGTATACAACAATTGCACAATAACTCACAAAGGATTACAGGAAAGTAACTGAACGCATGAGCAACAGAGCTGTCTATCTGTTTCTGTCTTGCTCTCAGAAAATGAGGATATTTAATAATTTTGATTGAACTTTTGTAGCCAATATTGCAAACTACCAAGATTTTAGCTAGGAAACAAGCTCAAAATCTTAAAAAGCTTAAACACTGAGTGAACTCACTGGTAAAGCACTTCAAGCTTTACCCTTTACCCTTAAATCTTATTAGAATCAAGTTGATCTCTCAAAAACCCTAACCCTCTCCTCTCCTGACTCTCAGAATTAATTTCAGCTATTTATAAGTAAGAAAAGAAAAACAAATTAATGCAAAGAACTTGGTACTGCTTCTGCCCAGCACCAGGAGGAATGGCATTGGGATTTTCAGGGTCATCCAGCTGGCAAGGCAGCTATAAGTACCTATCAATTTGAGATAGCTCCAAATTAAGCAAATCTTACACTGTAACAGAAAAAGCAAAGGTAAGATAGTGGAAAGACAGTTCAGATTCTCCCCTCTTATTTCTGCATAAAGCAGAAGTACTGTGCTAGCAAAAGAATTCAAAATTGCCAATATGCTGAAATCTAAATATAAGCAACATAAGGCTCACTTTTCTCAGGTCTCACATAAATCTCATCACATAAAAACACTTAAAAGTGTTACTTTGCAACTCACTCAGCTCTTTCAATTGTTACAGAAATACTAAGAATGGGCAAAAAAGGAGGAGTGAAAAGAGCATCAGGTATTCACAACTGGGTACGAGGTCAACATATCAAATTTACGGCAAAGTGCCAATTTTAAAAATAAAACTGTTCTACAGTAATACTCTAGGAACACTCCAGAGTCAACACAGGATGGATGGATGCTTAAGTGAAATAGAGGTACCTTTTAACCTTTTCATTGTCTTCTTTTTGTCTATTTTTTAAGAGGAACAAACAATAGAAATAAGTCTGTTTACCGAATCTTTCTGCATTTTACTCTGCAGTAGTCTACATGAAACTTAAGAGGTAAGTAGGATGTGGTTTCTTCCACCATTAACACCACCAAGTTTTCAGAGCAAATTCTATATTTGGCTACTAAATTTCACATTTAAAGGTGATAACCTGAAATAACACAAAACAAAAAAAACAGTCAAGGATGACACAATCAAACAGGGCTTTCTGTGTCAAAAGGTCAAAGAAAAATAGCAGGTTTACGTCTCACTCATTTCTATCCAAGATAGAGTTAAGTTGTAATAAACCTTTTCTTTCCCCTCTCATTAATCTAATGGCCTGCAACACCAGAATACTGCATGCTGTTTACATGATTGATTATGGCAAAAATTAACTCTTCTTTGTTAAAAGTTACCATGGGAAAAAAAAAACCCAAACCCTAATACGTAAGTAAAGAAGAATATTTTTCTTTCAGTAATTACTATATCCAAGTTCCATCTTGTTCTCTCTTTATTCCCAGGGGAGTAAAATTCCTCTTGACTATAGTTGCTTAACAAATCACTGGTAAAAAAAAAATAGGTTAGAGAAAAATGCAGTAAGTCTATTCAAACTAGTGAGTGAAAAAACAAGAAAACATGTTTCTATAACTCCAGTAAATTGAACTTAAGGAGATGAAGAAGAAGCAACTATTTTCAACTCAAGAAAGCTTCAAAATTATTATATATTGGAACTACATACCTCTGAATCAAATTTGATAACATTTTTCTGTTATATAAGACTAATAGTGACAAGAAATTTAAAACACATAAGGCACTACACTGAAAATGGGATGTTACTTAATAATTGTGGATTAAATTTTATAAACAGGTTCAAGTTCTCCTATGTGGTTTTGGACAAACCAGCAGTCTCTACAGCATTTGAACAACTGTAATCACTTAAAATCCATGAAAATTACACAGTCAAGCTTGGTACCCATTTAAAGCAGAAATCTTGGAAAAAGAGGAAAAATTTGGGGAACAGAACAGTTTCCTGTAAAGAAGCAAATATAAATAAGTAAATAAACCATATTCTTAATGTTTAAGATAAATGCACCTTCTGTTCAAAGAATATATAACAATATAACAGTGAGATTTTATTAATTGTAGAATGAAGTAAAAACTATAAAGCAAAACACATTTAATTAAAAATGACAGAAACTATTACTGATTAGCATGAAAGAAGACTCAAATTTCTTAATAAAATTTGGAAAGTTTAGAAAATGAGAAAAATATATTTATCATGTGAAAGCAGCACGTTCTGCATGAAACTGAGAGCAAGATGCAGCAAATAAACATGTACTGACAGAAGTAGTTGACTAGAGCTAATATTCAGTGTTGGTTTGTTACTTCAAGGAAAGCCAATTTTTAAAATGAGAAGGATAAAACACAGAGAAGTCTGTATATCACTTCAACTCTGAGAAGCACCCTCCTTCTGTGTTTTTATTCCTGCTGGTGTTAATATGCAGTAAACTGGGTGACATAATGCCTGAATCTCAGGCCATCCTCACTACCAGGAGATCCTATCAGATCCAACAGCACACCACTCCTATTTTGCTGATTCAACTCTTTGGTGGCTGCTCTCTCTGTCAGACTTACGAAATGATACAGGTTTAAAAGACACTATATTTTAACCCAGATAATTATGGACACCCAGCTATAGAGAAGCCACAGACCAGCAGACCTACAAGCTAACAAGGTGGAAAAAAAGACAAGTGAGCCAAGGTGGAGGACAGCAAGCTTTCAAGTCAGAGCTGCTACTGACAGACAGTAACATATAATCATGACATCAAGTCTGCATTTAACCAGGCAGGGATGTTTCTGCAACCAGGCTCAGGATATTGTTTCATTAGAACCTTAAGAGCACAACCAATTTTAGGAGTCCTTGTAGTCCTTCATTCCTGTCCCTAAAGCGCAGCATGTTCTTTAATACTTCTGAGAACAGTGAATACAGTCAGAATCATTCAGGCATACAGAGCCCACGTACAGTAACTGCTGTTGTGAAGGCTGCATATCCAGGGACAAAGCTTCTGCAGGTACAGTAGAAATCAGATGCCACAGCCACAACAATTTGAATGAGATGTTCCTAGGACAAAACGCTCCAGCAGTTGCAGATGAACATCAGGAGAGGAAAAATATTCCATGTTTCACTTTCATTGCATGAACAGACTAAAAATGTTGCAATCCTCAGGGAAAGACCTTGAGGAGCATACTAAACAGGCAAGACCCAGAGAGAAGTATAAAGAATATGGTGTGGAAACAAAAAATCTCAATTCTTTACTAAATGTCTGTTTACCAATTTCATGAGGAGACAAAAAAAAATGGATGAAATCTTTGTGAACAGGTTACAAAGGACTCGATTTTTTTTTTCCCCAGATGACAGTATAACCCTGCCCATAAAGTTCTGTTTAGAGGAGTTTTGAGCCAAGATGTTCCATGCAATTACATGTTGTGAAACTCTTGGAATACTTCAGTAACATTAAAACAGAATGTTTTGAAAACCTCTGCATAATATTTCTAGGAAGTGTAACGTACATCAGCCCCATTCCAACAAAGAACCCAAGATAGGGTATTGCAGAATATTGCTCTACATCAGGGCAGAGGTGAAAGCAATGCATTCCTCATGTGCTTACTGCATCTTGAACTCTGTATTCAGAACATCCAACATCAGAATTAATGCAAAAATTCAGAAGCAAATTTTCTCGCTGTCTCTACTTACATTAACAGTCCTACACAGGACTATCACTTGTCAAAATTAACCTGACTTGTACCTAATGAATGTGAATCCCTAACCAATGAGAATTTTTCAACTATTTTAGCGATATTAAAGGTTACCATGTGTGCTTAAATTCATTTGAGCAACCTGAGCGTTCAGTAAGTGGAGAGGACCTACAATTTTGCTTTCTCCCATGCTGAACCTCAGATGTAGGTACATCTTGCTGTATACCTTGCATCACTGCAGCTCCCTCCACATTTTTTTCTCTGTCTCCCAGCACTGCCTTTCTTTTTTTTTTTTTTTTTGTTTTAACCATATGTATCCTTTGTATATGCTTATATAATGTCTTCCACAGCAAGTGCTTTTTCAATATGTCCCACAAGAATGAAGCTTACCTGGGGACTGTCAACCAAGCCTGCAACCTGTAATGTTCATATTGCTTACAAAGGAGCTGTGGTAGCACCTAATGCAAGAAACCATTCAGCATGAATGCAATAACAAAGAAGCTATATGTATGGTCACACAGCTATTACTTACTCCTGTTACTGTTCACTGCTATACAGGTTCCAATGCTACAAACATGGGCAGCGTCCTACTGTCCTCCAAAATATCACAAAGTCTTCTCCACAGTCAGGTAAAAGTCAGGCCACAATTATACTACAGATTAGAGAATTAATTAGTCCTAACAAGCTTTCAGAAATGCTGTTCCTCCCTAACTTGCAACACACTGTTTAACACACAGGCATTTCCCCATGAAAATTTTAAGGTGCACAAAGTGCTAATAGTACCCAGCGAGGCAAGCCCTCTGTTCTTTCCTAAAATCTCTTCTGAGGACTCATTGTTCTATATTTTTATTTAAAAGCTAAAATCAAAAATAATCCAGAGGGAAAAAAAAACCACAATAGCAACTACATATCAAGTATGGAGGAATACAGAATATAGAGATAAAGATGCAGGTGCAGAGAAGAAGAAAAGGGGAAGCTGCACAGTCCCTCTGAAAACTTCTCAACCTTGTGACAGAGATCACATGTTTAACACACGGGTTTGGTTCCACGTAAGACCTACATCTCTCTGCTTCCTCCACAGTAAAATCCCAGCTGATAAAACTTGGCATTGACACAGCTCTGAAGAGTTTTTACAAACAATACACTGCACATTGCAGAAAGAATTTGCTGCAAGAAGAGCATAAATAAAATCAAGGAAATGAAGATTTACACTTGGTGCCCTTCAGATGTTACCTAACTTTCTACTGCTTTCATTTTACTCCTACACCGACTGATGTGCTCCTGCTGCCCTTCAGCAGCCTCAACCTTGCTTAAACCTTGTCATCCTTCTCATACCTACCATGCCAGCAGACTGTGTTTCAGAACATCCCCAAGTTCTATCAAACTGAACAACAGCAAAGCACACACCTAACAGGCATCTCTCATCAATCTGCACCACTCCCCACCCACACTCTACCTCGCTTATCTTTTGTTTATATTCAGTAGCATAAATAGGACGTGGATATTTTCATTCTTCCATAAGGAGCCATATAAGAATACAGACAAAAGGCTATCTAAGGTACATAAACCCCACTTGTGCCTGAGTATGAATACACATTGAAGACAGGTTGTTTAACTGAAGAGCATTAGAGCAACTTCTACGTTGTATTCCTTTATCAAAGTCACCTACAGTGACAGTTACCTTTATCAAAATTCAAGAACTGGTATTCAACATTTTGGTCTATGTAGCCTCATTTCCCTTTCTTGGAAAACCCAAGAAATGTACAACCCTTTTGATAACAGACTCTTTTCTGTACATGCTTACACCACAAATGCTTTAGATGCCAAGGAAGTGCAAGTAGTCTTAAAAATATTTAAGAAGCTAAATAAGTCTATAAAGTCATTGCATCAGAAGTCTCCTTGTAGAAAGGTAGAGATATAATCAATAAGCCTTTAGTGTCGGCATGACACTTACTAAATGCAACCAAGAAAAAAAATTCTACAGTAGTCTGCTAGAGCACTAACCCACCCCATTTCTTTATTTTCCTCCTTGCCTTTGTCTTCCCTTACTTCAAATACATGAGTGGAGTTTCTCGATGGCAAAAGGTGCTCTTGCATCTTTTTTCAGAGAATGCCTTTTTATGCTGGTACCTTCCCCTTCTTTCTGTAATCTCCTATTATCTTAAGCTTTCTATGACAACACACTCAGACCACCTTCCTCCTCCATGTTTTCTTGCTGTCACTTAAAATCCTTTTACCCTCTTAACCTTATTCCAGACTGACCTCATTCCCTTACACAGCTTTACTGACTCACAAATCTCTCTTCTCCACTGACCTCTTTCCTGCTGCTCAGCTTCTCATCTGGACCTTTCAGAGCCAATACAAATGCAGACACTCACCTTTCCTCCCATGCCCTCTTCTCTCTGGCTGTCAATGCAAATCATGTACAAAAAACTATCCTGAAAGAATGCCAAAATTGCAAGCAAATACTCAAAAGTTATGAAATACAAGAATCAAAATTTCCTCAGCAAGCAATCTTAATATACCACTATATAAGAGAAAAGACATTTTAATAATTTATCAGTTGGGACAGTTGTTCAGATTCTCCCATACAAGTTCAGAATAGTCAGAGAACCTCCTGGCACAGATGCTGTCCCTTTTGGAAGGACAGGTCTCTAACTAGGCCTACCAGCCCCATCAGGCTCTAAAACACTTTGCATATACCCAAATGTATGCAATAATGACTAAAGTTTGCATTCTCCAATGAACCATGGTCACCAGCACTATGGCAACCCCACAGCTAGTCGCCCCTCTGGATTTATGGCTCCACTTTAACTTCCATGGGGGCTATGACTCCCTTCACAGGTACCCTAAACCTATTAGGCAGCTTTTGCAGTAGTGTCTTTGCTTGATATTTGGAAAGTAGGGTCATGAGCACCTTTCTTCTGCCACTGGAATGAGAAGATACATACAAGTACAGGAAGCCATTAGAAACAATCCTATAAATGCCTGAAAACCTGCTCACACAAATACTTTCAGATGAGCTCATGCATGTAACACAAAAGGCATTAAGCACTGAAGCTATGACTGATACAACCCTGCCAGCAAAAATGACAAAATCAGAAAAGAGGAAGGAAATGTCCTTTAACCTTTTCCTACATGTGCTTACCGCACTGCACTTATGTCTCACTCAATCTTTAAAAATGCTGACTTTTTTAAACATCCTGCTGTTGGTGGCCTGCACTATATGAAAGGCCCTTAGAAATAGTCTATTTTCACAAAGAAAAGTAAGCAGGACTCTGCTTTCAGCAGCCTACCCACTTAGTTTACTGTAAAACCTACATGATGTAAGCAGAAAAAAAAAAATCAAGAAAAATTCTGAGAGTGTCCCTTCATGCTGTAATATCATGCTTTAACACACCACTATGATATCCTTGTAAACCATTGTATTAAGGAGCAGACACAGGCTCTATTAAGCCTAATAAACTATTCCTCTTTTATTGATCAAAAAGCTCACTTCAAAACTGTTTGTATTACAGAACTCTTTATACAAGCTTGAAGGACAATTCAGAAATAATTGTGAACACTGGTGTTGGCAGTGTAAATTTTTACCTATTACTCCAAGCCATTATTTTGTAAGAATACAAGCCACTTACAAGCAATTTGATGTAAGCCTGTAAGCACAGATCCCTTAAAATTTTTGTTTCAAAGAAAGCTATTCCACTTATCTCAGAGGAGAAAATAAAACAAGGGCTGTGGTTTGGAGATTTTTTTTTCCCAATAGATACATACACACACTTGGTAGCTGCTATTCCTAGTTCCATTACAAGCCATACGCAGTCCGGCTGCATCCAGATGGAATGTAAGCAAATTCAATACTGGCAAAAGACATGCTAGGCTGTTTGCCTCACAGGCAGAAGTCTGAGGCTACAAACAGGTTTGGAAATCACTAGCAGGTGACATGCTAACCAAGCAACCATTGTCATTATGAATACTAAAACAACTGTTTAGTAAAACTTCTCATTCAAAGTTGGGACAGGGTCATGAATATTTTTCAGCTGAGATCTTCCAGAAAGTAACTGAGCCAATATTATTCTGTTTTCACCATGCTTTCACACAGTTACCAGATTGCAAAAAATGAGTGCGTTGCATAACAAGTTGAGTCACACTATTGTTTTCAAAGCAGATAAACTTCGTATTTACTCTTTGAATACACCTGTCACTGATAATTTAATCTAGGGGTTTGATGGTATACTGTAATTCTTCCTCTCACTGCTACGGCATTCTAAATCAAAAATTAATTAACATATTTCTTTTGTTTATCAAATTCCTCTGGGTACTGAGCTTTGCTCAACTTCAGAAGACAAAGAAATGCTAATTTTTACTATTGTTAAAAACAGACCAATAAAAGCACTACCATTTCAAAGCTAATGCACTTTCTGAATTCATGGAAGAAGACAATGAGATTTTGTTCTTAGAAGTCTTTAGTGAATTGTGGAGCTTAATCTGAAATATTTCACATCAAATGGCCTGAGTGCTCAGAAGTTCTGAAAATCAACACCCTTTAAGAGCCGTCTAGCTCTGTAAACCATGATGAGAAACTTGCAATAATCCTCTTGAAAATTCAGCCTACTATTCCTAACCCTATGTCCAGATCAACTAGTGTTACAATCCTGTAATCCTGACAGGCGACTCAAGTTGAGGGTGCTTGGCACCATCTCAGCAGCACTCAGCACTCTGTGTGATCAAACCAGACAGCTAATACAGTTCAGACTAACGCAGTGACTGAACATACAAACAAAACAGGTTGAGGCAGGGCTATTTTAAGTCTCTTACTTAGAAAAACCATAAACCAGCAGCAAGAAGCTTTACAAACTGCTTGCATTTTAAGAATGCGAACAGGTCAGAAAAAACATAGAACCAAGAAGGGGACTGTAGTTTCAAATGGGTAATGCCGCAGAAGGTGGAGGCGGGGGGGAGAAGATTATTTTCAAAAGCTACTTTGAGGAACGGAGCAGAGTAACAGAGCAGACAAAACTGCATAGTGCTTTGAAAGAGAAGCCTTTGGAGTTTGTACTTGAAAAGAGAATGCGTATATATGGCAATAAAGGCATAACAGGGAGTTTGGAAAAGATGGATAGTTCAGTTCTGGTCAGATTGAGCAGGCAGAGCAGGAATAAACATAAGATGAAATGGCAGAGTCCTAAGTTAGAAAAAATACTAAAAAGAGAACAGGACTGAGAATGCAGGTAGTTTTGAAAGAGAACAGAACAGACATATTACATGACAAGATGCAAACCGTAACATCCTTAATTACGAAGTCATGAATGCACAGCATGATTTTCGTGCAAGTAGTTAAAGAATTTTAGGTGGGATTTCTTTAAATAACACAAGACTTCATTATGCAAGAAGGGACACGGGGAAGAAAATGGAAGGAATGAGCTTTTGAGGGCCATGCAATCGACAATGAGATACACCAGCGGATATTTAAAGTGTAGGGAAACAGGAAAAATTCATGTAAATGATGCATACAAAGCCTATTTACGCATCTGACAGAGGGGATAAAGCATACGTTTGACAAAGGCACTGCTAGATATCTTCTGATAGAGCAATGCTTAGACTAGACTCCTAAAATATGATGGAACAAAGGGGGAGATAAGTGACCAGCAGACATATTAATTATGTTTAATGAACAGTCTCAGATATGACTGTATTATTCTGTAGTGGGATAAAGGAGGGCAAACAATGTATTTGGGGGCAATGGAAGGGTATAAGAATGGGTCTGCAATGGACGCTGAAGTGTATAACAAGAAATAAAGCGTACACTGAAGGACTAGGTGTGTGAAGGCGTATGTGAGCAAAGAGTAGGTGAACTGAAGAACAGACCAGTGGTTGATAACTTGTATGGAACCATTTGAATGTACACAGACAAAAGATATAGTGAGGAACTATGTTGTTTCAGGCAGAAGAATGAATAATAGCTATAATGAAGTCATATATCAAGGGTGTAAGTATTTGCAAACAGGTATTAGAAATATAGGTCAGGAACAGGGGCAGGATAACTTACGCCAGAGAAGATATTTTGGTAGATATGAATGCCTTGGGATAGTGAAAGTTCACAGAGATAGCTGGAGATGAGGTAAGCATACAGTACTAGAAAAGGGAAAACTTAGACCAACAGCTTATGTTTGTAATTTATAGATTGTGCTCTCATCTCCTACTTGTATCAAGTATAGAATGATGACACAGAAAGGCTGACAAGCTTGCTGTCTGCTCTACATCAACGTGGACATACGGAACGGATGGAATGAGAAGATAGGGTATATGTGCACACAGATAAAGGTCCAAAAGCACACAGAAGCACGGGCCAGCAGTTTATACACACGTGTGGCTTCCGGGGCGCAAAGGGAAGGGTGGATGACACTCGGAGCGCGCAGAAACACACGCCAAAGCAAAGAAGGCAGAGAAATGCGCAGGCACACACCTGCGGGCAGGTGTGCAATGACAACAGCTGGCCGGCCACGGCGTTGCCCCAGCGCAGAGGGCGAAGCGGCGGGGACACGGGGCTCGCAGGGAGCCGGCTCCAAACCCTCCCGGGAGCCTGCCCGTGCCAGGAGACATCCCCGCGCGCGGGAAGCCATGGCAGGAGGGCGGGCTGGGCGGCAGGAAAACATGGCAGGCAGCGTGCCCTCCCGCTAGGAGAGCGCCCGGCCGGCGATGCAGGAGCGCGGCGGGGCCGCAGCGGAGCGCGGAGGGCAAGCGGGAGCCCCCCCGGGAAGGCGGGAGCCCCCCGGCCCCAGCCCCGGGCACAGGGACCGGCCGCCACCGCCTCCCCGCAGCTGGCGGGCACCGCGGCAGGACGGGCCGGCGGCGGGTGGAGGCGGGCGAGCAGCGCCTGTGGCGGCACGGCCCGGCCCGGGCGCCCTGTCAGCCTTCCTCCCGCCGCCCAGGACACCCGCGGCGAGGGCAGGGGTCACCCCGGTGCCGCTCCACTCACCCTTCGCTGGAGGTCTCCTCCTCGGCCATGGCGGCGGCGCGGCGGCCGGGAGCTGACAGCGGAGGAGCGGTGGCGGTGGCCGGGAGCGCAGCAAGGGACAGCGCGACGGCGACAGCACCAGCCATCACGGGCTCCTCCCTCTCTTCCTCCCTCCCGCTTGCCCGCCCGCCGCCTGCGTCATCCCCGCGGGGCCGCCCAGCCCGCAGAGTGGCCGCAGTGAGCGCCGCCGGCCGCGGACGGGCAGTGCCCGGGGACCGGGACCGGCCCCCAGGGACGTGTGTGGGCGTCGTACGGCCACAGGGAAGGGTCCCGCCGGGAACGGAGAGGGTCCCGGGCGCTTCCAACGCGCCCGCCAGCGGCCTGGCTGGAGTGAGGCTCCCAGGGGTAAGGCCCGTGTCCCGCTGCCTGATCCCGGGATGAGGCCCGTGAAGAAGGGCCGCGGCTTCCCGGCCAGGCAGAGGGTCGTGTCTGCCCCGTGAGCCCTCCGTCTGGAGCGCACTGTGTGTACACACTGTAGTGTGGTGTGGTGTGTACACACTGTACACTGTGTATATTGTACACATACCCTGTGTACAATCACAGTTTGTATATACGTGTACATCCTGTACTGTGTACACGCTGTGCACTACACTGTACATAGATTCTGAGTTCCTGTGTGTACGCACTGTACACGCTGTGTACATATGTGTATGTACCGTGTACACACTGTACATACCGTGTATGTATCACAGTGTGTACATGTGTACATATTGTACTGTGTTACACACTGTAGAACGTACATAGACACTGTGTTCATATGTGTACACATTGCACATACTGTGTACATACTTACCAAATGAGAGTGTTCCCCACTGCCTCCCCAGGGAATAACGTACAGGTGGGACACAACACCCGGCAATTGCATTGGAGAGGTGGCAAGGACTCTGTGCCAGTGGACAAGCTGACAAGTAAAGCAGGAGAAGGTAGAACCTAAACAAAAGTCTCAGCCCTTCCACAAACAGAGATCTTTGGACAACTTGCATGGCAAGGCCTGCAGAGTGGGCAGCAGGGGCGGCCAGCAGAAGGTTTTCAGGTTTGTAATGTTTGTTTTTATTTATAAGAAGCAAATTAGGAGTTCTGGATGCAACTTAAACATTATCTATCCCTAAAATGATTACAAGTAGGATAACTATTGCAATTATCATCTTCAAGTGTTTTGAAAGATTTAAGTGAAGCCGTGCCCATAAGGAGGAGAGTGCTGGGATGTGCTTGTTTTAGACAGCATTTAATCTCACAATATTGGTTGTGTTACTATTCAGCTGCGTAAGAGCTGCATTCGTATTGAACAAACAACAAACCCTAACTGAAATAAAGCAGCAAGGTGCAGTGAGTGGAAGGAGTGGTGAGAAATTTATAAGTCTTGCGTTTCTTCTGAATTTTGTCACTGAGCTCTAAAGCACTTTAGAAAAACAGAGGCAAGGATGATTACTGTTTCTTTTGGTTTCTGAAATCCCTTGATAAAAGGCATAAGGTTAATTTGGTAAGAGCTGAAATAATTCTCATCTAAAACCATTCTGCAATTCAACAACAGCGATTGTTGAGATTACACAATCTCATCTCAAGTTTGTTTGGCTGTGTCACAATGCTTTGGCAATCTGATATTTTTCTCATGAGAGTGTATTTATTTTTATTATTGCTCTGAAATATTTTATTTACCAAAAATGTGGCTATCATGATCACTGCACACGTTTCCAATGATGCTCTGCAGAATTTGCAAACAGCCTGAAACAGTAGCTCTGAATGCTATGATTTTATTTCTTCTTAATTTCAATGTAATAGTAGGTTTAAAAACTTGTAAGCGGGATTTACGCCCTACTCACGGAACATGCAAGTGTTCAGACACAGTTATCTCTGCGATTTTAATTCAGTGGTGCTCCCACAAAGACTAACTGGTTACACTTGTTTAAGAATTAAATGTACAAGTAGCCCACTCCTACTTAGCAGTCCTTTCTCTTACTAACGAATGACTCAGTTTCTTTAGAGCTGATTTGATTATGTTGATAAACCAGCTGTACTTCTGCGCTTGAAGAAATGACTGTGATAATGCCGATAGAAGAGGGTTGTGCATCAGTTGGCTAATGTTGCAGTGTAAATGAATGAAGGACATCTCTATCATAATGCGAAGCAAATAGTTTTTTCCTTTTTTTTATTTCAGAGAAATTTCTGGACACTGAAAATATCTCTAACTTTTAGGGAATGGTCCCTGCTTCTGTTTAATATCTCACTTCTTTATGTTGACTTTTAGTAGGACTTGTATCTGGCCCTCTTTATTGAATAAGTAATATCATTCTCTTTAATAAGTGGTATGTTACCCAAAGGTGCTTTAGAAACTAGATTTATATTTTCAGATCCCATCATCTAATATAGATAAGATTAAAATAGAAAGGCTTTCCTCTCTCACAGTGAAAAAATAAAACTGAAAAAACCCCAAGCCAACAGATGTCTGCTTGCTTTGTTTCTACTCTTACAGCTTCCATTGTATCACTCCTTTTTCAGGGCAAGCATCTTTTCCTGCTAGCATCAGAAGAAAAAGCAAATACTTTTTCCCAGCAGAAGAAAAGCAATCCAGCTGACCTTACAGATCCCCCTTGTCCTGGACTGAGATTAAAAAAAATCATTCTTTCTGCTAGAGAAAAATTCCAGGCGACATTACAGAAGTTTGAGTGCCAAAGACATCTTGCTTGCTCTCGATTTCGCATAATGCCTTTGAGACTATCTGTGTTAGAGTCCAGTTCACAGTAAGGGTCACTGTTCTTAGCTGTTTAACATTTGGGATTGTACCATCATTTACGTCAAAATTCTTCAAATTCAGAGAATTTATCTATTATATGTACTGTGCTTGTGATCCTGCTTTTGATCTAGCAGAAATAGCTGCTTGTCAGCTGGAGCTTGTGACTTAATAAAGCACAAAAAGAGAGCAATAGTGTTTATCACCCCCATTTTTTATAATGACCCACTTAGTAAGCTACTTCTCCAAACTGCATCACAAATAACTTGCTAAAATCAGCCTGAGCAACCAGTGCAGAGAGGGTTGACTGGGCCAAGGATTTACATACTGAGGTTGTTTATGCTTGTTGTTTATATGAAAGTGATAAAAACAGCTTGATCAAAGTAATGTCATATATTTGGTAGATCTGATTTGGTAGCAACAATTAAGGTGGCACCCCAGCTCTCAAGCAAAGGGATTCTCACCAGTTGCAACCTGGTGGTGTTTCAGCAAGCCTGTTGCTGACTACCATTCAGCCTCTGCAGGCCCTGTGTTTCTTGCTCTCACAGATCCTCTTGGTCTAAGTGTCTACTCCATATGTTCTCCATCTTTTAGTTCAGGCATAACTTCCAGCAGAAAATCTGAGCCTTGCATCCCAGGTAGCCCAGGCTGAAACTGAGAGCCACCTTATTGTGATGTTTTGCAGGGTCTCAGGACAGCAAGGAGAAAGCAGAGTAAAACCAATTGGTTTCTGCAAATTAACCTGTTTGTGATGGCAAGAGGACCTTGAACCCATTGTAGAATGTCCCTGGGAGCTCTTGTCCACGTATTGCTGTCAGGGGAAGATTTACTCTCTGCCATGCTTCTTCAGCGGAGAAGCCTGCTTGTCAGCTGCCTCAGGGACTGGAGGTGAAGGTGTTGGAACTAGCTGTGGCTAAGTCTGAGAGGAAGCCCAAATAGGGCTGGAAGACTGAAGATTTATGCAGCTCTCAGGATGTGTAAATGAGGAACTCAGCCCAGAGTGCTGTTGTCTGTGTTTCTCTAGGAAGAGCTCGTGCTGTTGCTGAGGTGAGGGAAGAATCCTGACTTCAAATGAGTCTCTTCTGCCTGGTTTTGGACTGCAGTATTATGTCAGTCTGGTAACTGGATGTCAGTGAAGAAAGGAAAAGTCATACAAATGTCAGTCGTTAGTGGTGTCTGGTGATTCATATTACTGGGCCCTTTTAGACCCCAGCAGGCTGTCTCTAAATAGGGAAATCAATGACATGGTGGCCGTTACTGTAAGGGGACAGTCCTAGAGAGAATGTCTGGGGCAAATCAGAGCCTCTGGTGAATCTGACACTTGAATGAAAGAGGTAGTTGAGGTGAGCTGTAAGAAAAGTTTTGCTGGTTACTTCACCAGGGTCATGTGATGGGAGCAAAGAACATACCAGTCCTGACTGAGCTGCTGTCACACCATCTCAGAGTGGGTTTGCATTCAGAGCCCCTGTCTGCCCTGTAGGCACCATTTTGAAACCATGCCCACAGCAGTTACGGTAGAAAGTTGAGCAACTGTGTGCAAGAGTCAGCTACAAAGAGGCCAGGAGAAGTTTAAGTGCTCCAAGGAGTGAGTGAACTGCAAAGAGAAGTGCCTAGATACAGATTTTTTTAATATATCAGTATCATCAACAGCTGAGTCCATGACAGGCTTTGTTGCTAGGCAGAACTTCCATCTTGTCGTTCTTGGCTATTCTAGAGTATATGACTCACATGTGATTAACCTAAAAATTCCCTCCTCTAGACACAGGAGTGGCTGGGGAGAGACAAGGTCTCATATTTTCAGGTGGGTGGAAGAGTGCTTCCATCAAGGGTGCTGTCTGTGTCTGCCTGGGTCATACGTGCTCACTGTGAGAACTCATCTGATGAGACATTCAGCTGCATGAGACGGTGTGTAATTTAAGGAGTATCCCTGTGCCACAACCTTCTGTTTCCTCTCCCTCACCCGTGAGTGTGAATACTACATGAACACACAGGCTGGAGACAGAAGAGCCTTCTAGACTTTCTGGAGACCTTCACACAGAGAAATGAGGCTATTCTAGTTCTGATGACAACTAGCTAAAGAGGTAAGCATTAATTGAGACTGTCTATGATGTAGCAGAGTGAGTTAGTGATATGCAGGACCAGAACAAGGAGTATAATCAACATGAACCCCATAAAAGTCAGGAAGGCAGCCTTCAATGAACTTCAAGAAGAGGAGGGCAGGGGTCACCTGGGAGGCTTGTATAACAGGTAAATGAAAAAGAAAGAATGAATTCACAGGAGCTGCTAATATTAAGAGCACAAATACAGATTTTCACAGCAAAGCAAAATCAGCAACTGTATTTAGGAAACCAGCTTGGCTAAATCACTCCAGTTGAAGAAACAAACCTATAGGAAAGGAGAAAGTTGGTTAGCTTTTAGGCTGGTTGTTAGGGCTGAGAATAAAAGTGTGACAGAAGCGCATAGAAGCAACAAGCTTGAAATAAAATGCAACTAGCAAGCACAATAAGAAATCCTCCCCATCACTCCAGAAGCCCGCTAATTGTATGAGGCAGAAATCGTTCTGTAACAACAAAGTGAGAAAATTGAAAGGTGACAGGAAAGCAGTAGATTTCACTATCCAAGATCAGTAAAGTAAGGAAATTATTGCACTATCCAGGTGCATTTTCAGTTAAGAAAAGGGTAGAGTATTGAAGCCACGTGTTTTCAAATTGACCTCAAGTCTTTCTTAAACTTTGTCTTAGTGTATTTAAAGTTCTTGCTAACAGAATCTCATTGTCAGTAATCAATGTATTTGAGAAGTTATAGATGTTATGTAGGATGGAGGGAGGCTGAAAAATGACAAGCATGATGGAGGAGAGGGAGGAGAAAGAAGGGAAGGTATGACATTATTAAGCACATTAACTTTGATTTCTGGAAAAATAGTGAAAAATATATTTGTACATCCCTGAAAAATAACATGGGAATGAGTAACTGGCAACAAGAAATAAAAAAAAAAATCTCAAAAATCTGATTGCCTTTGCAACAGGATGACATACCTTATGGCTAGAGAAGAACTGTAGATTCAGTGTCTTGATTTTCAGGGAACTTTTTATGTGATTCCCATAAGCAAATTAATAAAGTGTGTTCTATATTGATCTCCAGCTAAGTGCATTTTCCCAATGCTTGTTGGAAGACCAGAGTTACAGGGTGGTTTCCTATCAAAATGGAAATGTGTATCAAGTTGGATCACACAGATTCAGAATGTGGTGACCTGGATGGATGCTTATAAAAGGGCAAATGCTTATCAAATTCACATATGTATCAGGTTGCGACGGAGTAAGTATGATGAAGGACAGGGACAAAAAATGATCTTCAGTTAGAAATATGGAAAAATGGGAAGCCAGTCAACCAAAACAGATGCAGACCTAGGCAGGAATAATCAGCTGGTCAGGAAAACTGGTTAGGTAGCAGTTCTGTACAATAGTAACTCGGGCTTTGAGTGGTCACAGACTGAGTGTGAGTCAACCACGGCTTGTTATTGCAGAAAAGATAAGCTTGCTGCTAGGCTGTATCATGAAGATTTGAGTTGGCAAGACTTGGCAAGGAATTCTGCTTTGCTTAACAGTTGTAAAGCTAGTTCTGAATGTTGCACATGAAGAAGGATGTGGACCACCTAGAGAACAACGAGAATGTCAAGGGGCCTAGAGGAAACAGTGAATTATTTCAGATTGGTTAATTAGGGAAGAATAGGAGTAGGAGAATGACAAAAGTCCTGAAGTATTTGAGGAGTTACTAATGAGGTGGAAATAACCTGTTTTCCATGTCCACCAGGGGCAGAAATTGCAGCCAGGATATTTTAGTTCAAACATTAGGACAAATGTTTTTCAAGGTAGAGGGACTGGAAAACGGTTGCTGGTGGTATGATCAGTCTGTCATTTGGGTCTTTAAGAACAGACTACATATATATCCTTAATAAACACAAATGTAGTAGGTATAGTAAAGCTGCCTGGAGGCAGGGAGGTTGTCAGTTTGACTTTCTGAGGACCCTTCAGCCCTCTGTTTCTATCGTTTTTAATGTCATAGAATCCTAGACACATAGAATCATGGAATAGTTTGGGTTAGAAGGAACCTTTAAAGGTCATCTAGTCCAACTCCCCTGAAGGAGCAGGGACACCTTCCAGTAGACCAGGTTGCTTAAAGCCAATCAAAAGTCAACCTGAACTTGAGTACTTCCAATAATGGGACATCCACAGCATCTCTGGGCAACCTCTTCCATTATCTCACCGCCGTCATCATAAAAAAGTTCTTTCTTATATCAAATGTAAATCTACCGTATTTAAGTTTGAAACTGTTGCTCTTTTTCCTATCACTACAGGCTTTGGTAAAAAGTGGATCCTGTCCACCAGTACACCCATTGTCCTGTCTCATGTCCTGGAGCCTGTGCCACTCCACTTGATACTAGTTGAAGGTTTCAACCCAAAAAATCCTCCTCAGTATCCTGCTCCTAGTTAAGTTAAACATGAAACACAGTGCAACTTCTCTGGTGTAAGAGATTCATCAAATCCTGATCTCATCCTCAGCCTGTTGGTTGTAAATAAAAACTTGTGCAATGTTTTGGAGTCTTCTTTTTACATAAAACTAAATCTCTTCTTTTTTTAACCCTACTAAAGCACATGTTGCAATATTCAACGGGTCAACAATTTCCAAGCATCTGCCATGAGTAAATACAGGAAGCATCTAGTAGGTATTGTACTTGATTATCTGGTAAGCTCTGACCCTGAGAATTTCCAGTCATCACTCTTGTGAAATAATTTCTTATTGCAGAGTGTTTTTGTTAAAAACATTATTTTAATACCTCTCTATACTTGAAATACAATAAGCGATTTCAACCAGATTCATCAAAATAACTCATTTTTCAGCCTTGTTGAGTCTCAGTTATTTATGTATACAACATGAGTAAAGAATAATTACCTCAACTAGTGAAATCTTTTGCTTTATGTGTGTGAAGAGAACATTGAAAGCAATATTTCAAGTCAGTCAACATGTCTTGTTACAATTTAATCATTGTTTCTTCTTTTGAGAGAAATTGTCCTTTTTTTGTTCTCAAAATATAGTAAATCATTAGAGTTCAATACAGCAAAAAAGAAATATTCGTTATTTGTACTGGTTCTAGCTGGTAGAAAATAGCAGTAGTAAGGAGTGAAAATTACTTTTCTCTTTAGGGTTTGGCCTTTTTAACATAGAGATCACTTTTGTAAGGCAGTGTCAAGATGAGTAACTGTCTAAACTCATTTTAAAATAGTTTTTCCCCCTATTTTTCCCTCTATTTGTGGCCTCTGTTGCTGACCAGATTCAGCCTTGTGAGGTTTTTTTTAAATTAGGGAATGCAGTGACAGAGAACACAGTTATTTCTATGGTGCACTGTTCTAATTTACAAGAAATGTACACAAAGTCTTATTTCCCCAAAAGAGGAAGAATCAAACCACACAAGGCATAATGTCCTCTCACAGTTTGTTCTTTCAAGTTTCACTCGCTGATATGTAATTGCTGCTTCTCTTGCTCTCCAAAGCCTTTTTCTTTCTGTTTGTTTACTGGGTGCTGATGATAGACAGATAAGCACTGTCCTTCTACGCTATACTGAACCTTTGCATTCACATTCAGACCACAGTGCTACCCTTTATACCATATATCTTAGTTCCCACTCCAGCCTTGTCATGTTGGTCTGGATTTCCGCTGGTTTGGTTTGTTGTTTGTTTGTTTTGTTTTGTTTTTTACTGCCAGTTACTGCTAAATAAAAGCAGATTTAGCATGATTAGATATATCTATTCTGCCCACTATTTTGAGCAGTGCCAAGTCAGTGGCTACTCCCAGAGATGGCAGATTTACAGGATGAATTTATATTCAAAATTAAATATATATTTATGTGTTACTTAGTGTTTGAAGTGCTGCAGTATATAGCAGCATATATGCTGCACTTGCGGGTTGTTTTTTTTCCTTCAGGATGAAGATACACTATCACTTCTGAGAGAAATGGACTCTTTCTCCCACTGGTATTTCCCACAGGACCTCAGGAGAGGTCCAGCTTTGGAACTGCTGCTTCTCACAGCAACAGAATGGTGCTGAACTGTTGCTGTGAGAGGCAAGCACCCTAGAGTACAGCTCCTGCTGAGTCTTGAGCTAAGTAGGAGGAAAAGACAAGTAACCCTGCTGCTCACAGAGTCAACTATTTCTTTTCCTGGATGCTTTGAGTTCCTGCGTTCCCCCTGAGGTCCTAATTAAGCTGTCCTGCAGCTGCTATCTGTCACAGCTTCATGGTCTCCCTCTTGTTGGGCAGGGAGTGTTCATGGAGTTCAGATCTTGTCCAAAGGTGGGAAAACCTGCAGTTCATCAGTGGAAGAAATGGCTCTTGTGAATGGCAGAGTTGGTGCATCTGAAGTGGCAGAAACTCAACTATTACAATAAATGCCATCCATGAGCATTCAGTGATTTAACAAGACAATTCCTGAAATGGAGTAAAAATCTTTCAGAGAGGAAAAGAGTATAACTTTTTTTCTAACAGGTTGTGGAACAGGGCTATTCTTCCAGTGTTACCACATCTGCAGCTCAAGACATCTAGCTGTCACACCTCCAGGTAAGTTCCTTGGTGAACAAGTTCTTCAGCTGAACTGACTGGGTCCAGATGGGATGCCAACAGCAGCTGTGGTAACACCTTCTCATTAAGTCATGTGTAAGATTCTGTGTGATGTAGGAGAGCTCTGTCATTGACCTCATTAGGATCAAAAGTAAATTGTAGTGGCTGCCTGCAAGACCCTGTGATGACAGTAAAAGTTTTGCTATAGTACTTTTGTACCAACTTAACACATCATGACTTCTGTCTTCATATGCAGAGCCCAGTCAAATAGAGCTCTTACCAGGCTTCTGGTATAAAACTAATCAAAATTAAAATACTGGACCAAAATCTGCTTTGGGTTGGTTTATATTTCATAAAAATTTTAGTCAGTTAATTGTTATGGAATTTCTTTTCAGTTGCACTATTGCAACCAAGTGCACAGCTCATCTGAAGTGTCTCCCAGCTTCAGAAAATGTTCAGGAATCTTTTAATTTCTTTTGTTTTTCTTTATGTTACTTCACTAACCCTTCTTTATGTTTGCTGCTGAACATACATTTAATTACTAAATTTAGTGCTTCTCTTCACATGACCTATTTCCTTTGAGTCTTAGTGCTGTTGCTTGGATACGCTTCTCCTTTTTGAGACACTTGGTTTTATCTTGCTTTTTTCTGTGCTTTGAGTGATACAAATGGACTGCTATTGAATATTTTTTCGAGGTTTTAAATGTATTTGGGTTGTCTGGCACCTTGTTTTCAGCAGAACTTTTGTCTTTGCAGATCTGTTGTTTTAGGTGTAGTATATCCTGTGCAACATGGAACATTGTACTGTTCTTGCTTTTCTTTACAGTCAGTTACAAAAATGACTCCATTATGCCAAGTAAAAGCCAATCACTGCATAACTTATGAGAATACTAATATTTAGAGATAAACAGAGAAAGATATTCAATTTTCTTTTTTTATGTGTACTGTGGTTGCAAGTTAATTCCTGGAACACCCTTACATGAATTAATCTTCATGTTTTAGTCACAGGATAGAAAAGGTAAGTATACAACAGGAATAAACCCAGTTTTAATTTGGACTGAAGCATCCTTAGTCCTGTGTGGAGTTTTGCTTACGCCCTTTCAAAAAAGGTATAGTAGGCTAGAACAAGAAAAAGGAAGGATGGCGGAGACTTTCAGAGGGGGAGAAGAGCTGCCACATGTGGAGAAGTTAAATAGGTTAGAATTCTTAGCCTAGAAGAGTGATGATGGAAAGCAGCATATGAAAAATCATTAAAGCAATGGATGGTGTGGAAAGGTAAACAAGAAGCAAGAATTCACATAATCTCAAAACACAAAAATTAGTAGCATCCTGTGAATCATACCACAGATGAAAAAAAAATCAGAAGGAAGTACTTTTTCATGTGACAGAAATAGTGGAATATAGTGCTGTTGAAGACTGAGGAGCCAAAACTATAATAAAGGGAGTAGGCAGGGTAATGGAAGATGCCTGTTGGTTGTCATTGAAGATAGAGGCCAGGTACAAATCCCATCTCAATCCTTTGGTCACTGACTGCTGGAAGCTGAAAAAAACAACAGGAAGATTCAGAGCATGTCGCTAGATTTTTGTACAGTTTGTATTCTGATTTATATAATGTACTGTCTGGCCTGTGTTGCCGCATCTTCACTGCTACTCGTAACTATGCTAACTGAATTAAAGATACCTCCCTATGCTACAAGCTTATCTTGATTTTGCTGTGTAGGATGTTTGGACACGTAAAGCAATTCTGAGAAGAAAAGGGAAACTTTTAAAGTTTAGTCTTGTCAAAACATTCCATATGCTTACTGGTGTGTGGTTAAGTAATCACACTGACATGAGTGTTTATTTAATACTGTGTATTTTCTTTGTAGGCACACCCAAAGTTTCATTAGGGTTTGTACTGCTGGTGAAAGAATAGAAATCAAGGAGTTAGAATTCTATGAAGAGCACAGTAATTGATGTTGATGTGCTGTGAAAGCACACACATGAAAAGACATGGACACTCCATTTATTAACAGTATTACCAAGTGTTACTTACATGAAGATATTACTGTAGGCTGTAGGAAAGAAAAATTGAGTATGCTTGTTAATCAAAATGAGTAAAATGTATACAATCATATTCTTGATGGGTAGCTTCTTGGGTAGAGAACTGTTGGCTCTTGAGGCTGATGCAGAACACTCCTCTCTCAAGAAAAAGAATAAAGTGCCCACCTAACTTGAGGAACAAAAGGCTAAACAAGCTGCTTAAATGTGGCTGCCTAATACTCTATTTTTTGTTGTTGTTGTGTGGTGTATCTCTCCTGTCTTCCCACTGTTGCTTCTGAAGGGTGCAGATCTGTCTTCAGTCTTGTGGTGTATCTGCCAGCCCTCTTCAGATTCTTTGATACCCAAGGGTGTGTCAAGTGGCTCTAGATCATGAGGATGATTTCTGTGAGTGGCAGCTGAAGGGTCGGTCAGGGAGCTCTTGCTGATACTCCTTCAGGTAACAGAAATGTGGAGGGAGCTATCTGGGGAAGCAATTCCTCACCTCGAGGTGTCAGAGCAGTGATGTACAGTCCAAAAATATAAACATTTATACTATAGTTACATGGGCTGAACTTAGTGAAGTCACATTAAAAAAATCACGTTAAAAAAATCACATTAAATCACATTTATAATTGTAATGTAATAAAACACATTAAAATGTTATAATGTAATAAATCACAATAAAAAAAATCATGTATGTGTCAGTTATGTACGAACAGACTCCACACTGTATAGAGTACAGTACTGGGTACATTACTTTGATTCAATTTTTACTTGATATTGGTATCTAGTAGGAACTTTAATAAAGGTCAGTTAAATGCTGAGGGGTTTTGTTTTTTTTCTGGTCTTTTAAGGATCTATCATTTCTTTACAATTTTTCTCCTTATTCAGATATGTTCAAATGCTGTTGGAATTGTCATGTACCAAACACATACATTTAAAATAGCAAATAAATATCTATGGCTTCTGAAATTAAAAAAAACAAAGGGTGAACAACCTTTATTACCCACTGCATCCCTCAGAAAGTTGAATGATGACACAGTAATCATGACATGTAATCATCCTGTGACAAACAAATAATAAAAATTAACAAAACAACAATAATAGATCTAGATAACAAAATCAAGGAGGATAGTAATATATAATCAATATATAAAATAATCTGCAAAATGTCCATCAATCAAAAATAATATTACACAAATAATACTACATCTTACCATAAGAGCTCTGTATTTTTTTAATAAACATTAACATTTTTTGCAAACTTACCATGTTATTTTCCTTCATATTTATCATACAACATTACTTTGGTCATACAACAAAATCCCAGGAGTATATTGAGACCTCCTGAAAGACCACTTAACTAAATGGGGCACAAATGTTGTCAATTGAAGGCAAAACAACTTTCACCTTTGAATTTAAAATCCTCTTTAAAAAACAAAGGGATATGTGTTTAATTACTTTGCTAATTATTAAAGAAAAAAGTCCAACGTATCTGGTAACTCAGTATTGCTTATTAAGAGTTGCCTAAGGAAAGGATGTGGAAAACCCTAGTATATTCACAACATGTCTGTCTTCTGGCTAGATGGTGCATATATCTATGGTCTTAAAGCATGTGACGTCAGTGTTGCCAAGTGGATTATTTGCTTTCAATGTGAGTTACTGCTAATTACATCGTCTAATATTACCAGTATCTATCTTAATTCTGCCATTTACCAATCTCCATGCTTTTAAGAAAGTTAAATGCCTAGAATGTTTTAGATTGGAGTGTGTCAAACCCAGGTTTGCGTGAGTTTCAAACTTGTCTGAATTGGCAAAACTCTGCAGCTGCACACGTTTTTAGTGGTTTCAGAGTATACAATCATATTTATCTGGAAATGGCCCAGATACAGCCCGTTCTACCAGTTGTTGCCAGATCCGTATTTCCAGACACACAAAGGTCCTAATTTCCAGCAGGTCCTACCTATCTGGCATGAGGAAAACTATCTCTCTGAACAAACTGTTGTTTACCACTAGGGGTAGCTCTTACCGCCAGCCCTTTTTAAGTACCTGAGGGGGAGTCTTGACTGGGTGTATTACTTGTGCACTTACACCAGCGTGGTGACTACTTCTGGACACCTAAAACCATCTCATTCTGGAGGTGGGATTTCAGTTCAGAGAAGCTGGTTCAGCTGGGACACAGGACCAGACCTGCTCCTTACTCTCACTTTTGTTAGGAAGCTGTCAGCTTCAGAGTGACAACATAAATGAGTGCTGACAGTCACTCAGCACTTCACAGCATTTCCAGAGTCTCCAGAAGAACAGTCAAGTTCTCTCACAGCTAAGTGAGAAAGAATCACAGACACTGTTGCAGGTGTGGATTTAATAAAGCAGTCGAGGATTTAATCCTCCCACACCTCCCCACTGGCCTTCACCACTTTGTTCCCTGCTATTGTACAGGGAACTGATGCTGTAAGTGCAGCACTGCAGCTTCCCTCAGAGCTGTCAGTCCCAGTGCCCAGGAAGAGGCTACGGCTATCTCTGTCAGCCAAGAAAGGTATGTCTGCCTGTGCTGCTGGTCCACGCTGCTGTGTGTGCCAGCCCAGGGAGCCTGCCTACCTCATGTGCCTCTGGGGGAGTGCGTTCTTGCCACAGAGCCCAGTATGTCCAGGGTGTGCACCTCCAGTGCATGATCTTGCACAGAAGAGAGAAGCCTTCACCTCTCAACTTTGTGTAGAGCCTCCATGCACCAATAGTGCAGTAACATAAGAAGCAGTATATTCCCATGATTCTAGGGCCTTACATGAAATGCTGGTGAGACTCACTGTGACTCACAGGCAGCTTTAAATACACCCACTCACGCCCAGGCTGGGCTGGGTGAGATTGTCTGTACCCAGACACTTTACATCTCATTAAATCTGAAGTGAACACAGACTGGTTATATAACATAATACCAAAGTACTATGCTATTTTTCCTGAAAAGGAGAGAAACCCCAAATGGAACTTGCATTTCATATTATGTTTTTAGTTCATGACTCCAGTTCCCCCAGGATAAAGATTTTTAAGGGCAACAGTAATTGGTAATCTTTTCTTGACTTGTAGTTGACATTTCATATTAAGAATGGGGAATCCTTTGATTTAATGTTTTGCTTAGCTTATTTCACTGTAGTACCATCACAAAGGAGCTCTCCCTTCTGCAACAGGGCAAATACTGTACCCTCCTGCCATTCCATCTTGGCAAACACTAGACATCTGCTTCAGAAGGAACTGAGAACAGAAATAGAATTTCTGGCTTTTACCGCATTGCATTTCTAATTGCTGTTGGAGATGATTCTACTAAAATAAAACTTCCTTAAAATTAGATTTTCTATATCTAAGTGTGCTTTAGAACAGATTATAGAATTACAGACTACAGAAGTAAAACACAAATTCAAAGACCTTGATAAAATCAAGGTTTTTCTGTACAGACTCATATTACTAAATTTTAAGTGGACCACTTGATACTAATAAAGATAACATGCAAGTCTCTAATAAGTTTGAATTTATATAAAATGTCTTTAAATTTATGAATGCTTTGTATCTAGTATTTCTGAATGTATGACTACAGCAAGCAGGTCAGGTTAAACATTTTTTCGGTTTCACTTCAAAGGCCTCATGTTCCCCTGAACTGTCAGAAGATATCATATATCTTTATGACTCCATGCTCTGAACATCTGATGACAGCACTGGGACCCACGTGAACACATATGGTGAAAAACTGTACCACACTGCATTCAAGGAACTAACTAGAGGCCAAAAGTACATGCTGATTTAGATCAGCACATGCAGTCTTTTAACAATAGCATATGCACACTGCCTAGTTCTGTCAGTACTTTACTTGTCAGTACCTTGTGGAAGAGATCACAGCAAAAGACTTTCTCTTTTGACTCATCCCATTTCTCTTTAATAGCTAGCATCATTTCAGTGACTGTTACAGTATTTCACTGAATATTTCAAATGGTGCTATTTTCATTAGTTCAATGTTTTTTTTCTCGGTGGTGTTGGTTTCTAAGGGCGCAAGGTCCATAACTTTGTGAAGCTCAGTGATTACATTTACATTCTCATCAGAAAAATAAGAGTGATTTATTCAAGGCCTGTGATTTTTATTTCTGTTTTGGAGTCTTCAGTGAGTAAATTGATGCATCAATTTGGGGCCATCTGAAAATGGTGTTTGAGTATGTAGATGTAGCGTGTAAAACTAGACTGACATCAGTAATAATGGCAAGTTTGGGATCTTAAAATAGCAATTAACAGCAATAGGATATCTGTAGTTCAATGGATTTAAATAGGTTTGTCATTTTTCAAGCAATGGTGAGAACAGTTAAATAAACAGATGTAAAATTCATACTAGGAGATAGCAGTTAAACAAAGAAATTATATGCAGACTTGCAAATGTGTCTTACAATGCCACAGTGTATATTGTATGAAAGGAAAACAGATCGCAGAGTCTTTAGATTTAAAATTATTAGGCAGCTGTCAAATCTATGATCATTTTGCCAGCAGTATGCCAGTGCTACTGCTCTTGCCTAACTGTATAAGTGAATGCATTTCCCAAGAGAAATCAATTTATGACAGTGTGAAGAATCAGCTAGAAAAACCTATTCATCTTTTCATAATCAAGAGCTCCACAAAATACCAGCTCCCAAGTTATGCTTCAAGTTACTCAAAAGTTAGAGTAAAATGAACTTTATAAAGATGTGGCGTTTGCATTTAATATAGACACTTGCATGAAGTTGTCTGTAAGAACACATTAAATAGTTCATGAAGCACAATAAACCATGTGCATATCTGACGTAGTTTGGAATGGCTGATTGTGTTTCTTCTCTCTGATTTTGGTTTGCTTTAAAGCTTCATGCTGTGGTTGTCCAATGGCTGAATTCAGGCACAAGGAGGGAAAGATAACTGGAATCATTAACTTCTTCAGCCCTCCTACAGCCATTCCCATTCATAATTCAAAGCCTTCAGGACAGGACTGTAAGGGGATTTATCATGTTGTTATCTTCAGTGAGTGTTACTTTGAAGGTAGTGGCTGGAAGGACTTTTACTGAATAATAAATCCCTGAACTTGACTCACCCAAACCTCGTTTAAGCTCTTTTTGCTATGATCATAATATAGCAGCTTAGTTAAGAGTTAGAATAATCTTTCAGTTCCTAAATCCAGGCAGAGATATTATTAAACCAAGTATTTGAAAAACAGAATCTGCTGAAAGGCTGGTAATCAGATGGACAGTCAGGGACTGCCTCTGTGAGGCACAGCCTCAGGCATAACACCATGGTTATTGAAGAATTCAGACTCTGCACGTTTTGTTAGAATGTGTTAAATTCTGCTGTCTAATAAACCATAGTACTTAGCCAGTTGACTGTGCTGTACTGTTTTTAGCCATGCACTGAACAAAAAAAAACCAAATATGTTCTGTCCAGGTGGATTACAGACACTATTCTCAATAATAACGCAAAGAAAAAAAAATTAACTTCAAATTGAAATATACAAGACAGCTTGTTTTGTTGTTGTTGCTGTTTTGGCAGAAAATGTTAATTCCAGCCTTTACAGTTGATGAAGCTTCCAGATGAGACAGGAAAAATGGTGTCATATGTCAGTCACTGGATGGAGGCAGTCCAACAGAATGTACTGAAAATTCCAGTGAAGGTTTACTTCTGAATAGACCATTAGGTCATAGAATATAGGAGGCTATTCCACAGCAGGTGGATGCTGAATTCTAGTAAACTATGTTCTTCTAGGAATTAAAGAATAGCTAATAACAACAGAAGGCCAAATAGATTAATCAGAAACACTGTAACCTCAGTAACCTCATGGCTCCATTCTGCTAAATGCAGTAAAATTCAGCTTTTTTCCCCTGACAGTATCACAGTGATGTTAACTGGGCTCTAGTGGTAAACTCTGAAGTCTTTATATGAATTCATATGTTATTTTGACAAATTCGTGCATGGTTGCGTAGGCCAAGATCCTAACTCATCTTTTGGGACATCAAGTACCACATATATATATCTTTTAAATACCTGCAGGGATGGTGACTCAACCACTTCCCTGGGCAGCCTGTTCCAATGCTTGACAACCTTTTGGTAAAGAAATTGTTCCTGATGTCCAATCCTTGGCACACCTTGAGGCCAATTCCTCTTGTTAGTGTTTGCGGAGAGAGACCAATCCCCCCCACCTCCCCACCTGGCTACAACATCCTTTTAGGTAGTTGCAGAGGTCTCCCCTGAAAATCCTTTTCTCCAGGCTTAACAAGCCCATCTCCCTCAGTCACTCCTCATCAGACCTGTGCTCTAATCCTAGCACAAGCTCCAATGCCTTCTCTGGACACACTCCAGCACCTCAGTGTCTTTCTTGTAGTGAGGGGCCCAGAAATGAATATGGGATTTGAGGTGTGGCCTCACCAGTGCAGAGAACAGGGAGACAGTCACTGCCCTGTTCCTGCTAACTGTGCTATTTTTCTTACAAACCAGGATGCTATTTGCCTTGACAACTCTTATTTATTTATTCATGTAAAAATGATGATTAACATCTTATGCATGCCTTATGTTTTACCTGCTCCTCCTGTGTAATAATTTGAGAATGGTTTCTCTCTCCTCTTTCAAGCTTAGGCAGGTGGATCCTCCTCTTTTTATGTTGTTTCCATTTTGTTTGACAAATGGACATTGTTTGACAGAACAGGGTTTTCTGCTCCTTGATAATCTTATTTGGAAATAGATGCCTAAGATAAAACTTGATGTTTCTAATCAGGTAGACACAATGTGATATGGCAGAGATGTGTCTTCCTTGCACCTTACAAATTACAGTCTATCAGCTTCATCACTCAGTGTTTATGAATCAAAGCTACCATACTTTGACCCTAACAATGCTTGGACTGCCTGAACAGACTTATGGGAAAATTCCTGTCAGGATGTAAAAACTGTGCCATGTGTGATTTAAAAAACAATTTCCTCTCTATTTGCAGGAAGTTAAAAGCATTTTAATAATATTTATTACACTCTGGGAAAGATTCTGTACAATCTGACCAAAACCACCACTGAAGACTGGTAAAATGTCACTGTATCTTACCCTGACAAATACATAAATTGAAATTTGATTACTATAATTTTAATGTAATTGCCATTAATAAGGCAATAATATAATTTAATTTAATGTTAGCCTTAGACTGCAGGTGTCCCATCATCCATTTTACATAAACTAATAAATCATTAGCTTGTGAATGAAAAGGATATTTTGCTGTTAATTGCTCCTTACTTTTATGATAAGACAATATTCCAATATGCCTCAAAACCTAGGTAAAGGTAAATCTTCAGAGAATGATTGCTATTATATATGACTTCAGATAAGAGCCAATACTAATCTCATTTATGCGACTATGTGAAGTATGGTTGTCATACCATACATACATCTACATACATTTGAATTAATGAGAATTACTGTATGGAAAGGTTCTTTCCTTGTGCCAGCTCTTGATCTTATCTAACCTCTTTCTGAGTTCATTTAAATCGCTAAAATAGAACAAAGCCAAACAAGCCAAAAGTAGGTGGTTTGCTGTGGAGCTGGTAAACGGAATGGGCTCAGAGAAGGATCTGGTGACTGCCAGAGTTGCCTTAAGTGTGGGGCAGAGCCATTCATCTGGCAATGAGAGGCACAGGGAGAAGGAAATGGTAACGGTGGACTGGGAGTGAAAGCTCATCCTTTTAGTAGCAGTAAGATGCTGTATGGGCTCAGCAAGACATTGAACTCTATCCAAAATATGAGCAAAGTTTTAACGAGGTGTAAAAGATGATTTCACTTGATAGTAGCTTAATGGCTTGTTAATTTAGCTAAGTACTGTGGTAGTTATTAGTCCAGGGAGAAGAGGGTTAACCATAGAATAAAAATAAATCCTCTGCTCTTGAAATTTTCATGGATTCTTCTTTTGTCTCTTTTTTTTTAAAATTTTTTTTCTGCCTTAGCACAGCTCATCCATTCTACTGTGTCTGCAGTCTGCATAGTGACTGACAGAGACAGACCATGAAAATGCTGTAATCAGATAACAGAATTGCAAGACTGGACTACAGTCACTCACGGATACAAGCTTGGGATTTATATTTAGCTATAATGCCAGTGCAGTTTGCAATTTAGGATGGGCATACCTGATCCATCTTTAAATTAGCTAATCCTCTTAAGGGAAAATTTCTAGTCATTCTAACACTGTGATTGGCACAAAGTAATTTACTTTTTGCCATCATGATGAGATGGTTTCCACTGCGCCAGCAGTGTATGTGTGTGTAGATTACTTTGTAGGCACATCCACCATCTACTTATGAATCCTATCTTTCTTTTGTGAACATGGCTTTATGTGCTAACCTTTATGCATGGCTAGCAAAATGCAAGCCTTTAAGGGAGAAACTGAGTGTATAGCGGTTAAGAATTCATTGCATAGCAAGAATGTGACACCTAGTGGATACATGACATTGAGAAAACGTGACAATCCCATCAAGCAATATTGACATTAAATGACCCTGCCCAGTAGAAAAAAATAATTTGATACTAGAAAAGAAATTGATCTTGACTGATTGTTTTCCTGGGCCAAAGTAATTGGATAATGGCGAGTCCCCATTGAAAACTCATAAATGTAAGAGGTGTCAGTGATAGTTTTAAAAACATTTTTTGTAAACCACTAGCAGACTGAAGATCTCAGGCCAAGAAGGCCAGAGGGCTCCTAAAATAAAGAGCCCAAAGCCCAGTGAAGACATTGCAGATATTCAAAATGATGCATCATGATTAGAGACATTCAATGCGCAAAGCACAAGAATAGTGTCTAAAAAAACCCCCTTTTGTTAAACCTACTTCTCCGTTATTGCCATGTTATTTCTTCAGGGATTGAGAGTTTTCACAGTTGGAGATGCTCAGAGGGGAATAACTATTCAGTGAGGCCACTGGAAGCTGGACAAATCTGAAATGCTGTTTAAGTAGTCTGACTAATACATTCTGCCCAAACTGTCCGATACAGATGGTGTCTATCTTCTACTCCCCACTGCGGTCCGTAGTACCTGAATTTCAAGTATTCACATATCTCCATTTTCCAGGGTGCCCTGGAGCCTTACTGCTTCACTGGCTATAAATAATAGAAAAACTTATCACCGGAAATTGGTATTTTATACTGGCTACCAAACACAAACTTTTCACTGTAAAAATTACATACAAAAATCTATATTTATTTCCAAATATGTTGAAAAGGCTTCCCCAAGCCCAGCAGGGGCTTTGCTGGCCAGCTCCTTTGCCTGTCACCACTGCTCTGCACTCACACTTCTTTCTTCCCAGCTACGAATGGATGTGTGGAACTCTATTCTCTACGAAAGTCTTGGTATCAAAGTACAAAAGTGTCCTCTTTTGCCTGTACAAAACAATGCTTGGAAATAAGACTGAATCAGCTGAAGTGAGGGCTGAAGCTCCAGGAGGTGGATTTGGCTGTGTCCAGGGAAGGACATGAGCCAGCAGTGTGCCCAGGTGGCCAAGGCAGCCAATGGCATACTGGCCTGGATCGGGAACAGTGTGATGAGCAGGACTAGCGAAGTGATTCTTCCCCTGTACTGGGCACTGGCGAGGCTGCACCTCGAGTACTGTGTCCAGTTCTGAGCCCCCCAGTTCAGGAAGGACATTGAGGTTCTGGAGCCGGTCCAGAGAAGGGATACAAAGTTGGTGAAGGGTCTGGAGCACAATGCCTATGAGGAGCAGCCGAGGGAGCTGGGGTTGTTCAGCCTGAAGAAAAGGAGTCTCAGGGGAAACCTTATCACTCTCTGCAACTACCTGAAAGGAGTTTGTATTAATGTGGGTGTTAGTCTCTTCTCACAGGCAGCCAGTGATAGGACAAGAGGACATAGTCTTATGATGTGCCAGGGGAAGTTTATATTGGATATTAGGAAGAATTTCTTCACAGAAAGGGTGATTAGATGGGCTGCCGAGGGAGGTGGTGGAGTCACCATCCCTGGAGGTATTCAAGAAACGAGCAATTAGTGCTATGGTCCAGTTGACATGGTGGTGTTTGGTCAAAGGGTTGCACTCGATGATCTCAAGAGGTCTTTTCCAACTTAATTGATTCTGTGATCCTGTTACAGGCGACAGGGAAAGGGGAGAACAAACAAGAGGATGACGTGAGAGCTCGTGGTCTATACGAGTGTTGGTACAGCACCGACCTTAAAGCACTTCGGAAGCACTGTGGTGCAAGGGGTGGGCGGTCAGCCAGGGGCCGGGCCGGAATGGTTTGACATGGAATGGGCCGGGCCCCGCGCGAGGGGCGTGTCCAGCGGCAGCTGGCAGGCGGTGCCACGCTGGGCCGGGGCGCCGCTCCCGGCCGGGCCCGCTGCCTGGGGCCGCCGCCAGCCTCCCGCCCCTCCCTGCGCTCCCCGCCCTGCCCTGCGGATGTGGAGCCGGCACCGGCGGTGAGTGGGGGTGGGCGGGCGGCGGTCTCCCGGCGGGAAGGGGCCCTCGCTGCCTGCGCCGCCGCGAGGGGAGGAGCCTGCCCCTCTCCCGCCCACCCGGCAGCGCCGCGCAGACAGCGGGGAGTTGGCCCCCGCCGCCGGGGCAGCTGCGGCACCCCCAGCCCTTGCCCCTCTGCCCGGCGGCCTTCAAGGTGCCTGGGAGCCGGCCCGTTCTCCCGGGCAGCGGGCAGGGTGGCGGCCGCTGGCGGAGCGCGGCCGGGCGGGAGGGAGGGAGGGAGGGAAGGAGTGAGTCACCGGCCACGCTGGCTGCGGGGACGGCCGAGCGTCTGTCCCCACTGGGCGTCCGGGTCCTATAAAAGGAGAGCGAGGCGCTGCCCGGCAGCGGGAGGGAGTCGCGATGGGCCGCCCCACAGTGGGCCCGGCCGTGCAGTGAGCCTGTCCCTGCTCTGCACGGACCCCCCTAGAAAGGGGTTGAGCTCCCGCTGCCCTGAGTTGGCATGGTGGTCTCACGGTGGTCACAGGTTGGATTCGATGATCTCAGAGGTCTCTTCCAACCTAACTCATTCTGTGGGCGCCGCCCAGCCGCTCCGTGACGGGCAGGGGGGGGCTGTGGGGCTTAGAGGGTCTTTTGGGTCTGTCCCCCACGCTTCGGGGTCTGTCACAAGTTGGCACAGTGTGTAGATAGGAAAGAAGAGGCCAAGTTACCTCCCGTGGGGTCTGTGCTGGGCATTGGACAAACTGTTTGGAAATCACAGGCACGATTTGGAAGAGTGCTTCAGATCTTTTCTAGTTTTCAGTAGTAATAAGCCTGAAAATAACAAGTCTTGCCAAAAGCCAAAAATAACAGATCAAACTGACAGAGAGCGGGTTAAGTTTGGATATTAGGAAGAAATTCATTACTGGAACAGGTTGCCCAGAGAAGCTGTAGATGCCGCATCCCTGGAAGTGTTCAAAACCAGGTTGGATGGAGCTCTGAGCAATCTGGTCTAGTGGAATATGTCTCTGCTCACGGCAGGGGACTTGGAACTAGATGATCTTTAAGGTCCCTTCCAACCCAAACCATTCTGTGTTTCTGTGATGACTCTGGTTCTTAAATAGTCACTATGCCAAGCACAGTGATTCTGTATAAGTGATAGGAACCAACAAATGAAGTTCACTGAGCAACACACTGTTTATACACAGAAAATAACTGTTTTGCAAAGCTGTTTTCCTAAATAGTAATATTTAGTAATTATATAGTGCTTTTCATTCTTTAAGTTCTTTAGAAATTGCAATATGCGCCATGTGTCAGGCATTATTTAAAAAAACCCCAAGAGCTGATTGTGGATAGGGATGCATTAAGGTGGAATGACTTGTCAAAACAGTGTAGTCAGCCACTGACAATCCCAGTTACAGTGCCTCATCCCTGATCATGTTTTCTTTTGTCTGATTAATTTTGTTTGTGCAGATATACATTTAAAATATTTTTAAATATTTGTGAAGTGTATTTTTTTTAAAGACATACGTATTTGGGTTCAGAGCTGTAAATATGGGTGTCACAGAATTGTGTGCATGTGAAAAGGCAAGTAAAACTAACTGAAAACCCCATTGAAATTTTGCTTGAATGCTTTTTTTTTTTTACCAGTTGAAAGTGAATAGACTTATGATAATATGCATGTGTTTGCAACATCACTGTATTTTGTAGGATAATTTATATGAAATACTGGAGACTGATTTCTCTTTGAATCACACAAGTATAACTCATAAAAGCTGAACTGCATCCTTAGAGCAACTCACTTTGAAATTAAGTAATTTCACTGTTTGAACAGGAGGGACAAAACTGCTTAAATACAGTGGGTAAAATCCTTTCTTCAGTCAAGTTAATAGCGAAAAAAAAAAACAAAAAACAAAAGCACCAAACCACAATCACCAAACCTTCCCCCAACTTGTAAATTAGGAAATTAGGTCTGTGATAAGTTTTTTGGGGACTTTTTAAAATATATATTTAGTAGGTTAGTTACCAGAGTAATTGTTTTATATCAACACCTCTAAGTTGCTTTATGTAGCATGACATAATGATCTCTGTAGAATCATTTCTATAAAATTTGTTAACAAGACTAAAGTGGAGTGGCTGGAGAAAAGGAGGCTCAGGGGAGACCTTATCACCCCCTACAACTACCTGACAGGAGGTTGTTTGCAAGGGGTGGGTCTGCCAAGTAAAAAGGGGTTGCCAAGCCTTGGATTAGGCCCAGGGAAGTGGTTGAGTCACCATCCTAGGAGCAATTTAAAAGCTGTGTAGATGTGGCACCTGGGGACATGATTTAGTGGTGAACTTGGCGGTACTGCATTAATGGTTGGAGTCAAAGGTCTTTTCCAACCTCAACAAGTCTGTAGTTCTATAAAGATTCACTTAGATAATTTGGACTTTTTACACATAAAGCTGTGCTGATGCTCAATGCTTTGCAGCTGGACTTTGTCACAGAACACTTGGTTTATAGCTTTCAAAAAGCCATTTAAGTGCTTTATGCTTAATTTGCTTGTCTGTATGACAGATGTCTTGCTCACCTACCCAAGGTAATATAAGTTTCCCTGGTGTGGTTAAAGCTTTAAAATATTAACTGAGAAAGTTCCTCCTTAAACTTATGATGTGTTTACATACTCTTACCATGAGAAGCTTATTGATTTTAGATATCTGTTGGACTAAAGTTCTGTTAATGTTTTCATTTGCTGACAGATACACTGTAGGAAGTTGTGAGGTTGGTTTTGACAGTATTTTCTCCCTATCGCTATATGTAGCAACAACAGTTTTCCTACTCAGAGAGTAGGACATAAGTAAGCCACTGAGGACTGGCAGTGTCTTGAGAATTGGGAGAGATTTCTCAAACTGGTCACAGTAGTAAGTCCGCAGCACAGACATGTAACTTGCTGTAGCGAAGTTTTGTGGTTTTTAGATTGGTGCAAAATATTTTTTAACGCTAGCGTTTTATTCTGTTTTTGAACTTAGCAAGATCTTGAGAGATGGTGGAAAAACCACAGAAGATGGCGGAAAGCTGGTCATCCTTGGATACTGTTGAGTCTAACTTCAGGCCTCTGGTAGTAATTGAACTTGCAAAAGGCACCAAAGAAGAAACCATAGAATGGTTCACGAAACGAATTGTAGACAAAAAAGCAGATGGAGGTGAGTACAGTATGATCTTCTGTAACAGTTTGAGAACAAGTTGGCTGTCACCATAATATGAAGACTTACAGAAGATTTGTTTTCCAGGAATTTGTGTTTTAATGATTGTTTGGCCAATCTCATTCTGTTTTACATTTTTGAATTTGCTTCATTAAGAATGAATAGAGCTTCATGAAAATGTAATAACTGAACCCTCCTTAATCCTGTAATTAATGGAAACACTGGCTTAAAGTCAAATGCCAGTTGAACTCCAGAATCCTTCTGTTTTTTCCAGTGAAAGCCTGATAACCTTTCAAAGCAGTTTTTATGTCAGTTTTTATAGCAATTGTCTAGAGCATATTTCTCTTGTTGCTCCCAGAAACATGGTAAGCCTTGCCAAAATGAAGACATCTCACATCCTGTCCATAAGACTTGGTACCATGTTGTAAAATAAAGTTAAGTTAGCAGAAAGCATTTTAATCTTATTAAATTCATGTTACGTTTTAGTTATGTTCTTGGTAGCTTGTAGGGTTTTAAAAGACAATATTTCATCACTCAGTTCACTTCTGGATGTTGAAGTTGGGCTAATTAATTTGTAATTCCTTGGATGGTTTCATTTGGTGTTTTTGTTTGTTTGTTTGTTTCCCCCTTAATTTGTTTTGGGTTTTGTTTGGTTGTGGTTTTTTTGTTTGTTTTGAGTTTGTTTGGGTTTTGTTTGGTTAGTTTTGCTTGGGTTTTGGTTTGTTTTGTTTTTTAAATACTTTTTTTGAGAGACATTATTTATGGCTGTTGAAGCTTATAGGTTATGATCAGTTATTCCTGTGGCTGTTGGATTTGTGACTCCAAACTTGGTTTCAGGGCTCTGTTAGATAAATTAGGGATGTTTCCGTTTCAAAAGTCTAGTCTCCTTAAAACGTGTGGGACTGCTTGCAGAAGCACTGCTTGATTATGGGATGTGAACATTAGGGGAGTAGATCCAGGTTGTCCCCATTGTTCCAGTTCACTGTTTTGAGTGCTTCCCCAGAAACAGGGCTAAATCCAAGGATGGCCCTGCAAGATTCAGAACACAACACATCAAGTGCTGTTGAAGCCTTAATTCTTTGTGCCCTGAAGAAGCCTTTTCAGTGTTTCTGTTAAATAGGACTAATGTGATGGATGCTAAAACAGTGGGGCTTTTAGATGTAATTTTAATGTGTTTTCTCACTTATTTTGCCTTTCTTTACTTCAAAGGTGCTCAACTGCTGATTAAACCATTGGTCACGGAAAATGGACATGAAAATATTTATCTAGTTGGAGCGTCCCACTTAAGGCTGTTGCTGGGAGCTGAAACTGTGGGTTTGGTGAAGGAATGTAGTGATAACTCAATGAGAACTTTTACGTACAGCAGTAGAAAAACTTTCAAAGATTTTGCAGGTAAGCAGTTGTAGGGGTCTTTGTCATTGCAAAGTATGACTAAAGATTATAAGAATTACTCTGCTAAATCTTTCACAGTCTTTATTCTATGGAAGGGTGTCAGTGAACAGAAATAGGAAGACCAAGCCATGAAAAAAATAACTATGGAAATTCAGATCATATAATGATTTTTTTTTGTTCAAATGGCTTTCAATTTTTTGCTTGTGTTTTCCTTTATGCTTTTCTATGCCTCAAATAGTCTCTTATTTGTATGAAAGATTTTCATATACAGAAAATAAGACAAAATAGTTGATAAACATGATTTTATGATTAACAATCAATGTTATAAATTAGCATAGCAGTTTAATTTCTGTGACCAAGTTTTGAGGCTTATTATCTTATAATTAACTGGAGAAAATAAAAGCATTTTTATCTATTACATGTACACTTCAAACAATTAAACAATTAATTAATACTAAAGAGCCATTTAGTGGGATTTGGGCATGATTAGGGAAATTGTTCCTTTTCCTCTTTTGTTTTAAGGGGGAGCCAATACAGTAAGGTTCCTTTTTAAATGTGCTTCTTGTAAGGTATTTAACCGTCCTACAGTGGCTCATTTTGCTTTCCAGGTAAATACTGGAGTTCTGGCTTAGTCTTGCCAGTGCTTTTCATGTGCCTGTTTGAGTGATGCCTTTCACCACATTTTCAATATCAAGGTTATTGAGTCTGTCTGAAACAGTAATGAAGTTGAAGTTTTGTTGTTCGATGCCGGTTCTGTTCAATTCTGCTGCTGTGTGCAATAACTGTTGCAGTGTCTTTTCTTTTGTGACCTTGCTTTCCTGAAATTAGGAAGCCTTGGGAACAATTAGCAGTTGCAAAAGTGCCATTTTTGTTTCTTGACGCAAATCTGACTGTCATTGCTAAGAGAGTCTCTAGGAGCAGCTGAAACTCCCGGCTGCTGTAAATCTAAAATACAGGTTTTGCTGTATCTCCTGGTATTTTTTCTTTTTACACATTAGTAACAAAACCAAAAAACATTAGTACAAAAACGTTAGTATAATTTTACTTTTGTCCAGTTACAATCCAAGGATAAAATAGTTGACCATGCTTAGACGAGTGAAAAATGTCACCTACAAAAAAACCCTTGCGGCTTGTGTTGTCTTGCTAGTATTTCTGGTTCCCAGTGTAATTGATACTATGTTGTTATTCTTTGTATTAGAGATTTGTTGCTATTTTAGCTTCTTCTTAGTGTATTTAGGGCAATTTCTACTGTTTCTTAGTCCTAAAATGAGAAAAAATTAATTGTTCATTATCTGAGGGAAATCAGTTTTTTTTCCCCGATGATGGTGTTGACAATAGATTTGTTACTGTAGCTTTCAAAAATATGGAGTTTTTTGAAAATTTTCTTATTGTTTTACATTTTTTCTGTATTTTTATCAGAAGTAATTATCTCAAATGGCTTATTGCTATGTTGTATGGGCAATAAGAACAAGAGACTGTGATTCTGTGATATTTGGTGTGAAATGCTTACTGAAAAGGAGATTTGTCCTGACATCTTAATGGTTTTGGTTATGAAAATACTTCAGGAACTGTATGTCAGAAAGAGGTATGGAGATGCTGAGAATGATATATAGTAGATGCCTAAGGAAGAGTCTTTCAGCAAGGCACCAGCAATTATTACTTCAGAGATGTCTATCTCTTGAGGGATTTGTTCTCTTGGTTTATCTGAGTAGTCAAAAAATGCAGTGGCTGATTTGTGCCAGTTAGAGAAAGCTTCTTCTCAAGAAGAAATTTTTTTTAAATAGTGCAGTTTTGATAATGGCTGTTCATTGGCAATAATAGTCACATGATTTTTTTTCCTGATGCTGGTCATTTTTTGTAGTTATTTGCTGCCAGGATAGTGTTCTGTTGCTGCACAATTTCATACGACCTTCTTTTTGATTTAGATGACAATCACAATTTCCTTACAATGGCAGAATGTCAGTACATCATCAAACACGAACTTGATAATTTGAGAGCTAAAAATGAAAAAATGATCCCTGGATATCCTCAGGCCAAGCTGTACCCAGGAAAATCAATTGGTAAGCAATGTAGTTTGTTGTCTGTAACTCACTGTGTTGATGTAAGATAGTGTTCATTGGGAAAAAAAATTAATTTTCCTATGATGAAGAGAAATCATTTGGACACTGCAGTTCCACTGTTTTTAATCAGCTTTGTTTTCTCACTGCCTGAGAGTGATAGGAAATGGATGCACAGTGCAACAAGAGAAACTCTGAATAGGTATCAAGAAAGTTTTTTTTCACAATAGGGTAACCAAACATTGGAACAGGGAATTAAAGAGATTGTTGGTAACTCTGTCCTGGGAAACTTTTAGATCTTCACTGGAAAAGGCCCTGAGCAGCCTGATTTAAGCTGGGCCTACTTCTAGTAGGAAGTTGGGCCAGATTACTTCCAGTGAGCCTTCCATTCTGAGGCTTTCTGTGAGACTGAGGCTCCGGCCTTACGTTCTTTTCAGTTGGATAGTTTTCACATGTGTTGACATCATCCATTGTTTTTAATTAGTACAAAATTTTTTTTTTTTTTTTAAATTACATAATAGTATACTTGGATTGCCTCTGTATAAAAATACTGGAATGAGTAACAGTGCTCCAGAGTTACAAATTTCATAATATGAAGTTTTATTTAATTGATCCTTCTCTTTGCTTCCACTGCTTTTCCTTTTCATGGGAGAAAGAAGCAATTAGAGCTAGTACTATTTTTATGGTAACTGGAACTAGTTCACTGGCAGAGATGCTACAGTTTCTTAGGAGAATTTATCTTAATATTTGTGTTTCCTTTTAATAACAGTATCTTTATTCATTAGTGTTGGTCATCAAAGAAAGAGTTCTATGCATATTAGCAGTTCAAAAAATGTAAATAAATGTAAATGTAAGATGAGTTTAAAGTGGTAATTTTTTTATATAGCTGAATTATTTTTCTAGTTATGTCAAACAGATGCCTATAGGAAATGGCTAAATATTATCACACAGCTTCCAGTGCCTCTGTACTCCTGTTTTTGAATTTATTTTCTTTTTTAATAGGGTTGTAACTTCCAGAGCAGTCTGTTAATGTTTTATCCACACATGTAGTATTGCATTTCATAACAAAATTAAATACAAATTGTGGAATATATAGTTTATTTGCAATAAAGATGTGTTGTAATTTAGGAATTAGTGTTAGCCAGTAATTAAAAAATGCTGTTAGTATCTTTCTGATTATTAATACAAAAAAGGCTTTCTTCACAAAGCTACACATGGCATTTCAATTCTGATCTCTATCACTTTTTGTTATTGAAGCTGCAACTGATTATACTGAAAGCCTATGGAATAGTTAATAGATGTAAAAAGGTTGTTGTTTCTCTTCCAGTGGACAGCAGAGTCTTTGTAGGAATAAGTATAACTGCTCTCTATTATGCAGAATTTTTTAACTAACATGCAGACAATTTTTTTTTTTAATTAAAGTCCTAGATCTATTTCAAAGGAACTTTAGACTTGCTAAGTACATGATGTAACCTGTATGTTTATGTCAACTCCATTGTCCATTGAAGGTGTGCTAGGTACATTGTTTTGGGTTTTTTTGTTCTTCTAGTGAGAAGATTATTGACCAGTGGTATCCTAGTTCAGATTTTCCCACTGCATGATAGAGAAGAGTTGAAAAAGCTCCGTCACAGTTGGTATGGCCGAGTGAGGGTTGGCTATCAACCTTTAGGTATGTGAACACTTACTCCACTATCAATAAAGTGCAGGGTTTCTTCTGGAGAGGTTTTCAATTTGTGTGAGAAGACCACAGGTCTAAATTCTACTCCAGCTTCTATAAAAGTGAAATCATGTATGGAAGGTAAGTATGGTACCAAGAAGTCTGTTGTTTCAGTGAGAGTTTACCTTTTTACATCCTGAATTACCCATTGCAGTTCAGCCCCTCAAACGATACCTTTCTGCCCAAGTTGCTTTGTTGACCTTTTTGAATCAGAGTCCTTTTTTTTTTCCCAGCTTTGTTCTTACTGATCTTGGAATCAACCGAGTGGCTTAGGCTCTGGTTAAAAAAGCACCTGCATTTCCAAACTTGTTGACATGCTAAGTTGAGATCTGTTCATTGAATTCTCTTTTGATTCTAAGATGGCTGTAGGATAATCTTTTGCTATAATGACTCTCAATACAAATGTTCTGGAGTGAATCACTGGATGTCTCTTGATTTTCTTTCTTATAGCTTCAGGATTTCTGTACAAAGGCCTTTGGTTGTAGTTTTCAGGTTGGAGCTGGGGGCAGTTTGAAGGCTCAGCATCTGCACCATGGTCTTCTAATGTAGTCTTGAAATTACACAACTGCTCTTACTAGTTGAACATGTATTTCCTCTTTTAGTGTTTTCCTATGTGACCTCCTGAAATGGTTTTAGACTTGCAAAATTGGTGGCTCCAGAGTCTGTGGATTCAGTGTCTGTGAGCTTCCATGTAACAGCAGTCTGCAATCACAAATTCTCCCTACCCCTCAGTGAAGCCCTAATGGTCCAAGCCAAGAGTGTTTAGTCAAACTGAGTCTTGACAAGCTCCTAAATGTCTGGAATTCCCAAAGCTATTTTGAGTTGTAGGCATGTTGAAAGTGTGTTTACAACAGTTTGTTTTAAATTCGTTGGTCTGTATGAAGACTATATTTTGCATGCCAGCATCATTTGTATATATTTTATACACTGAATAATCTTAAAATGAAAATAATTTTTAGTGTGGCAATATGGAAAATTAAGTTCTAAACTCTAAACCCATGAACTTTACTTAAAAATAAGAAAGTAAGCATTTGGGAGTTTGCCTGATTATAAATCTCTGGGTCTTGCAGTTGCTTGAGAGTCTTTCCCAAGCTGCAGGACATTAAAGGTCTGGCTTGATAATGCCTGCCTCCAGAGTACTGTCTTAGGAGTCTTATTGTCTGCTTGTCTTTTGTTTATATGAGAGAGCATTTTTTTTGACTGAGATTGAATACATAAAAAAATTTTGAAGTAAATCCAGGAACCTGTTAAGTATGTACTAATTTAAGAATGTCTTTCGTGTTGCATACTTGGAGTGTGAAACAATGCCAATGACCTACACTTGAATGTATTTGTTAATTAATTTGTGATTGAGAGGGATGTTGGAGTTCTGATTCTTCTGTCTGTTTACCTTTCCTTCCTGCTTTCAGAGACTTACCTGATGGGCAGCTGTGATCTTCTGCTGTAGTGTTTTGTAAACCATGAGCCATAAGAATATTCTGTTATTGCACATGGGGCGTTTGATGTGTTAGTCTGTTACAGGGAGTGTCAATTCAGAGGTTGTGATTCTTATGGCTGTTGTGTTAAGCTGGTGAATACATAACAGTGGCATACAAGCAGTGCTTTCAAGCAGGCAAAGATGAAACAGATTTTGGCATTCAAAACTCTACTAGGCATTTCTGTATCTTACGTGATGCTATTTCTAGATTATGTTGAAAAATACTCCTATATTTTTTGTTATTAGATGAGTGAGATCTTGTCTTCTTGGAAGTAATATATCTGTCATGAAATACATCCATTACTAGTGAACTTTTCAAGTCTCTGTAACACTTGAGCAGACAGACTTCATGAGTACAGCAAATGTGTATTTCATCTATCGGTTGTCTGCTGAAGAGAATATCTCAATCTGAGTGTGCTGACATGTTGAAGATTAAAGATTTCAATATACCTTCCATCTGTTCCTTTAGTTCCTTGGGGGTTGTCAAAGCACAACTAGCCCTTTTTGGCCCTGAGCAGGCTGAAACAAAATTGTTTCCCAGGAGTACCTATGCCAGTGATAATCTTCAGAAATTAGGTGTCACTTGCTGTTAAAGTTTGGTTTGTTTTATATCAAATGCCGTCAATGCCATCCTAGCCATTCATTGATCAATTCTGTTACCAAGATGATACTGTTTTCAGTTTGGTTGGGGTTTTTTTTGTTTTTTTTTTATTCCTCTGTATATCTGATGTTGATATAGTAACTATTGAGATATTTGACTTTTTTACCATCTGAATGGTATGTTCATGTGTGTGTATTATATGTAACATAAATAGAAAATAATTCAGATAATGGTCTGAGTTTTTGGAATAGGGGAGAAGGATAAAAAAAACAATAATATTCACTGTGTTATTTAGAAGAAAAAAAATTCTGGCCAATGGAAAGATCATGTAAAGTCAAGTTTGGTATTGTATTGACATCTATGGTAAGTGTAGTCTTAATTCATTTCTCTCCGCAGATGACATACGCTGCTACTTTGGGGAAACCATTGCTCTCTACTTCGGCTTTTTAGAATACTTCACGTTTGCTTTGGTTCCAATGGCTGTCATTGGGATTCCTTATTATGTGTTTGCGTGGGAAGACTATGACAAATATGTGATGTTTGCCACATTCAATCTGCTCTGGTCCACTGTGATACTGGAAGTTTGGAAGCGGATTTGCGCCATCCTGACATACCGTTGGGGGACGCTGTTGATGAAGCGACAGTTTGAAGAACCAAGACCAGGCTTCCATGGTGTCCTGGGTATCAATCCTGTCACTGGGAGGGAGGAACCAGTGTACTCAAGTATTAAGAGACAGTTACGGATTTATCTGGTGTCCTTACCGTTTGTGTGCCTTTGCCTCTACTTCTCGCTGTATGTGATGATGATTTACTTCGACTTGGAACAGTGGGCTCTGGATTATCACAAGGAGAATGAGTCTACCTTCAGCACCTTGATGCTGTATGTGCCCAGTATCATATATGCTGTTGTGATTGAAATCATGAACCGTATCTATCGGTATGCTGCTGAATTCTTAACATCATGGGGTAAGAAAGTTGTTTGTTCTTCATCCTTCCAGTTAGAATCCCAGATACTTAGACTTTGTTTCTTTTTAGAATACATTACTGTGAGCTCCTGTTTAACAGAATGCTGAAGAAATTTCCTGAAGTAGTTTTTTGCTCTGGGGTAAATGAGAGAACCATTTTAACTTCTCATGTTTTGAGTGTTCTGAGATTGCAGTTTTGTATTTGGTTTAATTTGTTCTGAGTCTGACATGCCATCAGAAGGGGTGATCCTGTCTTCTTCCTCGGCTGCTCTCTCCCTGTGGTGCAGAAGTCCCCCTTCCCTGAGTTAGCTCTTCGTTTCGCTGTATCAGCCATAGTGGTGACAAAAGGGACAAGGTGAGAGCGTAAGGAAGGAGTTCAGAGGTGGATGGGCGGCAGGAAGGACTGTCCTGGAAAGTTGTACCCAAAACCTGGGTTTGCTGAGTGTGTCTTAGTCTACTCATACATCTGTGCAGAGGGCAGAGGCACTGACATAATGGAACCAAATCTAAAACCACCAAATAAATGTCACATGAGAGTGTTTATGTATGCTACTTATATAACAAAGATTGAGACTTCATGTCCCTGTCAAAATTTATTTCTCTTGGCACTTTCAGAAGGGGAGGAATGTTATAATAGATTGCCTTTTTTTCCCCCTTGTATGTGTGGCATATTTAACAGATCGGGCCTTGTGTTTTGTAACCTAACATAAGGACAGTGAAATGCAAGTGTTTATTTTGAGTTTTAGCACTTCTACTGACATGTGCAGTCACTTTCAGACAAAGTTAATAGATGAAGCTAATGGAGAGTTAACTGCTTTGTGTAGCTCCATATGGCATTAATTTGCAGGACAGAATCCAGATTACTAAAGCCAGAGACCCAGAAAATTAACAGAAGAAAGATAAAGGAAAAGGAAGTTTGATGCAGAAGACAGAATAAAAAGAGGTGTTGAAGTGGGGCTTGGTTATGCATGCCAAATTGATTTGCTCAGCAAATTCAACCTGACAGCCACGATAGTAAAAGCAAACAATTTCTTGATTTGTTTAGGATTGTTCAAGGTTTTTATTTAAATAATGACTTATAAATTCATATCTAGGGTTCAGTTGACAGTTTTGTTTCATTGTTTCTACTACACTGCAGGAAAAAGTTCTTCTGTAAAATACCCAGTTGTGTTGATCAGATACACTTAAATGTCTTTTAAAAGGCAACTCAAGGTTTTTTTTTAATCCAGATATTTTTAGTTTTAAGCTGCTGTTTCATATTCAGCAGAGAAAGTATTTATGTAATTTGCTACACTGACAGCTTGAGCCTTTTCTGTTCTGTTCAATGTTTATGGTGCCATGCTTTGAATAGGCTGAAAAGCTCATCTGACTGTCCTACCTTCCTTCCCACCTGGCATATTTTCAGACGATATCTGACTTACACAGCTAAACTGATGAAGCATGGGAAACAATCTGGGGTATTTTAAGCACACCTCTTGCACCCATTTATCACAAGAACCGATCATTTAGTGAAAGCTGAAAGTAAAAATTGCGTTCAGTCACTTGAGTGCATTTTCCACATGTCAGGCCCCACTTCACACCCCTGTCAGAGTAGAACTCTGCTGGTCTGTGCTGAGCAAGGCCCATGGGTGACAGGTGTCTCCTTTCAGCCTTGTTGACACAGCTCATGTTAGTGTGCTGCCTTCTCAGTTACTGCTTAGGCAGGCCTTTAAAGGTGACAAAAAAATCTGACAATTGGAATCTCCCATTCACTTTCCTCTTTTGTCTACTGGTAAAAAGCCCTCCTGAAACATCAGCTTCTAACAGTTTATCTTGAATGAACTGAAAATCTTAATTTAGAACGAGTAATGCATCTGTTGAACTTCACATACTCTGATCTTGCTTTAGAGCATACAGTCTGACCTAAATTCCTTGGAGATGGATGGGAGTATTTCTTCGAGCATTTACTGGTTTTGAATTAAATTTGGTATTGTTACTTTTCGTAATATATTCCCATTAGTCTTGCATTAGTTTTCAGCCAAAGAACAATCAATAGCTAGAAACATTTTGTTAAGTGTTAAGAATGATGGATGTGTTTTCTGTCTTTGCAGTAGAAAAAATACTGGAGTTGTAGACAAAAACATGTATGATAGTATTGTACATCAGATAAGCTTCGTAGATTAAGTGAGGTACTGGTACATATAAATTCTTTTTCTCATAAAGTGTTGGATGATAAACTGTTATATAAATAATTTTTAAGTGGAGAATAAGTCTGTTTACTGTTTGTATAACAACGTCTAGTAATGTTAAGAGCTTCTGTTTGCTAATTAAAAATTTTGTTGGTATTTTAGAAAATCACAGGCTGGAATCTTCATATCAGAATCATTTAATTCTGAAGGTTTTAGTGGTAAGTATGTAGTATAAGCAGCTTTTAAGATTATTTAAAAATACAGCGTGTCATGTGTTTTATTAGTGCTTTCCTAGCATTACCTGCAGTTTTGTACAAGGCCAAATACTGGCACAAATATCAGAGTCAACAAGACTTCTATTGTGGTTGCAGTAACTGTTAGACTATTTTAGATGCCTCTTTTTATAGTGGAAAGTTAGCTTTTTATTTGTATTGATTGTTCTTTCATTAGGATTCTCTCTATATATATGTTTTCCTAATAATTGCTGTGGTCCTGTCTTCAACAGGGAACTATTCCATTTAGTTTTTGGAAGATTTTATGGTTAGCCGTATTTTAAAAAGTTCCTGTGTTAACTTTTATGTACTATCATTCAGACAACCAGTCAGAGGAGGCTGGAAATGTCAGTCTGTCTGTTCCTGTGCAGTTTGTGGTATATACTGATCTATTTACTTTGTGTCTCTGAACAACTAGCTTTTATGTGTATGCATATCTGTTTAGTTGCTCTTTTAGGTGTATATCCAGGTGTGACACTGATTCTAAGGAATTGTACTGTAAATCTTAAATTTCCGTATGAGATGTTCAGTAAAAGCAGTTGCCAAGGTTGATTTAATTAATCTTCTTTCCTTTTTGAAAAGATTAGGTCTTTTCCAGAGTTCCTTTTTTATTTCCTTCAGTGTGCTCATATTTTTATGTGTGGTTTTGTTTTGGGGTTTTTTGTTGACTTTTTTGTTAGATCTGTTTTTTTTTACCTAAATTTTAAACATGGTAAAGAAAATTTTAATGAACAATTTACATTTGCATGGAAGCCGTTTAGTCAAGACATATGTTAGGTTAGATGATGTTCTGCATCTGAACTTTTGCTTGAGCACTGAAACCAAATGTTTTTATTTGCAGTTCAACTTCTTAAATTGTTTTGCATCTCTCTTCTACATTGCCTTTGTGCTGTTTGATATGAAACTTTTGAGACAGGTGAGTTCCAAGAACATCTTAAGCATGTTGATGAATCTCGGAAAATGAAGGATTGATTGAAACAGGAGTTTAGTATTTAATTATTATTCTAAAACATTAGCTTGACAAATAATATATTTCACATATATTTTCTTAGAAATCCATCTTCTGTATTTAAGTTCCCCTAGCACTGTTGCAGAATCATAATGGAGTAAAGCAATTCTTTCCCTCTGTATAAATGAGGAACTGTTTTCAAGTAAATTGATTATTCCCTTACACAGATGAGGCTGGGAAATTTTCATTTCCTCTTTATTTCCTTTTATGTTAGAAAGTTATTATCTCTGCAGTGTTCTTAATGAGAGACTTGAAGATGGGAGCGTGATTAAGTTTATGACTACAGTGAGGGTCTGTGAATAAATAAAGGCAAAAGTAATTTGTAGTTAGTATTTTAGATCAACTTTCTGTTGTTAATGCATGAAAAATGGATATAAGAAAAATATTTTTGCTCCAAATGTAATGAGCAGTACAACAAGAACTTCAGCTCAAGATCTCTATTCCTCTAAAGTGATCTCTAGCAAAACTCTTGACCTATCTATACCAGCCATGACATTTGTGACATTTCATCTACCTTCAGGTAAAAGCAAGAAGAGAAAAATATAGAAAAAAAAAGATTGTTCAGCTCTGTGATTGTCATTGGCATATGTTAAGTGTTACCTTTCATTGTACTTGGCACACTTCAGGATACATCCAAATCCGCAAAATATTTAGTCTTTTAACTCCTACTTTGTCGTTTTCAATGGATAGCAAAGAATGGAAATTAGAGCAGCTGTACTTTCCATATGCTATTGCTAGGTTTGTTAGGTGCCCTTTGTTTTGTCATAGTGTAATAACTCACAGTGTTACTAGAACACACAGAATTGCAAATGATCATACATTTATCACAGTTCTGTTTATTTTTATTTCTTTTTTTAAACTTAAGAGCTTGGCCACTTTGCTGATAACTTCGCAGATCCTCAATCAGTTTGCAGAATCCTTGCTTCCTTACTGGCTCCAAAAGAGACATAGCAAGAGGATGAAGCAACGCACATGTTCTCAGAAAACTGATATAGACCTGTCATTAGCTGAACAAGTCAACATGGAGAAAGAAATGGGAACCTATTTGGTATGTTCTGTCACTGTAAAAGAGTTAAAAGTTTTCTGGGCTGTAGTTGACAGAGACATCAACCAGGGCAAATGAAAATATTTCTGGCTGTCTGGCCTGACAGCTTATTTCCAGCTTTATCAGTTTTGCTGGTGGTATTGTTTACGCAGCTACACGGTGCTCTGGATCAAAAAATGGATACAGTGCAGGATCCCAGTCACACCAGAATAAAGGGGAAAGAATGAACAGCTGTATCTGGAGCTACCTAATCCCGTATCAGTGGAAAGAAGTATTTGTGTAATATAGCCCCTATCTCCAAGGGTTACTTGAAGGCTACCAGGATGAGTAGCCTGGCATAGGGAAGAGAGAGGTTGTTTTGGCTTGATTTTGCAGTGATACTAGTTTAAATGGTCAGTTAAACTAAAGCCTAAGGGAGAGTGTACTCTGTGTGGGTAGGGTGAGAAATGGAGAGAGCAGAAGAAACCAACTCTTCTAAACAATACTACCACTGGAAACCTCTTGCTTCATGAAACCCCAGCTTTTGCACTCATTGTCTTCCTGGTTCTGTTCCTGACCCCCTCCTACCCAGTATAATTTTTAATTGTATTTAACACACTTCTTGCAGTTCACTATTTGCAGTTCTAAAGGAATTGACAAAGCAGACATCAGCGTGTATGTTAAGGCCTTAAAGACTGGCTGATAGCTTTCTTGATCAGATGCTGCAAGCACAGTCACAAGAATCTTAATACTGTATGATTTATGCTTCTACAGAGTAAGAATTACATGTAGATAGTGTACCTTTCATGTAAAAGGTAGAGATCAGCAGTTTGAAATTTGATATTAGTACACATTCCTCTCTTCCTGCATGAAGTGCCATGAAGTGGGAAGAGGAGAAAGAGATAACATCTTTACAATTGAAAAACTGTACAAATGTTAATAATACTTGCTTTCCTATGGTATTTCCCATTATTGATGCGGAAGGAGATAGATTAAGACAGCATGTCTGTTTTGCATTGGGGAACACAGCAGATATCCCTGAGTTATGTCTGAACTGATCAGCACAGTCCAGCACTGCACCTGCACAGCTCCAAAAGCTGTGTGTCAGCATCAGGCCTTGGTCTGCCTGAGTGGATGAGCTCTGCCTCTTAGACCTGAGCTGACTTCTGGTTCTCAGCTGTCACATACAAAGCCAGTGTGGAGTCTTTGCCCAGTGCTTCTTATGCAGAGCTGGATCAAATGAATCTGCACCTGTTGTGCTGTTGTGCCCTGAATAGTTTTCTGCAGGGACCCAAGAGGTCAGTTGTAGAGTTAGGACTTTGCCTTGGACATGTCCACTGCTAGCCTCAGTTTCAGTTTCAAGGTACTCTGTACTCAAGGCCTTAATTTTATTTTCAGTCTAAATATTGTAATTGTGCTGTGCTTGTGAACATGTGATATTAGACCACTAATTTGTTTGCAAGCAGTGAGCTGTCCGCAGACAAGAATATTTCTAAAATTAAAACTGTCACAAGGGGGAAGCATTTGACTGTTTTTAGTAACTGAGGCGTTTATCGGGAGTCTTGACAGAATTCTATGTTTCAGGCTTTTGTCTTTTGTTTTCCTTCCTTTACGTGCTCTTCAACATTTAATTCTCCATTTTCTTTGTCCTTGTTCTCTCTCACTTTTCAAAGCTCCTGGTCTTAACCCTATTTAAGATGTAGAAGCATGCTGCAATAATTTTTTAATTATTTTTTTTTTATAATTTCTACTTCTTTCCTCTAGTTCATTTTCTCCCTGAATTTTTTTTGATTGTGTTTTCTTGGTGCTACAGTTCATGTGCTGATCTCATGGCTGACAATGGCACAGTTAGAAATTTCTTGAACATCATACCAGACTCCCTGTTTCCTAACACAAAGTTTCATAAATAAATACTTATTTTCCTTTCATGCTCTGCTGTTCCAGAAGTCAGCAAGGAAATAAGAAGAAAGGTGTGAGGAAGCAGTGGGAATACTGTGCAGTTACCAGAAGGAGGGGCACAAAGGGAAGCAATGCTCTCTGACTGCAGCAGTTGTCTGAGAAAGGGATAGCATGAGCAGATAATGTTGCTGCTGCTTCAGTGAGGGATCCTGCACAATGTTTTTAAGAAAGACCCTAATAAAGTTTGGAATTTGTACAAAATGTTTCTGAGGAAAAATCTTCAATGGCTTTAGAAGTCAGGTAGCTCTTCATGGTTTGGCCTGCAGATCGGTTTGTGAGACCCAGCTGAACTGTGCAACATAAAAATGATCTCAGATGAAAGTGCAACTAAAGAGCACCCTGTGTTGATTTCTGAGCTTGCAGGCTTCTACTACCTCTCTCTGTTTGTTAGGGAAAAAAGCAAGAGATGCTGATAGTGAGTTTAACAGCTGTAATGGGCAAAAAATACTAGAGAACCATGTATCTGAGCCACAACCAATTTTGTGTGGTTCCTGTAATAATCTCAGTTACTGTCAAGTTTTCATGATTTAAATTTTGAGAGATGGGTCAATAGGTGGTCCATGTAAATAGAAGATAGCTAGATCCCAGTTTAACTTCTTTGTGGTATTTCACCATCCCTTATTCAGTGAATACTTTTTCTTTAGAAGTGGTTGTTTCGGTTCTTTCATAAATAATTACTGCAGTAACAGAAAACTATTACTAATACTACAAAACCAATATGCAAATATATGATAAACCTCCATGTGAATACTTAATAAGCATGTAAGTATCCACATTCTTGGTTTAAAGATCAGGTGATAGACATGTTGTGGATTTGTTAAAATAGGTTTTGTTTGTTTGCACTTACTGTTCCTTTCAGATATCAGTGCTGCATTGTGCCACTTCAGCCTTCAGGTGGACCACTAACTCTGACCTACCCATTTTAAAATAAATAAGCAGAAGTATGAGAAAAGAGTTGCCTATCTACCAAACCAGCCTTTCTGTTAGGTCTTTCATGGACAGTCTGAAATACTGGTACTTCTATTGCCACAATGCTCTTAGAAGAATATTCTGACAGTTTAAATGATGGTGCTGTTTTCCAATTCCCCACTGTTCCTTCTGTTACTGCTTCACTGAGATAGTCAGGAACTTGAGTAGGATGTGTTCATACTTCATGTTATAAGAAGTGTGACTTCCAGAAAATGCATTTGGTAAAAGGAAAAACCTTGGCCTCCCCTTATAAGAAGTTTTAATTAATTAATTCCAAATTAACTAAATTGGAGTATTTTTTAGTTCTTGTTGTTTTCTATCAGCAGTCATTCCCAAAAAACTGATTCGGGATGAGGAAGTGTATTTACAACTGTATTATTATATGTACAGTGTTTTTTGCAGGTTACAGTTGTTCTTATTTTTGCTCTGTTTTTCAGGGTACTTTTGATGATTACCTGGAGTTGTTCTTACAGTTTGGCTATGTGAGTCTTTTCTCGTGTGTTTATCCACTGGCAGCTGTCTTTGCAGTGTTAAACAACATCACAGAGATCTACTCTGATGCCTTAAAGATGTGCAGGGTTTACAAGCGTCCATTTGCAGAACCCACAGCAAATATTGGTGTTTGGCAGGTAATTTTTGTCTTTTTTTTTTTTCTGCTCATTTGTTTTAAAAGAGGTTTCAACTAAAGTATTTAAGCTGTGTGTTTGGCCCATGAGCCACTTCCAAGTTCAGTAGGTACTTTTTTCTCTTCAGTGCCTTAGAATATTATCTATCCAACTATACATCCACGTGATTTTTTTTGGTGGGGTTTTTGACCATGTGCCTTTCAGTTGCCTTTGAAAAGAAAACAGATCTTTATTTTAGTTCTTGTACATTTATTGTACTCCTGTTGCAACTGTAACAAAGCAAAGCTTCCAGATACTGTGTGGTACTCTTCATAGCCCATTTATTTTAGAAATGGTAAGATCTGATTTGATCTCAGAAGTATGGAGCTCAGCAAGGGTTTCAGAACAATTGAAGAATAGATAAGCCACATGCTTGGCTTGTGCCCTTGTGATCACTGTTACTCAAGCTGACTAATTTTAAAATAATCTGGATCTGTGAGCAGGAGCTGGAACATTCTGCACAGCCTGAAACACTGTAGTCTATCCAAACAATTTCATGCTAGTAGTACTGGGTTAAGGATTTTCTGTTCTCAGTTGTTTGCCCATGCAATCGTGCTAGCACCAGCTATTTTGGAGCCCATTGAATATGTTGCATCAGTGAACTGATCCTGACCAGAGTTTCTTCTGGAAAGAAAGGAGGTGACAAAGTTTCATTCAGAGACTCTAGCATTCTCTAACAGCAGTGGCTTGATAAGGGAGTGTGAAGTCAGTTGGAGGAACTTCCTAGGGGATATTCTAGTTTTATTTAACAGGTTTTCTAGTGATATGTAATGGAGTCAAAGTACACAATTAACTAATCAGTTATTTAATTTGGAGGGGTTGTAAATATTATCAAATGAAACAAATGAGAGATGAGAAATGAAATAATGAAACCAAGTGAAACATACTGTAAAAACCAAGGATTAAAAAAACAAAATGCAAACCAAGGATTCTGAGCAGTGTTCACTAGACACATAGATATTAATAAAGTGGACTTATACAAGGAGTCTTTTAATAATATGTCATTAAAATGTGTGAATTATAATCTGATTGCATTTTAACATGGGATGTATTTTCTCAGTCCAAATCTATGCTGCTGACATCTTGATGGCATAGCTGCATTGACCAGTGGTGTGAGCATCAGAAAAATCAGGCTGTGGTCATAAGTCAAAAGCATAGCTGCAGGTGTATAATAGCATTTGGTTTGGCTAGAATAATTTGTTTCAATCAAGGGAGTAGGCTGAAAAATTATAGCACTATTGGTACAGCCTTTTTTTTATGATATTATTTTAACTCATAGTAGAAATGAATTTGCTTTGTGAATTAAAAATAATAACTAAATTTTCAAGTTGTCTCTTTCATGTTGGAAATTGGGGTATTTGCTGAAAGACTTTTGTTAAAGGAATACTGGAATTATTTTACCAGGTGAACTGAGTCACCAGCTTGTTTTCAAGGATTCTGCTAATTCATTGTGGCAGTTGCTACAATTCAGTGTCAGTCTTTCTCCTTCCACACAGGACCTTGGAATAAGTAACCATTATATTTCAAATGTAATTGTTAAGCTGTATTAATATTTTCAGACATTTTGTGGGAGCACTGTAGGCAGGAGCTTCTTAGACTTGTGCTATTGCATGTGTTTAAATGTAAATCTTTCTTTCAATAAATTTCAGCTTGTGCAAGTAGTTGTGATTTAGAAAAGTCATTCTAAACCATCCTTATCTTTTTTGCCATTACTTAGCGTTCATATTAAACCCCCCAAAAAAGAGTATTAGTTCCTCTATGAACTTTGCAATTTTTCCTTTATCCTGAAATAAATTTGTTAAGGAGTACAACTGCAGATGAGTGCATACTTTACGTGTTCAGATTACAACCTTGAGGTTTTGTCTTTGCCTGTCAAGCTGATGAAGTCTGGACTCCTTGCCAAACAAGTCTTATGCCTTAGAATTCAAAAGATGAAGGAAAATAAAAATTTAAGCTAATGGGTCTTCTGAGGCTTTAATGAAGGGAGAGGTATTGTCCAAATCCCCAATTTAGGAACTGGTTAATGGTCTTAACTATCAATATATTTGTGTTTTATTTCAGTTGGCTTTTGAAACTATGAGTGTAATATCAGTTGTTACTAATTGTATGCTGATTGGAATGTCTCCACAAGTGGATGCCCTTTTCCCAGACTCAAAAATGGACCTTGTTCTGACTGTGGCATTCGTAGAGGTAAGTGTGCCTTCCAACAAGGCATGTTTTGGCAAATAACACAAACACCAGTGAAAATGACAACAGGAATTAGACTTCCCTCGCACCTTATATTAAAAGGAAGTGAAGATTTCCCTATTAAAGAAGAGTTTCAGAGTCTTGCTTCTTGATTTCTTTCTTTTCTGTGTTTTCATGTACTGTGAATGCTGTTGCCATACTTTCCCATGCATTCCCAAGATACTGTGTCTTTGTGGCTTCATATATTTCAGGTATTTAGTAGTGCTCTTTCAAGACACAAAATAATCAAATTTTTGTGAACTGGTTATTTCTCTGCTTGGTTTGTGCCCCAGCATTCCTTAAAAAGACTTCATACATAATCCTTATGGATGTATCCTATAAGGCTTATGTGAAACGACTAAATATGATGACTGTAAATACTGATAATTGTAAGAGCATTTGGGTTTAATCTTTTCCTAATTCTATGTAGTACGCACTTGAGTGTCATTCTTTTTGAGACATGGAGGGATGTCTGTGGACATTTTATGTAATAACTGAGATTGCATGACTTTGCCCTTATATACCTTCCCTTCAGAGTTTTCTTGTGGAGCATTGCCTTGACTTTCATCATTTTGCTATTTTAGCCTTTAGGAACTGGATTCCTTTCCTTGTAGCAAAAGATCTGGATTATGTACGTGTAGTTATTAAAGTGCATCGCCTTCCTGAGCTGCATCTGGAGCACATACTTCTTTGTTGTTTCTTTTTACAGGTGTTAAATGCTATGCAATGAATTATGAGCTTGCTTTGAATTTTATTTTCCAAGCCCCAAGTTTTGCAGAGTTAACTCCAAATATGAATCATGTCAGTTAGTTTGCTGAAGTTGGGGCCTACAGGCAGCCCAATCGAATTGCTCTTCAATTATGCATGTGTGAACGTTTACATTAATGTCTGAGAGGTATTGTAATATAAAACTAATTTGTTAAATTAATTAAAATTATATAGTTCATTACTATATATATATATATATATATATGGACAACGTATCTAGAGAGATCATATTATGAAAACTGTATGACTAAGTGTAAGCAGGATGGATTCATGGCAGCTTAAAGAAATGGAGCTGGTTTTGCCTTGGCTTGCTGTGTATTCTCCTTTTATCTGTTTGAATGTGAAGCTGGCTGGGTGATCTCTGGGCTGACCTCTGTTTCCTGGTAGGCCACGGGAGAATATCAGCGTTTTTCTCTCTAGATTTAAATTCTGCTTATATGCAGCCCTTTAGGGGACAGAAATTGCAGCACGGTAATTAGGTAGCTCTTGGAATTACTTTTTAACATTGTATTTCAAATCAGCTCTAAACACTGTGGAAAGGGAGATTCAGAAAACAAAGGGAAGAAAATTTGGAGAGAAAATGTAAATTAGCACTGAGGGGAAGAGAGGGAAAATGTTCCCTTATACAGAGAAGCAACTTTGCTGAAGACCACCAGTCTATAATTAACATTGTGTGAAGGGACTGTTGGAGGCTAATGCTGGGTGAGCCAGCGGAGAGGAAAGGTAACCATTTGGTTAAAGGAAAGTTTTCTCTTCTTCTGCTTCTTAATTAAAAAAAAACACACTAAAACCGAGAACAACAAAGCAAGCCATAATGCACTGGTCAGAAAAGGTCTATATAAAAATAGTTTTAATCAGAAGTATCCAGTATGCTTGATAATGTTAAATATGCTAGTCTGAGGGATTTGTGTCTGTTTTTCTGTTATTACAAACTGTTTATTATCTAAGAAAACACAAAGATACAAAACCAACATATGAGTCTTACAGTATGTTTCCGCAGCATAACAAGCCATGTGATTTTGTTTTTGGAATGTTGTTGCTTATAGACAGTTCCAAAACTATTCAATGTGAAATGTAAGACTTCTGCAGTCTCCATAAGGACGCTCTTTCAATACCTTTTAAGCAATATTTATCAACTTCATGGGAGTAGGGTTTTTGGTTGTTATTGTTTGTTTGTTTTGTTTTATTTGTTTCAATGTCTAAAGAGACAGAGACTAGCTCAGGTTCTACAATCTTGCAAAAAGTTTTGTAACACAAATTATGAACTTTCTGGAGTCCAGAAGTGTTCTCCAAAGTGAAGCATATACAGAAATTTTATTTTTAAAAACTATTTGAAAATGAACACAGCAAACCTGAGTTTTGCTTCTGTTGAAGATGTTTTCAATTGTGTTGACAGTTAAACATATCCTGTTACAGAAATATTTTTTTTTATCAGAGGTTCTGCTGTACATATTTCAGGTTAAAACATTGATTACTAAATGTTGAAAGAAGGGAGCGGTAGTAGATGCTGTGGGACCATGAACAGCAGCAGTACAGATTTATGGCAGCCTAAAGGGATGAGGCTGGTTTTGCTTTTACTTCCTGTATATTTATTCCCATCTTATCTGTTACACTGGGACTTTCTTTTATCTGGTGCATAATGACCCAGATTAGGGAATTGATCTAGGAGGAGCTGTCTGACCCAGTTCACTGGGGAGCAGGGCAGAAGCAACTATGTGTGGAAGACAGACAGTAGTGCTATGGTAGGTTTGTGCTGGATTAATTTGTGGGACGTTTGCACCATTGAGCCTTTCTCCTTTAAGTACTATTTAACCTACAGGAAGATCTCTGAACTATGAAAGGAGCACAGATCTCATGTATTACCAGTATTCCCCCTTTACTATATTTTGTTGATAATTAAACTCTACATTTCAGTGGTAAAGAAAAATTCAGGAACAGAATATATCACATTAAACCTCTAGGACAAACCTGGTGCATCTAAATTACATTAGGGTCAAGGTAGGAAAAAATTCAGATGTATCAGGGTGTTGATAGAAAAGTGTTTCAGATCACGTAGCAGAGATTCAGAAACATGATTCAGGTGAGTTATTTTACTTTCTAGTGTTTGCTGCAGGTGAAGATGAACATTTTACGGTGTGTTTATGCTGTTTTGACAGCAGCTTGGCAGGCAGTTTGAAAATGTTAAGAAAGAAATTTTTTTTGAGTTGGCTAAGTATGTTTTCACGTATTCTATTGATGGGGTAGCCTACTTAAATCTTAGCTAAGTATTTTAATAAGTTTTAAGTAATTGAGACTCCAGTTTGATATTCATATATCTGTTTGATGCAAAGATAAACAGAAAAGCACTGTTGCTGTCAAAGCCAAGTAGAGGCATTAGCAATGTCCTGTTTTGCTTTGTTGTTTGTTGTTTGTTGTTTTTTGGGTTTTGGTTTTTTTTTTGTTTTTTTTTTTTCAAAAAATGCTAGTGCTTTTTAATAATAATACTCTTCAAATGGAAACTGTATGTGTATGGCAACATTTAGCACCATCTTCATTACTAGAGTAATGAAGAACTGTGAGTGATATTCTTGTAAGCATTCTGTACCCAGCCCCTACAGATTTATGCAAAATATTTTTATTTTCATTAACAACTCTAACTCTACTGCTGGCTACATTTTTGATGGGAATATATAGTGTGTAAGTAAATGCTAATTAGAATAGCACAGAATAAAATATTAACAATTGCAAAACAATGGCAAGCATTAAAATTGCACATAGTAGTATTTTTTATAATATTAAGCCAGTGATTTTTTTTTGAACAGTTGACCTATTTTCATCAATTCAACATCTGCTTCCATGGCAACATGATTTGAACCAGGAGCAGAATGATGAAACTCCCCTCTTTTACGTATGGATGCATGCTAACTGAGTGCAGCCAGTGCAGTTTTCAAACAAAAAGAAGTAAGCAAATGTCCTTAAAACAGGAAACAATAAATCCCTATTAGCATAATTTTTAAATAGTTTATCTCGTAATGTGTTTAGTTATTCAGGCTTTACTGTACACGCATAATTCTGGTATGTACTGCAGGTGCAAAGTAGGACAGTCCAAGCATGGGTCTGTGCTCATGTGAAACTGTTCCAAATCACTTTTGACTTCCTACACTGATTTGAACCAAAAAAAAAAAAAGGAAATTACTCTGAAGAAATTCAGTGGATAGTTGAGGGTTAGGTTAAAACAAGGTCTAACCTTAATTCTGCAGTGTTTTTTTTATTTTTCTTTGAAAACTGTTGACAAAGAGTTTTGTTCCTGGTGACTATTTCTTTTTAAAGTAGACTCTCATAAATTCAAAGAATTGTAATTAAATCGGTTCCAGGACTACTGTGAAAATTGAGTTCAAGAAATCAGTTGTATGTGCAACTCTTAGTAGTGATTTTTGTTTATAACATTACATCAGCAGCAGTGTTTTGAAGCAAAGCTGTAAAATACAGCTTAACGTGAATGTATCCTAGTCTCCAAAAGTAACTCATGTGTCCAGCCCTCAAGTGTGGTAAACTAATGCAATGCTTTTTTGCAGAAGTGCACTTAGCCTGCACGTTCTACGTCACATGGAGGCATTTGGGGATTAGCTTGGAAATAATAAGTAATAATGGAGGTCTCTCTTGATAACGGTAGTATAAAATCTGACCTTAGAGACTACAAGTATGATTTAGGGAAGAATGTAGTCAGCTCTGGTATAGATGGGACCTTTGCGTAAGGATATGACCGGCGTATATGTAGTAAACATGGCTTAAACAATGGGGCTGCGTCAATTTAATTTCATAGAGTTTTCATAAGGATCCGAAATCAGATCTTCCTGAACATCATAAGAAACCTATACTGAAAGGTCATTTCTATTAGAAGTATGGAGTGGAATAAGGGAAATAACCCTTGTTTTTTCTAGATGAGGAGGGGCTACAGTCCATTTATCAAAGGCTGGAAAGTGGGAATCATAGCTTGTTTATAAAACTGATCCAAAATCCAAATTGGCTAATTTCCTGGCAATAATGTACACAACTTCATTCTGACAGGACAGAAGTAAGGCACAGTCCTGCATGGAGTAGTGTTCCACATGTGTGGAGCAAATAGCTTTATTCATGTAGAACTCAGGAGTTTGGGATTTAGCAGATATCCTAAATATACACTTATGCATTGGCCAACTTTACATAGTAAAGAAGCTGGGAAAAAATGCAGAAAAGTAGGCTGCATCAGCATAAACACATGCATAAATCCATTGACACTAATGGAGTTATGAAAGTGCAAAAGTTATAGCAAAACAGCTGTGCATAAAGTGCTTTTTTTGCTGAATTATTTCTGCATTTGTGACAGGTACTAATGTAACACAGTAACTGCAGATTTTCACATATGGAATCAGAGAGCAGCGTAGATTGGAGGGGACCTCTGGAGGTTATTTGGCTAACCTTCTGCTGAAAGCAGGACCCTAGATTACACTGTCCATGTTCTTGTCAAGATAAGCTAAGGCTTGGATGCTTGCCATGAGGGAAAGTTCACCACTTCTCTGGGCAACCTGTTTCACTGTTTAATTATTCTCATGGCAAAGAATTTTGGGGTTTTTCTATGTCAAGAAAAAATGTCCCTGGTGCAACTTGTGGCTCATGGCCTCTTGTCCTTTTGCTGTGCATCCTTGTGAAGGGGGTACATCTGTCTGCTTGAAAGCTACTTGTTAGGCATTGGAAGAATGTGATTAGATGTTACCCACCCTTCCAAGCCTTCTCCTGTCTAAGGGTAGCAAACCCAATTTCTTCATCCTGTGTTCATATGTCAGGTTCTTCAACCCTGGACATGGCCCTCCAACAGGCCCGCTCCAGATTTTCAGTTTCTGCTTTCCAAGTTGCCAGTGCCACTTTCAGAAAAACAAGTGCTTTTCATGAGCTTATCCCCTTATACCTTTCTGCTCATTACAGTGTGTATTCTTTCTTTGTCTTCAATCTGTTTGCTCTTTAATCAGAGAAAGTAATTTCTGGGAGTGCTGTACAACCATTTTAACTTTCTTACTGCTGAAATATTTTTGGCAACAGTCTTGAGGTATCTGTCTTTCCATGTGCTAATTCTTTTCTGTGGCAATGTGTTTTTTTCACACTGACATGCATGCGTATATATTGGATGAGGGCACTTTGTTTATAACCTGAGTATTTCGTCAGTTTTCAAGTATAAATGTAAGGCAGAGTACTTACTGTTAAATATTGGACGTATGGTTTAAATTTCTTTCCAGTAGTTAAATGTATGTGAAAAAAAAAATTGAATGTTTAGCTATAGTGAGTAGATATTAATTAGAGAGAGTTACATATAAGTCTCTTTTTCTGAAGTGTTTCATGGCAAGGTGCAAACCTTACTGACAGCTTTGTGGTTCATTTTTGGGAAAATACTTGGCAATTTAATTTGTCAAGTATTTTATGTCAGTGAAACAGATATCCTAGCCAAGATCTATCTATGCTTGCACTTGTGATGAAAATAGGAAAGTACAGAAAGAGAAATGGAAAAATGCACTTTATGTAAATTGTGTAATTATTTGGTTCATTGATGTATACATATATAAAATAATTCTGCAGCATTACTAATTCTGAATGTTAAAAAAGGTTAATCCAAAACACTGGTGATTTCAATTAACATACTGTTCTAAAATAACTGCCTCAACTGTGAACATTTACATAATATATATACATATACATAAGAAATCATATCTAAAAGCCCTCCTTTAAAAATTTATGTATGTTTTTATTTTTAATATCATACCAATTTGATTTTTATATTCTATTCTAGATAGGTAAGTCACTGTAATTTGGTTTATTCTTAGAGTTGAAATTGTGAGACATTAAAATAGTTTGATACTTTAATTTCAAGCTAAAACCATAGCAAAAATTACCAGTAGTTGTTGAATAGCTTTGATATAATACTTAATGGAAGCTTCTAGAGCTATAGAGACTTATATAAAGACTAAGTACAAAGACATAACGAATTTTACTACTTTTTTATTTTACTGTTTGACAACATTTAAAGAGTAAAAATGAACCTGGAATATCCATGCATTTTCTATGCATTTTACTTTGCAGAAGATTCTTGAAATTGTATGTTTATTTGAGTATAAAATTAATAAATATTTTAGATAAGTTATTCTTCTGAGTAACAGGGGAACAGATTGTTCTCAGGGCTTTTTTCTCACCTCAGCGGGTGTTTTCACCTTTCAGATGGGAGAAAGATTTATGGATTTGTCTGTATAAAATTTTATAAATGTTTGCTGCTTCAAGAAGCCTCCTGGAACCATATCAACAAGGTTAAAAAGAAATGACAATTTTGCTGGTTGTACATTAACACAGATTATGTTTATTTCCAAAATCAAAATTTATCACAGATGTTTTTATTGCCATCTACTGGTTCTTTTGAGATACTAATTCTGATTTAGTGTAGATTTTTTTGTCACTTTGAATAGTAAAGCTTAATGCCAAAAGCAAGTTGGAATGAAAACAAACATTAAGAAATTCAAAGATCTGAGCAATTTGTGTTCCATAGTTTTCTGCTAGTGTAGAAATGAAAATGCATGTTAGTAGCTATCCTTAAGTAGTCCAGGGGCCTTTTGAAAATCTCAGAGTTTAGAACAATGTTTGTCCATTTTCCTATTTGTGAGTCATTCTCATTTGTTCCTCCTTATTTTCTGTTCTTAAACCCTTCCTTTTGCGGATTCTCCATTTACTGTGTTCAAAGTTGAAAAATAGTCACACGGATGAATGAATGTGCTGTTCAAACCATGTATGAACACTGAAATGTGCTAAATACGCGGGTATGTGTAGTAATGTGTAGGACAGCAAGAAACCAATGTGTTGCATCAGGTTTTCCAACCCTGATAACAGGAATGTGTGGATATATTTTACTACTAAGTGGAGCATTGTATTTTGACAGTAGTTTTCATTCCTCCCTTTAGGGTGACACAATTCAGAATGTGATTTTTACCTTTAAATAAATATGTGTCTTGGTTAGAAAGGTCAGATTTGATGCATGAAATACAGCTTTATCTTTTTTATTCACAGAATTTTTTGATCCAGTTGAACTAGGACTGTGTACAAAGGAATGACCGAGCCAGGTCAGACCAGGGGTCTATATAGGCCAGAATCCTTACTGTAGCAGAGGCCAAGGAAATAGTAAATTAGTACAGCCGTTTATGTAGTCAGGCTTCCTCAAAATTAATTCCCAGGGTATGGTGATTTTCAGTGTAACCTGTCTCATGACTGAAAATGAGCTGGCCAGAGCTGCACATGAAAGTGTGCAATGCCTCTATGCAGTGGCATACCCACTTTTTCAAAAGAACTTGAATTATTTCATAGTAGGAAGCTAGTTAAGCAACTAATGTTAATATAGTCTCAGTTTCGTGAGTAATTATCTTGTGTGTTGGTTCTACCCTGGATTTTTCTATCTTTTCTCTTTTCTTTTTTCAGTTGTTTTTTTCAGTGTAAGAAGGATTTTTAATTCCAAATTGCCAGTGTGGGTGTGACATTATAGTGAAGGTTAAGAGGTTTGTGGCACAGGAAGCCCTCTCACTGTGAGAAGAGCTTGGAGGTGTCTTAGTAGAAACAATGAGAGCAAAAATGGAGTACTCTCTTCTTGCCATCAGCCAGGTGGTGGGTAGGAACAGGGAGCTGCAAAGGTATCAGGTGCTAGTTAGCTGAAAGGCCTGAACTTTCAGGAGGGGTCACGCTGGGTTCCTTCAGTAAGAAGCTGAAATGGATATACCTTCTGAGATTGTGCCATTCCTCATGAATTAACATTATCTGGTAGACACTGCTGTATTCTCAAACCATGCATATATTAGGGAGGTTGTATGAGGAAGGTACTTTAGGAAGAGAGCATATTTCTTAACTGTGCTAATAAGTGCTTCAAAAGTGTCAACCTGGAAGAACAACATGATGAGACCAAGTAAGAATATTTTTATTTTTCTTCTGGGATTGTGCAAGGATGCCAAAATGACAAAACTTCAAAAGGGGGGATGAATAGAGAGCAGATCGTTGGAGACGATTACAAGACATTTTTAAGAACTCTATAAGAATCAGACTTTCAGATCTCTTTAAAACCCACTTAGCTTAATATTTTCCACAAAGAAGCTTCCTTTAATGTGTAAATATTTCCAGCTCAAACCTGATCAGGATGTAGACTCCCTTCTGGCAGTTGGAAGTTGAACGGCCAGACAAAACCCAAGTTAATACCTATTAATATTAATTGTTTACTTTCCACTTGATTAAGATTAGTAATTGTTTAATGACAAGACAGGGTATGAATGTTCAAAGCCTTCTTGCTTCACAACCATTTCAAGACTGGCTTAGCATTTCATGAAACTGAATTGCTTTCTTTTGTAAATAATGTATTAGTTTATTCTGTTAAATTATTTAAATAATTCTCTGCAAATGTGCTATCAGTAGCTGCCAGCACAAGCCTGAATAATGGCTTTTCCTAGGTAGCAGGTAGAGCTGTAGGGTTCATATACCATGTATCCATATGCCTGTGATGCAGTTTGCAGTAGAGTTTCTTTATATTGTTCTTACTAGGAGTCTTCCTTTTTAGGGACTGTGGTGTTCTTCCCATCTCCAGAGTTTAATATAATGTCTTTGTCTGCCATGGTATGTTTTGATTGGTTTGTTTGGTTTTTGAACTGCGTGCAGCATTGAAGGATAAATACACTTTGACATTTGTATCCTCAGGTGATTGAGAGTAAAAATGAGTGGCAGGCGAGGTGGAAAATGTGGAGTCTGCAGCTGCAGCTGTAAAAAGAGATGGAGAATAGGAGATCAGTAAAACTGTTTTCAAATAGCAGGAGAAAACCATTCATAGATGTGTTGGAGCATCTGTACTGTTGGTTAGATAAAAACGCCTCTTAACAGGAGTCTAAAGAGGTAATATTGTTGCTCATGTGTTTTCAAGTAATGAAACGGCAGAAGAATTTGCTTTTCTTTTATTAAAATTCTTCGTAATAACTTTTAACATTCTGGTTTGGAGTAAAAATGAGCAAAATTTGTTGCTATAGTTTTTAACCTCCTGATCTTTAAAAAAAGCTCCAAAATACTTATACTTTTTAAAAATCTGAGTTATTAAAAAACCCCACTTTTTTGTTGTTGTTGTTTGTTTGCTTGCTTTGTTTTGGTTTTAAATGCTGAGAGCCACCTGGCACACTTTAATGAAAACTGATTTTGGAACTCAAATTTTGCAAGAAAATGCAGTATTGAATTGAAAGGCTGTAGCAGAGAGTTTATTGTGGTTTTTTAATAGTTTATGTGACTATGTTTTATTAAATGCAGGCTGAAGATGGTCATGAGTCATGCTAGAAAATGTCAAAAGAAGTGGAACTTAATTACTTCATTTTTACACAGAATTTTTATCTTACACTGAAAGGAAGTGTCAATCCAGATTTTCACTCCTCTGATCAGAAGAAATTAGTGGAATGATGTGTAATTTTCAAAGGCATTCTTAATTTACTCTGTCAGTGTGCAAGCTGCCTGGTATGCTCCTGCTTTCTATTTTAATGCCTTGAACAGCCCTTTTGAAGTCATGGGAGATTTCTAATGTGTGCCTGTAATCAGCTAAATCTCTACAATGAATAACACAAAGGAGATACAGTTAGAAGCTGCTGAGAATTCATAAATCATAATATGTTTGATCAAGGTTAGTTTTAGTCAGAGGATTTGTTGTAAGATAAAAAGTGTGTGTGTGTTTGTGTGCCTGGTATTGCAATTACAGATAAACCAATATCAAATGTAAGGGTATCTTTTATTAAACTCGAAATATAATTTGTGATACTTGAGTTTATTTTCTTCTCAGTATATTTTTTTTCAAAAGATCATAACAATTGAAAAATCCGAGTGAAACTTGTTTAGGATTCCAGTGAAATGGGAATAAACAGTTTGTTATAGATAATGTTTAATTTTTACACTTAGAGCTTAGCAAATAAAGTTACTGAATTCAAGTACTTTTTTGTTCTTCTGTCTTCTAAAAAGCTATGCTAAAAAAACCCTGGTATACTAAGAGTAGTTTGTAGCAGACTAAATAATGCATCTTGAAGTATAGCATGTTGACAAAACCTGGAAGTATCAGTTTATTCTAACACCGGTGTCATTTGGCAGTCCTGCTTCACTTCCTGTGTAATTTTAGGAACTGCAGGAGGAAGAAGAGAAATATGAGTATTGCTGTGACATCTTCCCAGTGGCTTTGGTGCCAGTTTAACAAAACAATTCTGTGAAAAGTGTATTACATTATTTTTTAAAGCATAAAATGTGTATATAGGGAGAATTTGAGGATGAACTCCTTCCATGTGAATAAGGAGTCCACAAGGCAGACTGTAGAGTGTTCTTGTCAGCGTTCCTGTTTCTGTTTCACTCAATAATGTAGTTAAAGAAGACTAAAATGATTTTTAAATTCTAACTGCAGACTGTCTTTTAAGAGTCAGAAGCACAGCTAGTAGTGAGAATGGGCTGTGGCCATATTTGTCACCAAGAAGACAATAGGAGGAAAAGGGACATGGTACCATTATGCTGATAGCTTCATTAACTAGTCTTCCCTAAATTTGGAAGGTCCTATCATGGCCAAGTAAAACTGACCTTGGAGATGTCAGGAGGAGAGTGAACCTGCCTCTTTAGGACTTCTAGTTATTTTGGTGCATATCTTGGCAGCACAAAACATAACTGGTGATTTCCTTTGGAGTGTGGAGACTGCAATTCTTTGCCAATTGCATGGTCTTTGTTTTGGTGTGACTGGAATTGCAAATTCTGAATCTGCTGAGTGTAGGTAGAGCCTCATACCATTTTTTTCTTTCTGTTTTTATGAATCTTGCAAGTTGCTCAAGTGCTGTGATGGTTACACTAAGACCTCGAGTAGCCAGAGAAGTTAACAATAACAGTTTCTGAAGAAGAAATGTTAGGGGTGTACCTCCTCATATGGATGCACTGTTATAGTATTTTAATAATTTTATTCTGGTATAAATCTTTAAAATGAGAAATTCGAAATATGCTGAGTTTTTAGTCTCCTCCCCTCCCTTCCTAACTGTTGTTGAAGGTGGTGTGAATAACAGTAATGATGACTTTCTCTTCCTTCCCAACCCCCATGTAGATTAAACTTTGAGATCTATAGTACCGTAGTTACACAGTTTAAATACAAAATAATTTGTATAGCAATGGATTAAAAGCTGTATGTTGTAAAATGTGTTCTGAAGCTTAAGTGTAAGAGTATATACAGCTGCTTGATATATTTCTCAAATTTTAGCTGGGGAAGCTAAATGCAAGAATTGCCTTTGTAATAGAAACTGAACAAAAAGGGGGAGGGAATCCAGTTTCCTTTGCAATGTCACATTGTATTAATAATGGCACCTGCATCTTGCTTTGCCCAGCTTCCCTCTAGAGACATCTGAGCTGCAGAGATCTAGTGAGTGATAGGACGTGGTCTTGGAAGCCACAGAAAAGAGACAGATGCTTCTTTTTATCCCACAAAGTAATTGTGGCTCATATGTAAAAAGCTGTATTGTGGATTCTTTTTCAAGTGTGGGGGAAGACTTACAGCTTTGCTGACTCTGTTTCGAACAAAAGACACTTCCTGTCTTGTCATTTTCTGTTAGTGCATTGCCTGGAGACACTGCCTTGGTATAATTATACTGATGCATTTCTCCTGGTACAAAAGTGTCCTCATGCATGTGTATACATTTGATAACACACAAAGATAGCTTAAATATTTTGGCAGCAAGTCAACCCTTAGAGATAAATTCATGTTAGATTCTTTGTGCCTGCTATCATCCGTAGCTATAAACTGTGTATTTCCCATATGTACCTTTCTAATGTGCTTCATATTACAGAATTTAGCTGGATCTGGAAAAATCAATGTCAAAACTGTGGAAATCCTGATAGGGTTATAGACTTAATGTTTACTCTGTTGACAAATACAGGAGTTCTGTCCAAGGTTTGGGTCTTTACTGAAAAAACTAACCCTGTTCCTAAGCCTCACATAAACATAGCTCTCAGCTGAACTTGGACACTTCCCAAAAGGCATTTATGGTAGATCAAGTGATGTACTGTGACTGAAATCTGGTATCAGCATATTTGGAAGGAGTATGAAGTCCCTTCTTTTTTTCACAAGAAATAGTGGAACTGGGCAGTGTCTGATGTCTCTGACTAGTGTTTCGGTGCATACCTCAGGGACTCAAGTTTGCATCATCCTCCCTCTGCTCCTGTTTACCCCATTTTTTAAGAGAAAACGTGTGGCTGTTTGAAAGTGAAAGAACTGCAGTACAGTGTAACAGCTCTGCCAGTCTGGCTGATGGGGGAGAGAAGATTCAAAGTGTTTCGTAGACCCTGCCTTAAGATCAGCTCGTCTAACTTTTCTCTCTCTGTTTTGATTATGTAATCTTCACCAGCACCAGGAGATGTGAAATTCCTGACATGAGGGTTTTCAGCCTTCTGAGGTAACCTAGAAAGCTTTTAACCAGAATCTCCCAAGTGTGGGTTAACCTGACTAGTACTTTTAGGGCAGAAAAGTCACCATTCTCTTCATGATGACTTTCCAGCTGGTGTGATGTTCCTGTCGTCTGTTTTCTGAATCACATGAACTTACTGTCTTTCAGCTCTTCCTTATGGTCAATTATTTCAAAATACTTTGTTTTGCTTTTGCCCGTATTGTTTCTACCTTTAAAATGGTGATACCTGAAAGCAGCTACAAGTGCATATACTTCCAAGTATAAAAGAGGTTCAGGTACATTCTGTGTTGTATGTGATGCTCTTTTTAGCATGACAAAAGGTTTTTTGTCTTTTCTGCAGTAACCTTGTTCTGAATTTTTTTTTTTTTCTGAATTTATGCTGTATGTCTTTCAATGTGGACCGTTTCTTCAGTTTTTTAGGATTGCGGAGTTCTAATCCTGCTCTTCAGAGCACTTGGATTTCTTCTTGCCTGACATCATATGTGCAGTCCTTAAGCAGATTTTCCTGTTAAATCACCAAAATTGTTGATGAAACTCTTGAACTGGGATCTGATCCGTCACAGATCTTTGTGGACCCCCAGAACAATCTTTGCAGCTTGACAGTTGCTAATGATTACTGTTGGAGGGCTTTTCTTTTCCAGTCAGTTGCGTGCTTCCCTATTATTTATTTGATTTAGAGTGGTCTGAGAGTGTCAAAACTATTCTCAATCTTGTCACAGTAGTAATATTTACTTTTATTTTTGTTTCTGAACTCACATTTCATGTTAGTATATTTTTGCACTATTTCTGGTTTAATTTTTGAATGGTTTTGCAATGAATTTCAGAAATATACACTGATTTTTAGAAATTGGCTTCTTACTATCAAAAAAATAATAACTAATAACAAATAGTATCAAATAACAAAATGTGTTATTCATCCTCTGCCACTATTTTCTGAATTATAACCAATTGGTGTTATATCAAGGCATGTGCATGACAGGCAAAAATCACACCAAAAAGGTTTATGTAGGCCAAAAAGTTAATTGTTTTATGTGTTGATGGAGTTTTGTTAGCACTTGCATTTCCGAAGAAGTCTGCATTTTGAATTCTACATGATGAGCTGCAGTTTTGTCCCAGTGAGAAAAGAGAAGCGTCTATTATGTGAGCTGATGGTGTGCCATGGTTTCCTAAGCCCACCTCTGCTCAGAACAGAAAGGAAGTCTGGGGTGTTCTTAAGTAAGCAGTGTTTTGTGGAAGGTGATTAGTGACCTCTCCCAGCATAGTCTCCTTCATTATAACAGCAGGTGAGATTAGAAATACATCATGGTACTGTCAGTGAGCTCTTGAGTCATTAAAAATATATTGAAAGCTCTGATCTGGCCAATCAGGCAGATAATTCTCTTTCATTTGAACTACTGAATGTTTGGAAATACGTGCCAATTTGGTATCACTGTCCCTTTGGGCCCCTGTTCACATAATAACAGTTTGCTGGATTGCAGTGTTAAAGTAAGAGGAGAATGTGGATGGGAGGTTTTTGCCCATGCTTCCTAATATAAAATAGAGCTATTTTATTTTAAAACTAGATAGCCTGCTAGTCTTCTGTTAAGAAATGGTGGCATAATATTTAGGAACATTTGACAGTGTTCAGTCTGGCAGTCTTTGAAGTTGAGTTGCTTCAAATAAAGTATCTGATGCATTGGCAACATTTGGCCAGTCATAATAGAAATCGCTGCCATAAACAGAGATCAGAGTTGGTGTTTTTGTCATCAGTTCACTGACTAGTGTTTAGAAATAGAGAATAAATATACTTAAGGAAGGGAAAAGAAATGCAGTAGCTTAGAATGGAAAGAACACAAGCATTGACTTATGATTCTGGTAATCAAAGGGTTTAATTAAATGCTAGTGTGTGCTGTAGTTTGTTTTATCTGTATTAGCATACTTATTAAAAAAATTATAAAATCTGGAGAATTCTGTGACATTATGCTAAATTAGCTTTGTACCTTTGACAGTTCTATGTTGATTATACATTTTTATCCCTGGATTAAATAACCAAGCCATGTACTCGTGCTCAAGATGAAGTAAGCTTTTCATCTTCAATGAATAGCTTACAAAAGAGGTTGAAGATAGGCCATTAATGGCCCCAACTTTAGTTAGAAGGTATGAGAGTAAGATTTTTATCCTGGTGAGGAGGTGCAGAGAAGTCTGAATACGGAAGGTCTCACTCTTGTTTTACCACTAGAGGGCTTCTTTGTATAACAGTGAAGAGAAGGGTCCTTGAGACAGCTTTGCGGTGCTTCATACGGTCCAAGAAAAACAGAGAAAGCTCCACATATGGAAGTGTGACGTTCAGGGGGTGGATATCAGACTACAAAGTTAAGAATATTACAAACTAGCTAGTTTTTCTAAACTCAGAAAATTAAATAGGAGATTGTATCTCAATCTACAACTAGACATAGAGGCTGATAAGGACTAAGAAAAGATTGCACTGTCTTGGTTTCTACTTCTCTTTTGCTGTTCATTGCAGCTGAACATTTCTTCATTTTTGCAGTCCATGCTGGTGTGCATGATATTTCCTTGGGAATCTGCTTAGTACAGAATGTGCCTCGTTCACAGTGCCAATGAGAATCCCAGTACAAGCGTCCCCTCTTTCCTTTTCATAAAGCCTGAGTTGTAATGGCAGAATGTAACGTCTCTTTTGGCACTTTGCAAGAGCCTCTCTTTTGTTTTGAAACACTGTTTGGCACTTGCTTGGCTTGTCAGCACAGAATCTGTGGAGACAGCTTTCCCAAAAACTGCCACTAGCTTTGAATTTTTGCATGCATATGCACTTAAAATAATTTTTGCAAGACTAGAGTTCTTATCCTGATTCTATTCTTTTGTTCAGAGATCCTGCAAAATCTTATTTAATGAGTCTTAAAATGTATAGCTGTCATTCTGTTTTGTGTTTGTCATTAGCAATTATAGAATCCCTAGCGTAGACAGTGCAGCTTTGTATTTTGTCAGTAATCTCTAGATAAAATGTGGTTTGTTGGTTTGTTGTTTTATTTTTTTTTTAAAAGTAAGAAGTACATAAACTTGGCAATAAAACTGAGTGCTGGCTGGTGCCAGCAGTAGTTTCACAATGGGGAGTTAAATGGAAAGTTTGTTAGGTTATCCTCCTTAAGAAACAACTAAGGCAAAATTTTGTATTTTGAAACACACACAAAAAAAGAGTAGTTGTCTAGTTTTTGTTTCCATCTTGTTCACTGTTGTTTGTTTTCCAGAAGAAACCATCTCTTTTGAAGTCTAACATTCCACACCACTACGTAACTACTTCTATGTAGATAAAACTTTTCTCATTTGGTATAGTGACTTGGTATCACAATGCTGTGACAAAACAAATGGTGGCATATATTGCATTTCCGGACTAACTTGGCTCTTAGTAGTTGTAAATAGATTTGTTTTTTTGTTTTCTTCCTTTTCCTGTTCCCCAACTGTTTTCAAAAACCATAGACAACAGTGAATTCTCTCATAAGTATCCCTGACAGCTGTAAGACCCAGATGCCAAGTTCTGGCTCCCAAGCCTTGACCTCTCTTTTGCCTTCTTTTCTGGCCTTCTGGCTGGCTCCTCTGCTTGTTGCTGTGGCAGCTGCAGAACCATCTCTGGAGCTGATTGATGAAAGGTTGGCTCATTTGGAATATGCTTCACTGTTGTTGATGCCACTTCTCTTTGACTTAGCTCAGGGAGAATTATACTTATGTTTTAAATATATTCCAAGACTGAGAATTCTTAAAATTCTCCAGTTACCGTGATTACAAATATTGACTTTTTTAGATTTTCTTGACTGTAAATAGGAGGCTTGGTTCTGCTTTTCTTAGAAGTAAAAACATTGTGAATATTGGTACATGGCACAAAGAACAATAATCCTCCATCCCTCACGTTTTTCTTTGGCACTAGCTTTCTGGATAAAAAGAGTGACAGTACTTTCATTGTATAAAATGTTTCAACAACTTTGTAAAGAGCATGTCTGAGATGTGATTTGAGTGGCTTAAAAGGAATGTACTTACAGTTCTAAGACCAACACATATTGGATGTGTGTTACTATTCAGTATCAGTAGCTATACCTGAAGACTGTCTAATTTTGTTTGAAAGAGGCTCAGTAGATTTATTAGAGGGAAGGGGAGAAGCAAATGTGTCAATACAGGGTGCAGGGCCAGGTGCTGTGTCTGAGCCTTGTTTTAGACAATCTGAAATTTATGAGAAGGAAACAGTCGAAATTTTCTTTCTTTTTTTCATCTCAGCAAAAAGTGAAGTTTTAATGCTCAACAAAGCTATCATAATGCAGCATCAATAAAGCCCAAGTTACAGTGAAAAAATACAAGTAAATGACTACTGACGTTAGAGGTGAAGCGCTATCCGTGTCTTTAGCAAAACTAGAAAGCAGTACCAAATTCAACCCTTCAGTGAGGATTACATGGTTGCACTTTGGCAGAGGATGTGCAGGGTTTTAAGAAAAGCTGCTGTAACTAGATAACCTCTCCGTATGTTTATCTCAATGCCTGTGATTGTATTTCAGAGCAGAGGGGGCAATTACAAATGAAGGTTACAAAAAAGTATATTAATGTTCTAAATCTCTCCAGAAAAGTACACTGTAACTTGCACAACTAAATCAATTCCATACTGTAGCAAATTTTTGGGTTTTACCACTTACAGTGTAAACATTAGTAACAAAAATGAGAACAAATTTAATATTGTAGATATGAATGCCAAGATTTTACTCTTAAGTGTAAAATAAATCCAGGGCTGATTTAGTGTTACTCATTTGTGTCGCTTAATGAGTATATAGTTTTGAGAGACCTTGAGTGGTAAGTTTTCTTTGATAGTTTTCTTTCTATTAGCCAGTTGTAAATAAACGTTCCCAAATTAAAATCCTGTCCAGACCACCTCCAGATCCAAGACGTTCCCTTAATGGCCTAAGTCTTCATCCTTTGCCTTCTGGAAATCTTTTGATGTGGTTTTAGGTTTTGAATCTCTGTGTTGGTGCAATTTGAACACTGCCTTTGTTTCTCACAGGAGAGGCCTTTTTAACATTGGATGCCATGAATGCTGGGCATTCTTTGACAACTTCTCTTGTGTCTGAGATACGAGGGTAATGTTACTTTGCTAAAAGGACTTTTTTTCCTATATTTGTGCTTTTCATCCCAGTGTTATTGCCTCCTGCTGCCTATGAGGGAACATTGGCAACCCCTTCCAAATGTATGCTTTCCTAACTTTATATAAACTCTTCTGTCACTGTGTGTGTGTGTGTGTGTGTGCGCGCGCGCTTGCTTTTTGGAAGTTTTTTTTGGTCAGTGCTCATTCAAGCCCCCAGTGAGATGGAAGCTATCCTGGCTGTGTGCAGATGTATTTTTACCTGATAATTGGGTTTTGTGTTTGAAGGATTCACACATTCTAAATGAAGGTACTGATTTGCCTGGTCCCTGCAGAATTTTTTTATTTATGGTGAATTGCCATGTTACTTGGTAGAACTGGTTTATTTTAAAATATTAGCTGCAGATACCTTAGATAAATTAAAGTGTAGCTGATAGGAAAAAAAAGAATGTAAACACTTTCTAAATAGGATAATCACAAAGTTTGATAATTAATTGCAATATACTTCCTTGTGTGCATGCAGAGGATAATGTTCACTATGAGGACATCTCTGTTTTTTAACAAAACCAATCAGTTGATACATGATATGTAGTTTTAAATTGGCTTAAACCAAAATTAAATTTCAGTATTTATGAGTTAGGAAACAGGAGTTGAAGGATGGTGTTGTTTTTACCAGAGCTAAGCATTAGTCATCATATTTGTGGAAGGAAAATGAGGAATTGAAATTCCTCATTCATCTAACTTAAATAATGGAATAAGTATAAATATCTTGTTTGGGATGTGGTCAGTTTACTGCAGCTAAATACTGTCTTCTTCCATAGAACAGAACCCCTGCCTGTTGTGATCGACACTATTGGCTTGTGGCTCACTTCCCCTAGCAATAAGTCTATAGGCAGATTGCTGTTTTTCTGGATCTAGCTGCACGTTTCCACTCCCGTTTTTGCCTCCTTTGTCAGAGACAACATCCCTGCTAATCTGCTGTGAGAGTACTCCTATATCCATATCCATCAAAAGTAGTCATTGTAAAACATGTATACTTGCATAACTAATTTGAAATGGATCAGGGGCCCATGACCTTCTAATTCTGCAAAGGTCATCTTGGAATAACTAGCTTAAAAATATATCCATATACTCTTAGGAAATTGCTATAATTCCTAAGAATTCCTAAGAATTGCTATAAAGTTGGAGAAGGCTGGAACACTGAAATACGTAGAAAATGTATCATTAAGTGAGGCATATGCAGTGCATGATCCTGGTAATTCTCATGATGTTAATGACTAGGAGTTGCTGAACATAAGCAGTATAGTGAATTTAGCTAGCTGATGTATCTTTTAAATTAATCCTCAGAGTTGAAGTTTGTTGTTGCATGGAAATAATTCATTACAGTACCTTTTCATGTGTAACATTATTTTGTAACTTTGCATCAGATCTTCATATAGAGCACTTTGGCAATGTATTTATTAAAGGTGTAGTTTGATTGTGACTTTGAATTGAAACCTCCATGCATTCACTACATATACTTCAAACATTGGCTCAAATTAAATACTGAGTCACTAAAACATTCTGTAGTTCAGCTTTCAGTATCAGGGTGATATTGACCAGTAAAAATCTGTTTATGAAAGGTTCTATGCAGATGGATTGTGCTTGTGGTGAAGCAAATAGAGAAAAAAAATTCAGACAGTTCTGTATATGAATGATTTTTCAAGCTGTTTTCCCCAAACTGATAATCTTTTATTTCCCATTTAAAATTGTGAGCATTATCTTAAAACTCTGGCTAACTCCGATGCATAACAATGATATTATTCCAAAGTAACATACTAATGTTAGTTTATTTAAATTGCAAAAAAAATCTGTCAGACAGATGTGTATATTTTCAAGCTGATGGTTAATCAGCCAAGGTTAATAAAAAGGAGAGGTAGTATGTTTACAGCCTGTTAGCAAAATGAAAATATAGCAAGTGGGATTAAAGAGCCACTTTATGGGGCAGAGCTAATTCTGAAAATGGAGTTTATAATGGGAAAGATAATTTTATAGTCTGTAAGTGTGTTATCTCCCTAAAATATAAACTGGAAGGATTTTTTAATTGTATCTTTCATTTTTTTATTTTATGAATGTGGTTACTCAATAGTTTGGTTTTTGTGGTACTTAAAATTTTCTAAGTGAACAGAGCACATCCATTACTGCACTTGTTCTGAGTGGTGTTTGCCTAAACAAACACAGGACATCTCAACTATAGGGTCAGTGGCAGCATGGGGTTTTTTGTCTGGTAGCGTATCTTTTTGAGGTTACTGAAGATGATAATTCAAAAGAAACTTTTTAACAAGCTTTTGAAATTCACATAATAACTTCTGATGTGTCCTATGGTATGAAAAAAAATGAATCCTTGCATGTTTTATTTAATGTATTTTCATATATGTTGTTGTAGCCATTGTTCTTTAACCGTTTCTCTTGCATGAGTAACTCTGACTCCTTCCTGGAATATCTTTGGATCTTTCTGAATAATTGTATGTACTTACAACTGTTGTCCATATTGGATAGCTAGAATATGTATCAAGAAGACAGTGACTTGGTTTTATGTTATCCAGTTTGTACATCCGGGAATACACCATTATCTTTACTTGTGGTGTTACACTGCACAGGATTGTTCATAATCTTTGACCAGTAGAGAGTTACTTTTTCTTGCAGCTAGAGTTACCTCATAGCTCTTTCTCCAAAATAACTTTGAAATGCGAGATGTGTAAAAATATATTGTTAGGTGAAAGCAGCTTGTAGGATTAAGTTTGCTACTATGCTTCTTTTTAAATAGCTTGAATAAATCCAAATGTTACGTGCATCTGTACCTCCCAAAAGAATACTGAAATGAGAGAGATACAGAGTTTTACTAGAGAACTACCATTACATCAAAACTTGGACAGCTGTTTAATTTTGGTTTTGGATGATCTGTTCAGGTTTTTTGGTGGGGGTAGTGGTGGGTTTTCTTGTTGTTTTTGTTTTTAGTTTCAGCCTAAGGAAGGTTAAAACGGTATCAGTATAATTATTTAGTGCATTAATTATACCAGTATACTGCATGAACTAGAATTTTAACAGGTCTCCAAAACAACCTGATCTCTTCTTGTACTGGAATTAAAAATATTTGCAAGGAATTATACCGAAATAACCCTAGTAATATGAATGTACGTGTTATCTCATATTTGTCTCACTTCTGGATTAGGCGAGCTCTAAACATTTATAATGTGCATTCCATTGTTTTGCAAGTTGCTCTTTCTCTCTGCTGATTTACCAAGATACTCAGAACTCAAAACAGTTTCTGCATGTTTATCTTAGAGCTTTAAATTCTGTCCATGTTAGCATTTTAGAAGTATTCAGGAGCTCAGTGGGCTTTAGAAGTTCCTCGGTATTGTTTGGGAGTTGAGGATTTCAGTCCAGATCAGCATTCAGTTGTCAAATGTATTTGAATTCTGATAACTTTTGGTGGGTTTTATGGAGCACACTAAAAGGAGGGGAAAAAAAGCAAAAGAGCACAAGACAACAACCCAAAATTCTTTCAGTCTAGCAGAACTGAGAAATCATTTTTCAGAAATATCTTATTAGTGGAGTTTTTTTAAAGCAAAGGCAAATTCTTATGTTTTTCCTTTTATGCTTCCCTAGATAAAATTGAGAATTTGCATTCCTGTCTACAGATGTTTCCCTAGTGACAGGATGTTTGGGCTGTGGGAAATAAACTCAATGAAAGTTGACTTAAAATAGCTTTAACAGGTATCTGTTTTTATGATCAGTGATAACATAGGTGTGATGCCAGGACCAGCAAAATAACGATTTTGCTCCATGGAGAAGAATGGGTCTGTAATGGCTTGAAATGAGAGTCATTTGAGCACTTAAACAGTTTTTCACTCAATACTGAAAGCTTTTCAAATAGTGCACACTGAACAAGACCTGGTTTGAAATACGGGACAACTAAGGTGCTGACCCTCTGACCCAACAATGCATTTTGACTGAAGAAAAGTGTTTTAATCCTGGGTCTGAGTAGGTAGTGATCCCGCACACGTTGCTGTATTATCTCAGCAGTAGGAAAGATTGGGAAAATTGCCTAAGCGCAAATAAACAGTATGACAAAGACCAGAGTTCTGTTTCGTTTTTCATTTGCAGGCATGTTCTTCCCTTTTTATTTTAAGCATGTGGAAAAATATGTAATGGTGGGTTTGAAATTTGGTACAGGGCAATTAATTTATTCCTTCTGATTATCTGATACGTACTTGTTTAAAGTTCTTGTGAACTTATAACTCTGCTTTTATAATGCAGCTAAGATACTATTTTAAATCCCAGCTGTGGGAAGCAAACTTTGGAAAAAAAAATTACATAAGCAGACAGGATATCATTTGCTCTCCTTTTCCTCTGCTTGACACTGAACTGGCTCTGCAACCCTCCTGTGTATACTCAGGAGTACTTTGAGCCAAATGGTTCAATATTTATATCACATGCAGGCAAACAAAAACAAAACAACAGAGATGGGAACCCCAGTGGGGTTAATTTAGTTTCCTCTGCAGTTCAGGTTTAGTGTATTTATTTATTAAAGCTCCAATTGCTCTTATTAACATCTAGAAGATACTTTGAGAACAAAATCATTGTTGTGCAAATCCATCTATTTTTAAAGGAAAATAATGATGAAACACGAAATGATCAGTGCTGTCAAAGTTGTTTTAAATAGTTGCTAATAGTTGTAATGCGTATTTTTTTTAAGATGCCGTTAGGATGAATACCACGGTCAGGGGTGCACTTTGTTCTATGTGTAGAGTAAATTTTAGGGTTTATAAAGCATTTTGATGTAAACAGTTTCTTTGGTCAGTTTCCCTCTAGCAGTGATGCACAGTGATCAGGCTGCAAGGAATAATTGATGTGTTTTCAATTACATTTTTCAAAATGTTTAATGAATGAGAAGACTAAGCCAAAGATACAGATACAATCTCTGGCTTGAGGGGTCTTGAAGCAGCAGTGTGCTTAGAGGTGCACCGTGGGAAGCTATTGTTATCCACTTGTCTTTTCTTCAGTACTTTCTTCCAGGGACAGGATGTTGGATGTTTGTATGTTCTGTTCTCAAGTAACACAATAGGATTTATTTTCATAACCTTCTAAAAGTAGCGTTCGTATTTTTCAGTTTTAAATCCACTGTCAAATGGGCAGAGCAAGGGAAGAAGCTCTAGTTTTATGAGGCTCAGGATGTGAGGGCAAAGACACAGCTTCTCCACTGCACTTTTTCTGGATGACCTGCAGTCTGCCACTGCTGTCAGCACTAACTTCTTTGGTGGGTATTGTTTTAGGCAGGACAGGTGGATTTTTTCATGGAGAGTTGTGCAGGCAGAACTAAATTTGCACCTGTTTTTTTAATTGTGCTTAAATACTGTCAGGTGTCTACCTAACAGTACATTTTCCTCCTGTAGTTTGACAATGATCTTAGGGAAGGGGAAACTTTCAGAAATCCTAGATAATTTCTAAGAAAGCCTGTCCTAAACAAAGTGGGCAAATGCTTACTCTGACCATGTTTGGCAGCTTATGTCTGAAAGGGCATAAAAGGAGAGACAAATACTACAATGGAGTTATTTCTCTGCAACTATTACTCTGCAATAAATTATGTTCCTGTGATTTTCCCTTGTTACTTGTAGGAACATAAACATATTAGTTAATGAGGAACCTTGGTTTGGTTTTGAAAGGAGAAATCCACATCTGTAATGGTGTTAGAAACAATAAATTGCCTTTTACAATGCTAGATCATTTCTCCCATACCTGCTTCTGTAGTCTCTATAGTGTAGTGAAATACAAGGTAGAGAAAATACACATGGCTTTCTTGAGCATGCAGTGAAGAGAGAGGGCTTGATATCTATCAAGGTATATTGCTAGACTATTTAGGGCTGAAAAGAGTGCTATAAAGTATTCTTTAGCCAGAAACCTGACCTTCTGTAAAGCCTGGAAATTCGACTGATACTGCTAAAATTTACCCTCAGTAAGTCGAAATTAATTCCCCAAAGAAATCTTTTACCTCTTATTCAGCTACTTTTTTTTAGGGTAGGTAAAAACGGTAAACAGAAATTTATGGTGCTTTCATATATAAACTGAAAGTTTCTAACTGCATAGTTGCTGCCTTCCTTGCAGACAGCCTAAAATTAATTTCATGCTTGTCTATTCTTACCAAAACTCTATTTACAGTAATTATTCCCTCTAATTTTGTTTCATGATTTTTGTTGAAGTTCTGTGTTCCCTTCTTCCTTCATGACGGAGTTGGACTTCAAACCCCACTCTAATTTCCTTCCTCCCTCAGTTCCCCAAGTGACAGCTGCCTTTGTTTTTGTGGCTATTTCTGTATACAGTGCTTATATGTCTTAGCCCTCAGACCTTATCTTATCTGACGCACAAGCTTGTTTTCATTAAATCCATAGAGGGAGATTTTATATACTGCTTTCTTAGCATTAGATTCTTCTGGTTAACACTTGCTCTGCGTAGGAGTGTTACAGCAAGGGATCTGGTGGTTATCAGTGCTCTGCAACAGCAGTGCTGGCTATTGCCCTGTCTTGTCCAAAAAATTCCTGTAGTATTGCCAGAAAACTGGCTGAGTGTCTAGTGAAAAATAAAGAAGAGTGAGCTTTTGGAGCGGTAGCTTATGCTGTCCATGGTGAACAGCAGAAAGAAACAAGGCCCTAAAGAGTGGCATGACCTACTGGTTTAGAGTGCCTTCATTACATTTTTTTGGCAAATATACTGCTATTGTGCAGACTTTCCACATAATATATTTGCAAGTGTGACATAATTCTGACTAATTGTGTGTACTTCTTAAAAGTTCAACTTCGTATGTGCATGACTTTTCAGATGATTTTTGCTTCAGAACTTTATTGCTTTTTCTGGAACTTGCATTGATTTTTTGCTTCAGAACTGTAGTGCCTTTTTTTTTTTTTTGGAAGCTAAACATTAAGATCTGAATGATGCATTTATGGCATTTGTTGCTTAAGTAAACAGGGACAGGATGTCAGGCGAGACTCTTAAGTGATACTTGGAGGAACAGAGAACAAAATGAATTGTTTGGAGCCAGTTTTGTGAACAGTGCCTTGCCTACTCAGTGTTCTGTATTCTGACATGCTGTATTTGGGATTTTGTTTTGAAAAAGGAACCAGGCGGAGAGGAAGTTGAAGGATATTAAAAACATTTGAATATTTTAGTTTGTGCAAGTGTTTATATGCTTCTTACATAATACAGCCTGCACTGTCAGCCTGGAACTTTTCTGCCTTTTTATGTGTTTGGACCACTGCAACTACTACAAAACTGCTGAACTGACAGACAGATTTTTAGTTTAACTTGTTTTACCAAAACAGCAGTAAAACTTGAGTTTCAGTAATGACAAATACAAGTTAAACCTCGTTCTGTGTGTTGGAATGATGCTTTGATGGGCTTCACCTGAGTTTTGTCTTTGCAGATGACAATGACTGTTTGCTTTAACTTCCTTAACTGCTTATGGATTAATTCAAGAAAAAAATTATTGGAAGATGTGTATCTTTAGCATGAGGTCAAGTAATTTAAAGTTCTTATCTAAATATGCTACAGTACTTTCTAAAATATAAAGTAATTTGGCATAAGAGCTAACTTATGCATTATTACCAACTGCATGGTTGGTTATTTTACAGTTAAGTATGATTGCTTTATCCTTTTTTAAGAAGATTAGCTTCTTTTTGTTTTTAAAACTGTATCATCTCTCCTGGCTAAAGATAGAAGGAGGACAATTTAAACTTCTGATGATAGTGTAAGGCTGCTTGAGAGATTAATAAAAATTTAGTTGATTTTAATTAAAAGCCAATAGAATCAAGTACATTTACCCACTGTAATGTTACCGCTTTACCAAACTGATAATTTACAGATAGGGATCTTATTTTGGTAGGAAAAAATGACTGATAAAGGTGACAAGAACCTCATGGATTTTTTTAATAGATCATGCTCTGCTTTCAAAAGCAGACTAGCACTGAACCTGCCAGTCTTTGTAAAGATCCAAGTATCTCTGTCCCATGCACGCAGACATATAGTTACTGCCATTTAAAATCTGGATGTTTACCCTTAGCAGTTGAAAAAGGAACTTTTAGATAGCTTTTTCCATTCTAATGTTATCAAATGCTGGGGATTAGATGAGTGCACTGAGTGAATATGCTTGGATTGCCTCGTTCATGTTGGAAGGCTGTATCTAGGGCTTATGCCTGAGAGATGGTAATCACTGTATCACCCAGCAATGCAGTGAGAATTGCATGTATTCAGCCTACATGGTGCTGCTTTTAGTGGGTCCATACCTATTTCAATCTAAAAAAAGTTTGCATTATAGTTAAACAGGTTGTTTAAAGACAGATAAGGGGTCAGAAGTTTGGAAAAGGAAAATATGTAGATCAAGGTTATATTTATAGTGGAATCGTCTATGTCATGCTTCTGTTTGTATTACTGTTTCTTTATTGTTACCTACGAATTTAAGGAAGTTATCCATAGGAAGGTTTAACTAAGATTTTGTAGTAAGTTTTAAAGAAGGAATGGGGACTGTAGACAAATGTACAGATTGCCCCATATGAAAATGGGGTCCTTCAAGAGAAAAAAATAAACCCTAGTTTGCTTCCATGGATAGAGATTAGACTTTCGAGGTGTACACATTTTTATTTGTGTACAGTTCTGCAGTGCTATGTGATTTTTAAAGTATAGTTGAGCAGGTAAATTAAATTACCTTGCATTTTCCTAAACTTTGGTAGCTAGTAGAATGTTGATTGTAGGGGATGCTGAAAAAAAAAAAAAAAAAGGTGCTGCTACAGTAGGTCCCAAATATTTGAAATTGATAGAGGCAACGATTCCCTGTGTTGGATCTGGTGGTTAAACTTTTTTTTTTTTGGTGAGGCCTGGCAATGCTTATGTCAGATCTTAGGAAACCCCTTACATAAGTTCATGGCTTAAAAGAGAGGATAAGTGATTACTAAAAAATCTAGGTTCAGACCAAGGCCTTTATACTGCCTACAAAAACCAAGAACTTGTTTATCTAAATAAGTGCAGTTCCACATTCCGATCTGCAGTTTGGTGATTTCCTGGAAGGAGATAGTACAGAAGACACCATAGAGTCATATTCTGTGACTTCAGAGCTTCTTTACAATCCAGATAGTGCAGTGTAAACTCTTTAGGATCTGTAGCAGGTAATTTATGCATGTGTTAGGTTAATTTCCTGCATTGCTAGTAGTTGCATTTTATGAAATAGCAATAATACAGCCTAAAATTGTTCAAGGATAAAATTAATGAATGTATGGAAAATATTTGCAAGAAAAAAATTGAATAGATCTTTTACATTTTATAGCTATATAGGAAAATGAGACTGAGTTCTAATCCAGATGGAAAAGGAATAATATTAGTCTATTTAAATAGTGTGTAATGATTACACGGGCTAACCTCTGGAAATGTGCAATAAAAGTATCTCCAAAGGATTGAACAATTCCAGATGTTAAATCATTTCATGCATGTCTCTTTTTACAATGTTATTTCTATGACTGATTTATTCCAGAAACCTGTTCTTAAGTTCTGAGAGAAATAAAGACAAAGACTAGCACAGTATGGCATGAACCTGAAAATGGAGCACTGCAGAGTGCCACGGGGGAGACTTACTCCGGTGGCTTAATTTTCTTACTGGGTAATTATCATTACTTACCACATAGGGATACTGTGATACTTTACGCATCAGATACTTTTTTACTCTTTACATGGTTCCCCTCCCCCAAAAGCAAGAAGAATGGAAGAGAAAGGCTAAAACTGTTCTTGTGTTAATTATTTACTCCAATGAAGGTTGTTGCTAGTTACTTTCTTATTCTCAAACATGGCAAACCTTTTAGGGTTGTGTAATGCCACTCTTAATATAGAACAGAATGGATGACTGAAATTTATCCCCCACTTATGAAAGGAAAAGGTAGCTCAGTTTCTCATAGGCATTTTAAGGAGGATCCTTGATGGCTTTATGCAACTTTCAAGTCTTTCATAAAAAGTTTCTATCTATAAAATAAGCTGTTCATGGAAGCAACATTTGCAAATTATGGTTTTCATTCACAGATGCTTTTATTTCCTGTTTTTGATTGCTGTCAGACTCTTCACTTCATCTATGAAAACAGATTACTCAAGTTAAAAATAAAATACCTTCACAAATTATAGCTGCATGGAATACCACCTGAATTCTTGTAGGGAGTTCCTTCTCACTTTTCTTTTTTGCCTCTCTGATTGCGTATTGAAGCACACTTGTGTGTGTCTCATGAATTGCTCTTATACCAAAGTAGGGAGATGTTAAAATAATTTTCTTCTGACTGATTAAATTTCCATTATATTGCTTCTCAGGTCTCCTAAGCAGCTAACTTGTCCTGCTTTCTGGTTAATCCTAGAATGGGAGTATAAAACTTCTCTTAATTTTGGGGGACTAACAAAAGAAAGGATGTCTTGTTAGTCTCACGTCTTTTAGAGCGTCATATCTGCTTATCCACATGATAGGTACCTACCCACTCACATTTTCCTGCTCCTTGAAAGTTCCTTTATTGCATGCTTTAATAACAGAAATTCAAAAGAATATTAAGAAATGTTGAATCCCTTTCCTTGTTAAAATTACTTCAGACTACAACTAAATATTTATTATACAGCAGCCTATTCATAGCATAAAGCTATAAGTTAATTATTTTCTTGTGTTAACCTCCTTAAATCCCACATAAGCAACCCTCAATTTATTTATTTTTTAAAATGTATATTAATGTTACATGAACAGGTGGAATTTTAATTTAGGCCATTTTCTAAGCATCTTCAAGGAAATTGCATTTTTCAAAGGCTATATGATTTGTACTGGAGATTGACATCATCTTGAATGGTTTGATAAATTTATCTTCGTTGTCTTGGTATTCAGCCCTTGAAGTGAAGCTACCTATGCTCAAGTTCACAGTTCATCATAGGAAGTGTTTTATCTTCTGTGTGAGGGCTCTCTGCAGATTTGATGTCCTTTCTTTGAAGTTCTTTTCAAATACATTGAAAAGCTTGATTCCTTTTAGGGGGTGATAAAAATTGGACAGTAAAAAAGTCCCACCACTTCCATTACTTGGCAGCTGCCTATTTCAAAATAAATCTGTTTGCTCCTACAACATTCTTGAGGTTTGACTGAAAGTAGTCTTCATCTGAAAAAATGACTTTTCACAAATGGGTGCGCAACACAAGGTCCACTGTTTTATTTTGAACAGTAAACAAAATTCCACAGACTTCATTTGTGATAACAGGGTTTCTAGGTCCTGTATCTTATTGAAAAATTGATGATAAAATATAAGTGAAATACTAACTTATTTTGGAGTAATTTACTAGGTAAACCTCTGAATTATTGGCCTGTTTGTTCATTTTGCTCCTATGCCAGTGGTTCATTTTTGCTGCCATCATTTTCAGTCTGTTCTCACTGCTTCTCATGTCAGAGAAAAGACAATTTATTTCAGTGTTAATGAGGTGATTTATATGTCTTGAAACATAAGCAGTCTGGTTTCTAAGGGTTTATTATGTTTATTCTTCTTACACCTTGCCCTTTTTTTAATTCTTCACTTTGAAGTAAAGAGAACATAAGTTTTTTACATTTGTTAATTCTTTATTTAGTACCAATGTGCTGACCTGTTGAGAAACTTTCAGCTCATCAAATGAAGGAAAGTTCCTTTGCTACTACAGTAAAATTACAAAGATTGCCAAATGACATTTGCACTTGTGAAAGTACTACACATAAGAATAAAAGTCAAAGTTGTTGTTTTGCATAGAACACCCTATGCATAGAAGAAATTACTGTTCAGGTGGTTGTACTTCATTTGTATTGAATTTTTCTAAAGACGTCAGGTTTTAAAGCCAGAAAACCAGTCAAGTTTTTTTAACACTGACATGACTTCCATTATGTTTTCAGTTCTTGTTTCTTAACAACTTGAGCCTTCTTTCAAAAACAAACAAACAAGCAAAAAAAAACACACACAAAAACACAAACAAACAAACAAAAAACCACAATTGATGAAAATTATGCATTCGTATACATAAGTTGCAAAAACAGTGACCCTTGGTACCTTCTTTCAAGCATAAATCATCCTTGCCATTTAAGGAAAATAAAAATCACTTATTTTGCATTTGACTGTCTTCAGTTTCATGTCATTCATTATTCTTCTTTGCTTTCTTGAATTCAGGACCCTTCTGTTCCCTTTGATGTCTCAATTGCATACTTCAATCAAATTAGCCTTTAATTTTCTCCTTAGTAAATAAAGGCTTCTTTACTCAGTCACTGTGATTCTTTAGTCATTCATATGTTGTTTTTTTTCTGTGAGCCTTTCCCATTTTTTGGCATTGTTCTTTAAGTGAGGAATGCTACACTTCTTGTGCTTTTTTTAGTATTAGTCTCATCAGTACCAGAGGCACAGTAATTTTGCCTCCTGTATTCTCCAAATTCCTTTGTTTACCAGGTCAAGTACAATACTTCCATGCTGTCCAAGGAATAATATTCAAATTACTATTAATCAGTGCTCAGATCTCTTTTGAGCTACTGCTTATAAGGACAGTGACTCCCTTATTCTGTCACCTGATAATTGTGGCCATTTTTAAGTACAGCACTGTATGTGGTCAATGAAGAGATGTCGTACCTCTGCATCAGCACCTTGGTTTTCTCAGAAATTATTGCTGCCACAGAATTTTTCCACAAATGATTGCACTTTTCTTCCGAATCATCAAGAGCTGAATATTCTGATTAACAATATTTTGATCAGCTGAATATTCTGATCTGTGTTGTTTTGAGATGGTTCATGTGCTGCTGCAGAAAAGGTACAACCATACTAAGATGGTATCCTTGAGCTCTGTGATGTGTGTCATTTTTAAGCCTGTTTAATTTACGTGACGCTATATAATCAAAATGTTCCATAAAAATCTAGTCACATATTTTCAGAAGCTGTAAGTTTTCTACATCAAAATTGCTGCTTTTTGTCGACCAAGTTTTATAATGTCCTCAAGAACCAATATCCACCTAACGTGATACATTTTATGCTGATGCAGGTTGATTGGCACTAATTGTTGATTGTTAGTGGTGACAAGAACTTATGACTCAGGCATAAACCAGATGGTGATGGTGTAAACCGTATGTGTTGTGCTCTGTGTCTGTATATCAAATTCTTCTTGCGGTACTTTTATTTTCATACTCATTCTTCCTGATCTTTTCTAGTTAGCATGACGTGTCATAAAAACAATTGTGCTACTCAGGAATGAAGACATTCAGGAAGCTTAGTTGTGATTGTAAATATATGAAAAACAAAATGTCTCTGTTGCAGAAACATGACTTGGCCTAATAGTAGAGACTACCATAAGAGAGACAGTCTTCTCCTTGTTCCTTTTTGGCATTCATGAGCTTGCATATGAGGGGGCTGTCCGACTAGGTGGGATTCTTTGTTGTCTGTAGATGCTTACTATTATGATGGACATACTAAGTTTACCTTTCTAAGTAAAATATGACTGTGCTCTCCAGTGGATGTAGGACTCTTAAAAATTACTGATGTAGTTATTGAATGCAGTGTACTGTTAACAAGTAGTCCTTGACTTCAATTCAAATAGTTCAGTCTCTTCTAATTAGGCCATTGTATAAGCTTTGGCATTTTTGGTTTTGTAATTTTGTGCTTTTTAATTTGTGAAGATGGTAAAAACAAGACTGCATGGTTGTTGGAGTGGATTATTAGAAAGTCAGTAGAAATACAACAAAATCTGAAATGGCTGGAAATTGTCAGCATAAATTTATCTATAATTGGGAACCTTTTATTTTCTTAGGACCAATTGAAACAATTGTACTGGGATGTGTGGCAAGGAAAGCTTGCACTGAAGCCCCAGAATGGAAACAAAAAGACCAAATCACTCTAGTTTTATCACTATCCAACTATCAGAATGTTCACAACATCGATACTCTAGTTCTGTTACTTGCTAATTCTTTTCAATTTAGTGTAATGTCAGTACGATACAAGAACATATTTTTTATGGATCTGAAGCCATGTCCTTTGGGTATGAATTAAATAAGTGACTTATTAATACACAGGTTAATTGGAGATTGGCTTTCGAATTGTGTTTAGAAGAATTAAAAAAAAATGTGTTTTTTTGTCCTCTCTCCTAGGTAGCCCAAGCCCTTTTCCTTTGTTGCATGATGGGGTAGCAGGTATACGTGTCAACATAACCAAATACCAAATGCCTGTTACATTTCAGCATTGTTCAGAAGCTCTTGAATAGTATTTTAGAACTAATGTGCAAATTCTCAAGAAAGTCGCTCTGTGTATATTGTATGGTAGTCACATTTGCTGTCTCTTCCTACATTTTTTCACTAGAATTTCTTGTTTAAAAGATAATAAATATGACATTGTCAATAGTTCAATTTATTCTGTGCACACAAAGCAGGACTGTCTGTAAGTGACTATTCAGCGTCCCAGTAGACTCAGAAAGCTTGGACTAGTCTCTTTTCTGACAGTGAGATCAATGCTGCTGCTGAAGCTGCCGAGTGTGTTTAGGTTATAATAATGTCTGCACCATTATTTACCAGAAGAGTTCCAGAAGCACACTGTATGAGGTATTATTTAGTAGGGCTATATGTTTGGTGGGTTGCTGCATTTAAGGAAAGGGAAGGGGAGAAGCACTTATTAAATGAAATGTCTAGACTCTTGTCTGCAGGAATCAATTGGCTCTCACCTATTTGTATATTCATAACACATATCTCTGGCATCATCATTTTTCTCAGCTGTCACTTCATGACAACAAAGCAGCAGCAGCAGTGGTGCCTGAGACATGGCATTTATAACTACTGGAGCAGCAAAACAAAACAGGCAGTCATTCCCTATTGTAGAGATTCTTTTGTCTTTATGAAGGTAGAAGGGGATATTCAGCTTCTTAAATATTTTTCCAAGATTAAAGTATGTAGATGTTCTCCTTTGCTTATGATTTTTAACACACCTCACTTTGCTTTGTTGTTTTCAAGCCTGTGACACTGTATTATTTTTTTAATACAATGACTGTCCTCACTGTTTGGTTATGCAACTCCTTTCATGACCTGTATGGCTGCTAGTCAGACTTGATTGACAATATTTCCTCTTAGACATGCTAGACGTGGATGTACAGGAGGCACTCTTAGAAATTTAAAGTGCCTTCTGACGCCAGCCTGAAGCACTTCAAAAAGAAAAAAAAAAAAGTCCCAATAGCATTAATACCATTCATGGGAGGGTAAGTAAAACTGAAATAGTATTTTGAAATGTGAACTTATAAAGTAGTTTCAGGTGACTGACACCTGTATGCCTAAATAAATTCCAAAATAACTTATTGGGTTATGTCCCATACATGCATTTCTGTACTGGTTTGTTCCCCTCTCTTTAATTTTATAAGGCTTGAGTCAGGAAGCATCTGTAACACTTAATAATATGTAACACTTCGTGTAGCAATTAATAGAGACTACTCTCTGTTAATAGCATGCAAAGGATTTGTTTTCAGAAAGTTCTAGTATGTGCATTTATCTCTCCGTTATAGCAAAATGAAGTAAAAGGAGATTGTAGATGCTTATTCTTATGAGGAGCATTTTGGTTTTATGGTAAACACCTGATAATGATTGTAATGGAGTTCTCCACTGGAATAAAAGCTCCTTTCCCTGTGTCTTCTCTGAACAAAGCCAGCCCCTATTTTCAAACAGTACTATTCCAGGAGATTGTGTCATTAGCTCTTGGACTGGTTTTAAAAAATTAGTATCTTTTATGAAGAGGGAGCCCTGAATTCTAGCTTGATTTCATCAAAGGTAAAGGTTCAATTCTGCTACCAAAAACTACCAGTGGACTGCTTCATACACAGAGATGTTACTAAGTTCAAGGATCAGGTGTAAGATGAAAACTTTAGATCTAGTTTGAGACTGCAATAGCATATCAAACTCAGTATAATGAAAGGATATGTGTGTTGACATAGGATATTTTTATATTTAGGTAAGATTTGGAAGGACATATCCTTGGAATACAGAGCTTCTTAGTTAATGAACTGTAAAGTGTATGTGTCCTGCAGGGCAATCCCTTACCTGAGAGCAGTTGGTGGTGTTTGGATTGTAAACTGTTTCCCATCTAGTGTGCACTTAACCAGAACACCTGATCTCCTGAGTGCTGGCCGTGAGTCCCTGGGCATCTGACTTCAAATTTGTCAGTGCTGCTCTTCTTTAAAGATGTAAAAAAACCCCAAAAATAAAATTTGAGTGTTGATTTACTAAAAAAAGTAAATAAATAATTCTCATTACCCCTATTAATAGTATATTAATTTTTGTTTGGCTTTGCTAACCTGTAATTTTTGTAATGTAGAACTAATAGATAATGACAATGTATATCATGTCTAGTAGAGACTGACAGTTTAAATATTTAAAAAAAATAAATAGGTTTATTTGTGAGCTTACAGGCAGCGGAAGATGGTGACTTCTTGAGAGGAACAGGAGGCTAAGTTGGTAAGGTGTATTATCTAACATGAGGAAGGAAAAAGTGATACCATTACTTCAGAAGGGGCAGTGTCCTAGACTTAATTAATCCTGTAACAGAAGCAGAAGTGATGGAATGGGAAAGGAGTTACAAAACATAGCACACAACATAATCAGGCACTTGGTCTTCGCACATATCCGTGTTGATTTGGCATAGTAGGTAGCCTTTGGAGTCCAGAATTCCAGACTTTCTTCTTGATTATCCATTTCTTGAGAAGTGTCAGTCATACAAATTAGCTCACTGCTCCGGTTTCTTGATCTAAAAGGTGCAGATAATGATTGCAAAACGCCTGAATCAGCAGTGTGTACCTGTGGATGGGATGTACCCTGTTGTTGGTACATTGTGAGCGTGTGCTGTAATGACTTCTCACCATCTCCTGAGAAGGTTTTAAGATGAAGGTCTGGCCTTTGCTAAATTCAGCTGAGCCCATTCATTTTATCCTAAATGGCCAAAAGCTACTTTGTTCTCCATAGGATGGTACCGTCGATTGATTTGCTTGAGCACAGAGGGTTTTTTATTTGTTTTTATTTCCTCCAGTGTAGAAAAGGTCAAAGGGATTGAAATAGCTTCCAGCTATGTTATGTAGTTATGACTTGTGTGATAATCTTTTAAAGTGTTTGCTTTTGTGTTTGTTTGTTTGTTTGATAAATCAGATCCTAAACACCTGCAATTTTTGAAATAAGTAGGAAGAAAAATTCCTCTCAGGTACTCTAGAGGTGGTTGAGAAATCTTTTTGAATTCCCTACAGATAGGCAGAATTAAAATAGAAAAAGTCCCATAACCAAAAAGCATTACTTTCACTGGAGGAATATCTTAACATTAAAATGAGCAATAGACAAAATTATTGATTCTGTAATACACAGTGAAATAACCTGTGCAACATATGCTCTTCCTCTCCCCCACCAACTTTTTTCTGAAGGAGGGGAAAAAAGGTTTAGACACTGTGTGTTAGTGCTGTGGTAGCCATGTTACAGTGACTTACTTGTGGCTGGGTTAAGAAGTTTCTTTGCTGTCCTGAGCTGTTTTTCTTAATTAGGAATTGTCACTACTGAAGGAATACGTTTGTCTTTGTCATTAAAAGGGATGTACCACGTCACAAAATCTTTTATCTCCTTGTTTACCATTAAACACTGACAAATTCTGAACTACTTGGAAATAATTAAGTCTTACAGCAGTATCCAAATGCCAAGTTAATGCTTCAAAAATTTTGTGAGTAAGAGCTTAAAAGCGTTTATCAAAGAAATAAAAGTCTAGAGCAAATTAGTTCTGTATACCGAGCATGTATTATTTTTCTGAAAGCTTTTCTGTACTTCTGCAGTAGGTTAGAGTCAGTTTCTATCAGATTTTACAGTAACTTTAATCTGGGAAAACTGTCATCAATTTTTTCCGTTTTAATGGTGATAAGGTAACTGGTGCATTATTATTGATTTCTGATAGATTTTGTTACAGACGTACTTCATACACTCATCAACAGTACAGTACTGAAGTCTTGTGAGCATCATTAAATTTAAAAGTAAAAATATTCTGGCTTGATTTTTTTTAAGCTCCATGAAACCCTCATATTAAAATACTTCATAAGCAGCCCTGTGAATAAGACAGAATGCTGCACATTGCTATAATTCTGGTAAACCAGAAGAACCGCATGTGTTAAATCTGCACAGTTTCAGTCTGCATTTGTATAAACCCAAATAATTTATTTACCTTTTTTTGGCCTCAAGTGGTGTTTGTTCAACATCAAGTTACTGTGGTGGATAAAAACAAAATTATTTTTCAAGGTAGAGTTTATATCTTAGAGACTTGTTATGTAACCAGTTGTGAGTTTAGACTGGGAAAAAACCTTCATTTACAAAATGGGAGCATTTCGGCTTGATCCTACAGGAAAGCTAATATTAGTAGTTTGCTCTGCGTCATCTTTTTTTTTTTTTCTGTCAAAATAATCACAGTTATCTTTTCAGAATTAGGTGTCACACTGTGTGAAGGGAGAGCCTAGAATTACTGATTGGTGTTTATTGTAGAGATTAGGAGAGACAGAAAGGTGTTTATTCATTAGAAGAGTGTGATGGTTCACTGAGCTCCTTCTATCTCATAGGAATTCTGTCACACTTGGATAAAGCCGTGGTTTGATTCATGTATAGTCACTGTGAACAGCATTTCAGCTCTGGATTTTATCATCACCTGATGGTGTGTGCATATTCATCCAAGAGTTACGTGTGTGTAGGCAAACTGAATATGCAACCATAGTAAAGAGTGATATTTTAAAGTGGCTTTGAACTTTTTCAGGGGCAATGCCTTCTGGATGGTATGTCCTAGAAGCTTGCACTGAAGTCTTTTAGAGTTGCTTGTATGTATCTGTGACATGGATAAGGTAACATTGGGTTTTCTTATGGTGAGGTGGGTAGTAGATCTTAAACAATATATCTGTTGTGGACAATGCACAGGTGAGAAAATGAGATGTTTACTTCTCTAAGCTTTCCTTTGCATTTTTTTTTCACTGCATGTAATTAAAAATAAAACTTTTCATTAACAGCGTTTTCATTAGGCCTTTTTTTCCTCCCATCATACTCAAAATGCATTCTGAAGTCTTAAACTATCTAGAATTTATTTCTTCAACCATTTGTTAAAAGAAAAGCAATAAAACTTTTTTTCCTCTGATAATTTGATGCAGAATTGTAGATTTTTCTTTTTTCTTTGAACTGCTCTGGCCGATGAAATCCTTAAATCTTTTTCCTCTTACTTGCAGATTTTCTTCACCCATGAATCTTACATTGTAAATTATAAATAAGTTTGTCAAATCATATAAACTAGCTTAAGAGCTCTATTTACAGAAGCAAAGTATGTGTAGTATTTCCAAATTCTGTAGGAATGGATGAGTGGGTATGAGCCTAAACTAAGTCTGCTTTGTCTGTAAGATACTTCTTTTCCTCCTTCATTGTAATATCTGTCCACCAGGCACCTGCCTGGAACTAGTCAGAAAGGAATTTCCACTCTCCATTGAACTTGAATGTAGGCAACATTTTTACCTGGTATCTTCATTCTGTTCTTCTGTATTTCTTTCTGTATTTTTAGATATTTTTGTTTGAGCTCAAATACGATGCATTCTTGTAGGAAGGGTCTTACCATTGCTTTCTAATCCAGTTTTCATGACCTTAGTGATCATTATGAGAAATTGAGCTGTATTGGGAAAGGAGGAGTTTGGCCTAAACACACTGTCAAAATACTTGCATAAGAAAATAGAAAAATGAGAAAATAGGATTGCTGTAATTGGCTTGCTGTTTTTAATTTTGCTATGAAAGTTAATTGATTTCTAAAGTCTAATTGTTACATTGAGCAAACAGTAAATAAAAATGGCAATGTAGAAGGAGTTTCCTTTTCCAGCTGGATCTGTGTTCAGAATTTTATTTGCGTTATCACCTAGAACACAGTGAACTTTTTTTTTTTTGTAATAGAATCTGAGGTGTTAGGTAAGACAAAGAGGATGTCAGGAATAATTTAATATTTCTGAAGTTATTGGTAAGGCCTCATGAGAAATCATGGCCTCATTTACAAGAGTGTAGCAGTATTGGCTTATTGACCTGAAGCACTTGAAATAACTGTCTTGAACATCTCATGCAGAGGCTGGATTCTCCAGCTGAACTACCTGGGTGCTGAAGTAATAATGTTATAGCTAATAATGTACAAATGTTTAAAAAAAAAAAGTAATCTGCAGCCTCAAGAAGTAGAATAATTCTAGAATTTTTAGGACATGAGACTGGTGTGCTGTGGTAGTTGTGCATCCAGGTTCTTGAAAAGATAATATAGAATTGTCTTGAAATGGGCAAGCATGGATTTCAGCATTTTAATGTAGCCTGCTCTTCCAATTTGCTGCACAGCACTAGGGGAGTGGATTAACCTCAATCTTTTTTTCAGCAGGGAGAAGAATTCACCCATTTATAACAGATGGTATGAATAGTTCAGTTTATGATGCAAGTTCTAAGTGATTTTATAATCCTGTAATCCCTCTTCCAGTTTAAGAATTGGACTAGTATACAACAATTTAGGAGGTAATCAAAATTGGCATTTGGGATTGCTGAAGACTAATGATGTTTGCATTTGACTTGTTGATGGGAAATACTAAAATGGAAATGCTAAAGGCTAATTTACCGGTAAATTGACCTAAATTCTCTAAAAAGTAATGATACTCCTAATCTAATGTGTTGCTTAAAAGCACATTTGACTGCACTAGTCTGCACTGGAAGTTAACAGTGTAGGGAGATTAAGGGGAGATAGGTAGAAGTGTGTGGGGATACTACAAATTACCTATTTTGGTCTGGAATTCCTGGTGAGGCCACACCTTGAATCCTGTGTTTAGCTGTGGGCCCCTCACTTCAAGAAAGACATTGAGGTGCTGGAGTGTGTCCAGAGAAGGGCAATGAGCTGGTGAAGGGTCTGGAGCACAAGTAAAGGAATGAGGAGTGTGTGAGGAGTGGCTATGGAGCTGGAATTGTTTAGCCTGGAGAAAAAGAGGCTCAGGGGAAATGTGACTGCTCTCTACAACTGCCTGAAAGGAGATTGTAGGAGGTGGGAGTCAGTATCTTCTCCTGAGTAACAAGCAGTAGAACAAGAGGAAAGGGCCTCAAGCTGTTCCAGGGGAGGTTTAGATTGGATGTTAGGAAAAATTTCTTCACTGAAAGGGTTTTTCTGAAAGCACTGGAACAGGCTGCCCAGGGTAGTGGTTGAGTCACCATCCCTGGAAGTATTTAAAAGATGTATAGAGGTGGCACTTGGGGACATGGTTTAGTGGTGGGTTACCGGTTGGGCTCGTAAGTCTTTTCCAACCTAAATGATTCTGTGATTGTGTCCTCAGCATTAGAGTAGCCTGCACAGCTGGGCAATGACGAGGGAGACCCAGCAAGCCAAGCAATCTTTATGTTTTGGGAAAGAAAACAGAGTCAGTAATTTTACTGCATATGAAGAAGTAGTGCTTTATAATTTCATTCCAGAAGCTTGAAAACAATGTATACATTCTGATTTTCTTTTGGAGTGCATGTGTGAATGTTTGATATGACCCAGACAGTGAGTTAGTGAACATGCAGCTTTGTGGGATTTTTTTTTTTTCAGCAAAAGTCAGAAGTTAAGAAAAAGATTTATCTTGATAATCCAGTGTTTTGTTGTTTTTTTTTTTTAAATCAGAATACAGTGAATTTAAAATAATTAAGACATATCAAAGCATATATGAGACATCTCCTAAAATATTATCCAGTATTGTAGTCTCAGCATTCTTTATCTATGCAAAAATAGTTCACAGAATTTTTTCTAATATTCTGTGTTTCACGTACAGTTTAAAGATTTTTCTGAAGTCTTTCTTACTCCTATAAAATATTGAACTTATTACCATTAACACTATATGGAAGCACCAGAGAGAGCAGTGTTATAAAACCTGAGACCTCTGTCTGCACCCATTCATGTGAATAAACCTATGAAGCACACACTTTGCAACGTAAGCAAGATAGCTATTTAAGTAGTTAGCTTCAGTGATCACAACAAACTAGAAACTGTACCTCATATTTCATATTGCATAAGCTACACTTAGGCTTTTTTTAATGTTTCAAAGTGACTTCTGCAGAAATATAGTATCATAAAAAGGTTACTCAAGCACTGTTGAGCTTATTTCCCTCTGAGTTTGACTGGTGAGGTTTTTATATTTACTTCTAAATTTATACAAAGTGGAAATTCTCCCCTAACCTATAACTATCGGAAAACTAGTACCTGTCAGAAGCCAGTTGCCTAGACTACTGTCTGGGCAAGGGGAGTGCCCATAGCCACCTGCAGAGAGTCATTCCTTCCTTCATTTGGAATGGATTGACATCCCATCTGGGATGTGTAGCCTACTAGCTTTGGCTACGCTTGATTTATTAGATAATTAAACTTAGATGAAAGAAAATCTCATACATGATTTTAGTTTACTTTTGCTCAAAAAAAAAAGAAGTCTTGATCCAACTTTGCATGTCTAGTCTTTAATTTCAGGGTAATTATTATTAGTGCTTGTCTGTTTCAGTGACCCAAATACTCAGACAAACTGTAAATATTGTATAGTAAGACAGAACTTAAAAAATCCAGGTGTCTGATTTCAAGCATCTGCATGTAGGCACAAAAGTAGCGTTGACCTGATTTTCAGAACTAGAGCACTGCTGGTTGTACCAACAGAAATAGAGCATGCTGACACTTTCCCAGAAACTGCTTTTCAGCATTTGATCTCCAAACTCATGCTCTGAGGTATGTGGTGATAGGGGATTGTGTTTTATTTTTTATTTCTGAGGCTATTGTCCTGACTTGATAATATTTGTTACTCTCTTTTTTGGAGGAAGACATGCTTGTTCCACTTTTAGTCTTGCTCTGCCTCTATGCTATGAGGCATACAGGACTTTTTGTCTTGTGAACTCATAGTTAAATAAGTTTTGCGGGAAAAAGGAAAAATTGTTATTAGTGTTGAAGTTTTAAAAAGGAGCCATCAAGGTGAGTTTGTGTTTTACCACTCAGCACTAATCTTTCCTTTCTAATCATAAATCTCTGCCTTCGTGCTTGTTTCATCATTATCAAAACCATGATGTTTGGAGCAGGAGCTCTTGGTCTGAGTCATCACTGTTATGTGGAGTGTGTGGGACATGCAGGTATCCAGCTGGACTGATGTAAAATGGCCTTGCCCAGGACCAGAGTAGGAATTTTATGTCAGTCATGCTGCCTTATGGTCCCACCCATCTTTATGCAGCTCATGGCCCACCCCTGCACGCTGCGTGTGCTTAGTGAGAAGGCTGCTGCTTCCAGCTGGCTTCCCTCTGCACTGAGTGAAGGGTCTGCTGAGGGACTGCGAGCAGCAAAGGCCATTTGCACTATTTAAGCATTAGTAGGGTAAGGGAGCAAGGGAATGCAAATCTACTTCCTTCTGATCGAAAGCTGTCTTGATAATCACGCAAGATAAAAACAAAGCTAGTATTCCTGAAGATGCTTTTAGTCTGTTTGAAAACCATGTTTTCATGATGGAGTGTTGCTCAGTTGGAAGCGCTTTCAGATACAAAGGGGTTACTTTGCAGGTGAGTATCTAAAAGCAAAATTCATAAAGTAACTTTGTGTGAAGTAGAGATTTTGTTTAGAAAATTATAACAGAAGTTCGTACAGGTTATTGAAGAATAAATAGATTGTCCACTGGGAAGCGTCTAAGTGCACATATGGAAGAAATATGATACACAATAGATGTAATGGAGGTTTGTGCTGTCATCTCTGCTAGACCTATTATTGACTGAGGGTTACAGCATGTGCATTTCAGAGAGCAGACCTGCTTGGCATTTCTAACCTGTTTGTTGTGGAGCTATTGAACACAAGCCTTGCATCAAGGGAAAAGAAAGAACATTAAAACAAGCCCAAAGCTTTGATTGGCATTGTGATTTTTAATCATTCATATTCAGTTGGAAGGTTTTATTGGCAAAATTGGATTTTGCAGCTCTTTTTTGCCTTACAGAAAAAAAGCAGGTGATCCCTGATCTTGATACCTGTGTACTCCCAGTGACCCAGTCTAACCAGGCTTACTTTCAGAAAGTGTATATAAAGGTTGTATAGTAAAAAGTCTGTATTATATTTGAAGAAAATAAATGGCTGTCTTTCCTTTATTGCTTCTCTGCATTTAGAGAGACACGTATGCAATCTGAAAAACAGATCTATCTGTAATGTTATAAGCAGTATTATATATTCAGAAAATTGTATAGTTTTAAATGAAACTTTTTAAAAAATGCCACAGCTGTGCCAATATCTAGAAAGAAGAGACACATAACACTTGAAAACAAAATGTGAGCCATCACCCTAGGTTTCCTATTTATAGAAATTCCTTGTTGGTTGAATATAATCCTTGCAGTAATGCTAAACTTTACTGTACCCTGTTTAGAATGGAGTGTCATTACTGTGTTGGATGTAAATGATGGGTGGTCTTCATTAGTCTTTTGGATTACACAGGGGCAGCACATTAATTGTGTGAATGGCTATATCCTTGCTGTTAATATCAGATATAGAGAATAGAGTTGAGGGCTCCAGAGGCATAGCACCTTAGGAGCCCATGTCCATAGCAAGAGTCTTTATGGTGCATTTCTAAAAGGAATATGTTGAGAACTGCCAGTGTGAGTTATAGATTGATTGGAGAAGCCCAGTAATTCATCCTATTAAGCAAATATCCTGTTGCTGACAGTGCACAAAAGACTAGTTTTACTGTGCAACAGCAAGTTCCCTTGGAGATAACCAGTTTGACAGCATTCTAAAAGTATGAAGGCGAGTTTAAATTAAAATAAAGGTCAGCCATATATATTTAAGCTTTGAAAAAAATAATCAAAGGACAAAAATTGGAATAGGCCATATGAAGATAAGATTGTTGTCATGGTGGAGAATAAAAAGAAGGGAAAGAAAGGGAGATGTGAACTTTTAACCCAACCAAAATAAATTAAATCTGTGTCTCTCAAAAGCAAAGCATTGTCAGAAAGATTGCCCGTCCTAACAGCCAAGCATGTCCATAATGAGATCAAGGGCTCAACCTCTGACAGAACAGGGTAATAAAGCACCTCTCTGATCAATGCAACTGTATCTTGTTTGTTTTTTTTAAACTAACTTCTGTTGTATCTCCTGCGGTGTTATAGCAAAATTAACCTTTCCACAATGGCATTCTTTCCTTTAGAAATCATGTTTTAGAATTTTAAAACATGTTTTATATTAGCTTCAGGCAACCCAATTTGACAAGAAAACTCTCACCATTTTCCTGATTTCAAAGTCTAAAGTGTTCATCTTGGAAGAATAATGATTCTGAGGAATGGCTTATATCTTCAGAAGAGTCCTGGATGTCAGTGATCCCCAAATGTTTTTGCTTTGAACCGTATTACCTAATGCTTTTTGTCTGTGTGAGAGGAGTTAGGCAAAAATCAGTAAATGCAATATGGAAAGATGCAAAATTACTTTAAGAAGTCCTTCCCCCCACAAAACAATAATAGAAGACCTCAAATATCTAAAAACCTGAGCCAGCATAAAATACGGGGGTATAGATGTGCCATGTGTTTAATGATAGAGTGTTTGAAACAAAGTGACTGATTTTAAAAGATCAGGTTGGCAGTAAAAAAAAATAATTGTTGCCTGCATGGTCATGTAAAACAAAACCAGAAGCAGTACAGTATTTGACACTTGTCTGTTTTACATTTGACAACTCCGCAGAGTGTGAAAAGGACCCAGGTGCTTTTCAGATTTGAGGTATTATGCTAGTTCCCATTGGAAGTGAGCAAGGTGTATATCTGCTGACCAGTAAAGACATTGTTTGTCTCTTAAGAGAGCTTGGTATCTGTGATGCTAGAATGCATCTTAATAGAAATGGATTTTAAATTGCTGTAGACAGCAAAATCTTCTTATCTAACCCAGAACCATTCAGTATTATCCAAGAAAGGTACTGTTCCTCTGGATTGAAAGGAAAATGTACTCAATTTTACTCTCATAATTCTTTCATGTCATGCTGGAAGATCCTACTATTGATTACTGTTTGACTGAGAAATTTTTTTTCCTGTGTTTGAGACATACTGATATTTCCTCTCCCAGTGTTAGATGAGAAGTTAGGAAAAGAATGTGAATAGCAAAACTGATTTATGAGCTTGTTTGTTATCTGACATGGCTTTAACCTTTTTTTGTGTAACAGCTTACTATATTAGAAGATAATTCTTTAATTGTTATGTCACAAAACCCCACACAGCACCAAGTATTGCCAAATCTCTCAAGCATTCTAGGACAAGTACTCCCACTGTATTTTTTTTAACCTCTTTGAGAATATGGGGAAAGACTTCTTTTGTACATAAGGATGTGTGTCTTTAGATTATCAAACAACATTTAGTTAAGGATATTTAAAAAAAAAAAAAAAAAGGTAAAATCTAGGCTAGGAGGTTTTAGAGATTTCTTCTCTCAGTAATAGTTCTTAAAGAGCTTCTAAGGGAAGAAGGCAGGATTGCAGCAAAGTAACATTTTGAACCCTGAAAATTTTGTCTGTTTACAGTGTTTTCCCTGTTCACAATGTTTTCCTGTTCACAGTGCTGTTATTTTGTTTGTAGTTCAGATTCATGTGACTAGTGAGGGAGTCTGTTTGGATAAAAGATTTGAAGTGTTGTGATCTTCAATGATTTCACTTTTATAAATGTGTATCTTTTGAAAGCAGAAATTGCATTATTTTATCAGTACTGCCTATATTTAGAGGTGATCACCTGCCTCTGCACCCCAGGAGTCATCTTGTCCCTTTGGAGACTGCAGGTCTTGAGATGGTAAGCTGGCTCACGTTGCTGTTTGGGGGCAATGAATCTGACTTCAGTGGTGGTGCCTCACAGCGGATTCCAAGGCACTCTCTGTTTGCAGCAGCAGCCTTGCCCTTGTGCACTAGGTTTGCTCAGTCCTGTACCTTCACATCCTTTTGTCTTTCTCTGTATGCTTCTCTCATTTGTCCTAGAAAACTCTCCTTACCCATGTTTAGCACAAAAAAGGAGCAGTAATTTGCTTTGTTTACAAGCAGAAGGAAAGGCAGGCACTGGGGAATACTTTCATTTGCAGCATTTTCTTAACTCAAAGAAGAAAGAGAATCAGTTTTTGGTCTGGTCATAAGGAAAATTAATTAATACAAATTGTCCCCAAATTCAGGAAATAAATATCTGCTTTTCATTTATCTATCTGTGCAGACTCAGGACTGGTTCATGACTCAGAAGTCTGTAGGATACATACTTCTGTAACACCATCCTCCTTGTTCCCAGGAAGGCCAAATCACCACTGCTAGAAGTTATTCCTATAGTGGGGTAATGCCTCTTCACGGGTTTCTCCCATTCTCAGAATGAGTTTTGAAGTGGACACATGGTCATTTTTTGTACCGTGTTACCCCTTGTAATTACTAGCAGCTGGCCAGTCACAGGTATGGATGAATTCTTCCTTGGGCTTTTCAGATTCCTGAGGCCACACTGGTCAGCTCTGTTCAGATTCATATGTGAAAAGTCTCGGCTTCTCACCCGTTTTTGCTTGCATGTTATGTGTTATAGTTACTCAAGGACCTGTTCAGATTTCGTTCCTTGTCCAGGATCTTGTCTGATATCTCAGTGTTACCCATATGACGTGCTTGAGGCATCTTTTGGATCCATGGTCAAAATTACTACTTAATTCATTTTAAATTGAAAGTGTCCTTCTCAGCTGAGATCACTTCAGCCACTGAACGAGTCAGCTGCAGGTCTTCATGGCTGATTATTCCTATGTGATAATGTTTCATAGCAACAAAGCGATGGTGAGCCCTTGCTGCAAGTTGACTCCCAAATAGTCTTAAAATTCTAGTTGAATCTGCAAGTAGAGCTTTTTTTTTTTTTCCTTTGTTTGCTTCCAGCCTTGCCATTTGTAGGGAGACGAGAAGTTGTGCTTACTGCGTGTTGCAAAGCTGTTACACCACTGAGAATAAACTGTTGGTTTTCTGTTCTACCTGTAGTTCCAAAGGCCAACCTACCAAGTCTCAGAAAAAAACCCTAAGTGAATTAGTAAACAACAGCTTTTGTTGCTGTATTATCATATTTGCTGGTATTGCTTTCTCCTCATACATCAGAATTCAACTGAGAACCTCTTCTTGATGCAAATGTGATTTTTTATTTTTTTTGAGATGTCACACAATTTGTCAAGCCATAACCATTGTATTTGTGCTGATAGAAGTCTAGTTTTGGAGAACAATACAGCACTGACGAAACTGTGTCTATACCACTTAGGAATAGCATAGGAATTACTCCTCTCTAGTCTTTATGTTGGGATTCACATTCTGACTCACATTCTCAGCTGATGAAATGACTTGATGGAATCACTGACTGCCACTGTGAAGAACATAGCTTGTTCTTTCTCTCTTCCACTCTGTTTCCTCCCACCACTCTTCTGAAGTCTACGCCTTTCAATGGGCTTTGCATTCCTTAAGAACATAAGCAGTTCTGGAAGCGTTCCTTTGGCTGCTTTTATGTGAGTCCATGAAGTTGGAAGGTGTGTTATTACTGCAAAACTCGATTACATGCATATGACTTACAAAGAGTTCTGCTTTAACTGCATTGTTTTGTCTCAAAAGTGAATTTGGCTCACAGTTAAAGATTCTCTTTTTGTCAGCTTGAACAGACCAATTATGTTCCCAAAAAGCTGAAGGTCAGCGGCTAAGGCACAGCTCTGGGTTGTGCTCTGTTGCAGGGATCTGCCGTGGCCATAAAAGTTGATGTGAGAATTGCATGGCTCGCTTCCAGCAGCTTTGATGAAGAAGTCTTTTTATAGCAAGGGCAGGTACTGGTGTTCCAAAACAGAGAAAATGGCACGTAATTTTATGAATACCTATTCAAAGAACAGACATATAAAGAGGGCTTGAGGAGGATGTACAGGTCTTTATTTTTTTTAAAGAAATGGTTTTTATGAAAGCTTTTTAGGAGTTGGCAGCATATCCAAACACCTGCTGCAATGTTTAATTAAAATACTCCAACTGAATGGAAAGCTTTTCTCCTGACCTTTATTGAAAAGAAAAAGATTATTTGACTCTGCATAGTTCTGATGAAAAAAACCCTGTCGTTTTTACAGGAAAAAATGCAGGTGATGAGTTTCCAGTATGAAGACTATTAGTTTGATTGTTCCCTACACAATTGGTTTAGATGAGCTAGTTTTATTGGACCCATTTCAATTAATTTGTTTTGATTAAAGTTGCACAGGAATAGAGACAATTAATCTGCATCTTACGGTATGATATATTGCAATAACATTTGTTTTTCTCTATTGAGTCATGGATGTGACATTTTGATCATTAAATAATGTTGCATGATTCACCTTTTGGTCCAGATTAAAAGTGTGCCATGTCCTACAGAATTTACTTACTACTAGCTTCAACAGAATAAAGCAAGCTGCTTAAAATAGGATGAATACAATACAGTAGGAAGAAAGCTGTGTGTTACAATAAAATTTTGAATCATTCAATAAAGATGCATTTGCAGTATGGTAAAACACTATGTTGTGTTTAAAATATGTTTATTCAGTTACAGTTCTTTATTTATCTAGGAGTTGTGACATGGAGAGGTTTTTCAGTAGGATGATTGTTCTTGTGAATCAGCTTCAAAAATATTGTAGGACTTGCATGTAAAGCCAGGGAGTTGTGAGAGAAATAAACAAATAGCTGTAAATACAGTGCAATGCATCTACTTGGAAAACCTGTTACTCAAAGTTAAAAGCTAAAGTGTTTATCATGTTTGAAGAATAACTGATTGAGACTTTGCTCTTAAAAACTAAACCCCAGTTACCATTTTTGTTCTTGTTGTCAAGGTGACAGACAAAAACATCGATTTCAATGTTTAAAATAGTTTAAATTCTAATGTAGATGCAACATCACCTTTTTCTAGCATAAATTGAAGAAAAATGTCAGATTGACAAGTCTAATTGTCTTTCAGTCTCTAGAACCAGCATAAAACTTTGGGAAAACCATCTGTAAGGCTCATTGAAGTATAGTGGATTTGCTTTCACATGTGCACATTTTAATATATTTGCTGAGTCTGTCCAAAAATCAGTTGCGAGTTTTATACCTGTCCCATTTTGGCTTGGACTAGGACAAATGAGGTTTGATTGAGGCAGGAGTAAAGAGTTCTTAAAATCTGTGATGCTTGCAGTAGGTGACAATTTCTGTTTATCACTGAGCCGACTTACAGTAGTTTCATACCCTTGACAGAAATAATGCTTCTTATCTCCTTACTAATCACAGGTTATCCGGTCAGGTAACCAAGAAGGAATTTCAGAGCCCTGACAAAGAGAATTCCTTACAATGCATAAGTACAATGACATGTGATGTAATTTACTTGTACTTTTTTTTTTTTTCATAGAGAAAAATGTATGACTTAAATGCGAAAAGAAGTGTAAGTTTTGTAGATCAATAGAAAATGGCAATTTTTTTTTTCTCCCTTCTTTGATGTAGAATGTTAGGCCATTTTGACAATAAACTATACCTGTCGGAATGGGAGCCAATATGTAATGTTAGCAATCAGCTAAGAGGCACTTCATATGGCTTGCTATTAATCATACTGTCAATTTTAATTCCGTGGGCATCCTTCTTTCCACTCTTCACTTAGAATTTATTCCAGGGCATGATCAAAGCTCTGCTGTTCATTACATTCAGCATTAGCTAATTTGGCTTTTGGCAACTCTTACCCCAGTTCCTATTAAACACTGGCCACAAATTGAGATAAGCATTGTGCCAAAACATTTCAGGATTATCAAATGGTAACATAGAGATGGGTGCATTATCATGTTGCTTTCAAGATTGTTGGGTTACTGCAAAATTAACCATTAGCAAATACTTACAAGGTCCAAGATAAATTTACACCTACAGTGGGTTTTTTCATGTCTTTTAAATTGACTACAGGACGAAACAATGTGAGAAAAATCATGTTCTTGTAACATTTCTGAAATGCTCATTTGTGTATACTGTGGTTTTATAGAGACTTTTATACACACAGTTTTGCAAGTGTGCTGTGTCATAAAATATTTTGGATCACAGAATATGCTGTGTTTATACAACAAGATTATTAGGGTAGCTGGTTTTTTTCCCAAGCTGCAGTTAAAAGTCTGTGTACAAGACTCCTATCAGAAGATCTTTTATTTAGAATTTTTTCCTTTCAGCAGGTGTTTCTAGAACCTGCTGAATCCGTAATTTGTAGTGATAGATACAAAAATGTCAAGTTGCCTGGAGAGGGGGAAAAATGCTACTTGGGTATGCAAGTAAAACACCCTTCCTACTAGCTTTTGCCCTTATTTTTTTCATGTTTCAGTCTTGAAGAACTAATCTGAAAGTTGGCTTAAAGTTCTAGTATAAAAGATCTATAAAAAGCCTTGAACAAATATGTCAATGGTGAGAAGTAATGAACTAGTAGCTTTTTTGCAGTGTCAAATAAGTTGGTGACAAAATTTCTACAGATTTTAGGCTGCCTCACATCTTAATTGTTATTGTTGGAGAAAATTACAGAGAACAGTTGGGCTTCTAAATCTTTCAAGAAGTCTAATAAAACCAGATAATGATTCAGTTCATTAGTGAACTGATTGTGATGTGTAACAGCTACAATGTAAACATTAGTAAAAATAAACTATAAATAATTAGAAAATTTGGTTTTTTAAAAACTATTGAATTACTAGAAAGCATAATGTGCTCTAAGACAGCAAAATAGTCACAACCGTGTAATTGATCAGATTACTTATGCTTTCAAGTTTATTAGTATGTCTTCTGGTAGAATATTTATTTATTTAATAGACTTGCCTTGATGACTTATATTTAAATTTTTATCTGGTTTAAATACTTCCTAAGGCTGCCCAAGAGCAGGACTGAATTTCAAAAATAAGGAATGGCTTGCTTTGCATGCTTTCCAACAGAGCCTTTTCTGAAAACAGAAGGAGAGTACAAAAATATGTAAGGTCAAAAGAGACCAGCTTCCTCCCTGGGAGATGATGTTTGCAATATTTTATTTTTTGCTTTGCTTAACTCATTGCTTCTGCAGTTGCTTCCTGAAAACATGAGCACAGAGTCTGCTTCCTTAGAGATTATCTTTACTTTTTCTAAAAAAACCCCCCCCAAAAAATACGCCACCTTTCTTGTTGTCTTACACATGTTAGTCACTTGCTCAGGGGTGCTGGTCTGGAAATGTCTTTTCCATTTTGATAGTATATGAAGCAGTTGCAGTATTTAGAATGAATTTACTTCTTCTGAAAGGAGCCAATTCAATAGTCTGGAGGCATAAGACCAAGACTAAGGAAAGAGACATGTTTCAGTGCTCCTAGAGGCCAGAGCTGCTAAAATGAACCCTGATTTTCATGCTGTGTCTTAATACTTATGATTGAAATATACCTCAGAAATGCATATTGAAGCCTAGTATCTTTTTCAGCATAGATTTCTACTTGTTTTACGTTGGTAATTGGTAATAAATTGGATTGGTAATAAAAATACCAGGATTTCTGCACTAACTAAAATAATTTTTGAAGTGTAGATGTGAGGAGACACTGGGCCTAGCCAGCATTCTTCTTTCAAACACGTGAATTTAGTACATGCCACATCCAGCCACCCTCAGGGAAAAAAAAAAAAAAGGCATTGTGATTCAGCAGTTGAATTTTAAGATCCAGATTCAGCAAATGACTTGGGCATTTTCAGGCTTAAATGTTTTTCTGAACATAAATATATTCATAGACTTAAAACTAAACATTGAGCAGGGCTAAGCTTCACAAATGTGCTTGTGTGATCAGTAGGAGACGGGTGATTTGCTCGCACTCCTCTGATGGTCTGTGAAATGTTCTGTCAGAAACATAGTTGCCAGTTTTCCTTGGGCAGCCTTTGCAGGTTTGTGTCTGTGTGTTCATCATCTAAGAGGAGAAAACGGATGTTCTGTTACAGATAATAAATGGACCGGATAATGCTGTCTCTGCTTACGCTTTCTGACGCGTTTTATAATAAGCTTCTGTTCACTTGCATCTATCTCAGCCACATTTTAATGGGACAGGCCTAACCCTGCTGGATGGGTTGTTGGGAGTTTTGAGGTTTTGCATTTTTACATAAACGCCTTCCACCTTTTATGAAAGCTGAAGTTCTAGCAATAAAAAAAAAAAAAAAATATAAAGTAGCAATGGGAAGGCTGACAGAAGTCTCACTCTGATCTAAAGAGCGTGCTTTATGGTGCTCCTATGAGAAAACTGTCCAAACTTGGTAAAGACACAAGTTTCTGAAACATCTTTGGTCTATGTGCTTCGTAGAGACTTAAGGGAGCACATCAGCATGAACTTTTCACCTCTACTTAGCATATTCCAGTTGAGAGCTGAGACAGATATCACTATGTTGGAGTGGCAAGAGCTATTGGATCAGAGGCAGGAAGGCTGCACTTGGGTCCTAAGTGTTTCCCTGGAGTTTCAGCAGGAAGGAGAAGAAAGCTTGTTCTGGCTGAAATGAGGGACAGATGGGTTATGCTGCTTTGGGAATAAATAGGGTAGATGGAGGTTACAGATTGTGGCAGGCTTCAGGACTCTTAAGTGTGTGCTTGTATATGTCTGTGGAAAGAGAACACACAATCTCCAGCTGAAAGGGAGAGGTGAAGAAGCCTTGAAATAGGACCAACATGAAATAATTTTTTTATCGTTCTCCTCCCTCCTGCAGGATTTTGGACATGTCTGTGGATAAAATGAAATTTTGAAAGAGAAATTCCATAATAATATATGGGATATGTGATTTTAAAAGCAGCATTTATCAGAGTAGCAGAAAAAAGGCCCTTTTAAAGTCCCTCAGCTGTAATAATTCTGCTCCACTAGCAAGACTCTGTATTGAAGCCAATTCAGTCTAAAAGAGGGAAGGAAAGTTTGGTTGTGCTTTCTTCTTATGTATTGCAGAAATATTTGCTCATAAATTTATTACTGTCTATTAAAGACAATTTAATTTAATTGAACTTCCTGAGCTTTATGAAAATTTTTCTTTGCCTGTATTGCTCCCTTGACAGAATTATTTTTCACTCTCCTCTTGCCTTTTATTATTCTCTCGGAAAGATGCAAGACCCTCAAAGCTAAAAACTGTTGCCACAAAAGGACAGAAATGGGTTTGGGTCTTTTTTTTTTAGTCTGTTCTCAGTGTTTGATCTTAGCTTAGTGTAATGTCAGAATGCTGTGATCCAGAGTCCTAAGCAAAGAAGCTAATGATCTCCCTGCCTTCTGCCTGACAGCAACATGATCTTGCACTGATACTTTCCTTTGGCAAAGGCATTTTGCTTATACCAATAGAGAACAGAGGATCCAAGTGATGTGCCACTCTCAGGTGTTGGCTTTTGTGTAGAGTTCTTCACCTGTGCAGAGTTAGTAACCAGTGACTACCTTGTGTCATAGTGTGTGCTGGTTCTAGGCTGGCTTAGACCCAGATTTCTGGTTTTATGTGAAAGTTTCAATAAATATTAGATTCTAAAATAGCCTTTTGATGCAAAATTTTATTAAAGTCTGTCCAAGCTGACACTTGACATGCTCTTTAGCAGCAACACAGCTACTGCTTACATTCTTTTTTGTTCTTCTTTTTCTTTTCTTTTTTTTTTTTTTTTTTTTTTTTTTTTACTTCGGTTGAGTAGATTTTTTCAGGAATTGCTGCAGTAAAACCACTATAGAAATCAAATTAGCTGTTCATAATTCCAGGAATTTAACCCTAATTTGCATTTTGTGTTTTAGAAGAGGCGAGGTTGGGGACCCACTGGTGCAAAACACAGCTGCTGCCTCCACTCTTGTCAGTGGCTTTGCAGAACAGAATAGTTCTTCTGGCTCTCTCAGCACCTGGCGCAGGACCACAAAGAGTTCGATGGCACTGCATTTATCAGGAGGAAGAGATTCAGTGCTATTTCTGTGCCCGCTTGGCAGATTGCAAAATAAGAGGGGACTTTGCTGTTGGCATTGGAGAGCTTACAGCTTGTGGGAATGTTACCCTGGGCTTTTCTCGCAGTGTAATAGTCCTCTTGTAATCATAAAGGGCATTTTCTTGGAAACAGCGCTGCTTTTTAATGGTTGCAGTTAGAAATAATGGTTGGATTTATAACCTGGTTTAACACAACCCCTCCCCCCCCAAAGACAAAAAAAACCCAAACCAAAAAAAAACCCCACGTAACACACAAAACCCCAAATAAACAACCAAACAAACTAAAAACCCAAAAACAAAAACCAGAACTCATCTCTAGGAAGAAATTTTAGTATTGAACAAATACATTCACACTATTGTAGCAAATGTTGATAAACTTTAGTATTTTGGTTTTATAACATATTCATACTAGTGTATATGTAGCCAAAGCAAATCTTGCTGTCTCCTGGTGATATATATTGTACATTTATTTTCTGAAAGCAGATGTCCCCTTTTTGTGGCTCTGACTTGCAGGAATTATACTAGAACAAGATTCAGAAATCATTATGGGATGTGAATGATATAATGAGCTCAACCACTCCTCTCTGCTTTTTCCTTCAATTTCTCTATTACATTCTAACTACTTACATTACCTTAGTGAAATTTCAAAATTTGAATTTCAAAATGCAGTATAAACTGCTAATAAAATAGATACATTTCTCCTAAAGATTCATCATGTCTGCCAGTTACCTTGACAATTTTATTAACGCTCCTCCAAAATTGCAAATAGTAACAGCTGGAAATGTTATCCAAGGGAGGCTGTTGCTCTGATGTCTTTTTTTTTCAGGTTCACAGGAGTTATGAGGTGGGCTTGAACACCCTTTGCAATCTGTTAAGTCCAATATGTTTTCTGAGGTCACAAGTCTTGCACACAGGGACAACCCATGCAGTCTGAGCTCTTTATGACTGGTAAAGCTTTGTTTTGATGGGAAGGAAGAGAACATAAAAGAGCCATTTTTGAAGGAGTAAACCAAACCTCTACCTAGCTCAATAATTTTTTTTTTAATTTTTTTTTTTTTTTTACAATGGCTCACAGTGGATGCTTAGAAAAGAGGATGACAGTGGGGCAAGCAGTAGTGGCTTTTCACATCTGTACTCCAACTTTTGATCCCTCTCTGGCTTGAGGACTGAGACTTTCTGAGTCAGAGGTTCTGCCTTCATGTTTAAGGCTGTATCCCTGTGTTTATTGGCTGAGTTCTGCTAGCAGGAAAAATGACTTCTGACAAGCAGCTGTTTAGTTGATACTGCAATAAAACTTTGCACAGTGAAGTAATTAAAACACATTGCCCTTCTAAAGCTATTTTGAAAGATACAGTATTTTTCAGGATTAACTGCAGTATTTTTGTTGGTTCTAGTTTCCTGAGATATCTCCTCTACTCCCTTGTCATTTGTATCAGAAAGGGGAAAAGTTTCCATAATATTATTTACATTTCCTTGAAATTTATTTATTTTCCTAAAAATTGTTTATATTTGGAGCTATTTTGAAGTCTCTGTGTAAAGATACTAGTTTGGATTATGTTTTCAAAGCTCTTCAAGCAGCAATGCTTCAATAACTACAGTTCCAACATTTGTTTCTCACTCTTTATTATGGTAAAAAAAGTACAATCTTTTTCTTTTGCTAAACAATGTGAGATGAACCCCAGTCCAAAGGACTTCAGGCAGCTAAAAGCGCTATCGTGTGATGCTAGGCCTTTTTTTAACTGTTCATTGTAACTTTTCAAATAAAAATCCCTCTCCAAATCTCTCAGTTTTTGCTAGTTCTGTCTCAGGTATAAGATTTTTAGCCTAATCCTGTTATTTAGTTTTGAGTTATTCCCAATGTGACTTCTTTATTTTCACGTTTCCATACCAGAATGTTATCTGTAGATTAGTTTTTGCCCTTCAGCCTGTGATTATTTATTATTCTGTTCTGCATAGGAGTATTGTTTGTTTTGTTATTGTCTTTGGCATTTTACCTTTTTGCATTTAAAAAGTTCCTCTGAAGCTGGCTCTGATACATGTTTTATTGCTGTGTATCTCTAGCACAAATAAACATTATCCTTGCACTGTTTGTTTCCTAGACCTACTGTGTTTCTGTAATACATTTAAAAAAATAATTGAACATATGGCTCTTTGTTACTGTTCTCTTACTTGTTACCATTATCTGACTTTCTACTTTGACTCTTATTTATTGGACTTGGCTTGTTTAGCGTTTCACTACCACTGCTGTGAGGTCTGTAGTGTCTTTGTTAGCTTCTTGCTTACATAATTCAGAATCTCAGGGATTTTGAATCTGTTACACTGTTATTCAGGTGCCCAAGTCCATCAAGATCTTACAGTTCAGCAAAATGTGTTTCAGAAAGGAACACTGATCTGCTCCATTTTATAAAAAAAAAAAAAATCAGGGGAATTTGCTAAGTAGCTTGGACATACAATCTCAATGTAAGCACCTCCTTGAGTATCATCATGTCAGTGGAAATTAAGCAGGTGCTTGAAATTAAGCACATATTTAAGTGTTGCCTTATCTTGGTCAGGGTTTTCTCAGCTAGGACCAAGTTCCTGCTTGCAAAAATGCAGCCTATGTTAGCTCAGCCCTCAATAGAAGAAGGGTAAATATTATTTAGATTATGGTTGACATAAATGAAGAAACAAAACCACTGACTTGACAGTTTGGCACTTGTTTTTGGTGAGATGAGGGGAATAGTGCGTATTTAAGTGAAATTTAAAAACTGGTCAGTGACTAGGTTCAAGAGAACTTCATGCCTATTTTCTCTTAAGTAAGATTATAATCTTTTGCAATAAATTATGACTAATTTGTCTTCCTATACTTGGAATATTTCTCTGTTTCCCAAAAGTTTCTGTTCGTGAGTGTGCCACTTCTTTAAGGGTCATATTTTATTTTGTTTTGTTCTCTTCTGGTGCTTTCTCAGAAGTGCTTTTACATTTCAATAACTTCTCTAAGGCAGAAGTTGTTCATATTTTTACAATAGCTTGTTTCATTTGTATCATGAAATACATAATATTTGTGTGCATGCATGTATGTGTGTTGCTATAATTACATCTGACTATATGTAATTATATATGTGTATACATGCACATAAAAAATTCACTATGGAACTGTATTTGCTGGGTGCCATAATTCAATTTTGATGCACCAATAATATGTTTTAAAAGCTATTATTTTGTCTGGAATCACAAATACAAAATTGATTTAGAAATTTATAGTGTATAGCGAAAATAGGATTATTATGAAAATAAGCCAAACTATGTTTATAGTCAAATTGTGAATGACTGTAAATAGAAAAAATACAGAGTAGCTGAGATCTAATGTGGTTATAATAAAGCTGTATGTGTTGTACGTGTCATGAGAAATCATTGTTTATACCTCTATTACTAAAACTTGGTGCTGTTCTCTCCATGCTTCAAACTCTATAGAACAATGTTTTTCTTTTTGCTTTTTTTTTTTCCAGCACTTGCTACTAGCGATAAAGTTTATCATGGCATTTGTAATTCCGGATAAACCAAGAGATATCCAGGTGAAACTCGCCAAATTGGAATTTGAATCTCTAGAAGCTCTCAAACAACAGGTAAGAGCATTTCAGGTACTGCTTCATTTTCTGTTAATCCATCATTGCTTAAGAAGTGGAGCAGAGAGTTTTAACCTATTTATCTGCCATTTCAACATAATGATGTGTGAAAGTCAGCATCAGGAAACTAATCTTCCTTTTCAGACATCTTGAAATTCCTGGTATGGCTAGTAATGTAGCAACTTGTAATGTCTGTTTATATTGTCACTTTTGAAGGACATTGGGCTTTATGAAACCTCATTTCATCCCCTGGAGATGTTTGTTATTGCAACACTAGGATTTCTCTCATTGCTGAAATACCACCACAAGTAAACAGTTAACTTGGTTCAAATATTAATCAAAAATTGTAAACAGGCTGAACATGTTTGAAATAATTGTGTTGTGAACTAAGTATGGGTGAGAGTATGGTAATGTTGCCTTATTTTACTGTCCATACAATATTCTCATTTTATTGCATTAAAAAAGTATATTTTACAATATACTTAACAGGCATTCCAAAGCAATTTAGGAAAATAAGGAACTAGATTGTTTCACTGAGAATTTCTGTTTTAACAAATGATTCCATACTGAGAGTGATGGAGATCACGAGAGATGAAGAACTGACTAGCTTCAGTAGGAGACAGAGCTTCTACAGAGCTGGTTTTGCAATGGCAGCATTCTCTAGGAATTTCTGACTGTACCAGGCTAGATAGGATTTCTAAACTATCTTACATATCAGAAAACAGAAAACCCCCCAAACATTGAGATGCAGAGACTGGTTCACCTATTTATTGTTATTTAAGATATTTTCACACTGCAGAGCATGGTTTTGCATGAACATATTCTTTGTGTGCTCCACATACACGTGTAAACTCCTTTATACCGTTTTTTTTGTAAAATGGAAGGTTACTTTTTAAAGCATCCACTGTAGCTGCATGTGACAAAATGATCTCTTGATTCTGGACAAACTGAGCATGTAAACAATACACTGCCTTTTCTAGTTACAATCCTACAGTTTTGTCCGATTCCAGAACATCTCTATTGAGGTCAGTGCTGTCTTTCATAATCAGCCATAACAAACAAGACCCAAATTACAATTGAATCTAATGCCTGATAGTTGTGTTTTGCTTTTCTCTAGTATGTTGATTTGAAGTTAACAAGAGTTGGTCGGGGTCTCATGTGGCTTTTAGATAGTATTAAAAGGAACAGGACTACATTTCTATTTCAGTTGTTCTTTCTGTTTTCATTTTGTAGACCAGCAAAAATAGGTCATCTGCCAGAAACTTAAGGTCAAGTGAATATAGTCAGTCACCTTGGGTTTTTAATGTTCCAACTGGAATACATACAGAGTCTCTTTCAATATGAGTGCGCTGTCAGCAGTAGGGTCTTCATCTCCTGTCCTTGCATCTGTGTATTCCTACAATAATACATGCCTGATTCCCAGTTCTTCGAGGTTGCCTCATTAATTCAGTAGTGAAAAGTAAGTTAGTCTGAATTTCAGCAGGAATCAGAAGCCTGCCCTAGTTGCCACCTATACTTTCAAGCTTCCTACAGGATCTGGGAAGACTGTTGGCTGGGTTTCAGGTGCCTTGGTAGGTACTTGAAACACAAGTGTCTGTCTGCCATCACCTTTCTAGATTTCCTCTGATTGATACTGTGCTATGTATCCCATAGACATGTAGATATTTGGGCTTTTTTTCTTGTTCTTTAAGGGATTTTTTGAGTGAAAAATATCTGTATTTAAAAGTAATACATGGACGGTGCAAAAAGATACCGAAGCATTTATTTTGGAAGCACATTTTCTAGTTCCTCCTCCTACTGAGAGTCAGCATGGTAATTTATACCGTAAATCTCTACTTTCAAGCAAAAAACAAGAACAACAAAATCCCACAAAATAACTCTTTAAGAAAACAGGCATAAATGTCTGTTGTAGGATCAAATGTTATGGAAAAAGTGGTCCATACACTTTTGTTTAAGTATGCATTGCATTCCTTTCTTGATGCTATCCAGACATGCAGTCCATTGTGTTTCACCATATGATCTTTTAGAGTACTGCTGTCTCAGGATGTTGCTACTAGAAGGGTATTTACAGTGGCAGACTATAAACCTCTGAGATGCCAAAGTAGATTATTAGGCTTCGTATGTAGTGCATGGGGAGAAGATCTCCTAATACAGCTGCTTTGAGCAGTTCTATTGATTTTGCTTGGGATCCTTAACTTTAGATAGTGTGAGTACCTTTACATTTTCATTAATGCTAAGCTAATTGCTTTTTAACCTGGTGCAGTGGGACTGTAACTATTCTCTGTTCAAATCTGTTACAAGATTTGAGTGTCTATTTGAAAGGGATTTTAGGGAATAGTGTCTTAGTTCTCTAATAGAGATGAACAGTCATCATTAGAGCTTGTTAAAAAAAAAACTGCTATAGGGTGAAAAATGCCATAATAAAAAAAATAATAATTTTATATTGGAATGACAGCCTTGTTTTGAAGTTCTCAAACTTTAAGAAAGCTTTGTAGGAACTTCTGAAAGGTTTCTTTGAAACATTTCTTTACATAGTTTGTGTTAAGACTTGAAGGGCTTGTAATAATCTATATCGGGAAACATGCTACATCTATAGATTTTGTTTCGAATTTCCCTGATGTCCTTCAGTGTAAAGAATGATAGAGGAGGTTGGTTAGACTCTATTGGGGGGGGAGAGGCTGGGGCAGAGAATAAACGAATGTAAACTTTTTAAGGAGGGCTGAATAGAATATCCAGATTTTTGGAAGAGGAGCAGGAATGATTCCTTTCACACTCCCTAAAGTGTTGTCACCAGCAAGAAAGCCTGAATAAAAGGGCAACTAGAGTGATGGGCCCTTTTCTAGTGAGCATCGTGATCCCTCTTCAGTAAGTAGCTGTCTGGTAAAGTGGGTGAGGAGCCCTTGCATCTTTGCAGTACTCTGCTCTATTGTATCTATGTCCTGCAAGTGCAGAAGCATGCTGTGCTTTTTGGTCTAGTCCCTATTTTAAGGAGGACCAAGTCTAGGTGTACCTGCAGGCAGCCAGGGAACAGTCAGTTAATTCTTCGGTGGTTCTGGAATTACTATTGGCCTACATCATACACTAGACCAATGATAAAACTCGTGTGAGATCACTGTCTAGCATTTTCAGGGCAGTGACAGCTTCTGGATAGATCAAAGCTTTATGAATAGACAGAAGGCCCTCCTGGTTGGAGAAAAGGGTTAACTATATCCTTAGAAAAGGTTTAAGTTCTAGAAACACAAGACAACCACAGATTAAACAGCATAACTTGCATTTTCTTGACTCGACTAGAGTCACATTTTCAAGTATTAGGAGGTCTCCCCGGTATTACCTTCTTTCAGTTGAGACAAACATCAAATAAATACCTTTTTTCTGCACTGAAACTAGACCCAGGCAAAGCAAATGAGAGACAAATTGGGTAAAAGTAATTATAATATTATAAAAATAATACAGTAATTATTTTCTGATCATGAAATACAGAGAGTAACAACTCCAGCAGGATGTCTAACTAATAATTATTTTTCAAGGAAGGATGAAGTTTTAAATGATGGGGAATGGCCTATCATTTCACAAAGTGCAACTCGTTATATAACATCAATACTAGCTCTGAAAACAGAAGTTTATTGATGTAAAAATGATTGCGTTTTTTGTGGGGCTTTTGCATTACAACATCTGAACTATATAAATTGGGTGAAGATTTTTTTCCTTATATTATCTCCTTCTCCACTATCTCAGTAAAATACACATAGCTCTGATAGCAACAATAGAGAAATACATTTTAGTGAAGAACTGGCTTTATTCAGAGGAACTATGGGGGAAAAACTGTCCTTAAGCTGGACCAGAAATGCAGATGTGCATCATTGTTTGCTCTATGCATCCCTTCCCAGTTTCCTCCCCACCCCTTGCCCTTACTTCCAAGTGGACCTAATGTATAAACTTCCTGTCATCCCTGTGCTCTAGCTTCCTTCCTTAGTGTTCTAGCCATTGATGGCCAGTATCTTTTAACAGGAATGCCTTTTCCTTCTGATATGTGAAGCCTTTCAGTGCTTCCTCTGAAGAAGTGCGTCCATCTGCTAGATATCTGGTGTCCATCTGTAAATGTTCCACCAGAAGGAGACTCCAGATAGGTGACATGCTCGTGAGCAAAGGGTCACCTGATTGACAGCTGTCATCCTTCCTCAACTGACAGCAATGAAAAGGGTCAAGCTTCTTGAACACCAGCCGTGAAAATAAGCTTCCTTTCTCCTCCCTGGTGTATTTCTGTTTAGAGAGAGATAAAGCAGTGTAGTTACTCAGCCTGGGCCAAGTGGAGAAAGACCTTTTGCTCTTTCACGCAGTATCTCCCTTGGTAGTTGCACTGTCCATACACAGTTGCTTAAAGGCAATGGTATAGTCTGGATATCCATAAGCAATTGCTTTGGTTGCTTTAGAGTGAGATCTAGGTGTTTGAAGTGCTCTTTCTTAATGATTTCCAGCAGAATAACAAGTTTTTTGAAGAAACAGTAGGTGCAACTTTCAGTAGGATTTCTCCAGCAATGTCATGCATTTCCTTAAAATAGTTTCCTGTCTCAGTTCCCTCTCAAGGAAATGAAAGACATGAAGAATGCTGTGACTGATCTCTGCATCATCTTCATTGACCAAAGGCTTCTTGAAAACACTTCTTGCAGTGTGTTAATTAGCTTTTTTCTGAAAAAGATGATGAGACAATGACAAAGAGAGACTGGTGTTTGTTTGCCAGGTGTAGTCATATGAAAGCTTTGAAAGCTTAAACACTCTCCCTCTTTCTGCAGGTATTCTGGCATGCAAAAGTTGCTGCTCTGTCCAGTGAAAACCTTCTGCTTCGAGTAATTTGAGTGCTTTAACATTGCAATTCATAGCACTGCAGCAGCTCTAGTAATTGCAAAGCTTCCTGGTTTCTGACTGCAATTGCTGAACCTTGCCATTTCCCCTAGGAATAGTACCAGCTAGTGCTAATCATGTCCTTTCCAGGAGGAATACACTATTCTGACCCCTGCCCTGCTAGAGTGTTCTCTCTGAGAACAGCTTTTTTTAGCTCAGAGCAAAACAAAGAGGTACTGCTAACTTAAGGATCTTCTGCACTGTGTAACGTTTGTACTTGCTCCTCGCAGCTCTTCAAGCTGTTGTTCTTGCAGAGATTTTCTAATTACTAAAGTATGATGGGTCTCAGGATGTGACTGTGGGTGTGATGGGCCAGTATAGCTGCTTGAATTATCAGTGAGCCTCAGAAATTACCCTTTTTTTTGGTGGGGAAAAGAAGAGAACAGGATCTTTCTTTTTAACTATTTAACGTTGGGAGAGCTTGAATCATTAATTCTTAATGTCCTGCTTATTTATCTTGCAAAACAGAAACTGAAGACAGTTTTTGTTTTTTCTTGAAGACAGTTTGCTGAAACAGACTCAGTGGATTTCTGCCTTATTACTATATTATTTCTGCTGTAATTGCCAGAATTTAGAGGGACCTGTAGGTTCAGGACTTGCCTCAAAACTGATAATAAAAGGAGAAGCTTGTTCTGTGCTCCCTGTCAATGCTGAGCAAACATAAGGCTGCAGTCAGACAAGAAGAAGGACAAGTAGCTGACATGAAAAGATTTCATTTGAATAATCAAAGATTTGCAAAAGCAACCTGTAGGAAAGACTGGTAAAACTTGAGCTTAAACATTGATTTTAGGTTCAATGTGATGAAATGAACCATTTGCTTTATGTTTTGCCACAGCCCCACAAAACAAGCCCTTAAATATAATATTGTTTCTAAAGAAAATAATTTTTTTTAACGAAGGCTCATTTTTTTCTGAGAAAAATATGTGACTGCACCTTTATTGGTAGACCCACTGGTTTGTGTAATCAGACATAACTTGCAGTGCATGTTAAAATAGAACCATTACTAATCATTTTTGTTTGCTTTATGTTTTTTTAAGAGACCGAACTTGTAAATGCAAGTTCACAAATGCAGTTTTTTCAGAGTGAATAGGCAGAATGCTTTAAGACATGACAGTATAACATTTACATATGTTTGGTTGCAGCAGGGATATAATTCAAGTAAGATCCATTTTATTTTGGTAACACAGTTTTTTAAGCATAGGAAGACTTGCACCCTATCACAGGACTGATTGTGCTTAAACATAGTTTTACCTGTGTATTTTAAACATGAATTCTCTTAATGCCGGAGCTGCTTGAGAGTATGTTAATGAAAATTACTTTCAATATAAAAGTGTTAGCAAAATAAAAATATATGATGATCCTTTAAGAAAAAAAAATAAAATCAAAGGCCCCTTAATTTGGGAGGAAGGTTTTTGTGTCCCCATTTGTGACTTAGCAGAAGGTTAGATGACACCAAATCTGTCTAGTGGGAAATAAGTTAAACTTTTAAATGTGGGAACCTTGAGAGCTAACAGTATAAATATAAACTTTTAGATACATGTAGATGTGATGGTAGCTGATGCTTTTATATGTTTTTAATGGGAACAGAAACGAACAGTGCACCAACTTCCCAGCAGGTGTAATTTTCTTTTTCAACAATCTGTGCATTCTCTGTGGCTATTGCCAGGGGCAAAATTGTCCATCAAGTTCTGTTTCCATAACAGCTGAGTCTCTCTGGAAAGATAACCCATTCTACCTTTTTCAAATCCTGACTTAGAGCCTGGTGGTGGAATGAACATCAGTCAGTTCAGTGCTCTCTTTACGCCTGACATCCCAGGTCGTTGATAAGATACGATCTTAACAAGGAAACGTGGAGTAAGGGGATAGGGTAAAAACTAGGTTAAAATTGTTCCTACTGTAAGCCTACTGCAGCTTCATCAGGCTTTCATAGTTTCAGAACCCAGAGGGGATCCCAATTATATGTGTACTGGTTTGAATACAAGGGAACAGGCTATTCCACTTCCCATGCAAATGAGAGTAAAGTGCCACAGTGAGATTTGATTTCAAGAACTCTGGTAGCCAGCTTTCAACAGGACATTCATAAGTCTGTAGTTACAGATTTCTAAGTAATGGTTGTACCTGTTACTGAGAAGGTGAAGGACGAGAGCAAGAAGTAAAAATAAATACCTTCTCTTGTTAAAATTCCTTCAAAAGAAAAGAATCCCACAAGGATTACACTTACCAAATTTTCATGACTTCCTTTATAGAGCTGAATAGAAGTTGATGATAAAAAATACAGTATTTTTTTCAAGAAACTGTGGACTCCTACACACCTATCACCATTTAAATATCCTTTTCCCTCTGCCACCTCAAAAGATCCCAGTGAGAACAATAGGCCTTTTAAAGGAAATGCTATTTCATTTGAAATAATTAAACTTCACTCAGGAAAGCTTTCTGTACGGGCAGGAAGACAGTAGATAGAATGCATCTCAACTTTTCAGAGATGATGACTTCAGCCAAACTTTAGATGTTTATATATTACCTGATTATACCAGTACCACCCTTCCTCCCAAGAAAACCTCATCATGGAGTACTTTGTAAAGGTGGTTTCGTGGACAGTTGCTTCTGACACTTTCAAGTATCTAGTTCTGTACCTTCCCCCAGCGTCTAAAGAGCTGATATAGTTGAAAATGTGCTGGGGGGGGTGATTTTCAAAAGATAAAAATTGTCATTTGTTATCTTCATTGTGTATTATTTTCCCTATTTTTCAGTCTCTGATGTTGACCTGAATATATTAATTAGAGGTGCATTGTTTTAATGTGCAGGCCACAGCTTTTTTATAATCACAACCAACAAACCAGATATAAACTGTTTCACCAGTCTAAACACAAATGCAGGACATTCTTGCTTAATTCACAACAGACAGCAAAATCTCTCGGTACAGTCAAGGACAATGTTGCAAAGTAAGAGAGAAAACACACTCCTTACAGATGCTTTGATTTGTCCCTTACTGAATTCATGCCCAGCACCATCTTTCCTGATACTTTCTGTTACAACTATGGTTTGAAATTTAATGTCATAAGAGATCTTTTATTGCAGAGATCAGTCCTTTGACTGTCACAGGGTGGATCCTCTCCTGCATGGCTTAGATCCCCATCACACAAGCAGTGACAATTTGTGCAGTTAGTTCTCCAACTAGTGCTCTGCACTAGTAATGCCCTTGAAGATTATTAACTTTTTTTTTTTTTTTCTGTGAACCATTTGTGTTAGCAGTGAATTATCTTAAAGCATTAGCTTTCCTGTCCCTTATCCTCTCACTTAGCTGGAGTTAAGGATGGGTGGAATTGTTGCTTTTCCTTCTCCGAAAATAGAGAAAAACTGCATTGCAGAAGGTTTCAGTCTTTAAGTGCCTCTGTCTCTTGACACCTGCCTGGCAGGTAGTGCAAGTGATTGACTCTTAGTCAAATTACTGTTCCCTAGGAGCCACTGAGTTCCCACAAAGTGGACAGCATATGGCAGCATTTGGATTTTGGCTTGGGGGTTTTGTGCCACTCGTCATTTTCTAGAACAAATTATCAATTCATATTTCACTTACGTTCTTGTAATTTATGCATGTTATTTGGCAGCTTAGTTTTGTGCACTTGATCTCCTTTGCTGCTTCTCAAAATTTGCGATAATTCAAAAATTTAAATGTAGTCAAATTTGTGCTGAGGAAAACCTTCCAAGTGAACAGAAGGATGTGAAGCAGCCTGGTCCAACAAAGGTGGTTTTATTTGTTTTAAGTCCAGTGCATTAGAAGGCTTCTGCAAACTCTACATATGTTCATCTGTGTCAGCTGAAAAATAGTCATGTCTAATACAGATTTCTCTGTTGTATCAGAATAAACACTACCCACTTGTGTGTGTGCTTTTTCAACACCTGTTTTCTCAGGCCTGCTGTATCCATAATATAAGGAATTTTGCTATAATGTCTTAAATAATTTTACCCTTTACCAATATCCAGATTGATATTTAGACTATATTTAAACATTATCTTTAAGAGTTTGTCACTTCACAGAATTATAGATCGATGTGGGTTGGGGCAGCTAAAAGTCATCCAGCCCAACATCCCCATGTTGAGCTAGCTGGCATAGCTGAAGCTCTTTGTGGATTAGGAAAGGTCATATTTATAAGATAAAATACTTCCAATGAGTGACATTTTATCAGAGAGGTTTTCTGAATGTTCTTCTATTTGCTTTGGAAGATGAAAATAAAATCCATTATTTGTTTTCTGGAACATGTTGAATTGTATGTGGGATTTTCTTTGTATAAACGTGTCATGCAAGCATTAAAACAAAAAGTCCCACCTCTCTCACTTGTAGAGATGAAAGTGCTCTAACTCCAAGTTGAATATACATGTGTGGCAGAACAACACCAGCCAAATTTATTCTATGTATTTCATAGAAATAACAAGTAAGGAAAGTAATATTTTCACTAAGGATTATGTAACAATGGTGGAGGTATATTATTCAAAGATGGGCACTACTTCACTGAAATGAAACTAGTAAATGATGAGGAACTGCAGAAAATTTGATCCCTTAACAGGGCATGAAAGGATGTCCAGTGTCTGAAGAAGGAGCAGAGATGGCCTCTGTGTGTCATGTGGAAGGGAGATTGAGCCCTATTTTCTTCCTATGCCATATCAGGCAACAGAAGCAGGACCCTGTGTTGAGTTACTTTGCTAGAAGCAGGCATCAGTCAGAAAGAAGTTTTGACTTGCTTTTTGCTCCATTTCGTGTCTGCCCTCTTGAAGCAACCTGCCAGCTTCCTTAGGAGGGCGCTGGTAGCACTTGTGTTATCAGAGGAACTTGATTGTGGCATTTCTTAATTGGTATAGATGATTAGGAAATCAGAAAGGAGCTGCAATGGCACACCAAGAATGCAGGAGATGAAGATAGGAAAGTCTGCAGAGATTAAGCTCTGATAGTTTTTCTGGCTAATGCACATTTAAGATGTGTATGTGAGAAGTCTGTATCTACCACAGATACATTTAAAAGCCTTTTGTCCAAATATCAGCAGTTCTTTTTAATACAGGTACAAATGATTCTCTTAAATTATGTGACAGTCTGAACCAGTAGTTTGTAACCTTTGCTGCCATAATATAGGAGGGATTATTTAGGGATGATTTATTTAGCTTGTCAGGAAAAGGGTCGAGAGATGTCTTGTTATGTAGGTGTGTATTCGCTTGTACGTGAAAGTGTAGTGGGAGACCTTTTAACCTTCTTGATAAAAACATAATGTGGTCCAGTGTCTGAAATCAGACATTACATAAAGGAGGCACGATTTTGTACCTGAGAAAATTGGTCAGTGTTGGTTCAGATTAGAAATGCAGTGTACCAGGGACAAAACAACCTTTTATCAAAGATGGCAGGCCGTGTCTACCAGCATCCACAAACAGATGTCTAGGAAAGAACAGGGAAATGCGGCAACTAGGTGGTGTGCTTCCTTCTGGAACTACCATACTTTCCAGTAATTTTTAGCTCTTGATTTTTCTGAGACAGATGTAGTTTCTTTGTATTTAGTAATCTTCAGTTATTTTTTGTTCCATAATAGTGTTCTGTTCCCCTTTGAACCATTTTTATCTTTAGGGTCCACAGTATCCTTCGGCAAGAAATGCCACAACTCATTATTCTTGGCCAAGGACGTAGGCTGTTTATTTGCAGATGTCTTAATATATTCTAATCAGGTTTGGTAGAAAAAGGTTTTAACTTTTACATGTGAGAGGATGTATTTGGCTGAATTGTCATGGAGATCCTTTTGGCTTCTGGAGTCTGTGAATTTGCGTTTCTGTAATTTTATTTTATGAGCTTTGTGGAAAACATGATGGCCTGATTTGCTTTTAGCTTGTTAATGATGCTTGTAAATTTGCTTTAAGACAATTAGTATGGTCAAATCATTTTCTTCAGGCCTTTAGCTGACTCCCTTTGTTCTCTGTATATAGATGGCCAAATAATATGAATTGATACAAAAAGTCCTTTTATTGGAGGCTAGTTTAACATTCTGCTAATACAATGAAATCCAGACTGGTTACCAAATTTGGAAAAATTCTAGTTGGCAAAGTTCGTGTAATTTCTGGTCTTCCACCCTAGTATGGTACCTGAATTGATTTATCTAATCTGTTCCTTGCCACCACAGCGGGGGATATGAGGTGCTAAGTGTACTTTCCTGTTCTTTTCTCGTGGAAAATGGTTTAATCTGCTGAAACCTGAAAAGTCTAAGTATTGTCAGTTTGGCAGTTGTCATTAGGTGAGATATCAGGACTTGGTGGTGGTTGATTTCATGGCCTGTTATGTTTTTGGAGTATGCAGGGCAGCTATACCACAACAGAACATTGACATGACATTGTTTAGTTTCTTAAAATAGCGGAGGTCGTTTCTGTCACTTGAGACGGGGACACTTAAAAGTCCTGTGTTTCAAACTTTATAAAAGAAAAAAATATTGCATTGATGAGGAATAGTTTTGTATTCTTTGATATAGTTGGTTATTTACATCTGTGACTCATGTGAAATTGTATTTTGCATCTAAAATTGTTATTATAAATTAGGAGTAAATATTCCCTTAGTAATTAGATATATTGGCTTTCTTATGTGTAGAAGGGTTAAGAATTTGGTTCATGACTAGAATGCTTAGAAATACAAAGAGGTTGAATCTTTCTGCTGTTTGGCCTGTCTTGTGTTTCAAGGGAGGCGCTTTGCTTAGGGAGTTCTGGCCAGCACCTCAGTAATGCATAGCCAAATTTGAGCAGCCCGTGCTTTCTGCCTAACAGTTGAGGTACATCCTTCCTTTGTAACTACTGCATTCCTTTATTTTCTTAAAGGCATCTTTGTAGTCACAATAAGCAGGTTTTTAAAAGTTCAGCTGCTTTCCCTGGAGGAGATGCATTTAAAAGTTACTGTCTTTATCCCCCTGTATTGTGCGCATGTTTTCCAGCAAACATTAATCACACCGGGTAGCTTTGAGGGCAAAACTGTTGCACTAAGATAAACATTTGAGAGTCTGCCTTTAATGCCCAAAGCCTCTTAGCTTTTTTAGGTCAAATTATCTTGAATCCTCCGACTGTGTTTCCAGGCATGCTACTGCTAAATGCTACTCATTAAATTCAGACTCTGTGTCGTATTTTTGTTGACAAGGTTAAAAAGAGGGTATCTCACAATTAAGGTCCCAACTTCAATGGCAAGAACAACAGAGCAGTTCTACTTTCTTACAGCTGGAACTTGAGAAGAATGCTGGTTGTTTTATACTTACAGTATTATCTATGCTTTTTGCATTCTGCCAGTGTCATTATTACAATACTGGTGCAAAATGAGTCTGCTCCATTAAACAGTGTGCTGGGAGTTAAAATTTGTGTTGACCAGAATGTACGAGTTCATTTCTTGTACTTCCAATTTTCTGAAAGACCTTAGATTACAAGTACGGTTTTCTGAAAGCTATAAATAATTATAAGCAAACATATTTGAAAAAACCCCAAACATTATGTATTGTATAACTATCCTAGAAAAGACAAATAGAAATAGTTTCCTTGAGATGCCATGGTTTTTGCTTTGATATCAGCCAAGAAAAAGAACTCACAGAACTCAGTTCATAAGAATTGTTTTTTCACGGGTTATGTTCAGAAGTTGTAGCTTTGCTAAATACTTGAATACTGTACAACGAATTTTGTTTTCCTTCCTCCTCAGTGAGTGCTCTTAGTTAATTTTTACCATCCGCTCAGCTAAAGATTAAATTACTGAGGACTGAGGGGGAAAAAAATTATAAAAATATAGGTTTCTCCTGCTGTGAAACCATGGCTGTACTGTGTGCACAATGTGATTTTTCTAAAGTTAGGTTTACTGGCAGGAGATATGTGTGAAAATGTCAAAAAACCAGAGACCTCATCTGTTCCTGCTGGTAACTAGCATGATGCCATTAGTGTCTGTAATCTAGGGAGCTCAGCGGGTGGGGGAAGTGAGGGAGGATTGTTAGTAGTCTTTTAAAATATCTTCTTAAAAGCCGGATAGCAAGAGAGTTAGAGAGGAAGAGCTGTCAGATAGTCAAATATCTGGGAGATGGTTTGGCTGTCACAGTATATGAAAGTTATGTAAGGTGTATAAGCATATTACATAAGTGCTCCCCTGGGCTCCAGGTCACCGGCTGCTCTTCCAAAACTAACCACCACCCGCCTAAAACCAGTCTGGAAATACAAGCAGCACACTTGGGAAATGGGCATCTGCGTTATTTCTGCAGCAGTGGCAGCACGTTTGCATGAGATGCACGTGTAAAAATATTCAAAAGTGATATGATGTTTTGTAAGAAGAACAGAATCAAGTGTCCCTAAGAGATTAATTGAATTTTATTTTTACTGAGTATCAGTTTAAGAGAGCAGATCATGTACAGCAACTTGTGTTGCAGTGGAATATATTTCAATACTATGAAATAGTGAGGAGTTTTTAGGCCCAGCGAGAAGGGCCTGCTGTTAATTCACAGTCCTAATAAGCATTTCTTTGCATTTGGAAAGGAGAATTGCAGCTCAGCAATTTTTTTGCTAGTTGTTTTGATATTGCTAGTAAAATCTTCTGCAGATTAAACTGCAGTTCTCCTGCAAGTAGAAGCATGGGTATTTCTCGTGGGGGAAAGAAAGGTGGAGGAAGATCTGCTGGGGCTTCTTTGATCCATCACAGTTTAAGATCAAGACCAAAAGATGTTTGATGATGAACCTTTTCCATCCTCTGCAGCACATTTTAATGGTAGCAGTAAGAGCTCCATTCTTCATGCTTTAGTCAGATAACTACAGCACCTTCTTGACAGATTTAATTTATGTTACAGGCTAAGTGGTTGAAATCAATATAGTAACTGTAACAGATAACAGATGAGAGCTCTACAAGACCTTCTCTTCTTAAGTTATTGCAAAGATTGAATTCAGCTTTGCGAAGGAATACTTTTTCATCACTCAGTCTCCTTTCAAAAGCTCACTCAGAGGTGAGGAAGCTGACAGAATACCTCCATAGAGGTGGAATGGTTGTCTGCAAGGAGCTTCTTCTCATCCAGATGTTGTGGAACACAAGTGACATGTCCTCTTATGGGTACCAGATGCCAGGTGCTGACAGAATGCAGTGATGGTCACTGTCTGAACAAATCAGGAGCAGTATCAGTTCCACTCTGTCCAGAAACAGTTTGCTTTGGTTATGGGATATTCACCATTAAGCTGAAGCCTCTTGACCTTTCCAACATTGAACTAAACTGAACACATTTTTTATTACAGACTGCTAGTATATAAGTCCATCCTATAGCTCAGTTCTCTCTTTTGCCTGATACTGCTTTGCAGAATTGCAGTCGGGATCTGTGTTCATATCCAGCATTGCTGCCTCTGGCGTGTTCCAATAGGGTTATTACAATTCATTGCCAGGGTGAGGGACAGTTCAGCTGTAGGTCAGACCTTCTCCTCCATGAAACAAAGAACAAAATTTAGTGTAGACTGACTTGCTAAGTAAAATGAAGGAAATTCTGTCCATTGGCAGCCTAATGTTAATCACTAACCTCCTGCAAAAAGCTTTCTGCTACTTCAGTCTGTTGACTGGTCCTAAAGTAATTGCAATTTTCTATGAACTCTATGAAGAAAAATTTGGCAGAATTTGCTGCAGCCTGTTGTCCTACTTCAGTGTCATGAAACTCATTTCTGCACCTCACAATTGCTGGGATCTCATTGTCTACTTTTTTAGCAACTGTTTTTTGCTTCGTTAGTGCAAACTGAGTTTTCTGTATTTTCCTTGAGGAAAATCTCTGTCCTGATTTGCCACATTTAGGGAGATTACCCCATGAAGCCATCCTGCAGTCCCTGTTCTGTTAAAGTGGAACATTTCACACATGCATGCTGTACACTCAGGACAGGATGGAAACTCATTGCTCATCACTGCAAGTGAGGTCTCTGCGGGCACTTTTTTAAAGAAGAATAATTATTTACATGTTGTAGTAGGAAACAGGTTTTTGGGGTTTTTTTTGCAGGATGTATAGCCTGTGTTCGTCATGCTGCATTGTAATTTTTTGCCTCAACAGAGTTTATATCTTACTGATTCCTTATTGATAAAGAAATGGCGAGCTGGTTGTTCCTTCTCTAGTTGGGACTTCAGGACAGGCAGACCACAACAATCATGGATGTCAAGTGTATCACCGGTACAATCCATATGACAATATAACTTAAAGAACCAGTTAAAGTAAAATAATGTTTCTTTAGCATTGGGTAACCAAGGGGCAAAAAACTTTGTGGGTGAAAAAGGTGCAAACAAGTTAGCTCAGCTTTCTAGTTTTGTACATCAATCTGCAGCCAGGTGGTTACCTTTGTCTGACAAAAAGAGTCCCTGATGATGAAATAAATGTGCTTTGTAGAATTGTTGGGTATAAAAATGGTCTCCCTCCCTTCCTGCCCTATTATTTCAAATTTCGTACCTGCTTTTCATATTCTGTCCACTGTGCTTTGTTCTGAAAGGGGTTTTGTCTTTATTCATTTTGTTGTGTAGACTCTTCTAATCTTTTCAGTTTTGCATTTCTTTGTTTTACTTATCTTAATGTTTCTAATCTCCATGGGAGAGATGTTGTTAGGTTGTCATGCAATGAGTTTCATGAACCTGATTTAATATACTCTTTGCCTCTTTGCAGTTCACCCTGGACTCTAATAAGCTGTTAGGCATTTAAAAGTCTCTGTACAGTGAGTATTTTGTAAACATCCATTTATTTGCCTCTATGAGTGTTCCACAGCTCTACACAAAGTGACAATGGAATTAATCCAGGAAAAGAAACAAGCTAAAAAAAGTCATTTAAGTACCCATGCCAGCCTTGCTCTGCTAGGCAGTTTGTTTACACTGATTTTATTAGGACACAAAGAAAGAACTACAGAAAAAAAGAATCTATTCTGAATTGTGCTGTTCACTCATCACAATATTCACTATTTGAACAAAATCTCCCAGCCTCTCAACTAGATTAAATTGCATTTAATTTACCCTCATTATGCACCCATTTTTGTTATAACACTCAAAATACTCAGTTCTCAAAGGCCTTCATTTCAGCGAGAACAGAATGTGATGGTTTGTGAAGAAAGCCTGGTGCAATCAAAACTGAATGATGAAACCTAAAATTGAAAGTTGAGGAAGGTAGAGGAGTGACAGGAAAGGTAGTTGCACATAGCACGCTTAGAAGACATTCCTTCATTTGCTTTTTAACTTTGCATTGATACCAACCAAGCAATTTCCTTGTCTTCGTGTAGGAAAAAAAAAAAAGAGCAATTCCTGCCTTCATCATCATGTTGAAATGTGCGTTAACTGTAAACTCTCTCATTCTATTTGAAGTATGTTTTCATTTTCCTAATACACTTAATTCTATTGTATGGATACACATCCTTAGACACCTGCATGTGCATGTGGGTCTGTACAGAGCCATATGCCCTTTAGAACTGTTTTTGTGGTAACACTGAATCAGCTTGTCAGTGACAATTTCAATAGTAATTCTGATGCTGAATCATTTAGTAGCTGCTTTAGTTAAATCTTATTATTTCAGGGGTTTTTTTAAGTATTAATTTCTTTTCCTCTGGGTATATATGCAGCTTATGGCCCCTATACTGCATATGCTTCTGTTGAAACACAATTTTTTCTATATGAGATGTTCCTCATCTTGTAAAATAACATTCATTTTCATCAGTCTTTTGAGATAGGAGTTCTGAAGTTTGATTAGAAAGGCAAGGCTGGTCATGAGAATTTTTTAGATACATTAAACACTGGACTACTGGAGTAGATTCTGATTTAATTTCACTAACAGAAATAGAGAATGCAGATTTAAGAAGGTCAAGCCAGTGATTCTTTTACAGCTGAGTGAAAACCAGAGTTTCTGAAGACTGAGTTGATGAATGAATGCTCTGTGGATGTGCTTTGTAAGTACTCAACTAAAAAAAAAAAGATTACCATAACGTCCTGAATCCAGAAACAATGTGAGATGATGGAAGCTAAGGAGCCCTGTGCTTTAACAGCATAAAACTCCTATAGCTAATTGGTGGTATTTCTAGTACTAGCATTTTGCTGTCATAGCTAGTACAATTAAAATATCTGCACTGAATATATTATATAGACACACAGGGAGAATTTGCTGTAGATATGCTAGTCTCTCCTGTTCCTTGAAGAAAAGCAGAAAAAGAGGTTCCTCTGAACAGGAACCTAACTTGGAGTTAAGAGCAGTCTCTGAAGGAACCTACCCCTCTCTGTTAACTGTACATGGAGCGTCTTAGGACTAGTGAAGTGTGAATATTTTCATGGATAGACACTAGCTAAGAACTTGGTCCATAACATACATCCTGCTTGAAAATGGAAGTGTTTATATTTTGACCAAGTAAAGCACAAAATTCAATATGTCATGATTTACTCAGGAGTGAATAACGGGGCCCATTAATACAAGACTGAATTTGAGCTTCGGGAAATGTGAGTATTATCCCTATCAAAGGTCCTGCTCGGTAGTGTCTCTTTGTGTCTTTCAGTATGCTTTATTTAAACAAAATGGCTCAACTGAAATGGATTAATGGAATTCTTTTTAAGTGTTAGTCCTCATTTTTACAAATACTTTGTTTGAACATAGCTACGTATAAATAAAAAAAAAAGTATGCCTAAAAGTAGAGCATAGTGTGGTTTTTGTTTATTATCAGTTTAAAGAACGCTAGGACCCCAATTACATGTTTGTTTTTGCCTGAAGGTGTTTGCATTTTCACTTTCAGGTTTGTTTCCTCCATTATCATAATCACTGTCTTATGCAGACGGACAGTATACAATTGAGTTTCCTGCAGAGTGTTACACAAGGATATCATTCACCAAGGGCAGAGCAAAATAAATAAATAAGTCAGGGAACAGCATTGCAAAATTGTGTCTGTTCAGATCTTAAGAACTTCAGCACGTGCACTGGCTATAAAATTAGCAGTTGAAAATACGAATTCAAATTGCCTGAGTCCCTTGAAATGAACACGGTAGAGAGCAGTCTTTGTTTCCAAGGCAACAATCAGTCCCGTTCCTAAGGACTCAAAAGGTGTTTAAATGACAAGGTTGGCTTCAGACCGCATCATACTAAATTTAAATTTTGCATTCATTCAGAATATCTGGAACTATAAAACTTTCATAATGTGAAGTACAGCTCTCATTACATCTTTACTCAGTCATGAAAAGAACTCACTCCTACAAAATATATTCCCTTCCGAGTACTATACTCTAAATATTCTCAGTTCGTGCTGCATTTCCAATTTGTCACTGTTACTATTATAGGAGACAAGTAGTGATATCTATAGCTAAGATTAGATAATACTTTCTATTACATTAAACTACAATATTAGAATGATAGCAAAAAATTAGGCTCTGGAGGATGTGGTAAAAAAAATAATCAGGTATTTTGGCATATCTAATCAGATCTAATGAAGAGCTCTTAGGAACCCCTACCCCCCCCAAGAAGTCATGTTCATGATGACTAATAAATGCCAGATCTGAGTTTTATGAACTGTTCTTTATACATCAAAAGTGATTTTTTTCAGGATACTTTTTATGAATGCTTATGGAGAGCTTTTCCATACTTGTGTGGCAGCATGAAAGAGCAATGATTTTGAGGGAGAAGCATGCCAGCAAGGAATCATTTCTTTGGCAAAGTGGTAAGAAGAGTTAGCTCTCTGTGTCAGAGTGAAGCAAGTGGATGTGGAGTAGATTACGAAACTTCCAGAAGTCAGAAGAATTTAGTTTCGTGCGAAGGAACAGTAAGCTGAAGAGAATGATAATAAAGTCAAAGGCACAGATCAGAAGGATTATTTGAACAGTAACATTTATGGTTGTTGGGGTTTTTTTATGGAAGAGAGGAAGGGATGAATGCAGGCATAAAAGCTCAGATTCAGCTCACATGGAGATCGAGGAATTCAGTGTTGTGACAGGTTTCATGTTTGTGAATGGCTCTTTGCTCTCTGGTTACATATTTTCTTTCATGAATTGAAAATTCAAATTCTTACCACATCTTGTAGATATGTCTAGTTTGTTTGTGAAGAGTAGCTTTAGAAAATAATGATCTTGAGGCAGTACTATTGGGGAAAAGCAATTTACTCAATAATGTAAGAACTTGTGCAAATCCTTTGAGCCAGAATCTTCAAATTACAGTTTCTAATTCTTTGGAAATATATTGACTTGAAATTGTAACCTATTTAATTCTCTTCATACAGGAAAATATTGGTTTGTTTTGGATATTTATTAATCAACAGATATACTTCTGGGAGAGGTATCATTATAATGGTTTTGAAAGCCTCAGTTGTTTTCTGAAATACAGATATTAAAACCTCTGTAGCTTTCCTGTTGAGTCTAGATGGTGAAATGTACAAATCTGTTTCATTTCATTACTTTTTACTGGAGTAAAAAAACACTGAAGTCTTTAGCTGGAATAATCAGCCCAACTCCATTAAATTTGAGAGCATCTCACTCTCAAGAGACCTAGCCCAGAGGTTGTTTGTTGTGGTTTTATTGGTGATGTTTGAATGCTTAAAAATGCCTAATGTTTTGAAAGACCTTCTAAAACTTATAACACCATTACTCATCAGTACCAGAGTGAGGACTGAAGTTTTGTTAACGATATATTGGTTGTAAAACGGAACTAAAATGACAAGTAGTAAATTGAAGGGAACTTGCCAAACCACAGCTTTGCTCCCTGTGCTCTGGCTTTTTATTCCACCCAATATTCTTACCTCGGTCTGTGATAAGTTAAGTGATGTTCAGTGAGTGATGTTGCTTTACCTAAATTTATTTTTATTTTCACTGTTTTGATAGCAAGGTAAATACTTTTTTCTTTGCTTAGAACCTAACTACTGTTCCTTGATTTAAATGCTGTTTATTAATCAGAATACACAGTTCCTCCATACACAGTATAGAGCACAATCTATACTTAAGCAGTGTAGATTCGGAATTGTCTCATTTGCAAATAAATGGTAGTTCTACATAAGTCTTGGATCTTCAAAATTGTAATTACACTCACTACTTTTTGTTTTTCTCTTGCCTGCCTAATCTATTCCTAGTTGTAAAGAAGACAGGGATTTTGCAGAAATAATGTATGATAATGTAATCAAAGCCAAAGTAGAATTTTTAGAAATGGTGATGGATTAAGTGTCTAATTTCCACTGTCTATCACTACAAATTACATGTGGCCTTTAGAAATTTTTGGAAAGTTCACCTTTCTTTCATTGCAGTTGCCAAATACAAAACTGAATCAGTGCTGTTTATAATCCTCATCCTCAAGTAACTTCTATCAGGCTGGCAAAGGCTACTTTTTGGGTGTGCATCCTTCAGAACAATCTGTGCAATCCAGGTGTTATTCATTACTGCAAACAATGGAAAGCTCTTCACTTAACACAGCAAGGGAAATATTGCATCTTGAGCATTGCTGGGCTGCAGAGAAGAGTTTGCAGTGGGCTCAGAAGAGGCAACACGTGTTTCCACTAAGAGTAGCTGACTAGCTCTTGTATCCTGCAATTGTTTCTAAATGTGCTTGCACTCTAAGTCTTGTTTTATTCCAAGTTACTTCTGTTTCGTATGTTGTACGGTATGATTGGATGCCAAATAAGGAAACCAGTTTGATATATATAAATAGGAAGACACATTATTATTTATTGAGATATATCATCACTTGAATGTACTATAATTCAGAATAGCATGAAATGCATAAGAGACTATAATGGTCACTTATGTGGCAGTCTTTTTGCAGTCTGTTTGCACACTATATTGCAAATTTTGTAGTATCTTTTTATGCTTTTACATGTTTCAGAAATTTCAAAGTTTCATAGTAAAAAGGCTTTACAGTAGCTTCTAAATATAAATAAGCTTAAAAATAAATCTTGCAAAACTGCAACGATCCATTTAATAAAATACCCATTTTTATAAATGCCGTGAAAGGAGTGGGTGAAAAATAGTGTGACACATCATGTGGGCTTAATCTGTTTCGTATAAATTTGCTGTGAAAGCTCTAGTTCAATATAGATAATGTGCAATCTGTTCTAAACATCCAGTTGTACAATAAGGGTAATTTGTGGGAGACAGTTATGGATCTCAAGAGCCCTTTCATCATGCGGAGTATTGAATTAATCTCCTCCTAAATGCTCATTCAGAAAGTGCCAGAAGACTGCTCTGTTTGGTTGCCATGGCAGATATTATTCTCCTGGCTCCTTGGAGAGCTAAATTTCTATAAACTATGAGTATTTTCAAGTTTATCAAAGGAGTAAGTTGTAGTGACTCTGATTTTGATTGTGGTTGACAGTTTCCCTCTGTCATATGCTTGCATTAATTTTCTTCTTTAAAAATGCCCTAAAATTTCTTTTTACCGGCTTGCTTTCTCAAATAGGACAATAACTTTCATTCAGAGACAAAAAAGGGCAAGAAGGTATTTTGGATATCGAATCTTACAGTCTTTTCTAGATAAAAATAAAAAGGAATCAGAAAATTTGTCAGCTGTGTGCTGAGAGACTAGTGGAAATGGCAGAACTCTGATGAATGCAGGTTGTAAGCAGGGAAGGGAATGAAAATACTTTTTTCCAGACTGCATGAGGTCAGATACTGTGAAGGAGATTGCACTGATATCTTACCCAATAAACTTTTCCATGCGCATGTTCTCACATTGCACACAATCTGCTTATAGGCAGCAGAACTAATGAATCCTGATTTCCTCGGGATTTATGTTCTGTCTTTCCTGAGTGTATAGAGAGCTGTGCACAAGCCCTGATTAAACAACTGGCAGCTACTCTGAGTTACAATTCTATTTTCAATGACTGGGTATTGGCTTGGATTTCCCTTCATACCAAGCTACTGATTTTCATAAAATGAAGAGGAGCTTGGTATCTTTGAGACCTACACGAATTGATGACTTCTGCTGAAATTTCCTCACAGCTGGAAAGTTATTTTGTGGACCCTTGCTTAGTGGCCCTGGCCCTTTAGACATCTGATTCGGGTGATTTTTAAAGAGATATAGTGTCACTGTGAAAATTGCAGATATTAGGAGATAGTTTTTGAGCACCACTGAAACTCAGAGACTTGCTTGAGCTTTAGAGAATTATTATTTAATAATTATTCTGTAGTAATACATGCTCTCAGTTCAAGATGCGTGGTTATGTTTGTTATTTGCTTGTCCAGATGCCTATTACGATGTAGACGAACATGTGCTTTGAACACTTGAGCTTGAGATTTTTTTTTTATTTAATTTTGGTGTTTTGGTTACTCAAGATAATGATACTCAATATAAACGTATTACTAAGGAGACTAAAAAAGGTAACAGTTCATCAGAATTTGCATTGAGATACCTGCCTGCATTTAGTTACCCAGGTACACCCATCAGTGTTGGAATTACAGTGTTGAGCTCACAGAAAATTCTGCGTTTCAGACATCTGAAAAGTAACCCCCTTGTTTGCTACCTTACTACCAAACTCTGCCCTTTGAGAGACATCCAGAAGCAAAGCTGTTCTTGGCAGTCCTGTGTCAGCTGTGCAGCTGAAAGACTCTCAAATCTAACTCCTAATCAACTGTGAATGTGTGGGAGGACTCTGCTTTGAATCAGTGACAGTGTGAATGATCGTTTGGACAGGCATTGAAGGGAGGAAAGGAAGCTACCCATTAATAACTGGAGTTGTCAGAAGTGTTTTGTTGATATGCAAATTTACCATTTACCTACTTCCAAGTCCTTTTTAGTCTAAGAGAGGGGGGACAGGGCGTACATAAACTCTTCAGGTACTGAATAAGCAATAAAGTATTCATCCTGGACTTTGTTATGAATATGCACCTTCAGTGTGAAACTGCAAATGCACGGCATGTGTCAGTCTTCCTGGCAAGAGACATTTGGTGTGTGTACAAAACCTGAGGGGAAGGCAGATATTTAGAGAATTGAGAAACTCTGAGTAGGATAATACATCCTAAGGCACTTGAAATGGAATCATTGCCATTGCATTTCCTGTTTACATCAAATTGCACATTCTCTTTAAATCTTCTGTTTCTAGCACAAGATTGAGGAAAATGCCCTTCTGGCCAGAACCTACATGTAGATCACTTTGCCAGCAAATCTGTTAGAGACCATCTCGCTGAAGCAGCAGCTGAACTATGAAATGATTGAATTGTGAAGCAATTAAACAGTGAAAAAATTAATATAAGAAGGTTAGTCACACTAACATGAGGGGTTTTTCAATATGCAAGCAAAATAGGGAGCACATTAAGTGGAGCAAATGAGGCCTGATGTGTTAATGAAGGATGTAGGGTTTTTTTTTGCCTGAATGTCTGCAGTAGTCAACATACAAGCACTGCCTATTCTTTCATTCTTCTGCAGAGCATCATAAACACAGCATTTCTGCTGCATTTGAAGTGTCATACACTTCTATGGAAAAGCAGCAAGGCTTGACATTTGGGAAATGAGAGAGGTTTTATGTTCAAAGAAAAATGGTTAGGGTCAAAGAGCATGTCAGTCTTCAATTAGGATTCAGCGTCCTTTTAAGTTAGCATAGTGAATGCTTTAGGTTCTTTGTGCCTAGTATGTAGTTAATTCATTACACCCTATGCTGGAAAAAGTGCAAGAAATATTTATTTCTTTTGACAAGCTGAAAATAACTGTGGTTTTTTTTATTCATACAGAGAGCAGGATGTTGGATGTTGTATGTTTAACAGATCATAAAGTACTCAAATGTGTTCTAAGGTAATTTAGCTAGTAGACAACAGTGGAGTTCCTTTAACCTTTTCTTCCTGACATAAGTATTAAACTGAAGTGAATGGCATTCTGTCAACATGATATAATATCCTGCTAGGAACATTTTGAAATCACAGTGCATATACTATTGCTTTCTTATACAGGCCTACATACATCATTGCATGTGTCTCAGACTTGGTGTTGCTCTGTTACGGAAGCAAAATTATGTTGCTGCTCTGTGTTTATTTTATAAGAGACAGAAGTCTCCAACATTTAGAAGGAATTTTCATAAAAAACAAAATTAATTTATGTACATGAAAGCACCACACCATTATATGCTTAAGCATTGTATGCTTAACCAAAAGAGTAAGTTTTCCTGTATGCACTTTCAGCATTTGATGTGCAGCTGTATAAATTACATCCCAGGGAATGGGATGATAGGTAGCTCGTGTGCAAAAGAGAACGCTGTTTAGAGCAGGTCTTTTGGGGAGATAATGTCTTTTTTGCTTCTGAGAAGCAGGCTGTCAGGAGGTTTCAATGGTACTGTTAGGCTCTGCATACCAAATCGTGCTTTTTAAGATGCCAGCTCATATAAAACGGATTAGAGAACCCAGGAGGAAAATATCTGGCAAAAGAACTAAATTCAAACAGATACTTTTTAAAGCTTTCTTGTATTTTAAATTTTCAAAAAACAAATGACAATAAATGGAAAAGCAGGACTAGAAACAAATAGAACATTTTGTAAGTTAAGGTTTTGTAGTACTCTTTTTCCTTTTTTCCCCTTTTTTTTTTTCTTTTCTGTTGACAGCAAGTAAAACTTCAGCTATCGTTTCAGAGCATTTGCACCTCTGTGGTTTGCTAGGTTATTCACCCAGTGATAGGTGTAATGTGCACTGCTTATGGCTGTATATCCTGTGAAATTGATTGAAAACGTTAAGATTTGCTTTTCTAAGAAGGATTTGGAGAATCTGAAGTTTAGTGGTTTAGTTACCCTGTTTGGTTTTGGGTTGTTTAGTTGTTTTTTCTTCACTTACAGACTTTGCTGTCTTTTTCTTTTTTTTTTTTTTTTTTTTTTTTTTTGAGAGTGCTTCAGTTCTGGAGTCTTTGTTAGGCCTACATAGCTAATCTATGAATTTTTTGTCTGATTCTCTTCTTTTCTTAGGAGAATCTTTTTTTTTCCTTCTTTTTATCTTTTTATCATGTTTCCTCAGATGATAATATCATTCATATTCCAAAGTTGGAGCTCTACTGGCTCAATTTTTTTTTCTACATGGGAGGTCTGGTTGGAATGTGTGTGTAGAAATGAGCTATGGCTGTACAATCTACCTTTGTTGTCTTGGAGCAAAGCTGTCCCAGAGCAATATATATTGTGATAGTGCACATCTCAGTTGAAAAGTGCTGCAGTTCTGTGTCTTCTCCTTGGTCCCTCAGAGTAGAGGGGAGAATACTCAAAACATGTCCCATTTGGCCAGGAAATATTACCTTATCAGACACTGAAAGTTTGGTAGGGTATTGGCTTATTCCAGAAGAAAAGTTCAAGCCAGAAAGAAACATCTCTCAGATAAAATTCTGGAATGAATCAACAGGACAGTTGAGCAGAAAGGATGGAGAGGTGAAGAGAGTAATTATCTCAATTTATGAGGAAAAACCTTAACAGTTCATGAAATAACACGTTTATTAATACAAACTCGTGGCAATTTATGGGGTTTGCTGTGTCTGGAATAGGATCTAACTGCAAAAACACACTTAAATTATACAGTAATAATAACAAAGCAAAGCATAGGCACACAGTAATAATAACAAAGCAGAAACAACTTAAAAGACATAAACCAATTTACAGTTAATAAGTAAAGCAAAAAACATAAGCACAAGCTTTAAAGGAAAGCAACTTACTAAGAACAGTATGAAGCAAAAGTAAACTCTAGTTATTTAAAGGCAAGTAATTAGCGTGCATAAGATATGTCTCACCTTCTATGTATCCCCAGAAGTGGAAGGAGAAAAGTCAGCTACCTTGGCAGGGTTGATGAAATTTCTCCCCCATTTTTGCTTATGTTCAATCTCTTTTTATACCTTTTTCTTAGGCAGTTTGAATGGCTGTAGTCAATAAACTAATTTTGGGGTGATGGACAGATGAAATAGGCCCAAGGGTCCACTTCCTGAGATCCCTGCAGCTAGGATGTTGGAGAAAAAAGGCCGTGTTACTTCCATATCACCCCTTTCTTCGTTTTAATCCTTTTGTCAGTTTCTGGAAATGTCTCCCCAGGTGCAGGAGTTTTTCAGGAAGCCATCAGGAGGCTTTTTTTCTCCTTTGTGCGGCCTTCCTGTCACCTGACACAGAGCAAGTGCTTTTTTCATCCTAGAAAAGAGAAGGCTTCAGGATGACCTAATTGAGGTCTTCCAGTACCTGAATGGAGCCAACAAGAAAGATGGAGAGGGACTTCTTACAAGAGCATGTCGTGACAGGACAAGGGAGAATGGCTCCAAACTGAAAGAGGGTAGGTTTAGATTAGATATTAGGAAGAAACTCTTCACCATGAAGGTGGTGAGACACTGGAACAGGTTACCCAGAGAAGTTGTGGATGCCCCACAACTGGACACCTTGGAAGTCTTTAGGGCCAGGTTGGATGGAGCTCTGAGACACCTGGGTGTAGTAGAAGGTGTCCCTGCCCAGGGCAGGGGCTTGGAACTAGATGATCTTTAAGATCCCTTGTAACCCAAGCCAGTCTATAATTCTTTAGAGATTTTGCATAATGACCAAGGCCAATTACATCTGATGCCCAGATAAATGGGGATAAAACCATTTCCAAATAAGCTAGGGAAAAAATGATATTTGGAGTGATAATTCTTTAATGGTGTCCAGATTGCCATTAAACTTGCAGGGATGTGACCAATCATAGTTCCTTCATAGACATATTAGGAGGAGGTTAAATTTCAATGCAGAGAAAATATTTTGAAGGTTTAGCAAACATGTGAAGGCATGTCTTTTGGTAGGAAAGAAACAGGAAAAAGTTGCAGAATTTTGAAAGTTTTCATAACTATTTTGGTAATCCTCATGTAGGAGATGGTACATCTGCCAGAATGCCTTTTAATATTCAGTTATTTAATATTCATGTTTTTAATATTCAGGTCAAACACTGAGAGAAAAGAACTGTGTGCTAGGTAACTATTTATATTGCAGTGTTTCTACAGTTGTAGCACTTAGAGGGCTTAGACACTTTAAGACTTCTGTTGCTTTATCTCTCTATAAAAATCCTCAAGTGCTAACTTCCTGGCCCAGAGGTCTTTTTGGATGTCTGTGCTACAGGTACAGGTCACCATCTGCTTGGTCCAAAAGCTCTGTACAGCTCTGCCTGTGTGCTGCTTTTGGTTACCTAGGGAAGATTTGAACAAGCTTGGGCAGCAACAAAGCCTTAGATGTTTAAGGACAATTTCACTTGCTGTTGGAAGAGTGAGACTGCCCAAAATAAAGCAGGGATTACTGGATATTTGTTTGAATAATTTGAAATAATAAATTGAATAACTAAGGAGGTCTGTTCCTCTCAAAGGGGGTGGGATTTGTTACCAGCATCTTCTTGAGCTGTTGGATTTTTTTCAGATGGTAAGAGTACTCATATATAAAAAGGAGTACCAAGTTTACTAAATAGAGAAAGTCCTTGTGACTCTTGGTCCTTCCTGTATCTGCCCTGATAGATGCTATCAAATTATTCAGTCTGACTTTTGAAAAAGGCTTGTTCTGCTTTGGGGAGATAGAAGGGTCTGTTCCTGCCCCATTTTAGCTAACATTTGTTAACCAATAGTGAGTGAGGTAAAATTTTAATGAAATTAAAGAGAGATGGGTTTGGGTTGATGGAAGTACTGTTGAGTAAACCTAGAACTGAGTTGGTCTTTCAGGCTGAGAAACTCTTAAGTGGCTAAACTAGACTCACATGTGGCAGAAAGACACCTTTCTTCTGTAGGTGAGACACACACAGAGCTTTTCTTACTTGTTTTTAAGGCAGTGATGTTGAAATTATCAGACCAAAACATTAATTAGTTCATCCAGTTACTTCTCTAGGAGTGGTCAATCCTGAGAAGTGTATGAAAGTGTAGTTAAGAGTTAAAACTTTGGAGCAGCTGTTAATGGGAGCAGTTGCTTACTTGCTGGATCAATTAGTATTAATCTTATCAATAGGAAGAATTTTCATATCTGCTTCAAAACCAAGATTATTTTTAATGCCACTGTGTAGCTTCCACTTTGTTGCATAAGCATCTATAGAGATCTTAGTAATTCTGAGTTGTATTTTCTCTTTTATTTTTTCACTGATCAGCAGAAATCAAGAAAAGAGATTGAGTAATTCACTAACACAGGACAAAGACCTCTTTTCTTCTTTTTAGTCAAACCCCTGCAGATTTCATAAGAGAGAAAACTTCTTTAAGGTGTTATTTATATATTTTCCCCAGTAGTATTGGTGATTATTCCCATGTCACAGAAAGATGAAACAAAATCAAGAAGCGAGTTCAGCAGATGGCAGTTTCAGTGAAATATGTTTCTTTGATCAAAAGGTAATAAGATTGCAAAATTCAAATATATAATTATTTGAAGGTTATTTGTATGAGGTTCATACTGAGTAATATAGAGTAACATACATATTTTAAATAAATGCTCGATGGTAATTAGTCTTTAGGATATACTATCTGCTGAAAAAACTCCTTTGCCAAACTGAAGTGTGAATTCCCTGTAACATTCTGGTAGCAATCTTGGCCAGTTCCTGAATTTCACAGGTTACAAATGAGAAGGGCATCAGGAGGAGAATTTTCAAGGTAACAAAACCGAAAAAACAACACTTGGAAACCAAAACCCCAAAACATGCTCCCATTAATATTGTTGATAATGTCCCTTTAAACACAAGCATTGTTAAAGTCTTCTTTATGAATGCATTTTCTTTATGATAGATAGATAGATAGATAGATAGATAGATAGATAGATAGATAGATAGATAGATAGATAGATAGATGCAGTATACAGATACAAGATACACAGAGGGAGAAAGAGAATGAACATCTGTGTGTGTGGATGCTATTCAGCTCCTTTGTAGGTGAATTCTTACACTGGTTTATTGTAAACTGCAGCCTCTTACTCTTTCCCCTTGCTGTATTTCCTTCCACCACTAATAATTACCATTATTTCCTATTAACAGGGAAAATGATATGCTCTCTTTTTAGTATATAAGAGATACTTGCTTTAGTTTATTGAAGAAATGTTTTGCTATGGTTGTGAATTCTTATTATTTTAGAAAATGATGTAACTGACAGCCATGGCTTTTGCAGTTCTGTTGGTCCTACAATGGTATATGCAGTTTTCACTCTTTGCTTTCCGATTATTTCCAGTGCCAAGAAGGAAGCAGGAGCATGTGAGCACTGACATCTTACCAAGCGCAAAGTGCAGAAAATGGATTTCTGCAGCTTGTTAATATTTTGTAATTATTTGTCCTGTCCCAGCTTGCATGTTTGATTTGCCCTGAAGGTTCTCTGGGAATGTGTGTTCACCTTCCATCTTATACCATCACATAAATTTGCAGTGAATTAGCTAGGTGACTCACTGGATAATATTGACTCACTTTCCTGATGCAAAATCATATGATGTCTTCAGCGTTTATTTAGAGTCCTTTCACAGCACTTACTGGCATGTTAAAATATGGTTGGTTTGACAGATGTAACAACCTATTTTATAAAGGTCTTACTATAAAATTTGCAAGACAACATATGTTTTCTCACAAATGGTAATGTTGTACAGTGTTTCTATAGCAATCGGACAGTTTTGATGTGCTACAGCTAATGTGTTGAAGAGAAATTATTTTGGATGTTTGTGGTTGAACACTAGATAATGAGTTTGTTGTGATAGATTAAAATTGAGAAATAGGAATGTGATGGTACTGGTAACTCAGGGTATCCAGTAAAAGCACTTTGCAATATATAACAAATATTTCAAGGCCAAGCCTTGGGGTCTGATAGAATTAGTGTGGCAATTGAACATGAATCACAATAGTTAATCCCTCAGTGCATGCCGAAGCTGGCACCATTAGCTCTAATTTCCATTGAAGCAAAAGAAGGAGGTCAGTCTTGAACAGCAGCTGGACTGGAGCTGCATATATCTGTTCCAAACGTTCATTTCTAGGCTTCAGTTTGTTGCCAGGCTTTATCCAGCCCCTCTCAGCAGTGCCCCAAAGTGGGGCTGTGCTAGTGGTACTTTGTCCTTCCTTTCCTTCCCACCGTTCCTGTAAAGCAGAGCAGAATGATGGGAGTGGAAAGAGAAGTGCAGCTCTCTTCCCAACAGGAAGCTGCCAGCTTCCAGGGCCAGTCCTCTTGGCAGTTTTTCTGGCAGCAAGTTTGACCCTCACCCCCACCTGTGAATTTAGAGACAGAAGGGAGTGATTTCTCGCTTTGAAGAAATTGGAAGTAAAAATTTAGGGAAGAGAGTGCAACTAGGACAGTAGAACAAAGGGAAGGGAATCAGCAAGGAATAGATCAGGAAAGGGAATAAAATGCTTTAATAAAGCAAAAATACTTTAAGGAAATTAAAAAGCAGAAAAAATAAGGAGTGTTACCAAAGCATATGAAAATTTACTTACTCTGTACATGGAAAGGCTGCAAAGACAGAAGGTTCATGTTGAAGAATAAAAGAGTAATTGCAGTATGCATGCCCCTTTCTGCAGTTATTCAAGTTTTGTTTAGAAGGTAACAGTTTCAACATGAAGTTCTGAACCTAAAAATTGCAATGTTACTAAAATCAATACTTGCAAATACATATTTATTTTTTATAATACAAGTACTATGCCCTTATACATTGTCCTGCACAAAATGTAAATTAACAGAGAGGAACTGAGTTTATAGGGCTGGCAAGGCATGAAAATAATAAAATTATATAGTCAGAAATCATTCCTACATTTTTTCCAATCTAAACCTCTTCGCAAAATCTTTTTCTGCAGTAAGGTGTTCAAAGGCACTGAAGCAGATCTCAGAAACAGAATACATGCTAATACTCAGCATATCTGCAGATTCACTGTTTTATCTTCATATTACAAAGCTGCTTAAAATATCATATCTCTTCAGCCTGAAAATAGTAGCTCTTATACAGCTTTAATTTGCTCTTTATTGCAAATGAATTTCATAAAGCTTTACAACAAAATTGCTGATGGTATTAGAGGCAGAAACCCACACAGTTTCATTAGGGTCTCTCATAGCGGTGCAGGTAGTTCTGAAAAAGGGGCTGCAGAGGAGGAGCACGCAGGGCACGGCAGCACCGATGGGCACAGCAACACATCTGTGTAAGGCACAGGAGTACTTTGTTTTTCTAGTGGAAAAGCCAACAGGAGGAGAGGAGCCTTGCTAGTTGAGTGCTACAGCACTTCGAAACAAAGGTGGTGAATAACCTGCAGCAAGGAAGGTTTCCTCCCATTTACCTGTTGGAAAAAGGGAAAAAGCCTTTTGTTCGCTCGTAAGGTAGGAAGTGTATAAATGGAAGGAAGTCTGGTTTCGCTGAAGTAAATGAGAACTTTGCCATTGCCTTCAAGGAAACCAGACCTTTACCCTTTGCTAGGTTATTTAAAATTGCAACAGGCTTGGCAGAGTAATTTATAAATATTGCCATACCTGTAATTTAGGACTATGTCACAGTTATAACTTTACTCATTTCGAAGAAATGCAGTTATAAACTACCAAGCCAACCTTTTACTCATTTTCAAAATAGCTGTGCAAGCTAATTTAAAGTTTATTCTGACTCTCCTACCTGCTTATTAGACAGTCTTTTGTAGTACACTGAGAGTAATGCTTCATGTTCAGTTGTGCCTCTTCAATGAAAATGGCAAGGTTAATAAGCTGTTATGTGTCCTCTGGTACCTGTGTGTATCTGCATAGGGGTACTGAAGCTTCCAAATTGGCAATGCACAGATGTCTAGGATAGAGTGAAAAGGAGGGATAACACATATTTCCACATCCTCTGCCTGTGCTTAGTTAAAAAACTTCCTGGGCCAGATCAAACCATGAATCCATCCATCGTAAGTAATTTGAGTAACTGACTTTACCTGAATAGGTACATGACGTAATCTGATCAGGCAGATATCAACCTAAATACATATTTAAAAGCAAATCAGTAACCTGTAACCAGGTTCATTCATACGCATGCTTGGCCCAGCGTTTAACTAAGGGAAAACAGTTTGTCTCCTTCCATGAGGGCATAGTCTTCCCAAGGAGCAGGGTACTTGGCAAGGGGGGAACTTGGCCTTGTCCCAGGTGTCTTTGGTGGAAGAAGGAATTCTGTCATTGCCGTTTTGGAAGTATTTGCGAAGAGGTCTTTGGCATACTTTAAAATCAGCACAATTGATTTCTTCAGAACATTTACTGTAACTAGCAATTGGTTACCAGCTCTGTGTTGTTTGTTTTTCGCTAGGCTGTGAATAGGCGATAGCAGAGCCCTCAAAGAAAGTAGAAGAAATCTTGTCTTCGAAGAGAGAAATAAGAATGAAAATATTACTTGAAATTATACTCTTAAAGACAAGTGCTTGGAGCAGGAGAGCCTCTGCAGGGGAGGACAACAAATAACGTGGCCTGGCAGGTCCCTTCATTGCTGGTTTTGCATTCCTTGCCCTTTAAACTTTAAGAGTTGAAAATAGTTCTTCTTCACCAAGTAATCCAAACGTTGAATAGTTTTTCATACATTACAGCATTAAAATGTTATTTTTTTTAATACTGTGGTTAGAGTAACTTTAGAATTAAATTCTTTCTGTACTGATAGAGCAGATAAACAGAGAGGCAAATTCCCGCTAAGAAGGAAGTCCTTCACAACGGTGGTTGCTTTTCCTGTGTGTCTGCACAGTACTTAATGTGGAAGTCTGATTTCTCAACATGAGGTTTGCACTTTGGATGTATTTTATTATATTCTACTTACACTGTTCAGTTGTTTGATTTCTCTGACGTATTTGTCAGGCTGAAGTTTCCTGACTGCCACAAAAGAGGTGGAAATTTTGTACTTGCAGTATTGTGGCTGGTGTGTGGTAGCAGGACAGAGGACAGCCATGCACCCTGCATTTTGTCTGCTTTTTTATGTCAGATTTATGTCACAAATGGAAATTTCCAAAAATAATACCTGAAGTTTGGTTTTTAGTTTCATATCTGGAATCCAATCTAAATTACCCAATGAATTCTCTGCATAGAAGAGTAACCTTTTCTTCTTATTGCACGTTTCTTTGGAAAAAATCTAACAAATTTAGAGAGAAATGTGAGCACAGGTTATAACTGAGACCAGCTGGGCTTGGTCTGAGGCTAGGCATGCCTTTGTGGCAGAGCAGAGGGTGGGCAGGGCACTCGTGCTTTGGTTGCTTGGGTGTTGGGCTTTGTGTGCCTGAGTTCCAGTGGTGGCCACATCTGTGTCCAGAGACACTGTGCTTTTCACAGTCTGTTCCCTGCTGTTGCATGGTTTACAGGGAGACAGATTCATATGTCTGTGTTCTTTTTGTGGCGTTCACTGGTTTAAATGAGTCTCTTGCCTTTTGCGCATCAGGATTTGTTAAGAGCGCGTTGGCAAATACTGTGTGGGTTTTGGCACGTGTAACACTGCAGTAGATGTAGTGTGGTCTCCTCTGGCTAAACCTCTGTGATGTGGGTTTGTGCATTTGAGGGTGGCTTCTGTCTGTAACCCCGCAGGTCCCTTCTGGCCTTAAACTGGGAAAAATGGAAGCACGGAGTTAACATGGCTTTGCTTACTAGTCTGAAACTTATATCCTCCAGAACTGTAGTGAGCTGTGTATTTTTGACATCACCCAAGCACTTGGCTGTGCAGAAGTGTGGGGAGGGACTGTTGGCTGTCCCACTGCAGTGCCACCAACCACCTTGGAGTCCTTCACCACTGCTGCTGGTGTTTTTTCAGACTCTGGTTTTGCTGTTTCTCAGCTGTCCCTCCTGTATCCTGAGGCAGAGTGAGCACAAAGGATGGGAGATTAAGGAGTTAAATTAGTGTCTACTGAGCAACCTGGTCCTCAGCCAGTCTGTTACTGCTCTCACAGAACCTCAAAATGGGTCAGATTGGAAGGGACTCCTGGAGGTCATCTAGTCCAACCTCCCAGCTCAAGCAGGGGCCCCCAGTGCATGTTACTCAGGATGGTGTCCAGACGGCTTGTGAGCATCTCCAGGGAAGGAGATTGGAGTTGGTATAACACCAGCACAGCTATGTCTGCAGTTAGGCTCTAGTGTCAGCCATATCCATCCACTAGGGATTCATGTCCAGAGGGCTAGTTAAACTCTCGGAGTGCTGGGCATTTCTCTTCCAAAGGGTATCTGCCTGCTCAGCGGCTTCCTGCTTAGTGAATTAGCTTGTTAAGCTTCCGAGAGGCAGAATAGTTTGTTTTACTCATTTTCTCATGATTGGAAGTAATAATTGCGAACTGGTAATTAGCATTCTCCAGAGCCCCAGAGAAAACAAACTGTATCACAGCTTACCCTGAAATCATTAAAACATTGTTGATGTGCTGCTAACCAAGGGACCAACTACACCTTTAAACTTTAGTGATGTCTCTGTGACCCAGGTCACAAAATTACAGAAATGTGTGAGTGACGGGCACACATCTGGGGGGACTGCACAGTCCTCCCCTCCCTTCTGAGACGTCACCAAGGTCATGTCGCATTGGATGTTTTTGCATCATTGCTTTCATATCCAGTCAATAGTTTCTGACTCCAAAAATCTATTGACTGGCTGCTTATTGGATGGGAGGTAATTGCATAAGCTAAAGGGGAAAAGGGGGACCATCCAGTGGGCTGGGCTGGCATCCTGAGAGGGCTATTCCAGCACACGCTCTTCACCAGGCATTCAGACATGTTGTTTAACATTGTGTATTTATCTGGCACTTGGCAACTCTGTGGTCAGTTATGGTGGAAAAAAGTTAATTTTAAAAAGTATGAACTGAACATAAAAATAACGTAAATGTTCTGAGGGACAGAATACATAAGTAATACTTCTGAAGAAAATACTATTTTACTATCTAATATGATTTCTACTATTATTTCTACACTTTTGTACTGTCTACCGAACTAAATTAAGGTTCAGCAAAGGGTGAGTAATACTGTAAGAATATTGTAATGAGTATTAATTAATACTTTGCAATTTAAATCAGAGACAATATGAAGTAGATCAGAAAAAAATCTTGGGAAAAAAAAAATCTACTACAAATGGGCTTGCTTTGTCTGCTGTTCCTCACAGTGCTATTAATCAGGCACGATACTCCAAGGAACTTATTACGTGATTCTGCAAATTTCCTGACTCTGCACTTACTAATTTTGCAAACCTATTGTTTCATTAGCACTACCCTTTGTCCTTTGTATTCTGTGTTGAATTAGGCATACAAGAAAAGAAAGAAGAGGATTATTTCTTGCTCTTTGCTGTTACCTTTTGTTTGTTGTAGCAGATTCCCGCTCCAGGTCTGTAAGTCCAGGCAAACTTCCTGTCACAAATCCTGCAGAAACAACTGTAGAAATCTCTCACCCTGGGAGGGACCTCAGAAGGTCCAACCTCCTGCTCAAAATAGGATCAGCACCAAATTCAGACCCCAGGGTGGTGTGGGGCTTTTTCCTATTGGACCTTGGAAAACCTCTGAGGACGGAGACTATAGAACCTCCCTGGGCCGCTGCTGCAGTGCTTAGTTATCGTTGTAGTGAAATGTTTTCTGTTGTGGGGTTTTTTTCCTATTTTTTAATGACCACTTTGTTTCTTGCTCCCTTGCTATGCACCTTGGCAAAGACCCTGATTCAGTCTTCTTGCTGATCTTCTGATTGTAGATATCGGCAAGTGCCTCAGCTGTTTCACACAGGGCACGTGCATCAACGCCCTGCCCATTTTGGGTTCCATGGCTGGGCTTGGTGGAGTTGATCAGTATCCTTCTTGTACTGGAGGGCCCACAACTAGATAGGATATTCCAGGTGCAACCTGGAAGTAAGGAGAGTAATAGGTGCAGTGCTTGGTAACTTTTCAGTCCTCAAAAAGTTAAATTATTGTTCTTGCTTACAGAGTCCTCATGAGAGTGACGATTCGGCATTTATTTCTTTGTTACCGTCAGTTTAAAATTCTTCTCACTTCCTTACCAGAAATCTGCATTTGACTGTTTAGTGCTCATGTGTGGCTTTGCTTTATAGAGAGTTGTTTCCACTGGGTTGCAGCATCACAGGGCCATTGGTCTGGCTCTGGTAAATAAGGAAGTTGTGAAATTGTTCCTGCAAGTCTTTTATCATAGTACTGAAGTAGGGGGCAAACTGTGTTCTGGAAATCAATGGCTTTCAAGAAGACTGAAGGGTTGTGCTGGATGACTTCAGTGAAAATAGGCATTCAGTGTTACATGATGGCTGTGGGATCCTGGGATTTACAAACAGTAAATAACCAGTACAGAGGCTGGTTATTACTACTGTAAAGAAGCATCAGTTATCATCTCCAGCTAAGGCAACTAACAGGCTGCTGAAAAACTGGTCAGAGTCAGAAATGAGGCTTAAAAGTAACCCCAAGCCTGCAGTCCTGAAGTGCCATTTCCTGCAGAGGGTGTTCAGTGCCTTAGATGGAAACCTTGGGGGAAGGTTTGTGATTCTGGATGTGAAGTTACCACAACTTTCCACCATTATAGTCAGTGAGAACAAATTTCAATTAAATAAGTTTTTGAACTTCAACACAGAATAAAACACTAGATGTGGAAGAGTCTTACAGAGTTCTGAAGTGGGTATTAATTTGCCTATTCTATAACTGGCTGGTACTTACAGATTAAGTTGATGCAGTTTCTCAGCACAGCTCAAGAGCCAAGAAACTGCCTTTTTTGTGACTGTACACCATTAGGAGAGAATAATTTAATATATATCTGTCGTGTTTTCATATTATAATTAATTTTAGAAAATGGGAAAGATACCATGTAACGCTACACTTTCTAACTGCTCATGAGCTGTGCTGTGTGGTGCATACAGGAAAACCAGAAGATGGAGTTGCTGATAAAAAACATCTGCCTTCATGTCTCCCTGTATTTAAATAGGCTATTTACGTGTCCATTCTTCATATGAACAAACATATGTGTATGTTGAGTAAACATATGGAGAAGGACCAAACTGGTGAGTCATTAGGTCTTGGTTTCGTTGGTTTTCATGTTTATATGCTTTTTAATTTCTAAAATTGTTTTCCTCAGTTTGTGGTTGAAGTGTCTGTTGGCATTAACACACACAGTGGTAAAACTTTAAAGTAGTCGGAGGCTGGCTTACCAGATCTGAGCATAACTGGAAAACAACAGCGTTCTAAGCATTTGACACGGAGCTGAGCAAGGGCAATAAATCAACATTAAACTGGCAAACACTGTTAGCTGCCTGTTAAATGTTGGCTTCCCGCAGAAACCATAAAGGAAAGGTGAGAATGTTTGATTAGGTTATGAGCGTGTGTGGAACCAGCCCTGGTACAGCAGAAATGCTGGGTTATCTCTGTCATCCTCTGGTGCAGAAAGAAGGTCACAGATGTATTTGCAAGATAGGGTTTGTGAGAGGCAGCAGAGGCCTCTCAGCTGCAGGGGCAGCGTGGGACAGGCTGTTCTTGCTCAGAGCAGCCCTGCTGTGCAGAGCGAGGGGCAAAGCATCTCTCTGCTTTGATGCCCTGTGCACAGGGCTGGGAGATGAAAGAGGGCCATGGTCCCCCTCGTGCCGTGCAGGAGTAAATGGATTTGTAGCAAGGCTGTGGCTTGAACCGAGCCCTAGCACTGCTAGAGGGAAATACCTCAGCAACTCCTCCACTTTGGCTGTAGTTAAGGTCTGTGGTGCTGCTGTGTATTTGTTATTTCATGTTTGTAGCTACTTATTTGTGTGTTTTAGTATTTTTCGCAGCACTTAATCACACGTTCAGGCTTCCACAGACCCTCTGACTTGAGAGTTACCACAGCCTGTACATTAAAGTTTGTGTTTCTGGTTGGGAGCCCACAAAGGAAGTAGCCTGATTTTCCATGCTTGCTGTGCAACTCTATTTGTGGTGTGAAAGTATCTGTTATGTTTTATTAAAGTCCTTTCAGAAAATGTAATGTTGAAATGTAGAGAAATCTAAGTAATTGGTGAAGACTATTTGTAAACCACATTGAAGGTTTTTTGCTATTCCTCCTGGAAGTACTGTCTAATTATATTAGGTGTGCTTTACAAAGAAATTTAAACTTAAGAAAAATGGAAATAGCAAATCTATTGAATGACAGCAGATAAATATTTAGAGCATTTCCTTACAGCAGAATTTTAGAGTAAACAACACTCTATAGTGTTAGTTTAAACACACGCTTCACTTAGGTGTTGCATGCATGGGCTACTGTTGCTAAGGGTGCCGCATAAAACAGACCAGTAAGGATAAACCTTTCACTGGTAACTCTCAGCTGATAATGAATGAAGAATGGTTTCTTGAGCCAACTCCTATCTGAACTGTGCCTCTGGTCAGAGGCTTTTAACAGCCCTCAGCTGAGCTTTGTTTGTCATTATGTAGCTAGTAGGTTTGAAAAGTAGATCGAGAAGTTTTTAATACCTCTTCTTCTATATTTTTAAAATATTACTTAAAGCTTACAAAGAAATGTCTTTCTGATGCAAGAGTAGTTAACTCAGTCCCTCAGTTTGTCAGTGAACCTGTTGGGAAAGATGATCTTAAAAGGTACCTCATCAGTTTCCTTTTTCAGGATCAGAGAAAAAAAATAAACTCCCTTTCCCATATGTTGTCTTAGAGAAATATTTTCCTATTAGAACAGAACATTTTCTTTCACAGTAAAAGAAAATTTAAAAACTCTTCAGCCAGAACTTGGCAAAAAATTTTACTGTTTAAAGGTGCCACCACATGTTGCTTACCAAAGTGATTGCTCTTAGGGGAGCCTGCTGCTGCCAGGTACTGCCAAATATGTTTTGGTATTAGAAATTATAAAGAAGAAATTATTTATGCAGCTCTTGGGGTTCTCACATGGCTTATGATTCATTTCCTGAAATATGTGTGACTGCATTTGGACTGGTTTTGCTCAGGCTGTGTGTGCCATGCCAGCATGTGAAGCTATTTTAAGAGGTTTTTCTACTCACTGGCCCACTGAAGAAGCTGGAAATTTGTTCGTATCAAATATTTTAAATATGATAGCATAAGATTGCCGGCATAAGAGAATCCTAGCATAAGGTTAGTTCAGTTAAAATCAGGAGGGCCTTCAAAAATAAATTATAGTAGTCCTGCTTGTACAAAGTTTTGGACAGATTACCATTTAGTCATCATTAGTAGTCATGTGCTTGGTTTTTTTCCAGACTTTGGCAAGCCCTGCAGAGATCAGAGAATAAAAATACCTTTCCAGTTTTCTGTGTTCCTCATCAATCCCCATATAATTGCAACACCACTCAGAGTTTAAGAAAATCATTCTAAAATAAGAAAATTAGGTTTGAATTTGATGAATCAGGAACTGAATTGAATTGCTGTCTTCTGTATCTTTTTTATGTCTTTACAGTAGGAAGAAAAGGTCACTTTAATTAAAGATGCTTTAGTTTTATTCAGACATTTATTTAAATAAATGAATCAGGATGCAGAAGAGGAATCTGTATTCCAGCCTTTAGCTATGGCTTTTTAGCCTGCACTGTTGCTATGGAGAGGCATATAAATATTTGTATCACAGACTAATTTTACTTCACTTCTAGATGGCATGGAAATACAGATAAAAATAGTAAAGAAGAGTTGTTGTAGGTATGTTTTATCGTGCAGAGTAATGTTTTGGAATGGGTTCAGGCACAGACAAGCAGCAAAAGAAAGGTAGAAGGTGCTGTGTTTATGCATCCAACGTCTTTCTATCCCATGTTGTACAGCAGAAGTGGAATTTATTTGCAGTTTCCTCTTTTTCCAATGTTTTTACAGGGCTAGTTGGTATTTGTCTTTCTAATAGCTTGTATGTTCTGGGCCATTTGTATAAAAATGTAAAAGAAAGAACTTCAGCTCAGTAGCCCACACAGTCCATCCTCCACTGCGGGGATGATACAGAAACTGCACAGCTGCTTAGGAGCTGGAAGGTGCATAAACTGTTTCTCCATATGATCACTCACATCCTTTCATGTCCAACCTTTTTCTTTCCTTGCCTGCTGGATTGCCTCGAAGGAGGCAGCGATGCTGGACACTGGCCTACAGCCTCCTGAATTCCAGCAGTGCTGTGCTTCTCCTCGCCTCTGCTCCTCCTTTGGGCTGGTCTCTTTCTTTGGGGGCTTCAGTCACTGTGACTATTTCTTGGTATATCAGGGTGGTTCCAGCCTTCCAGACATTGCAAGACCCTTGGATGACAACCCCAGGTGGTGTGAGAAAGACGCCTTCGGCACAGTTTAAACTCTGCTCTTGTTGCCTCTGCAAGCTCTGTATTATGAAACATCCTCTCTAACAAAAAGTTTCACAGACTAGTTCTGGTTTCTCTTTCTCAGCAGATATTTTCAACACCTGGGGTTGTTATCCTGGTTTCTCATAGAGAACTTTCTGGTGACATCCTAAGATAATGAAAACAAAACTAGTTAACAACAGGATTCAAAATAACACATTGCCCTAGCAGTCTGCTACCTCCCTCTTATATCACAGGATTTTTTTTTCAATACAACAACAACAACAAAACCACAACAAAACAAAGGAACAACAAAAGAAGAAATACTGAATTAACAGATTGGTGCAATGGGAAATGGAGGCAGCGTAATGTCAGTAGTTCACTGACCTTTTATAATCCCTTAAAAGCCTAAATATTTAAGGCCAGATGAGTTTTATGTAAGGCATTATTCATCAGAAAAAGAATTAATTAACATACAAATTGCATTGTCATTTTCTGAGTCTTTTGGTGGGGAAAGCAATGCCTCTGTTAAAACTGTGTCTTTTTTTAAGAGTCATGCATAACGGGCTTGTGTTTTTTTGTTTCTAAGTACCAAAGCTCGACCTCTTTTCTTTGGTGTAGTTTTATCGTTCACAGTAGGATTTGGAAGTGCCCTGCTTTTGGATTTTGCTGGTTTGTGTAATTCATCTTGCTGCCGCTGCACTCAATGCATCTTCTCGTTTCTCCCCTTCTCTGGCAGCAAATGAAGCTGGCGGCTGAGTCACTGAAGGAGTAAACACGGAGGAATGAGGATGACTAAAGCAGTCACATGTGAGCGGGCGCTGCTCGGGCGTGTGGCTCCCAGTGCACGCTCCACCATCCACTGAGTAGGTGGCACCTGCTTATGTGAAACTTGGTAAATAATCTTTGCCTGACACTGTAAAAAAAATTGTATTTTCTCTCACTCTCTTTGTTTCTCGTATGTAGTTGTTTGCAAAGTCAACACCAAATAAAGCACTCCAGCTTATGCCAGGTCTGGTTGAAATCCGCCAGACTCACTGTGCTTTGAGTGATTGAAAACAGATCCTGTGAGGAAGCATCCAGAAGCTAACTAGAGTTTTCAGCTGCAGCTTTCTAAAGGAAAAAAAAAGTAACTGTTATTTAATTCACAGTGCATTGTCCCTTTGGGGTTATTGCCCTTTTTGTCCCTCTATTACGATAGCTGTATTATTTCAGAGACTTGCTTATTAGCCACTGTTTGCCCATAGCAAATTAATTTAAGTATTTTATACATTGCATAGGGAACAACCATGTACTCCATTATATGATCTGACAAATAGTTAAATATCATATATAGATATAGATATCATAGATAGACACACTCCTATATGCTGGTTCTCTAACTAAGCCCCAACTAAAATCTTTCCAAAAGCTAGGTAAAAAGCATTCAGTAGTAGTCAGATTGCTGATCAGTAATTTAGGTGTATTTATTTTTTAATTTATGTTGGCTTTTGGTATCACTTCCTTGGATCTTGAACTGCAGCATTGTATGAATGGATAAATGAACTGATGGTAACAGATCAATTAAACTTCATAGTTGATATACCAGTCCTTGCTTCTGTGGTGAATATTTAATTTATTTTCCTTGCATTTCACAGAAAGGTAGTTCTCCTAATGTTTCATTGTTTTCTGACAGTAATAGGAACAAAAACCTACAGTGTTTGCTCCTGTGACCTTAAGACAGTTTACTTTCGGCTGCTGTGACCTTCATTTTTGGTAGATGTAACTTACCTGTATGTGAGACTTGCTGCAGTTTTGTTTGGAGAAATCTGCTGTTACCGTAATTAAGGTATTTGCCTACTTTGCACATTCCAGATTTCTGCCACGGCCCCCCCCATCCCCAGCAGAGTAATATAACTAAGCCAAAATAATGTATTTTGTCTGGAATTTAAAATTAGCATTTCTCAGGTTCTGCAGGTGTGACCCAGTAGGAAACGACAGTGTTCCCTTGGGAAGAGGAGCAAACCCGTGCTATGGATGCTGCCTCTGTTCTTGCTTCCCCCACTGACTTCAGTCCCCCACGCTGCTGGTATTTCAGGGGTATCTGCTGGGCTGCTGCTGTTTCACAGCCTGTTCTGAAGCCGTGGCTGGGTTGTGGCTGAACAAGCTCTGCCCTCTGGAGCTCCAAGGGGAGTGTGTCACCCTTCCTATAGTGCTGCAGAGGTCCCAAAACCAAAGCTTTTTTAGGAGTTCTCCATGAAAGCTCCTCAGCTTTGCAGTCTCTTGCCCACAATCTGAAGTTGCTCACGTTTGCTCAAGTTTTAACTGCCTAGTCAGTGTGAGTGAGCACTTCAGGAAAAAATCCACCAGTTCCTTGTGAGCTTGTCATAGCCTTTTTGAAGGGATTCTGCTGGTCTGTTAATTGGTGGTGGTTTAGGAGCACAGAGTTGGTGTGTTTTGCTGATGGCAACTGTGTCAAGTGTCTGGAATAATTTCTAGGATGGATTGAAAAGAGAATCGTGTCGTGTCTCAACTGCAATCACATGAAAAAGTAGTAAGTCAACTTCTGCAAAATTGACTTAGTCTACAGAAAACAGGAGAAGAAATGGACCCTACAAGGAAAACCAGTAGCAGGAAAATCTCTACTAAGGTTTAAGTACCCAGTGACATCAGTAATGTTAGCTGTTGGCCCTTGCCTTGGGCAAATCCCTTCACTACTTCTTAGTTTCCTAATCTAGCAGTGGAGATAATACTGTTCTTTAGGTGGATTCTCCATCTAAAGCTAGTAGGTATGGAAGAATTATGACCATCCACTGAGAACTATGGGACTCTGTTTTATAGGGATTAAAATTTATTCCAGATACTGGGAAAACTCTTGTTTTACCATCACAGATGCTACACAGTCATGACAGAATGTGTTTCTGTCCTCAAGAACACACACTTTAGCTTGCTTAGAAATGCTCCCTCATATTGCCAAGTAATATTTTGTCACTGAACTGAAATTTAGCTCCTTATTCCTCTGTATGCAGCTCTTTAGCCTTTTACTGGGGAAGGGTTGCTGTGTTTCATACTGTTTCATACCGGGTTTTAGTTTGGTTGGGTTTTTTTTTACATTCATGATGGCATCTATTTTCATTTCTCACTTGAGAGAAAAAAGGTTTCTGTCTGTGCCTTTCAGTGTGTTGTGTCCTTTCTGCTGTAGGTGCATCTGTAAAAAATGTGGAATGCCAGCAATGAACCTTATTCACCAAAATCAGTTGTCAGATGAAAATATTAGAAAGATTAAGATATTTACCAGTAACCACCATTCAAAACCTGTGGAGTCTGAATGTCTGTTCCCAAGGTCCGTGACACGGTCCCTCACACCTCTGAGACAGCCATGGCTCTGGGCCTTTCAGGAGTGCAGGCCGACAGATGTGGATGCAGGACAGTTCTGCCAGTGCCCGAATCTAAGTAATAGCGTAAGTTCATCTCTGGTCTCAAGCTTTAGGGAGAAACCGAGTCCAGAGGCATCCTCTTTGGGAAGATGACTGTGGGAGTAGCCCCGACCTATCTGTTATGATTCGGATTTTACACATCTCCTTAGCAGCAACACTAAGAACCAAGAAAGCTGTTTCCAAGAAGGGCAGTCATAAATCATTTGCTGGTGATACAAAAATCCTCTCCTCGGGTACATTGTGAGCCCTTGATCTAATTGTGTTGCCCAGAGGCATCTGCTGACTCAAGATCTCTACTGTTCACCTCCCGTGAACCTGAGGACAGCAGAAAACACTGGAAAGGTTCCTCCGTAAGCAGTCAGGCAATTATGGGTATTTTAGCCTACCTGGACCTGAAGGGAGCGATCTTGAATCTCATTCAGAGAAACGGGGGAGTTACTTCCTTATTCATATAAAGCAAGCCTGTGGGAACCATGCCTACCTACTACTACCACATGCTTTCTTCAGGAATACTCTCCCATGCCTTTCCCAAGAGCTGCAGGGGTGAGTGCCAGTGTCCGGCTGGAGCTGGGAGCAGGGCCTGGTGACTCACCTGCCAGCCTGGAAGACTGATGCCCTGAGAGAGGAGGGATCTCTCGCCCCCCCTGTTGCTCCCTACAAAGCAGTGACGGCCTCTGTCATCACCGGCGTGATGAGGGCAATGCTGGGCCTGCTTTAGTGCTCCGGGTTCCTGGGCCTGCCGTGCTGAGCCCAACCTCTCCCAGGCTCAGGACATGAGAGACAAAACCAGATCCTTAGGGCCTGCCCCCTGTATTTCTCAAGAGGGAGTAGTGAGAGGGAGGAAAGAGGAAGATGTTGCACAAGGATTTGCTGAAATTAAATGCTGAGGAGACCTGATGTGACACATCTGAGGGCCTTGGGAAATCCACACCACCTCCTTTTGCTTCTCTGGCCCTCTAAATGCAATGTAATTCTTCCACCATATGGGAAAATAAGGGGTCATCTTTTTTTTTAATCTCTACTGTAGTGATACACTGTCACTAATACAAGGTTCTTGACTTCTAGAAATTGATGTCATTCATATTACATGCAGATAGGCCAAACTGAGTCAACTTCTTCCAAGTAATTACAATTTATAGTTTAAAAAAAAATAAATAGCCAAAGCCTGTACTTCAAGGAAGGAGCAGGCTAAAACATTTGTAGAGAGACTGCTCCAGAGAAGGGCAATCCAGCCGTCCTTCCAAACACCATAAGGATGTGAGTTCAGTGGGGGAGCCGCTCTGGCTGCAGCCAGTCGGCAGCTGAACAAGTGAGTCACTGTTACGCTTTCCCAAGTACAGTCATGTTAAGGTGTTATTACTCAAACACCTTTTATTGAAAGCAAGTCATAATTTGGAATTAGTGACAGACAGATCAGTTCTGATTCACTGAAACTTAACCGTGGGAACGGCTATCGAGGTGGTTGGATTGTCCCTAATGTTTGGAAAATTCCCGTTTGCCCATTCTCTGTTTATTGCCAGCCAGCTGCACTGGGATTTTAACTGCTAGCACGTTCCTTTACTTGCAAACGAAAAATCATTCAGAAAAATGTGCCATGGAAAGTAATCTGACCTGCATCTACCAACTACTGCGATGCTACTGCTTGGCCTTGCAGCCCTGCTTGGAGGACAGTACATCTGTTACATCTTACCTCACTCAGGCACAGTCACAGTCCTGCGAATTCCTTGTCTGCTACCACCTTCACCCTGTTTTGCAGTGACTGGAGCAGGAAAGCTCTTCAGCAGTAGTGAGGTCCCACCTGCACAAGCCTGTGGGTACAGCTCTGCACAAGTAGCATAAAGCAGGCATAAAGCAACATTAATGGCACATACTCACATAACCTGTTGGATGCTGTTAATCCCCGTGTCTGTGCCCTCTCTGGCTGGTTACAGTCTGTGCTCCAGAGCAGTTAACTCACCAGCTCTGTGTAAAATCACTGCAGCAGTGCAGGGTGTGCTGAGCTGCTCCAATCACAGACTGAGGGAGAACTGGTGCTGTGCATGAGATGTCAGCAGCCACCGGCTCACAGGCAGCCCTGTGCACTGCACTGCAGCACCTACTGGTGGGGCAAAGTGGGCTGGTGCTGCTGCCCCCTCCTCAGCCTGAACTGCCCTTCACAGGGCCTTGGAAAAAGGACAGCAGTGAGAGGCATCACTCTCCTAACCACACCTTACAGCACAGCAGTTGGTAAGTGATGGCTTATGTTGGGGGGTTATTTACTATCCCTCATTTTACGTTGCAAAGAACGGTACTGGGTTAGGCCTGCATTAAAAACATTCAATCTATACTGGTGAAACTTCAACTCATGCCTTCACAAATACTACTTTGCACAGCACCTGTGCAGATTTGGCAGCATACAACCCATCAGTCCATCTAACAAGGGCAGCCTGAAGAGAGCACTGAAGCAGCTTCCTTCCCCCAAGAGTGGTGTCGGGGCTGGGAGAGGTGTCCCTCCCCTCCCAGGACTGTAACAGACACTGTGGCTGAGATCAGACTCATCCGAGTGACCCGGGCACATGCACAGCAAACATTTTAGCTGAGACTGGAACCCCTCGTGTCCTGTGCTCCAGAGCTGCCAGAACAGCACCAGCCACTAAGAAGCTGCCCAGGTGTAGCACTCGTGTCCTCCAGCTGAACAGCGGCGTGTCAGGTTTAGTAAACCTGTTTAAACCATTCTGAAGTTTTGCCTGAGGAACAGCTCCCTCAGCCTTTAGACAAAAAGCTCTTCTAGCAGATGCCAACTGCAACAAAACCCAAATGAACAAGTTTGATCTGTGCAAGAGAATAACCGGAAATCCGCAAATTAATGTTCATCCACACACAAAGTTGGATTCTTGCAAGGAAACTAAGCTGACATTTCCACTGTTTTCTGTTTCAATTTGTGCTGCACGTGGGGACTCGGCCCAGAGCCTGTGCCGCCCTGACACCCCGAACGCCGGGAGAAACAAACCGCATCCACATGCTAATCATCGGTTATGCATCAATCAGGATATCACTTTTATTAACTGGATTTTCCACTTCTGTCGCACACCATGAATGTTTATACAATGAAAAAGCCAAACATTGCTGGAAGCAATAAGATCAGATATTTCTGTACCCTCTTAACACACATACATGGATTCTTTCTTGGTGAGAAATTTTTATACTTCTGTTCATTAATGCTGCTTATTTAGACTGCTACTCTTAAAATTCTGTGTCAAGATTGTCACATCTTAAATACAGATTAAGTTGCTAGAGGTACATTACTTTTTTTTATATATATTTATATACACACATACAGAAAAATACAAGACTAACTGTTTTTCCACAATATTTACTTTATACACTACTGTAACTATATGCAACTCTTAGAGACACGTTAAGGGGTACAAGAAACTGTTTACTTGCTCTAAATAGTTTGGTCCAATATTATCTTAATGTAGTGGTTATTCTCGCCCTTCCTTTTACGTGACGACATAACACGACGTACACCACATGCACAATCATTCACCTATCAACAAATGGGGAAAGGACACCACTCAGACTAACACATCTGTACACCCAGAGGTTCAACCAGCCACACACAACTATAAGGCTATAATACAACTATGCAGCATAAATGGTCAACACTGCTGTTCTAAAGTGAGCACCATATATACAGTCGTATATAAAAACATTGGAAACAAAATACACCCGGGGTTAGTTAAAAGGTGCCATTCCAAGGCTGTACATAATATCAGGAAAGAGTATTTACAATACTTGGAAAAAAGCTGCAACAAATAAAGTTTATTGCCAATGCCCTTTATAAACTCATCTCCTACGTGGATGTTACGCTCACTGTCTGTGAACCACACATCTCATTTCTGGCCCTTGGTAAGATCCCTGCTCAAAAATTTCAAGCAAATATGTTCTATGGCTTCACCCACACATCTACTTTTGTAGCTTTTTACTAAACTGCAACTAGAGTTCAAAAAACTTAAAGAAGCGAAACACTTTGCCTTGTTCAGGAAGCAGAACCTCAGGAAGGACAGGCAGGCTCGCCAGGAAGGACACCCCACGCAACTCGGACTCTCCGAAGCCTTTCGGTAACGAAAAGAGCCGTGGTGAGCTGCACACATCCTGACCGAGAGCAAGCCCCGCTCTGGTGCTCTGCTCCCTCCTTGGCGGACATGAAAGGCGCTGCATTTGACCGTTCTGCAAGTGTTACAAGATGCTCAACAGTGTCAAAACTCCTCTGGGATACCCAAGGTCTGCCCAGGGCGCTGCTACATAGTACCCCCAGTTTCACTAGCATTGCTTAGAAGACCCAGTGCACAGCATGAAAAAATAAAACATTCTTGCCCTTCCCAAAACTAGGAATCTGCAATATATTTTATTCTAGATAATAAAATTCCACAAAGTTAATTCATCTGGTCAAAAGTATCCTTTTGTACAGAAATACTCTAAATCAAGACCTTGCCATGGCAATGGGAAACCCAACAGGAAGGCTGAGAGCTGTGAAAGAAACATTTTCCTACAGGCTATTTTAAATGGACTGTATGAAAAAGCATTATTACTGAGGAAAAATAAGTGATGTACATGTGGGGAACAGCAGTATTTTAAGCCTTAAAAACAGTAATAATGACAAAAGTGTAAATGACAATAACAATTTCAATGTGAATCCAATTACCTAATGGTTTTCCATCCCTTATTGCCTTCTGGAGTCTCAGGGGAGGGGAGGAGAGGACAGGGGAGGGGGTTTAAAAGGTAAAAACCTAAAATACTAGATGTCATGATATACTACTAACAAAAGTAATTCATACAAATACTTTATTTTCAGTTAGCATGTAAAAACTCAGAAGTAGACTTAATAATTTACCTTTGTTATATTAAAAAAGATTGTCTGCTTGTAATATTAACATATTTCTATGGGAGAAAGCTGCCTTACAAATCTACTTGCCTTTTTTTTTTTTTCCAAAAGAAAACTGCCTCTAGCAAAACAAGATCTTTTCAGTTTGATTTTTGAGCCACAACTTTATCCGTATCATAGCTTAAGACAAATAGGTGTGGGTTTAAAATCATATTTCAAGATCACTAATTTTCAGTGCATCTTTGCTTTGCACAAGCCTTGGAACATCTGAAAGCTCCCTGAAGAGTTTTCAGCATCAAAACATTATTGCTTTGGTTCTGTTTCAGACACATAGAAGTATGCCACGTATCACATATTTTAGTTATCACAGAAGGTCAGAACAAGAATTAACATTTCACAGGCAAACAAAAGCTTCTCTCTCTAGTTTAAGTGCAGAACATGAAACTTCTAAGTGCTTCATTTACATTAGGATCCAGATATTTATTTTAATTTAATCCAGATCTTACATAGTAAAATTATAAATGTAAAAATTACACAATAAAGTATTCTGCTTTGTTGAAAAAGAAAAACGTATTGGCTAGCAGCATGCAAAGACCATGCATTGTCATACCATCAAGCAAACACAAAATTAAAGTGTAATAAATAACTGCTCAAAGCCCACTGAAAAATCTTAAGACAATAAAAGGGGGTCCGTGACAAGGTGTTCACAGCTCTGACCAGGAAGAACGATGCCGTCAAGCAGATCGAGCTGTCAAAGTCAGGTCATCGTCAAATGACATGACAACAACTGGTTTGACTGGAGGTACACAGCAGCCCCTCCTTTGGGTTCCGCTGAATATTCACAGATATCATCTTTTCACAGAGAGGTAGTTGTAGCACATTGTTTTTCAAGTTCCTGTTCTTTATCCGTTCCAATTTGTTTGTTGTGTCTGACATTTGGTCGGAAAAAAATTTCAGGCTACCCAACGACGAAGCCTGGTTTGCGCTTCCACCGGAGCTTATACACATTTTCCACGTTGATTTCTCCTGTACTTTTACACTGGAAAAGGACAGACTGTTTTGGGGATCAATAATGTACTTTGTGCTGCCGTGAATCTGTGAACCCAGGCAAAGGCTCATTAACTTCAGGCTTTCAACTAGTTCCCCTGCACTTCTGGACGACAGTTGCATTGAGTTTCCGGATCCAGCGCATCTCCGGGTGGAACCCGAAGTGTTGTTGGTGCTACCGCTGGAGCCACCGGAGGGACTCCCCCCACCTTTGTTGCTGTCACTCGGGCTTGTTTTGTCTACCCCTCCGTTTCCATTGCTTGGTTTGCTTTGTCCACCACCATCTCCCTGGCTGCCAGGCGGCCCTTCGCTGCTATCCCGCCTGTGCCAGGAGTAAGTAAACCCGCTGTCTTTGTCGAGGCGTCTCCTACTTTCTGAGTCGTCATCGCTCGTTTCTGAGCTGCTGCAACTGGAGCCCCGTCCCTGGCTTTTCCTGCGGTGATAGCGTTTGTGCACGGTGCTGGGTGAGGCAATGTTCATTTTTAACCTGCTCAGCTTTGGCGGTAAGTTCTCGTCCATGTCAAACTCGTCATCGGACTCGCCCTCCTCGAAGATCTGATTGAGGACTGGTGCGCTCTTCCTTGAAGTGAGGCGGTTTGTAACTGAAGGCTTACGACGCAGAACAACTTGAGTAGAAAGAGAAATAGGTTTTTTGTCTTCCTCGTCCTCCTCTTCGTCTTCTTCTACTCTGAACAAGCACTTCCGGCCACTCGTGGTGGGTTTTAAGCTCACGGATGGGACAGCTGACAGCGCCGGCCCAGCCAGCTCAGGGATATCTTCCTTCTTGGCCGAATCCCCCAGGGCCTTGCTCCTGTGGCCGTTGAGGACGTTCTCAGCCGTGCGAGCTGGTGACTGAGGAACAGTTGCGTGGGAGAGAGGAGATGCCGTGAGGTCATCCTCCAGATCCTGAGGGACATCAATTTTCGTTGGCCACGACTGCCTACGTAAGCAATTGTAAAAGATAAATGAGAAGTTAGATCACGGCAAGCATTTCAGAACATACAAGAAAATGTAGTATCTGCACCAGAGAAACACAAGTGCTGCCACATAAATTGGCCTGCTGAGTGGCATGTTTGTAAACAAAAGCGCTGAGTGACTGAGCAAAAGAAAATGTTCTCAGAGAATGTGCATTCCTTCACAAATGCTGCTGCTTGAAAGGAACATCATCTATGCAAGAGCATAGTTTTGAAATTATGTTGGTTACAGTCAAATGAGCATTTTAAGATTTCACTGCTCTCGGAAAATTAATAAAGCCATAAAAAACATAAAAATAATTGTGTCTCAATAATCTGAAGTAGGTATAGAACCACCAGAACCTAGAGGAGGATATAAGCTGATTCAAGCACAACTTAGATAGTACTGCAAAGTACTTTTAATCTGAAGCTTCTGTTATTCCCCTCCCCCTAATATTCTTAATATAAAAACTAAGTTAAAATTAACATGAGTGAGAATGAAAGGGTTGAGTCAGAAGACACATTCTCTCATTTTTACTAAGTCTCATTCAGACCAAGCTCTATTCTACAAAGTCCCCTTTAATTTTAAACACACATGAACTGAGATCACACATCTATTTGTCTTTAGCTGAGCAACTGGAATAAAACAGCTGCATGAATTCAGGACTCAAGCTGTTTAAGAATATGACACTTAAATAAACTGTGAATCCAAGTTGAAAATGTATGTCAGTACTAGTGCTAGCTCAAACCAAAATGAGTGTGAATTGGTTTTACAGTTACCAGTGGATGTCTGATCTCCATCATCTAAGTTACTATTTGTATTTGACTTTAACATTCTGTAAATTTCCCATAATGCACACAGAATAAATTAGGAACAAAGACCATCAGTCTTTACCCTATTTTGAAGGCCTAATTCAAAAGACCAACACCTTAACACTGAATGATTCTTCAATCACTTCACTCAGTATAAGCTCCATGTTGCTTGTGGAGACCAAGAAATATTTTCTAACCTCTCAAAGGGTTGTCTTGACTTTTAAAAGGTTTGCCAATCATTTAACTTTACAAAACAAAAATACTCTAGCATACTGCATGAGAAGCTGTAGTAGAGGCCTCTGTTCACATACTGACAGCAGATTACAGGACACTCCCAACCATACTTTGTGTATGCCAAAAGAAATGGCTGCATGACTTTGTAGCCCAGTCTAGAAGCAAGAAGGAGGAGGAAAGCAGGAGAGGAAGCAGAGAATGTTTCACACCAAGTGTGACCCTAGGTATCTGCCTGGCCAGCCAGGAGTGCTGGAAGCCACTGACCCAATTTTCTGATGACTTGTGCTCTGCTGCTTATTTTAAACACAAAAAAATGCCTGTAATTAACAAACAGGACTTAAATAAATTAGAAACATAACTACAAATGTGACAGGAAATGAAGCTCTAAATGTTTCAAGAAATTACCACGCTTTAAGAACAGACTGGTTTGTCAGCAAAAAAAAGAGTTCTGTGGTTGTCACAATAAAGGGCAAATATAGCATCTAACAGGACTGTAGTTGCCAGGCAATAAGCCTCCTCACTACAGTATGTTTATCTCTCACAGCAGCCCATGTTTACCTTCCTTCCCTTCTGCCTCTCCCCTTATTCCCAGCAGGCCTGAGGGGAGAGTGGGACAGAAGAGAAGCTCAAGGTTGCAAGTTACATTTTACTTTTTGTAAATCTTTTGAAGTCTCAAAATCAAAATAATGCACTACTTTGTTGTCTTTTCCATGAGGTCATTCTATAGAAACACTTTGAATTTATGAACATCATGGAGGCAAGGAACAGCTACCTGGGATCATTAATAGCAAGGGTTCCTGAGTTTGTACATATGTCCTTGTCATGAAAAGAAAATGCGTATTCATTTATAAATTCATACAAAGATTTAGATTCACTGAACTTGTTTGTTCCAGTTTCTTATATAACTAGAGCTGCTCTTCTACTGAAAGAGTGACACTGACAAAAAAAAACCAAAACAAAACCAATTTAAAATCACACTTTGCAGTTTTAGCATTTCCATTTGAAGGGAAACTCCAGGTTTTCCTCTAAAATAATTTGTTTTATAAGTAATACTTAGTATTAGACACATTTGATTGGATTTCTTTTTGCAAAGACAAAAGTAAAAGGATGATCCATCATAAGAGAACTGTCAAGTTACAGTATTACCCTTGAAGAGAGATAAGCTCTGCAACACCAAACTCCAGACCATTTAGGCTCTGTAGGCAACCCTTAGATGCCTGCAACAATATCTCTTCTAAAGTACTTGTAACCATGTAAGATAAAATTTCCTAGGTAAGTGACCATTGAGTGAATGACCCTCCAGGGTGTCTCCATCTCCCACCTGGAGATGACAAAGATATTGCAAACCCCTGCAGCATTTATAGAACAACATCCCATAATTCAGGCAGACAGAATAGTATTCAGAAGAGATGGCTCTAAAATGTCAGCCTAAATCCAAGGTAACAAACAATGGAGACTTTAACCTATTTTCCAAAATATGTGTCCTTAATTTATAGGAAGTGTCCGTTTTTTCTAGATTTAACTTGAGGTAGCAGTACCTCACTGTTATCAATTAGACCAAGGAAAATACAACTGTGCACCTGAAGGACACCACAGCATTTATGTCCCTACGATAATTCCTGTTAAGTGATTTCATGTATGACCTTGCACGGAAGTTGCACAAGGAAACCTTCGGAATAAACTAGTTATTTTGTCTCTCTAAATCCTACACATAGATTAACAACAGTGAAGGTATTACTAGATTTAGCAACTCTAAACATCTGCACAATCACCTAATACTCTTCTCATTAAGAGATTAGCTAATAACAGTTACCAGCAATACTTTACCAAAACCTAAAAAGGCAACTTTGAAACCACTGGAGCTTACAGGACAAAAATTAATGGAAATGCCTCAGTACATCCTCTATCTTCACTGGAACGATTATCAGGATGAATAATGAATATTTTTTCCAATACCAGCAAATTCCTAGTCATAGTCTAACACTTAACTCAGGAAATAAACACAATGTTTAAGAAAAGTAACTCCTCAAAACTTGCATCCTCCAATATCAGTGTGCAAGAAGAAACTATATTATTTGCTTTGTATTTGGTTTTGGGGGCTTTTCTGCATGTTTGGTTGGGGTTTTTTTATAGCATATGCTGCTGTAACTGAAAATATGGGATGCTCAGATAACCGGTGGCAGAGCAAATGGACTGGTTGAACATATCAACACCAACTACATGCCAGAAGCCTTTTAGTTTTACTGTGTCACAGGCTGAAGCTTTGAAAATCTTAGGGACCCTCACTATAACGTTTCTTAGATCACATTTTTGTCAAACCAAAAAAGTAATCTATTGCCATGTCTTTAAATGACTGATTAAAGCAGTAAATTCAAGCTTTGCTTAGACAACAGGCATATCAACTAACACAGAAAAGAACATAACCTACAGATCAAATTTAGAGTGGGTTCTCATTTATAACACATTCTCATCAGCATGTTTATGGATTATGCAACAAGTTTTTCTCCAGGGATATTACATAACACAATCTGTATGAGGAACTGAAGGTCAGTGAACAAGCCCTTTTTTAGCAGGTGCAAAAACTTGCTTATTCAGGTACAGACTTCAAATTGATTAGTCATTTCCTGACAATGGTAGCAATTGAAAATATTACTGGTAATTGATTTCTGAACATCTTCTGAGGCATTCACAGCACTTTAAAGACATTTAAAATTTGCAATGAGTATTTTACTGTTTTTAAGAAAGCAGCACTTGAGCAATTCAATAATATTCTCATAAGGTCAAATTAAAAAAAAAAAAAAAAGCGCCATTTAGATTCCTAAATTCTCACCTGAACTGAGCTTTGATGTTGCTGGGGCTTGCAGATCTGGTCTGAATTTCCTTCTCTTGTTTTTCTCGCAGGATCCTTTCAGCTAGTAAGAAGTAAGTAGCAGTGATGTGATTGTATTTGTTAGTTTCCAATGCCCTGAGGAGAGAACAGAGCATGAAATAAACCATACATCAGTGATTTCTAAGAATTGGATTGTGCATCTCACAGCTTCTTGTACTTCCCATAGCAGGAAGAGCAGAACTGCCTATTTTCGATGTTTTGATAAGCATGTTTCAAGTTTTATTAAAAATAAAGAGCCAACAAATCTAGCAATTTCAACTATACTTGGGTGAGGACATCCTTAGAGTATCATCCAAAAAAAGCAAGGAATTCTTTTTTATTTTACATTCTTTAAATTATAAAGTGTTTTTCTTTAATGTTATGCACCAATGATGGGCTTTCCCACTGGCACATACAATCACAAAGCACTAATATTTGAATTTGCAACAAATGGAGGAAAAAACCTTCATTATTTTAGGGCTGCACATTGAGTTTCTAGTAAAATTAAGTTTATAAGCCAGTAAGCATCACTCAGACATTCTAACAGAAAGGATGCCACTAATGTATAGCTAAAGTTTAAGAGGTGAGACTGCTGCATCCCACCCCTCATCAACAGTAATATACCAACAGTTTTTTCCAGCTTAAACACATAGAATTAAAAAAAAAATTAATCAAGACCTCTTTCAATTTTGGGAATGTTTTAGAAATTTGGCAGTTTCAATCTGTTAGAAGAAACCATATAGCTTTCTAGCAAGTTCACTCAGTTACAATGACTTATGCATTACAAAAGGAATAATAATTTAAATTAACGAATATTCAGGTACACTGGAAACATGCAAAGGGAAAAATACTAGAATTTATCACTTCCCAATAGGCATGAGAAACAAAGCACAAGTAAAAGCATGGATTCCAAAGCAGTTAAGTTTATTCAAGACGGCAAACTACTGCAGGAATCAAACACTGTTACAACACATCTTCTTGAAGTTTTTCCCAAGTTTGGGTATTTCTGATCCCACAATATCCTGTCACAGAGCAAGACTGTGACACTTTGTCTGTTACCTGAATGGCCTGATACTTAATCACCAAAGTGCCCAGGTTCTCATGACATTATTTAACCAAAAAGGAGAGATGCACAAAACAAACTGCATATAGGGAACCGCCAACTTACTCCACTATTGTGTCTCGGTCTGCGATATCACCGAGAACCATGCGCTGTATTATACTGTTGTGCTCCTCCTCAGACAGATTTTTGTACGATACAAGAGGAATATTGTACTTTGTTGCAGGAGATGGATCAACTCCTTGGAGCCACGCATGGTTTTCAATCTCTTCCAAGGATGCCCTTCGCTTCGGGTCTCTCTGCAACATCCGTGTAATTAGACTGTGAATAAAAAATAAATCTAAACAAAACTGCACTTGTGTTTTTTAAAAAAGCAGCTGCTGTATGAGCAACATTAGGAAAATATTGTCTGCAGTTAGTTCACATAGATCTTTAGAAGTCTCTACAGTAAACAAGGTGATGGGAAATTATTTAGTATCACAGACACTCCGAATATTGCTGAAACGAAACAAACAATTTACCTATTAAATACTATAAATATCATAAATACTGCGGTTTTCATTTACTGTGTTTAGATTCTTAATCTGATTTTTCTGGTTTGTTTGTTTTTAACAGGTCTGATAGGGCAACTGTCACAGATGGCCTATTGGCTAGACAGTAAAGTGACAGAAATGTAATTTTTTATTATTGCTGCTGTCAACAATAATATGGAATAGCAAGATACGCAGAAATTTTTTATTCTGAAGTAGATATTGGAGTCTTCTTGAAAAAACTCTGATCTGTTCTACCCACAGAGAAAAAAACCCAAACAAACCAATACACTCTTTGGGATGAGGTAGTAACAAACTTGCTAATGGGTTGATACTGAGTTTTCACAAATGCTGGAAAGGAAGTGCATAAACTCCCCAGGTAAACAGAGGAAGAAGACTTGATTGGCACAGCACATCTCTCTTCACTTACTATATGTGAAAAATTCTTAGGGAAGGTATGTTTGGCTTTGTTCAACAAATATGGATATACAGTTTTGATGCCAAGGTTTCGATGAAGCTTTATTGTTCCAGCATGTTCTCCAGTTCTCACACAGAACTTTTTATTGCACTAACTACAGTATACTATACAACTTCAAACTGCAAGGCCACACAACTCACAAAGGCAATCAAAATGAGGTTTTTTTGTGGGTTGTTTTTTTGTTGTTTGGCTAGTTGTGGTTTTGGTGTTTTTTTTTTTGGTGTGTGAGATGATGTATGGAATCACGGAGGTTAATTCCAACTTCTTAAAAAATTCTACAGTAAACAAAGAACAGAACATTTATTCTTAGTAGCTGTGGTATCTGCCTTTTGAAAAAGGCGGGATGAGTCAGGAGACCCTTGAGTTTCTTTGCTTTTGTTAATATTATCACAGAAAGTGAACAAACTATATACTTAATCTGACTTTTTTACTAAACTACATCTGTAGTAAAACTGCACAAACGTACCACATGTGCCTCCTGCTTTAAGCTTATTTATGCATCTCGAACCACAAATGCTTTCACTCCAAGCAGGATGTTTAAACATTCCCAGAGTTTCTTCCCTAAGACAACGTAACCTACAGAGGACCTGGGTAACTGATCGTACATCCTCGATACACCATACAGAGAAAGCGCATCTACTTGGACATTTAATCAGTGTTAGCCAATATATTCAGCAGAAAGTCTGCAGAAGGTAAGTTTCCTGGCCTCAGCACAGCATGCAGCATCTCAAGAGATTTATTCGATACAGTTCACTGATAAGAGCTCTCTCTTAACCTCTTCCTGTATTGTACTTTAAACCTCTTCCTGTATGTTGAGCTCTTCAAGCTGACAGAAGCTTTTCTGTGTTACTGGGGGTGCTAGACACTAATGACGTGACAAGAAAACCAGCTATGGCATAGAATTATAGAATTATTAAGGTTAGAAAAGACTTCTAAGAGCACTGGGTCCAACCACTAAACTAGCACCACCATGCTCATCGCTAAACTGCGTCTCTAAGTGCCACATCTACATGGCTTTTGAACACCTCTAGAGATGGTGATTCCATCACTTCCCTGGGCAGCCTGTTCCAATGCTTGACAAGAAGTTTCTCCTAATATCCAGTCTAAACCTTGAAGTCATTTGCTCATCCTGCCACTTGTTATCAGGGAGAAGAGGCTGAGCCCCACTTTGCTACAGCCTCCTTTCAGGCAGTTGTAGAGAGTGCTATGGTCACCCCTGAGCCTCCTCTTCTCCAGGCTAAACAACCCTCAGCTGCTCCTCATAAGAGGAGCTTGTGCTCCAGACCCTTCACCCGCTTCGTTGCCTTTCTCTGGACTTGCTCCAGCTCCTCAGTGTCTTTCTCAAGGGCCCAGAACTGAACAAGCACTCGGGGGAGTCCTCACCAGTGCTGAGTACAGAGGGACAATCACTGCCCTGGTCCTGCTGGCCACACTGTTGCTGATACAGGCCGGGAAGCTGCTGATCATGTTATGCATTAGATGCCTGGACCACACAGATGACAAGTGAAGAGAGCAATGGTCATTGTGACCACAGCTGTAACAGATTTCATTCTTTGTCAAGTAAAAGAATTCGAGATGCCACTCTAGTTTTTTTGACTGGACCAAATTAATTTTCCAAGCACTTATAAAGGCATCTGGGCCTTCATACTGAAAATGAAAAGATACTCTACTGCAGATTAAAGAACCCAGACAAACCATGTAAAAGTGATGCAACTGGGATATATATTAAAAGGACTGAAGAGGTCATTGACCAGTAGGGAAATACTGAAAATACTGGAACATAGGAAAAAAAAAATAAAAAAGCTCCAATGAACAGTGCAGAAAAACAATACATCAAAAAGAACCACGACTCCCAAGTGGCATACAGTATTTGCAGACGGAATATTTTTCTCCCTGGATTGCCCAGAATGTTGTTTTGGAGTTGCAATTTCAGTAGGAGATGAGCAAAACTTGCTTTGTAATATTCATGGGGTTTGACAACTTATTTTTTGGACAAAACTTGATAGGAAGCAGTACCTTCCCTAAGCCCTGCCACAAAATACTGTCAACATTAATTGGTAATTTGTCCAGTAACAGAGTTGGCCAAAGCCAATCAGCAGTAAGTAGCTTCTTCCATCCTTTATAAGAATGCATGACAATTGAGAGACATGAGAGTATCAGGGAGCATTCCACACACCGATAATATGGAATGGGGAACTCCCAAAGGTAGTGAAAATCCACTTCTATGGATGCTTCCAAGTTCTTCAGTACTCTACTTACTCTTTACATTCTTTGGACACATGAGGTGGCACTGTGTATTTGCAGTCCATTATCATAGTCAGAGTTTCACTGTCGTTTGCTTCTTGAAATGGTGGCTGTCCACAGACCAACATGAAGAGGATGACCCCCAAACTCCATATATCTGTAAATATATAGTACATACTTTAAAAACAACTGTTGAGGATACAGATATAATTATCATCAAAGCCATGAAATATTCTTGAAATGCATACCGGGCTGATTACTACACTCTTGATTATGAGCATGACTTATGGAAATTGCAATTCCACTCAAGTACAAAATACTGTACTTCCATTGTTTGACAGCTTTTATAGTTTTTGAGGGGAAAAAAATATCAGAATTCATGACTTCAAAGATGCAAAACAGTTTGAGATGCATTAACACCTTTGACAGCAGTGTTAGATAAAGCTGAAAATAATTTGGTCACTCAGAAGGCAAGAATTCATTACCCTTTCATTAACAGGTAGGCACGGGTTATTAAACAGGTTTGTATTCAGAGCACATTCTGTTGTGAAGGACTGGCATAAACTTTTCTCTGTATTGTTTACATGTTACTCTGCGATGGAAGAAATTACAAAGAAAGTCACCCTTCAGTGGTGGTATGTTGCTTTAAAATGTGTTCCTTCCAGTGGTAAGAAATCAGATTATGTAAAACCAACTTCTACCAATGATACTACAAAGCATGGGGTAGTGGGTTTGGGTGTTGCTTTGGGGTTTTTTTAAAATATCCAAATACAATTAGCAGTGATTTCTACTATACTCTGGGAGTCTTCTTGTTTCCTTCTAATTCCTGCTCATGTAAAATAAACACTTAACAACTTTCTTGTTCCCCAGTGAAATGACATACCAAAAGATGAAAAAGAAGCACTTCAGGGCATGAAATCCTGTAGTTTGGTTTCTCCTTAGTGCAAAAGCTAATATTTAGTTCAAATCTTTATTAAGAGTCTGCCTAAAAGAAAATGAGTCTCATTGCATTCAGTACAGGAAGTGTAAGTATTGAGAAATGCATCACACTGCAGAAAAATAAATAACTCGCTCCAATGTGCTTAGAAAAAAAGGCCATGTTCAAAACTCAGCTACAACTCCATGCTCTGACAATTTCAGTGGCAATTTCGAGTCTTACATTAGCATTCCACAGATTTGTATCCAGCAGAACCAAGCAGGCAGCTGAGGGTGAGAAATGATCAGGCAAGCATCTCTCGAGGAAAGAGGGGAGAGCACCTGGCAGTGGCCTAGGAAGCAGAGCACACCCCCTCTTTCCTGGCAAGGCCTGCAAAGGGAACCACACCAAATTACTTACTCAACTGCATCTTGCTTTCTGTGTCCCATTCAAAATACTCAACATGCATTTAATGCTGAAGGATGGCTACAATTTTATTCAATAACCTAAATCACACAAGATTCATCCCTAGAACAATTACTCATTTTGCTAGTTACAACCCATTCTTCATATGGTTTAGCTGACAGAGGAACAGAAACACTACATGGCAATTTTCTTTAAAGCTCTAATTTGTAGTAAGTGTATGCTATTAACTTGGACAATTACTGGATTTCTGTTATGGTCCTAGGGCCTCAATCCTGTAGGTACAGAGCATTTTGAGGCTGGTACATCGTATCAGGTATACCTGCAAATTCAGCGTGACTATCCTCATGCTTACAAATTCAGTAAGTGCTTTAATACTTTGGTAGCCTGGTGCCATGAAGCTGATGTTCTGGAATATAGGATTTTAAAAACCCTCATAAGACAGAGAGGCAGTTTCACCTAAGAGGTCCACCTTTGTTAAGCTACTTATATCTTTCTCCTGCTGTTTAGTTTCAAAGCAGCCAAAAAGTTTTGGTGCATTATCTATCTCCCAGCATACAACTGATTACAAGAAGTTTTTGCAAGCACAAAAGACATGTGAATTTATACATTTTAAAAGTAATCATCTTTTGAATATCAATGTCCTTCCTAGATGTTTAACTGTGTCTAAGATCTATTTTGTGACATGATCTATTCTAGTATTTTGTTCAATACTCCCCCCCCCCCAAATGCTTCATGTCTCCTTTTAGCATTAAGTATTTTAGAAGAGTCCACATAGTTTTCATTAGTAGAGACATATTAAATTTGCTATAATAAAACAATAAATACTGGCTAAATTTAAGCCAAGAGAAAAATATTAAGAAGGGGAGAAAAACAGTTAAACCATAACTGAAAAATAAGCATATGAAAAAGGCTTAAACAGAAGGAAAAAGACAATATTGTAAGAAATCAAGCTTAAAAACAATAATACAATCCTGAGGAAAGGACAGCAATCAAAGTAAGACACCAATTAAAGTTCCATAAACTCATCACAGATAGGGAAACTCTACTAGACCTTGAAATTTCAACTGCATTGAGCAGATACTGAACATCCTTAAGTATTTTCTGTTACAAGGCAGTATCCTAATCTATTTTCTATTTTACACACATGGCTTCTTCTAAGGGCTATACATACTTCGCTGTATTTCAATTTGAAAGGATATGTGATGACAGGTACAGTTTTAGTTTTCCAAAAGTTATTCAGGTAAATATGCACATACATTTACTTTATAAAAATAAAAAAAAACTTTTTAGAAGCAAAATCCAACTGATTCTCTAAATGAAAAAAAACCAAACAAATTACTATTCTTTGCTATAATGCATTGTTCAGTTAGACATCAACCTGTATGTTTTGACAAATAAAACAGTAACTACTGATTAGGTGGCACATAACAGATAATTTTGTAAAGTTTTTTTCCACTATTTACTATACATGTGTTTTCCCAGGTAAGAAGAGATCCAAATCGTCAAATGAAATATTTTTTGTAATATAACTGCATGAAAAAATAGAAAACAAACTCTTGCTAATAAATGAAATATCAATCATGCATTGAACTGCTACTGGATTTCGTTATATCATGCATTTTGTTTAATGCACAAAACATACACTAAAAGGGAAGCATGTATGCAGAAAAATTTTTGTTAGAAACTAAAAATAGTACTTTAGACCTTCCAACCTCGTCATATTATCTAGATACTCTTATGCTCTCAGTGAAGAGCAACTACATTTTACCTCACTCTTACACACTACAGGCAAAGATATTATTTTCTTATTATCCTTTCCTGAAAAATGTGTATTTTGTTACCCTGGCAGCATTGCAGACACTTATTCTGATGTGACCAAGAAATAACAGTGGACAGCAACACTTACATGGCTTTTATTCTCATTTTTATAGCTGTGGCTGAAGATCAACTTCATTGCACCTACGATCAAGGCAACTAAAATGACTCCGCTTGGAGAGTCACGGACAGAGCTGAGCAGCCTAAGCAAACTGAAGAGTGTGCTAATAACCAGGAAGCAAAAAAATAATGTGCCTAAAAAATAAGAATAATGTGCCTAAAAACAAGAATAATGTGCTGGTCTACATGTGAAGATTGAAAAATCACTGGGACACTTAGTGCAGAGCTTATGATGTCAATAACAACAGATGTCATCTCAGCAACATCTTCACAAGCCCTCCAATACTGTATTATAGCGAGCCTCTCCTCATTTATGAAGGAAGAGCCAAGCACTTGGATTTCTGCAGGTGTACTAAGAGAACACATTCAAGAGTTCTGTCCTGCCCTCTCCAACTGAGGGGCTGCTCACTTGCCCCTTTTCTAAAGTCACCTGGGCACTGTGTGGGGAACTGTCTCTAAGTGCTCCTGCTTGACCTGAGGATTTACACCAGATGACTTTCAGAGGTGCCTCACCAGAGGAGGCAGCACCAACAGGAAAACTATGCTCCCTTTTGCCCAAGAGAAGCAGCACATCCTGGGTGTCCATCTGAGAAACTGAAAGCATGACAGCCCAGTGAGAACTACAGTAATGCTGACAGCATGAACACACAAAACTTTAATGTTCCATGTAAACCAGCACAGGGCTGCTTCAAGTCTGCTATAAAACAATTATTTTTTCACTCCTAACACCAAACACGGAGTAAAGAATAGTAAGTATAAATGAAGCAGTAAAAAAACTGAGAAAAATTGTTTTCTATTTTATGTAACTTATTTTGAAATACACAAATCCTGCAAAAACAATGGAAAAATGGAACTGGTATATAACGAGTGGGTTAGTCACTGATATTTTAAATTACCACAATTATTCAGACAACAGCTGTGTGCATTCCTAAACAAAATACAAACAGTATCTTGCCCTTCCCAACCTACCACAAAATTTCATGTTGGCATTTTTTTCCAAAACACAATGCTGGATTAAGTTAAAAAAAAAAAAAAAAAATTAATTTTTTTTTTTTTTTTTAATTTTTAAAAAAGGGTTGTTTTCTGGCAGATCTTAGTTTCCAGGACAACAGAAATCCCTGCCAGTTTTGCACTATAAAGTTTTTGTTTTACATATATTGAAGACAGTTATAGTTTGATAGGTAACACCACCAAAAAAGGGAAATCATCTGCTCCTTGTAAAAGGGATGCATAAACTTAAGAGTTAAAACTCTTACTTACTTGTAAATCTCTCTTCTAAATTTAAAAAGGTGACATACAGTCCCAACATACAAATAAGTTTGAACATGTTGGTCTGCTAGTCTTCAGTGCAATTTAAAATCCAAGGTTTAGTATCTGAAGCCTTCAACGCAGATATTCCAAAATAATGAGTTAATACGTACATAACCTTTTAAAATATGTAAAAGATCAGCAGTTAAATGACTATATACATAAATAAGAAATGCTGATGTTTGTACCTGATTTATTAATTTTAAACCATTCCATAAATGAAAAAAAGAAGTAAAAATCTATCCTGTATATCTGCTTTCCACTTTTCTCTACTGGAGATGTACAGCTGCCTATTTTTCAGTCAAATTCAGAAAATATACTGCACAAAAATAAATTAAAATACCTTCTCCTTTAAGATACCATTTTTATTCACCCATTTTGTATAATAACCACAGCTCATTCTGGAGAATTCTTCATTTCCAGAATAGGGCCATCTGGCTGAAAGATGGAAGATCTGTGTGTGTCTTGCTCTTAGAGGAATTAGTAAAGGAGAATCAGAGGTTATTTTATTATAGTGCGTATTTACCAAATTTTATTTTTTTAGACACAGCCACACACAAGAATGTTCCTTATCATACTGTTCTGTGCTGTCATTATCAGCACGGCTCTATTAATCTTTCCTATAATAAAGGGAAGACTCATATCTGTCCTCTGGATCCCAAAGAACCTAAGGATGATGAAGATGGTTTGCAGTCAGTTGATGAAGAGCTTTGATCACCAGCTGGTTGTTAAGACGATTTCTGCTCACATACCACGTGTGGCAAAATGGGCATAACTCCTGCTGGGGAAACCACTTCCATCAGCAGAGCAGAGAATGGCACCTTGATCTTTCATTTCTAAATCCCAAGGATTTACAGAAGTGTTTTCTCTCAAAACAAGCAAAAGCACCAGTCAAGACACAGTGATTCTGATTTGGTCAAAAGCATCCACTGTTACAAGACAATTGCATGAGCACATTAGAAAGATGCTGAAGCAGCAATGAAATTAAAAGCCTGACATGTCAAAGCGAGGCTTAAAAAACAAACAAACAAAAGTAGTGTATCTTTATTTGACCAGCTAATAACTGGGGAAAGGAGGAAGAAAAACAACTCAAAGTTTTAAGAAAAAGAAGTTTTTCTTTAGATCTATACATATTTGTGAAAGCATACTTTTTTGGTTTTTAGTGAATGCAGTCTTTAAAGTATGTTCTTAATTTTATATACCTTAGATCAACTCAAGCAAAAATCCTAGCTGAGACAGTTTCCTGCTTCCACACATTATTAAAAACTGTAGATAACAATTAAAAGCAAATAAGACAACATCTATTTACACATTTACCCAGTCACTGAATGGCACTGGCTCACTAAAACTGTCACATAAGCACCAAAGGCAAAAAAACCCCCACAAAACAGAGCAGAGAACTCTACGGACAGGGTCTGAATGCAGAGCAAAACTTTTTTTGAGACCTGTCAAATGGGTTGGACCATTTAAAAAAAATCTCACCTTTAGTTCAATCTTAATATGGTCTGAGCTACAGTATACACAGTAATGAACTCTGCAGAGATCTACCTCTCCTCCACATCCCTGATACACATTTTTAAGATAATGTAATAGCTATGGTGATATGTTAATGCTCAAAAAATGTTACCAGGTTTTAGTCAGAACTTTTAGATTTTGTAATAAATTTACTGCTGGACAGTTTAGCCACATAAAGGGACAGGTTTTGTACACGAAGTTCCTTGGCCTGGGCCAACAACTCGGCATACGCTTTCAGATGGACCCCCTTCTCCCAGCTCAGAACTCAGGTGCCAGTGCCAGTTCTAGATTGGAAACCCTTACTTTAAGGAACACAGGGAAGAGAAGGATTACAGAGAGCCACCTTTAGAAGAGCAAATTTAAACAATAATTTATTTTTCACAATTTCAAGTTCTTTTGATACTTTTAGTTATTACCAATTAGCAGATGAAGGCTTTATAAATCATAAACTGCCTACTTCTCCTCCCCTTCAAGGGTCATCTAATTTTCTCTCTTTAGAAAACTGATGGAAAAGTAGAAATGAGGCCTGACCTGTGGCATGTTAGGCCCATAAAACTCCAATTATCATGGTGAAGGAAGGCACAGTTCTATACTGCAGTGGCCAAAATCACAGCCCCTTTCAAAGGCACACAGAAGATTTCAAGATGCAATTTTGCCTTTAAATGGGGTACTAGTAACTTGAAACTGCTATAACATAATTGCTATAACATAAATAAAACAAGAATAAAAACAGTAGTAGCTAGCTGCAGTAATTATTTTTGTTTTCTAAGCCATTAAGTAATGTTGATCAGGAAAGGACTGTGAGCCATGACAACCAGGGCTGTTTATACGCAACTTCCTTACATAACTTGAAGTCACTGTCATAGAAACCAAATTATATCATTAGCTGTCTATGTTACCCCTGTCTTAAACACAGGGTGGTCAAACATCTGTCATGCTCAAGTTTGTACGCTGCACAAAGCATATCCATATTCATCTGCTTCACCACTGAGCTGGGCTTCACCATTTCCGTAGCCACTTACTGCTTTCTAAAGTTCCTGATCTACTAAAACAAGCACTTCAGATTTCAGAAAGTTACAGCTTAAATGACACAGGGGATCCTTATGGCTTCAGATCCGCTCAAATTTCTACTGCTCCTCAGAAGTCAGACACTTGTCACACTTTATATATGCTATGTGAATTTGTGATTTTAAGCAACTAAAAATCCATACTAATTTTGGAATAGACACATTTGCCTTTACATACATAAAGTAAATTGAGTCAGCTTATTGAAATTGTTTATTTCAGACCTTGATGGGAAAAAGGGTTGTGGGTTTTTTTCCTCCTAACTTTAGAACTGCTTCACAGTTTACACAGTGTATATTGCTCAGCTAAGATGGATCTTTCTACAGAAAGTCTGCTTCTTCAGCAATGATTTGTAATATTGAGTAAGTTGAGCCAGGTTTTATAAATTTCTCTTTGCAACGTTCACTGTAACAGCTGAAAATTATAGTTATCTTCTACTAGAAGCCACTCAATCAAAAAGGAAACACATCAACTTTTATGGAGATGACAGAAATGTTTACATGTTTACTTTGCCACTAGAGGTATCAAGAGACTGTGGGTAAATGAAGGATGGAAATGGACCCCAGTTTCCAAGATAATGGTCAGTTACTCTAACCACTATGTTAAGACATTAAAGAGAATGTTACCACCACTGCCACAACCTCTTCAGAGCAGTTCTGTGGAAGAAAGTTCAATCCACAGAATCCTATAGGAAGCAACTGGGCAGTACCTGCAGACTGCTCTTTTGAACTCAAGACACAAAAACCTCATCATGAACTGCTTTATTTGGATTGGAATTGCAGAGTTTATTGGGCTCAGGATCAGGTACAGGCTGGTAACTCATGAGGATAACTGGCAGGCATGCTTGTTACAAGTTGAAATTCAAGCTCCTGCTCACAGCACAGGCTATGGAAAACTGAATGAACACTCAGATACATAGCACAGCTTCACATAATAGTCTAAAGAACCAAAACACAGTTTAGGAGTAAAGATTCTTATGAGAAGTGAAAAATTATAGAAAGTAAGACTTCTACTAGAAATAGTGGTGAAAAATTACATACTACAGTACAAAAGATGAAAGCTGGTATCATACTACTGAATTGTTTGAATGGTGCTTGTTGATATACTTGTGCTTCAAAAGGAGAATAAGAAAAGTATTTCCACTCTTGTATAAGCTAAAAAGCTTTAAAAAGTTGCATCCCTTGCATAAAAAGTCAGTATCAAGACAGCACAGAATAACTGTGTTAATGATATCAGCATTTCTATGTATCACAAGTATTTTTAAAATGTTTAAAGACTGCTGGCAAATATGGAATATGCTCAAACTTGACCAGTTGTAAAATTTGAAGTGTAGCTAAAGAACAAAGATTACTTTTTCATAGATATTCAGTTTTTGCTGATTGAACTATTCTTTCACTCTTTAATTTTTAAAGAAAAAGGCTTTGAATAAACTTGTGTATTGCCCTTTCTAGTTCTTAGAGATGCTACCATCTGTTAATTCAACCTTTTTTTTTTTTGTCTTTGTAAAACAGGATTTATATTTCCCTTGCAGAAAGCTGAGGAAGATAACATGAACAATTCAAGGCTAATATTTTCAAAATTAACATGCAGAACTGGTTTTTTTTCTTTGTTTTAAAGCACCATAAATCCAATCAGTATTACTATTAGGAGACACAGCAGACAAGAGAATTAGGAGAAATCTTTTCCTTCCCCCATCCCACCAAAAAAAAGAGCATAAATAGCAAATGGCATTTAGCAAATTATTTTCCTAATTAGCTCATCTGTCTGGCAAAACAGTCTGTTCTATATAAGTTATTTTATTTGACTAACACATGATCATCCGTAACTAGTCTTATCTTCAGAAGCGATTCTTATTTTCATTCAATCAGGCAACTGGTACTAGTACTCTGGAGGCCTCAACACAAGGAAGACTTGGACCTGCTGCAGCAAGTCCAGAGGAGGCCACGGAAACAATCAGGGGGCTGGAGCACCTCTCCTATGGAGACAGGCTGAGAAAGCTGACATTGTTCAGCCTGGAGAAGAGAAGGCTCCAGGGAGATCTGAGAGTCCCTTCCAGTACTTAAAGGGGGCTACAAGAGAGCTGGAGAGGGACTTTTTACAAGGGCATGGAGTGACAGAACAAGGGGGAATGGCTTTAAACTGAAAGAGGGCAGGTTTAGATTAGGAAGAAGTTCTTCACTACAAGGGTGGTGAGGCACTAGAATGGGTTGCTCAGAGAAGCTGTGGGTGCTCCTCAAGGCCAGGATGGATGGGGCTTTGAGCAACCTGATCTGGTGCAAGGTGTCCCTGTCCATGGCAGGGGGTTGGACATCCATGGTCTTTAAGGTCCTTTCCAACCCAAACCATTTGTGATTTCATGATTTTTTTCCCTGAAATCAATAGCATGGGTTTTGCTGGTTGAGTAAAACTATTAAAATACAAACAGTTCTTCTTTTGTTTTTTAGTAACTACTGCACCTCAAATTTTGATAAGAATATTTTAACAAAAACGTCACCACTAAGAGGTCTTACTGTACACATGCCACTGCCTTTACTCCAAAATAGTCTGTTTTACTTCAATTCATCAATCCTGCATTTAGAAATGTATTCTATGTCCTTTGGTTTTTGCTGTTTAGCCACAAAAAGTTACTGAATCTATATTAAAAACCCAAACAAACCCAATATATTCTGCATGAATTCCAATACTACTACTCCAGAAAATAAATAGCCAGGATACAAAACAATATTTATTTATTAAGTATAGAAGGAAGGTTTTTTCTATATAAAACATGTTCTCGAAATCACTGGACATAAACTCTATACAGCCCATACAGCTTATGCACGTGTTTCACGGCAATAATTTTGGTCTTTTTTTGGTAGATAATTTGCCCACAGAATCTTAAAAATCCTTTATATTTTCTGATCAACTACCTTTTCCTAAAGGTTCTAATTGTACAATGAATAATTTGTACTTTATTTATAAAAATTATCATCTTATTACAGCTTTACACATGAATGCAAAACTTAGGCATCTGGTCTATAAGTAGGTAGCACACCATTGATTGAGACTGTGTTGCCAAATCAGTCAGCCATGGGCTGAACATTATTAATCTGAATATTTGTTTAAAGATGCGTGAATTTAAGCTTCCTGGCTTTCATCATAATGAAATCTTGCTCCACAACAGCACTCTGAAATACTATGAAAACAGTTTTCCCATGAACACTGCAAGATGACTAAGAAATAACCCTATACTTAAGTTACAGTTTAGCTGATATGGCAGTAAGTGAAGACTATCTTGACAGTTTCTCCTCTGTAGTTTCACTTGGAAAAATTGTTCTTTGCTTCACCGGCAGTTTACTGGTGAATGCATTAAAACTTTTGCGTAAAGTAATCCAGAACGGAATATAGATTATACTTCATAAATATTAGCCTGTGTGGATTTATTGAGAAGTTATCAGGATCACAGACTCCCACTGTTCACTGCAGCACCATCACCTCATACTTCACTTCTGAATACAAGATTCCAATACTTACAGTGTTAACACCCTCAATTTGAGGCATTAAAAGTATTTTTTTGTCAAAAGAGTAATTAGATTGGGGGGTGGGGGGGGAAGAATCAGAGGAGAGCATACTGCATGAAAAATGATCTCCCCTTTCATCAAAAATAAATTTTACTACCTGCATACAAATTGCCACAGAACATAAATTCTTTGTTAACATGACAAGACTGTCACTTTCTAAAAGTGTTCTACAACCAATTCCTTCCACTTGCCCCTTCTGGAAAAGTAGAAAAAGTTAATTTGAGACACTTTTTCAAATTTGACTCTGTTTTTTCAGCAGCATGAGATACAAAGCACAGCAAGGAGAAGGCACAAAAGCATAGCCACTAACACAAGTGCACAGGAGGAGAGAGCAGCACAGAAATACACCTGGTGCACACATCAATTCTTTCTGTTTTGCTTTAAAAAGCATTTGAAGCTGAGAAGTAGAGCGCACAATTCTAAAAATGCACTGGCAATGACACTTGATCAATTTCAGTCAAATGAGTTCCCAGAAAGTGAAGATCAGTGAGCACAGCAAAGATGATCCAATCTAAACTTGCTACCAACCTTCCCCCAGAGCTCTAGTCCAAGCTGCACGCTCCCTTCAGCTCCTTTGTACCAGCTCCTCCACTCAGTGCTAAGGGAACACACAGCTCTGCTAACCTGGCAGAAGTTAAGGCCCGCAGATAACATGCTTTCTGTCAGTTTTTGGCTTTCTAACAGTCTTCTGTCAAGTTAGTTGATAAAAATTAGTTCATCAAATGGCCAGCCATGCAACACATGAGAAGTGCAGCACATGAGAAGGGGTAGCTCTGCACTGACGCAAGCACAACAGAAGGAGATGCAGACCTCTTATACTGGAAGCATCTTATTATTACACCCTGAGCTTTCTGCACCCTTACAGCCTCAAGCTCATTCCATAATGTATCTAACCATGAATCTTGTGAAGTGTTGCAACACAACATTAAAAGGGCAGATTTTCAAAACAAAACAAGCGGAGAAAAGCTTTCCTAGGAATTCTTGCTTTTAATTTCTGTCAAAGTTGGCTATAATCAGATTTTGAGCATGGTAAAACTCCAAATGCCACCAGGTATGCTCAGTTATTCAATACCGTATATGGTTTGCAATTTTTTTTTTAACTGCAGACTGTCAAATCTTACATTCAGTACTTTTTATAAAGTAAAAGGTTACTGAATATAGCCATTGGCCATTATGCTTACATTAGTCATTCAGTTTATGAATAATGTGTTATACACAACAAGAAACATCAAAACTATCTCCATGCAGGCAAGACAGGGTCATTGGGGCTACTTAGCTATGCTCAAGCACCATGTGAACATGGCTAAAGCTTTGAAAGACCAAACACACTCTAGCAACACTATGTGCAAGTAAGATGCCTTTGCAAATGCTTTAACGCAAAAAACAAAAACAAAAACCAGCAACAAAAGAATTTGGCATCATTTCAACAGACACAAAGTGGGTCTAAAAAGCAGTGTATCTTCATCTCAGGAAGGCAAAAAGTACATGTAACAAAACCTCTCTTTCCTTTAATTATGAAAAATTACTACATAACGAATACATATATAGTTGTATCATATTGACAGAAGACATCCAGGTCTGAGTTGTGCAAGAAAGATGGCATCTAATTACTAAAGCAATGGATGTTATCTGCAACTTCCAAGGCAGCAGCAAGTTGGATCTGGACTACAACCTGCCAGTTGAACAGCACTCGGCTACAGTTAGTCATGTCTTTTATGAGGAACATCTTGCCACCATTCTCTTTCTGTTGCTGTGATGACAGACTGCAGTGCTAAGTAACTGTGATGGTAACTACAATATTATTTGTATATTACAGTACCATTCTAAAGGCCTGTGTTCACCTGTGCTAAATGTGCAAAATCCCAATTTTACAATCTGAATTTGTCTCTTTCTCATCCCCAGAAAAATTAATTTACTCTGAAAACGTTTCTACAAAATCAGATACAGAATACTCCACCTCAACAATAGAAACCTATCAGAAATGTCTATGTCTTCCAGAATTACTGTAGTTTACGTAGCACTTCACTTTGTAGAGATGCCAAGCAGTTAAAAAAGAACTTGCTCTCCTCTGAAAGAATCAACTCATCTGTAAATCTCCAATTACTTTTTATCACCTAGGAAAGAGGTGATTTCTACTTATTTAATGATCCAATCTCTGTTGATGCTGGTAGAGCAAAAGGAAAAGTACCACCAGAAGCATGCTTTATTCTTTCTCATCTGTAGTTATCCACTTCTGAATACTGCTGGAGTTCACTGGATCACACCACTGCTCTAGACAGAACTCTGATCAAAAATAATACATCCATTTGATTTATGAAATGAACTTTATGTCCAACAACAGTCCTCTCGCTTTCCTCTGACTGGAACAAATTTTAATTGAGTATGAAAAAACATGGGAAACTCTCATTATCTAACTCGCTCAGCTTTCTGAAAAGCCCTGGGAACATATGATCATTGCCCAATATTCCTCTTGCATCGTTATAACTACAGCTTTAAACACAAAAGGAAATGAGAGACCTAAATTAACTAGGCTCTTTTCAAGTGTGAAAACTTTCAAGTGGCATCACAAAGAGGAGATTAATCCCTAAACTAGCTGAAACAGTTACATTTTCATAAAGCAAGCTTTTCCATTATATTTACTAAGCATATAGCTTAATGAAAGACTTGCCCTAAATATTTCAGCTTTTTGTAGAAAGAAAATGTAAACTCTTTTCCTTTATATACTCATTCTAACACTATTCACAAGAGATCAGAAAAGCATTTTTTTGGCAAAGGTCTTTAGCAAAAAACCTCATCATATACCTTGATCAAGGTTTGGGTTTTTTTCAATAGTTTTCCCAACAACAATTTTGCATAAATAAACAGGTGTGGGGTCTTAAAAATTATTATAGAGAATGCAAATGTACCTTAATATGCACAGAGTATAAATAGAGCAATCCATTTCCATTTGCCATTTTAGTAAACTGAGTTGGTTTTCAAGTGGTCAGGCTGTTGTTCAAGTGAGCATCAGGACCATGCAGTTGCACTGGGGAAAACATGACCTCCTTTCTCATAAGGAACTAGTTTTCATATTGGTTCAGCTGTAATGTAATTTCATCCTGCCTGGCAAAAAAATCTTTGCCATTGTCACTCTCTATTACTGCAATATTAATAGCCCCATTCAGCCAGCAGCTGAAGGAGTTCACAGCACTTCACCACTATTTCTAGCAATACATGCACACCTTGCACATTACTAGCACCAAAATACAACTGATGTAATTTCTTTGTTGAAATGTCTAGTTCTGAATTTATACATACTTCTAGTCCACAAGTACGACCTCTTCCTAGCATGAGAGTTTATCTTTCAAGGTGAAGAAAGGCTTTCGGAAGCCAATTTCTTAGTTACATAATTACATCGTTAGTGATAAATTTTCTAAACATATGTTCTTTTAAGATTCTACATTTAAGACTCAATTTGGGAGAAAGAAGGCTTTAAATAAGGCCCTTATTTTTTATTTTTTTCCCCCACCATCTTTGCATTTAAAATACACAAATCATATTTTGAAATCTTACACAGTGTATCTTATTTTTTACCCATAGTAAGAAAAGGAAAATCCAGACCCTTCAATGTCATCATCTTACTGGCATCTAGTAGTAAATTTTGGTATTTTTATTCTGTTAATTATTGTACTGACAATCCTTTATAGAGACTTTATAGTGCATTACCAAGTGATGGAAAAAAAATATGCCACTAAAATGTTATGATATCAGCATTGCAATTCGCCAATTAGGATAGAAGTTCTAAGTATCCCTTAAATGAGACAGCATACTGGGGAATAAGTAAGCAAAAACGAACCCTGATGTGTATTTAAATATTCTCATAAAGAGAACTTAACTGGCATCCTTAGACACCAGCTAGAAGAATTTAATTTTTTCCTGATTTTTGTACTGTTCACATCAATCCATTCTGTATTAGCCAGACCTCTCCTTCTAGGAATCCATCCAAAAATTTTCTTATAGTACTATTAAGAAGTTTACCTACCTAATTGCTTCCAAAGTCCTCTAAGAAGCACGATTATATTTATCATTTAGAGGTCCAAAGTACACTTTGTTAACTATATAATTTATTTTGGACCATCTGGTCATAATGCTCTTAATTTCCCCTCCCCCATTAATCCCCATACACCACCTTTTTTCCAAGCATCTTATTGGGCAGCAATATGAAAACTTCATTTTTTGCTCAACCTCGAAAATTTCACTGCTATTCCATTTTTAAAAAAATATTTCACAAATATGTGACACTGTACAGAGTATTTAACAAATGCACTTTTCCATCTAGTTTTGGAGGCCACTGCAATCAGTTACACTCATGCTTCAGAAAGTTCTCAAAGAGACACAGAAGAACATAGAAGAACTCCGGAGTGAGGAGTTCTAGTTTGCCACTAATAAAATTAGAACCAACTCATCTAAAACATCCGACTCTAAGTGGAAATAATTTTTTAAAGCATCACTGTAGCATGCACATGGATTTGCAAACTCACAAATAACACAGATACAAAATTCCTTATTATAGCACACTTGAAAAAGCAAATTTTCAAGCCCAGAAAACCCAGAGTACAATACCTATTCAAAGTCAGAAGCCAAGAAGTGTCATTCAAATGTTTAGGCAAAGATGGTAAGATGTAGTAGCTAAATAAATTTATATTAAAGTGATGCAAATATTATAGTGCAAAAGAGTGGCGGCTGTCAGCATGCAAAATTGTTTGATTGTTTACTTCGGGTAGATTAGCAAAAAAATGGACAACCCAGTCTTTATTTATACCATGACTGCAGCCACTACTATAAAACACAGCAAAAACGTATGTGTATGGAGTCCTAGTGAGTGCTATCAAGACAGTAAAATATCAGATACTGAGCAAATGAAAACAAAAGGCATGTTGACTACTGGAACCTATTCCTGGAGCACCATTTGGAATTATACTTACTTTATTAAATCTGTTGGAGAAGTGAGTTGTACCTCGACTAACGAATCTGAACACTCTGTATCAGTACAAGACAATGAAGTGACTATCAATGTTTACAGCTATTCTAAAAATAATTCTAAATTACTTCTAATAGAATATGCAGTAGACTTAACAGGGACAGTAAGTGAATCATCTATAGCAGTCCATCCTGCACACTCATTTACACATCACTATTTCTCTTTCCTTTTAAACAACTGGAAGCAATTGGAAACTCATCCCCTACCTTTAGTAACAGCAGAGAAGGGGAAGAGGGAGTTGAAGCTTTCTTTAATTCCCTCTTTCCTCCTTTGATAGCTGAGTTAGTAAAAATGGCTTCCAAGCACCTTGCAGCAGAACACGTAAGGAGCCTGGCCTCACAATGCCATTGTTATATGGCTAAACTGAGCAAAGAAAACCACTGGCGGTGGGGTTTTTTGCAAGAGGGTGTGGGGTCATGTTAAAAATAAATTTAAAAGAGGCACTTTTCTGAAAAGAAGATGGGTTTTCTAACAAAGTCTGCACAAAACACCACATTGCATCACCTCGTTATTAATAGAAAACCTAGTTACAATGGATACATTTGCATCATTTCATACAAGAAGAACTTTTAAGCTTTTTTGAGAATATTCTGAGTATATCCTTCAAACAGCATTAACTCATCTATAGCTCACTTAGGTTACATTATTTCTTGATAATTAGTTGCCTTCCACACATGGCACTATCATGAAACAGAAAACAAATAGGTACAACATCATGGTACCAACATTATGGATTATGGGTCGAATTCAAAGAGAACATACCAACTGCTGGTGCATCATATTCATCCCCAAGTAAAATTTCAGGAGCAGAATATGCAAGAGATCCACAGCTTGTAGTGAGCTTCTTTCCAGGCTGAAATTTGTTGCTGAAGCCAAAATCAGTCAATTTCACAAGTCCTTGTTTCTCAAAGAAGACCACATTCTCTGGTTTTAAGTCTCTGTGAACTACATGCAGTTTATGGCAGTAGGATATAGCATGAACTATTTGAGCGAAATATTTTTTTGCCAGATCCTCATTCAAACCTTCTTCATGTTTCATGATGTAATCAAACATATCTCCGCCATCACCCAGCTCTAAGATTAGATAAAGTTTAGTCTGGGTATCAATCACTTCATACAGCCGCACTATGTTGGGATGCTGCACTAGTTTCATGCACCTAACTTCTTGAAAAAGATGTCCAGTGGCTAGAGTGTCCAGTTTGGTCTTGTCAATTACTTTGACTGCTACTTTTTCACCTGTAAAGACATGACGAGCAAGTTTGACCACAGCAAAATGGCCTCTGCCCAAAGTTTTATCCAGATCATACAATCCTGCGATTTTTCCATCATATCCTCGTTTGAAGCCTGCCATTCTGTTTCAGAAGATGAAATAATATTTAAGCTCTTTGGAAACGTGGTATTTTCATATAAGAGTATCTGAAGCAAATAAATAGTCCATCATCACTGCCAAGCATACCTAAAAATAAAGAGACAAGATTACATATTTGTATATAAGTAAGCAAAATTACTAAAGTGTAATTATCCTAAAGTTACATTAGCATATTACAATAGATTATTTATTACATTCTTCAGGAGCTTTTGCAAAGGGTTTGATAAGCCATTCTGTGCTAACCAGCAGATTTCTGACACCACATTATCAGTATGCTTGAAGAAAGTGTGTTTCAACACTGCAATAATGAACATCTCTCAAACTCAGTGGCTTTCATTCTCTTGAGGCAGAAACCTTCCAAGCAGCACTTGAAGAAATCAGTGTTATAAGGACTATTAAAGTCGGCAAAGCTGAAATCTGTACCTTTTCCAGCTACATTAGAAATCAGATAGACAGAATATTGGCAAGAGGAGCATACTTGATTTATCTTATTTTTGGCATATTCCATATTGCACATGAAACAGCCCTAGTACAAAATTCTGATGTCATGGACTTTTACCTTCTCCCTTTTCACAGCTTCCTGTTTAGCAAGGCTCAGACTGACACGCAATACTTAATTTTGTTACTCTAATTAGTTTGAGCATTATCAATCAGTACTGTAATTACAACCAATGAAGCTTTACAGGCTGAAATCAAACATTTTAGTTGGATGTTCTCTTAGTGTTAAATAAAATGTCTTAAATATTTTGACTGAAGTTATAAAAACTGGTGATAAAAAGTTTGCATGTAGGCAGCATATGTTCAGCAGTCCTGGGAATGAGTCAGGGGTAGGGGAAGAAGAGTGGGAAGGAAGGGGAGAAAACTCAGAGTTCAGCTTTTATGTGCCAAACTCCTGCTTACCAGATAACTCATCATTTAAGCAAACAAGACTCAACTTATAAAACACTAATATTCAAAACTGGTTTTGAAGGTCTTATATCCCATTGCCATTTTTTTCCACACACAAAACCTCCCAAAAACTTTTCCTGCATCGTTAACTTAGACTGAGGTTCAAATAAAAAATCTGTAGCTATCAAAAAGCATTTTTTTGCAACTTTGAGTGCAAAGCAGCTGGAAATATGATGGCTTATTGCCAACTCTATAAAATCCAGAAAACATAGCTCTTTAGAATGTATTTTCAAAGTTTCAAAACCAAACTTCAAAAAGAAAACCTTTGAAAAGGAAGCTGGCAAACAAACAGCTTCTTACATTAGTTATTCTCAAGCTGAAATGTAAGCATCAGATTAAAACCACTCCCTGCTAAACAAGTTATTTCACAGTGAAACTAATGAACCTGGTTTCATACGAATTCAATTACAAGGTTGGGGGTCCTATGAGGATTCTCTGATGTTTAACAACCTCACCTTACTGCTTCTCTCAGTTGGAGCCATGATATAACCTCTTTGCTATCCAGCTGCCTGCTTCCACAAAGTCCAAGGGAATTCAGTTTGAGACCTCCACGCCTGTAAAATTTGAATGAAATCAATCAACTTCCAAAAATTCATAACCCAGACAAGGAACAGGGTAAGTGTAACAAGCATAAAAAACATTGAGGCTTGGGGTTTTGTGTTGCTATATGCACCCTTCCATTCTGCTACTAAGCACTATGCTTCAGATGCTCTTCCAAAAACCCCTCCACTTCACTATAAGATGCCATAGCATCAAAATTGGGGTTGGTATATCTGCTTCCAAACGCTTCCCATACTGCTCATCTTACAAAGTTTCCCCTACCACTCCCATGTAATACCATTCCATCCTCACTGAATAAAAGCACAAAAAATTAAAGCATGCTAGGATACACTAAATGCCCACCTCAAACACTCTCCTACCTGCTAAGTAACCATTAGGGGACGCATAGGGAAGAACACAGTACAATGGCAAATGTAACAATAAAGAATGAAACTCTCCTTATCTGTAAGAGATTCAAAACCTTCTTTACATCTGAGACTAGTGGCTTTGTGTTTAATAGCACTTGATGGATTCCACCACATCCTTCCCTGTGAAACTGGGCAGGTGCTTTATTAAAGCATGTGAATTTTTAGCATCAAGAACACACTGCAAGAGAGGTGTATATCTTAACTATGTGCTGTGAGAAGAACCACTTCCTCTTGTTTGTTTTTAATCTCCTGATAATTTGTGCATTTTCTCATTTACCGTCTGTTCCAAAACAAGAACTATTATCATACACCATTTACCTTGCCTCAAGCAACTCACAGCTTCAGCTTCCTCCCTTTCTAGCTCCAGTTTAATCTTGTTTGAGTCCTGGTCTGCCACTCCTTTTGCAGAGGTTATTCCAAAGGCTTTAACATTCTTCTCACCTTTTTCTACACATTTTCTGGTTTGTCCTACTCTACTTTCATAAGCCAATTTAAGTTTCTTTCACTATCACTACTGAGCACTGACATAATGTTTTCATGCAATGCCTTACTATAGTTGTATAATATTCTGTCATACTGACCTAACCCCCAAAATGCAGACTAATGAAAAACAGTTCATGTACACACACAGACCACCTAACCCTAACCTGTATGAAGCAATAGGAGATATATTCATCAGCTGTGCTCCATATGGTTGTGTGACTCCAGCGTCCTAACCATAAAGGGATTGCCAGGATTTAAAAAAAAAACAAAAAACAAAAACCAAACAACAAAACACACAAACCCCCCCAAAACCAAACACACAACAAAGCCCCCCCCCAAACAAACCAACAAACCACCCCTCCACACAAACATGCTTTACAGTACTGCTCCACAGCACCCTAATCTGACTCCTCACTGCTTCTAGATTAAAAAAATTAAAGGAAAAAAGGAGCAAAGAAATTAAAGACAACTTTTTTTAAATTGTCACTAGGTTATCACCCCTTCTTACAAATCTGTTTTACCCATTATGATTTCACATAGTTAATACCTTCTGCTAAACTACTTAACAATTTTAGAACCCTTGAGTTAAAAAAAATAGAGACTGTCAAAAAACAAGAGAGCCGTTCCCTACTCAACTGGAGTTAGCAACAACACAAACTCCAGGGCTCACTGGGCCATTTCTTCCTTGAATGTTAAGCCAAACCTCAAGATTTACATCTCTATTAGCACGAGTTCATCACATCCTACAGATTTGGCGCAGATCACCAACAACCTTTTCTCTCTGAGAGACGATATGGCTTTAAGAGAGATTTTCTGTCAAGTCTTGGATTCAAAAACAACACCTGCAGACAAAACTGAGCATTTGTACTGTGTGGCAAAACCAAAGTTTTGTTAATGGAAGAGGTAAGGAAAAGCCTCAGACAATTTTTACTTAGCTTTTCTTTCTTAAACTGAAGAAGGTTCCATCCCTGGCAGAGCAAAAGGGAGAGAGCAAATCCAGCCAGATTTAACAGAATGCAACTCGTCTGAATTCAACTGCAACACTCAGCAGTAAGGAAAGATTTATACTCATTATTTTGTTCACTTGGCACATTCTCAACCATCTTAGTACAAACTCAACAAGTGATTTAACCGTAAATCACAGAATACACATAAACAACCTGTCAACAGAATTCCAGGCAAATATCAGTTACACTTAAGCCATGGAGAAATACATCAGACAGTAATCAATAGGATAAGAGTTTACAGAAACGGAAGATAGACTACACTTACTAATGTTGCAGCCCCATTAGCTGTAATAAAATTAATGCAGATTCATTAACAGTTTAACATAAAGTCTCCACAATAATAGAGCAACTAACCCTTAATTCTGTGGTTTTAAAATAAATCTCCAGAGATGAAGCTCCCACAGCTAAACACAAGGATCTTAGATGCACACATGGTTAGAACATACCAACATTGTGAATGATGGTATGTTCGGTAGTAGGAAGTAGATGCAAAAATGTCATATTATATGTAGATACAAGCCATGATTACAATTTAAATATGCTATCTAAAGGATCACGGCTGCTATACCATTACTTTTGCCAGTTTCTCTCTAGGAAACTAGAATTTTCAAAGTACTTAAGGATCAGCTAAGAGCTTTTGAGCTGAAGCCTCTTTGAAACCCTTTCTTCGCTATTGTCTCCCTAATTAACATAGTGAAACTTTTGGGGCTAACTGTAGATGAAACCACTCAAAACTTACAGATTTAGCATCACCCTCCAAAACAGGGTTACGTTTAGTGATGGATCATTTCAGCGATCTAGTTTACTATGTGACCTCTTGAACATTTTTACCAAATGAACAATCTGTAGATTACAGCACATGACAAGCAAACTTTCCACCAGCCACACTTCACCAGCAAGCCAAACTAGAGCCTGAGAAAAAGCATTTAAGAGACAGTTATATCACAGAAAATATTTGTCTACCTTTTCATTCACATTATCTCAAGGCCCTGATCAGTTCCTTTTTCAGCATTACAGAATTTGGATTATCAAACTAGTGAGTTTAGTAACCATTAGCAGCGTTTAATCCATGTGGCTAATTATGGTTCTAAAAATGCAGTTTTCCCTAACTATACCAGAACTGAGCTACGCCCCCGATACTCATTTTATGCAATGTAGACATTTACCAGTAAATAAATTCAGAACAGATCCTTCCTTCCACAGAAGCTCATATAACCTATCCCATAAAATACTGCAAACAGTCACTGTAATGGAAATCTGCAGAAGCTGTTTTGTAATATCACATGCATCCTATTAAGAAGCTTAACAGTGCTGTGATTCAACCATCTTGAAAAGAGGGATGAACAGATCTGTTTAGACAAACAGCATGTTTCAGAGACACTAGTTTTTCTTTAAGCAATTCACCCCTTTCAAAAAGTTTCATTAGGTTCTACATTGCATGTAAGACCAGACTAGCTCATCTTACCTTAATGTATCTTTTTTATTTAGAAAATGAAGATTCAACAAAATGTTGAAATACTATCAATGCAAAGACTTCCCTGCATTATTAGGCTAACAAACATGAAAGCTCAAGTAATCTTCACTGAGACTTTTCCATCCACAGACAGCTAACCATTCCTGTCTCCCTTCAAGATAAATGGAGATTCAGTCAACACAGATAAGAGTCTATGATAAAACAAATTGCACCCTAAAGCAGATAGCCAAATAGATCAGATGAATCATTTCTCAAAAGCACACGCTTTCATTTTCTGTAATAGGAGTTTAGAATGAGTAGTTCAGTGGATGCACACATTATACACATCCACCAGATAGATTAAAGTTTTACCCTGTTTCTCCTTCTGCTCTTTTGTCACAGATGAGTAACAGCATCTATACAAATTATTTATTTACTACGTAATTGTATGCTGAGAGTAAGACTTATGTTCCTAGTGTTCCCAGAAACACTAAACCCCAAATTTGACATAAATAGATTTTGGAGATTCAAAAGCAATTTTTTTACTCTGAAAGCAATTTGTACAATCATTAGAATTTGAGAGCAAACTGAATGACGTATCAACTTAGTATGCAAACTGCCAGTATAATTTTTCACATTTTTTTCCAATATTTCCTAACAACTTTTATCTGCCATCCTACTTTGAAATATCTTCAGAGGACAAGCCACGAGCCTTTAAAAAAGGTCTTTGTTACTATATGAGCCACTACTCACATGTGACAATGTTATACCTCACTGGGGGTTTTTTTCCACTGATTTTGTTACACTTTCATCTGCTTTCCCCCAGAGGGTTTTTGATCACCTTTCTTTTACATAACGGGAGTCAACTCGCTAGAAACAGGTACAAGGCTTCAAGAGTGAAGTGTGAAGAACATATACACTCAGTGCATAACACATGCTCTGAAAACTTGTCATGACAACTCCTACGGAGCATTTCAAACTTTTTAAGCTCCTAACTACCCAGTATTTCTTGAATATTCAATGTTCAATATGGCACTTAAGATCCCAAGAACCTGTATTCTCCTTTTGTTGCCATACACAGTTGTCACAGTCCACCTCTTTCACCTTCCTATGACCTTAGCCTTCACAACTACCACTGAAAGGTACTCAAGAAACAAGGGCAATCCATACCTGCCCTAGAACCAAACACTTTGGAAATGCAGCATTTTTTCGTGGGGGAAGGGAGAGAAGACACAATTCATAGGGGCAGCTGACTTACAACCCGGCCTTTATATACAATGCCCTCTAAAGCTTTATTTTTCACTTTGCATGAGTGGACCACAGCATACACATTCATCTTTCCTTTCACTGATGACAAAACCCATAAAACCTCCCAGCAAGTTCCACAACAAAACACTACAGTAGATTTTTTTCCAAGGTGTACATGCACTTCTTTTATTTTCCTATTAGGCCTCAGTGTCACTGTCAGCATCCAGATCATACTATATTACTAAAATGTCAAGACGTATCAGCAAAACTCTACCATTCAGCATGGCTACACCTAAAATAATGAAGATCATGATAAAGAGTTATCAAGTAGTGCTATGTTCCAAATATAAAATGAAGAACCAACCCATACAATTTAATTGTATTCCTTGAACAGTCTATAGAATTTTGCTCTGAAAAGATACGAGAGCTGCCAATTACTGATGAATTTTTGCCATTAAATGTTCGAGAAGTCTAATAAAATATTAGTTTTTCATTATTTTAGAATGTATTGCAGGCATTAGAGCTACTGATGCCTAGCCTTAACTCTTCAAAGAATTTAGAAATAAAAGCAAAATGCTAACAGGAGTTCTTCAATTTTAAGATTCATTATTCAGTGAACAGCCAGCAGCAGAAATATTTGGCAGGTCAATAAACTTAGTAAAACATTGCTCCTGGACCAACTAAAGGTTGAGGGAAGGGGGGCAGTGTGGGGAGTGGGCAGGCAAGAGGGGTAGCTATAGATTTGAGAAGAAAGAAAAGTTACTGACATTATTTTATAACAGAAAATGATGACAGCCTGCATGACCTGAGTTTTAAGAGAAAGACACTTTGAGGCAGCTCCAACACATGAGAAAACTTAAAAAATACAATGCACAAATTCAGCATACCATCAATAAAGAACATGTTTATTTCTTAAAAAAGGAATTCCCAAACTTTTAAAACTACACATTGCTGCCTACCATCTATTTTCTTGAAGATCAGTGCAGTCACATCAAGCACAGAAAGTTTAAGCTTTCCTTTTTCACATGGGTTTGCAAAACTGTGCTATGTGGTCGGCAGAACACTAGTGAAGAGCAAACTCTGAACTTCAGGATTGTGTTGTAGAAACCCCACCAGATAGTTGGTATTTTTGTGAGAACCACCTTCAATACAGACAAGTGAAAAAAGCCAGACTTGAATTGGTCCTTTAAGGCCCCACTTTAAAAGTCAAGAATGTGTATTTCCTTTTTCTTTCACAGGTAAGGGAATGAAAAAAAAAAAAAAACAAAAAAAAAAAAAAAAAAAAAAAAAAAAAAAAAAAAAAAAACAAAAACCACACAACACTGAAGTATGTACATCTTGCAAAACAACCACAAGATTATGATTACAGACTAGACACCAAAGCAGTTCAGATGGCAGATGTGCTAAGAGTGATCGAACTCTGATCTATTGACAAACCTGTCACTAGTAGTCACAGGCATTGGTTCCAATTGTGAAATATGTTAAAAGCCCAAGATACTTTCACAACCATGCTGATAATCGCTATGGTTCACAAGGTACTTTCCATTTCTAAGGGGAGGTATTACACAAGACAAATACAATCTGCCCTATGGATTCAAAAACTCAGCAATAGCTTTACACCATTTCAAGTCCTTACACCAGCCACAGCTCCAAAAGCAATTAATTTCATGTTCTCTCTTTTTTCCCCTTATGCCTACTCTCAAAGTCCAGTGTGTAGCTAAAAGAAAAAAAAGAAAAAATACAGACACTACTCTGTTCACATACATCAGATGCTTCAGCAATGCACCACCTAAGTTCTAAAGCTGCTCCTAAAGTATTATTGTATAGTAAGAAAAAAATACCAGATCTTCCCACATAGCCACATCTCAAATTATCTTCTGCATAATAGTAAGTGATAACATCTTTTAAAAGGACCTGCTCCAGGTTTTGTGATATCTGCTAGTACTGTCTTCTTGTATCTATAGATCAGCTATAAAAGTTTGTTCAGATCCTGTGATGTCACAATATATATTAAAAAAAATTGGTTTTAATTGAAACTATCACATTTTGCAGTTCCATTAACAGAAAAATTTCTCCTCTACTACAGAAAATTAGCATAGGTATCTAGTTACAGACGTTCATAAACCTAACGAATCAAGGTCCAGTATTTCAGTCAACCATTGTAAAAGCAACAGAGATAACTCATGGTAGTTGGGCTCCCTAGCTCAAAATTATACTTTTTCAAACTTGATAACCAGTATCCAAGTAGACTCTTGAAGACCTTGATATTCTAAATCAAATCACATTTTCCTTTTTTCTTCCCCCAAAAGAACTAGGATCATGAAACTGATGAAGAAATATTTTGCACATCAGGCAGAAGTCACATTATTGTGATTCATGATGGTATCACTATCTTTAAGATAGGGCGCTAAATCTTTATTTCCAGTAAACTTACTGCAGGAACTTTGCAGAAAACAGACAACTCAGATTTTTATTCCGTCAATCTGGACTCTTTCAGAGGGGTTGCGTCTACTCCATGAATTCGCAGAATTGCTTCACGTTTTTCAAATGTCTCTTTATTAACATTACCACATAATTTTGTCATGCCAGGTAGTGCAGCCAAGATCACTAACAGGAATTATAAACATTCTGCCATTAATCAATGAACATTTCAGTGTGGCGTAACATTTCAATGTTACCACTGTTTTAAAGCCTACATCTTTGTTGTGTAAATTCAGAATCACAGACATGATTTTTATTCTCTCTCAAGGGAGGTAAAAGCATCAGACTCCACCTCAAACATGACTATTCAGATGCATATATGTGTGTACTGTTAGTACCTATTACAAGCAATAATAATTTCTATAAAATTTCTTAAGAGCATCTTCAAGGTCAAATGTCAGATAGCTTCATTTGTTTAGCAATATGTCTGGTAACAAATCTCAAGTGCTGAATTGATTTAAGTTGCCTCCACGAAACTGACATTTTCCATCTAGCATAAAACTACTTAAACCTTAAGAAACAGACTGTCCCCAACATACAGTTACTCACTTTCAATAGTTTATTCTCTTTTATAGCATTCTAAATTAGTTAGGAACTGTCAGACACCTGAAATCCACCAAGCTTCGATATGAACTAAGATTATAAAAGTCTAGGCTATCATCTCCCAAGTAAAGTTGGTTTAAGTCCAGTCAGTAACTCCAGCGATCTCCAGATAGGAGACTGCTGCAGAAAGAACACAGTGATATATATATGAAGAGTAAATCAGTCTGTCAAATTCAGTGCAACATTTGTATCCCATCACTGTTGTAGAAGATCACTGTAATACAGAGAGATTCAGCTTTTCAGAAAGTGAACATGCTCGGGTTTATATTTCACAGTGCAATTTTTTCTCATTAAGTTCTTTAACATTGGTGACTCAATCAACCTATGTGTACTAGAATTCTGCCAGGGTGAGTTATCCTAGAATGGTAAGGGAATACACAATTTTTCAAATCCTCTTAAGCTCTTACATAATACTGTTATGTGTATTAAAACAACAGCTACTTTACATTATTATAGCAGCTGCAGCATTACAGTTAAGTGTTTGATAACAATGTGACACAGAAGATGTGCAGAACATCTCACAGGCTACTAACGTTAAGAGCTAATGCAGTTTAATATTACTATATTCACGATAAACTGCAGTTCAGCTATATCTGCCTTCCCTGATCATAGCTTTCTTATTTTAAAACATAATTAGAAAACACTGTGAAGTAGGAATGGATAGAAGTTTATCAAGCAGTTTTACAGCTAGAGCATTTCAATGAAATTTTGAAAGCAAACAAAATCCAAGAAAAGAAGTGCAATATTTCAGGAGAGACACATTGTGAGGAAAAAAGCTAGCTGCACCAGGATATTGTGCCCTTGAAAGCAAGGCGGGCTAAGCAAGACAAAGGCACTACTTTGGCATTAGCATTGTTAGTGGGATAAAAAGGGCAATGATATACTGAACATGTAGACTGCAAAAGAATTATTTGAATATGATATCGAAGGCAGTGAATTAGAAGAGACCAGGTTGGTCAGAACAGTGCACAAGGAAGATGACTACTTGAAGCAGAAGAATATCTGCAGTAGCATATTAACATGCATACTCTTAACATGCTATTTGTTTAAAATAATCAGAAAGTCGTCTATTTATTACAGTCCAACCACCCACACCACATGGGAGTATCAGTTCTCAAAGCAGGATGATTCAAGTAACAGCAGTAACCTGTGCAGTGTTCGGAACTCAAACTGTACTTTCTTGTTTTGCAATTGTGTAAGATGAAAACAAAAACCATAAAAAGCTAAATCCACTTAAGATGTAATTTTCCCTTCTACCCGTTTTTTCATGAAAGCCTCAAGTGTGGATCATAAGGATTCTCTTAGAAGAGCCAGATGAATGTGCCATCTTAGATGATACCCTGACCACCAGGCAAAGCTCCAGCACTGACATACATTCTTTTCCCAACCACTTGAAAAATAATGCCATCATTCTACTACTTTTCTGGTAATTTAGAATATTCAGGAAAAATATGAGACAAGATGGGACTTTCTCATCCTTGGCTTTTATTACGTCCTCAAATCTGGATGTTTGCATGCCCTAGAAGTAAACGGGGCAGATACTAGTCTGTTTAAGTTAACATTTTGACATTTCACGAGGTAAAATTTAATTGTATTGTGTAGTAACTAACTGTTAGTTCTTATTTGCTTCAGATTCCTTCTTTCGGGATCAGCAATAGTACAAAAATAACCACCATCCAATTTCCCACTTTCCAAGATAGAGCTGTCAAAAAAATTCCCACCATTCCTTAGCCCAGTTCCTAATGGTTAATGCCTTGAAAGAAATGCTTAATTCTACCATAACAAACATTTGCTTGTAAACACTTCTACATGGACTTCACTTTGCTAAGATTCATTAAACTGGTCCTTCCCCAGAGCCTGAAGATCTAAATATATCCATAATAAACAACTCCAAAAAAGCAGCCGATATGACTAAGTAGTGACTGCACTACAGAGGGCAGGCGTAAGCACATTTGCATTCAATTCATTCATGCTAGATGGCTGAAAATCATACAATACGCTTCAGCTGCTCCTCCAGTAACTGCAATGGTACCACTGAGGAAACCACTTCTTTGCCTAGTTACTCTTAATAAGCTCTTGGAAGTGAGATGGTCAATAAGAAACTAGGTATATGTAAAAACCCAAAGCTTTTCATATACACATAGCCCCCACAAAGGTTTCTCCTTCCCAGGTATACTAGCACCCCTTACCAATAAAAATATCCAATCTGAAAATAGGTCACTTTTGTCACCAACCATCCTCTGGACAATATAGGGTTTTTTTCCCTAGTGGATATTCTTCAACACTTTATTCAGTCTATTTACTGAAAAAAAACATAAACAAATAACAACACCAACCGCATATATCTGTCCTTCAACTATTACCAAGACTGTACATCAACCACAAACATCTTTAAAAGTCACCTTCCATTAATTTCTCTAGTGAAGTACCACCTGGGTGCCAAAACCCACCCGGCAAAAAGCACCAAGACCTCTATCTGGGACCTCACTAGCTATCCGACCGACTTCTGTAGCGATCTAAAGGCAGCAAATTCAACGCAAGTGTACTGACAGCAGCAAGACACGTACTGACAAAGCACGAGAGACACTTTCAGCCTCTGTCAGGAGGGCCACGCTCCAGCCCTGGGCTGAGAAAGGCGAAGGCAAACCTGTTGGCTACGCACTCCGTTCCGAGGGGCAAGATGCACCGTCATTCCCCTAAAACGCGCCCGTGGCCGGACCGCGGGGCTCCGGCCGCGCTTGTTTACCTTTTTTCCCTTCCCGGCGACAGCACACAGGCGGGGGGGGCGGCGGGGCCGGTGTCACCGCGGTCACACGCGCGGGGCCGGCTGTCACCGCGGTCACACGGGGCCGTGCCGCACCGACACTCCGCCGCGCCCGGGGCACAGCAGGCTCCCGGCAGCACGCCGTCCCCGCAGGAGCACCCGCATCCATCCCGGGAGCCCACCGATCCCGCAGGAACACCCGCATCCTGGGATCCTGCCGTCCCCCCAGGAACACCCGCATCCCTGGAGCCCGCCGTCCCTGCAGGGGCAGCCGTTCTTGCCCTCCCCTCCCCAAGCCCTCCCCTGCAGCCCCGGGCGGCACCGACACACCGACCTTCGGCGGCGGCCGGGGAACGTCCCCCCACCGCCGCCTCCTCCCCCTGGGCCGAGGCCGCCATTGGGCTCGGCCGGCTCCGGGAGGAACGGAAGGCGCAGGGAGGGGGAGGAAGGAACCCACCACCACCACCACCACACCCCACCGGCCCACAGCCCGAGCCGAACCCGGTCCAACCCTGCCGGCAACTTACTGCCCGCAGCGGCGGCGGCAGCGCCGTCTCCTCGGGGCGCCGCGCCCCGCGCCGCCCCCTGCATGGGCAGCGCCCGCCGCGACTGCCCTCGGGAGCGGCGGCGGGGACGGGGAGCTGGGCGGGGAGGGGGGCGAGGGCCCGTGAGCCCCACGGGGCAGCTCGGAGGGAGGCAGCTCGGGGGGGGCGGCGGGCCGTACCGCTGACGCGGGTGGCGCTCAGACAGCTCCGGGCGCTGCGGCCGCTCCCGCCGCGGCTCCGGCTCCGACTGACAACAACGGCCGCGGCTCGCGCGGGGCCGCGAGGGGCGGGGCGGGGCGGGCACAGCGCACGCCCGCGCGCCACCGCGCCTGCGCAGCGCTGCGGGGAGGGCAGGGCAGGGGAGGGGAAGCCGCGCCAACCGCCGTCACGGCGGGGGGCAATGGCGGCGGGGGGAGCGGGGGGGGGAGAGGGCGCCTGAGGGGAGGGCAAGAGGGGCAGGGCAGAGGAACGATTGGGTCCTGGCGGCTTGGGGCTCCGTCGGAAGGTCCTGAACGATTCGCTCTGGAAATAACAAAAATAGGAAGGGAGGGCGAACCGCTGAAGGTCTTGAGGAGAGGGCAAAGCCCGCGCGTCCGCTGCCTGCGTGGCGGCGAGCTGGCCGCCCCTTGTCCCTTCGGAGGGGACGATGGGCTAGAGGGCTGGCTAAAGTCGTGATAGGGCCACACCTGTCTACCCTTTCTTGGGTCGAAATAATAGCGTATTAGTGCGAATAGAGGCATCAGCAATCATCTCCCAGGCAATCAGCAGCAGGACAAGAGGGCATGGGCTTAAGCTCTGCCAGGGGACGTTTAGGTTGAATATTAGAAGTTCTTTACAGAGGGATTGATCAGGCATTGGAATGGCCTGCCCAGAGAGGTGGTGGATTCACCGTCCCTGGAGGTTTTTAAGATGAGGCTGGATGTGGCACTGAGTGCCATGATCTGGTAATCACAGTGGGGTTGGATCAAGGGTTGGACTTGATGATCTCGGAGGTCTCTTCCAAACCAGTTAATTCTATGATTCTGTAATCGCGGAATGAACTAGATTGGAGAAGACCTCTCAGATCATCAAATCCAACCCATGGCCAAATGCCACCGTGTCAACTAGACCACTGCAAAAAGTGCCACGTCCAGTCTTTCCTTACCTCCAGGGACAGTGACTCCACCACCTCCTTGGGCAGGGCATGGTGCCTTTTCTGGCCTGGGTAGCAATAGTGTGTGGGCAGTAGGACACGCTGCCATTGGATTCCAGTGTGGTGGGAAGAATGGGATCAAGATGGATGGTGGAGGTCGTTTGGGAGTAGGGAAGTAGGTAGTAGCCATGCCTGTGGTTCCTGGCTGATCTTATCACAAATGAAAGGGGTAGCAATAACAGCATCTTAAAAGAGGGTATAGAGATGTTGCCCCTTGTGTCCTGGGTAGCTGGCCTAGGCAGTGAGACATGCTGCCACTGGATTTCCCTGTGGTGGGAAGGATGGGAGCATAATGTAATGGTGAAGGTCATCTGGAAGTAGGGGTAGTGAAAGGAAACGGTGTCATTGAGGCTAATAGGAGAAAATAGGACAAGGAATGAGCCTGGCAGGTGTTGTCGAGTTTCCCTGTACACATACATGGCTGTATGTGTAGGGAAGGGAAACAGCTTGAGTGGTTCCACTGCAGAAGTATTTGGGTTCATATGTGCTAAGATGCTTGGAGCATCAGAAATAATGCAAGGATTTCCTCCAAAAATCAAGGAAAGAAAATCTTTGAATAGCCAGGAAAATGAAAGCCTTAAAAGTGGCACTTTAAAAAGTGCCTTTTTTTTTTCTTTTTTTTTTTTTTTTTCAAATAGAAATGGACAATTGGAATATATGGAGAGAGAAATACAATTCTTATCTTGAAACCAACCTGTGAATAAACTAAACTAGAAAATACAGTTCAGGGAATAACTAAATTGAAATAACGTAATCATATGTAATTAAAAGGACATAATGATTTCATGTTTTACGATTTCAAAAGAGAAATAAAATAGAAAAATACATGAAGATTTCAGGAGTTGTTCAGTCTGGTCACTGCTTCCTAACAAGAATGAGAATTTCATGATTTTGTCATAATTTAGAGCACTCCATAGGCCTGACTCGCCACTCTTACATCATCTGGACACCAATAAAACACACCCGATTGCTGAATTTACAAGACAGATTTAATATAAAAGATTGCAATAACCAGCCCATCGTCTGTGTTTGCCTGATTATTGCTGATTTCTCAAGTCACCAGCATGCTGCACGCACCACTTGGATTTCTGAGCCTGCTCCAATCAGGCTCATGCTTATTGTTCTGTAAAACTCTAAATTCTGTTTCTCTAGTTAATAATAGTTATGTATTTCCACTTGTTTTGCTGTTTGACTTTCATTGGCATGTGGGAGAAGGCACATCTCACAAAGACAAAACGATGCTTCGGTTCAGTGCCACTAAGTCTCCCTTTGCAAAATATTTTGTCCTAAAGGACTTCTTTATATCTGCTTTCAGAAATCACGTTAACATCTAGTGCACTGCCGTGCAGGATATCACACTCAGATGTACTCAGCCTTTCCATGTGTTTGCTTACACAAGAACAAGTGGGTGGAAAAGGATACATTTGCAGGAACAAAAGGAAATTCTCACCTGTGATAAAGCTGTTCTGAGACACTGTACTTTGGGTCACTAGTATAATACAACAGCTCTTTTACTCAATAGGATGAGTCTTTGTAGATGAGTATGTGTGAGACTAAGAAGAGGGTCAAGGATAGGTGCAGTACTTAAGAGGAGACAACAGGGACTGGAAGAAGTCTGACAGTCACAGTGGGGTAGAATTGCCTTTTTTTCAGGCAGTTCTATCACTGTTTACGAGAGATCTCACGGCCGCTGGGGTGAGACCATTACCATTCCCACACCAAGATAATGAAAATCTCCTGTCACACATACGGGCACTTACACTGGGCTTTGTGTGCAGTGGCACAGGGCCTTGTTTTGTGAGGTTTTTCAGAGTGAAAACTTAATTAATGTGGCAGCTACACATCTGTAAAATCACTTTAGCTGTAGCGAGGTTGCCAAGGGAGGTCAGCCCTCTGCTGCTGCTTTTGGTTGGCCTCACCTAGTTTACCTCTCAATAAAAGTGCCATGCCTTGTCCCCACATTGGTTATAAAACAGGACAGCTGTGCCACAGCAGCACACACCTCACCAGTCAGTCATTAGCCTGAATGTATTTGTCTAGGGAAGGTGACAGCAACAGCCTCATGCATCTGTTTGAGGGATTGCTCATGGCATAAGTACATCCACATCAGACCAGACAACATTCCTCCTTGCTAAATCCAGGCATAGTCTCCTATGGAAAGAAAATGGTAGGTAATATTTGTTTTTACAGAGTGCTTACTGGCTGACATTAGAAATAACCTTATTTTATATAAGATACTAAACATGTAAGCCATCTGTCAGAAGTATGGAGTGTATAAACACTTATGAAGTTGGTAGTCTACACTATTTGGAAAGGTAATATGTTCTTAAAAAGGTGAATCATTGTGGTTCACCTGTCTCAAAAATTAGGCTAACACTTAATGTAAATTATTTTGCACCTTTCCAATGAAATGTTTTTGAAATGCAAAGTAGTGCAAGAAAATTTTAGGACGTTTCAAAGTGCTTGAGGCTTAAATAATGACTTTGGGCCAGCCTTTGTGAGTGTGTCCGTTCTCCCCAGTAATTCCCAAACACACTGGTCAAATCTGAATTAAAGGGGTAGATATATCCAGAACTACCTATTTTCAAAAGTGTCATGAAACTAGGCCTAGGCAGCGGAGAGTAACCCTACCTGTACTCCCTGTATAGCAAAAGCTGCAGTGTGAGCTCACCCTTCATTAGTCACAGGAGAATCCGCATGGATGAGAGTGGCTTTTTCCCCTCAGGGTGGAAAAAGCTTCAGTCAAAATTCACACTTCATTAGACACTGGATAATCTGAGCATGAGGCTCGAATCCATAGGCCTCATTAGTTCCCTTTCATTATTAAATTATTAACAGTTTCCCTGACAAAGCAGAACAAAGCAGCTGCCTTTGGACAGATATAGAAGAGTGCAATTTATACTGAAGCTTGTGGAGGACATTCAGATATTACATTTCTTAATAGGCTCAGTGCTTGCATTTGAACGTTCCGTACATTTCTACGATCAGAGGAGGTAACTTGGGTTCCTGGGCTGATGCAGAAACTGCTGGAAATGTCCAAAGGAATCACATATGGTCTCTTTTCTGAGGTCAAAGCTCAGCTGTAGATAAGATTTGCAAGTGACCCCGAGGGCAATAAGAGCTTCTGCCACAACCCCAAAATTAAGAGACTGAAAAAAGGTCTTGTTCCTGAATGGGTCAAATGATCTACCAGGGGAAACAGGTAGGGTTGTGGTACCCAGAGCCATTGTTGCCTCAGGCATATTATCAGGGTCTCCCAGCTCTCTGTGTTTAATATTCAAGGAGGAGAACTGCCAGCAATGGGTGAGGATCAGGTCAGGGATTACATGGGAGAATTTAACTCATAAACATGCCTGGGGTCAACAGAGCTTGCATCCAAGGCTGCTGAGGGAGGTGTCTGGTGTCACTGCAAGGCTATACTTTTATCTTTGAAAGGTTGTGGAGACGGGGGTCTCTACAACCACTGCAGTGTTCCCCAATGACTCTTGGGAAAAAAAAAAGGAAAACAGTTGGCTGACTATCCTCACTGCAGTCCATGAGGAAATCCATGTGCAGCTGGAACTCATTTCTGGGCACAGGAAGGAGGTGACTGGAAACAGCCAGCATGCATTTACCAAGGGTGAGTCGTCCTGATTGCCTTCTATGTAAAATGACTGTATATATAGATGAGGAAGAGCAGTGGATGTTATTTACCTTGACTTTTGCAGTGCTTTTGACACTGTCTACCATGATCTTGCATCCATAAAAGGACATTATGGGCTAGATAGGTGGCCAACCACATGGGTAAAAAAACTGCTCGCATGATAGGACTCAGACTGGCAGATAGCAGGCTGTACTCTGCCTGGGGGCCAGTAAGAAGTGGAGTACTGTAGGGATTTATCCTAGGACATGACCTGTTTAGCATCTGTGTCAATGCCTAGAGGAGTGGCCTCTCATCAAGCTTGTGGATGACAGCAAATTGGTGGGACTAGTCAATGTGGTCTGAGCTGCCACCCAGAGGGACTCAGGCTGGATGAATGGTATGACAAGAACCTCATGAAATTCAGCCAGGACAAATGGTATCTGGGACAGAATAACTCTGCAGGGTACAGCTCTGTAGAGAAAGGCCTGGGGGTCTGAGGGACAGCTGGGTAAGCCCAAGCCAATGATGAAGGCTAACAACACCCTGGGCTGGGTCAGCAGGAGCACAGCCAGGAGATGGGGGAAGCAATTGCCATCCTCTGCTTGGCACTCAGAGTACATCTGGAATGCTGTGCTTCTCCACCACTGTGTAGCTGCTCTACCATGCTGCTGCAGGTACTTCCAAAAGGTCTCTCCTCCCTCCAGGAAGGAAGAGGGGCACAAACACCCACCCGCTGCCTCTACCATGGAGGGAGAAACACAAAGCAAGGCCAGGGGTGCTTCAATGACATGAAAGAAGAAGGTGTGTACTTCCTGCTGTGGGTGGAGAGCAGCATTTCCCACTGGTGCCAAAGGCAATTAGAGAGTTGCTGCCCACTGTGAAGGAAGCACATATCGTGTCCCCTAACTCCTCACTTGCTTTTTAGTCAAAGCAACAAATCCAGCTGGTGATACAAATGGCAGAGCCAGCAATGCAGGGAACAGAACCCTTGTACTGACAGGAAACCTGGGATATGGCCAAACCTGACTTCTGCCAGGCAAGGGGGACAAAAATATCAGGCTGAGACCCAGCATGCAGCCTCTCCGAGTCTCAATTAGCACAGAGGCAGTGCAGAAACTTTACCTTTCCTATGATACCTTTGTCCCACATCTCATTCTGGTGAGCTGATGACACGGTTCAAAAACTCCTGCTTCACTCAGAAAGGAACAGGACATTAAAAGAACATCAGGCATAGAAATGATGAATGAAGTCAGGTATGACGTGGACTCCTAATCTCTCATTTAGAAAGGATAAAAATGTGTGAATCTGGAAGGGAAGGTAGAGGCATAAAGTCTGAGGACGTGCCATTAGTGTACTAAGTGATAAACTAATTAAATGTAGTAAAGTTAGGAGTGGTTCTAAGACTGGTGAGTTGCATTCCTTTTCACTTATGGTTTTGGGCTTGGCCCAAGTTATTTAGGGATTCCTAGTAACTCTTCTGGAAGAGACAGGGTAGGAATAAGTGAGTCAGTTCCAGAAAAAAAAAAAACAAACCCTAGTGGCAACATGTTTCTTTTTAGCAGTCAAGACCTTAACTCAGAAGTACTCTCTGTCTTTCTCTGTTCTGGGAAGGGTTGGGAGTCTTTTGTGGGGGACAAAGTGCCAGTTTTCCTTGTACAGGTGTCACGCTGGCTGGGGAAGACTTTGTCTGAACTGGATTCTCAAAATCCCCTATAACTTTGCCAGGGTAGAAGAATAAAGAATGCAGCATTGGCCTGGGAGAAAGAATGAAAGACTGTGTTTAGAAAAATCGTCTCTCTGAAGAACAAATCTGTGGTGAGAGACTTTTGCAAATGAATGGCAGAAAGAATTCTTTCAATTTCTTTATGTAATGTGGGGTTTGAATACACTAAATAGTAGGAAGTGTAGAAAATCAGCCATATGCGCACTGCTACAGGGAGAAAAAGTACACAATTATTGCTTTAAAATCAAAATTAGGATTCTCGTCATGTGACAGATAACCCCAGTTGTTTGCTACTGAAGCGTAAGTGCTAATGGCTAGGATATGACCTATATTCCACCCTGCCACTTTAATGGATGAAACAGGACCATCACTCCCTTAAAAAAACACAAATATTTAAAAGTTTTTTAAAGTATTATAATTATTGCTTATTTTCAGTTACGTTCAAACACATATTACCTAAGGAAAGGTCCTTAGCAATATGTACCCCTGATTTAAGCTGTATTGCAGCCCATGCACTGCAGAAAATAACAAGATGCAACGTGGAAATCCGTAACTGAAGACCTCTAAAACGATGTAATGCCATGGATTAAAAAATAAGCAGTTTCTTGGAAGTAAAGCTTGAGAATTGCACCTTTGAGGACAATTGTAGTCATGGAACAGCAGTAATCATGTTTTACACAGCAAAATGTCTTTCCTTGAAATAGCGGTTGTTCACCTTAAAGGGTAGTGTTGCCATTTTTACAACTGCAACATATTAGTTTTTAAATGAAACATTTCAACAAAAGATTTGGGGTTGGGGGGTTTTGTTTGAATTTTTTTTTTTTTTATTGTGATGAATGCTGTACTAAATACTTACACATTTGCTCTTAGCACTGCAGCAAATATAGTCAAAATGACCCATCAGTGCAGTAAAAGCCACTGGTTAAAGCTGTGTAGTTAAACTCAGGCCCCTGAAATGAAGAGCAAAGGGCAGAGCAGCTTTCCAGACTGAAGCCTCACATTCCCAAGAATTCACAGCTCCAGCTTTGGCCTGCTCTTCCTTAACAGTGCTGTGCAAATTGTATCCACCTACACCTCAAGTTCAATTTGGCCTATGCCTTAGAGTTCAGGAAACAGTCCTTTTGTTTTGTTGGTGTGGGTTTTTTTTCCTTTCACTCAGTCTTCCTTTCCATACTAGGTCTTCCCGTTTTTAGGTGGCCTGAGAAGAATGCTTTGTGTTTAATTTATCAGATTTACGATTTGCAAAGTTACTGGCAGATGTATAGAACTTCTCAATTCAGGCTGGAAAGAAAAAAAAATGTTTTCTTATAGTGACTTTGCTTCTGATACTGAGTAGGTGGATAAGAAATTGAGGTCTCTGGGAGTGATAAAGTAAAGAACCACTTTCACATTAAAAAAAGGAAAGAGAAGAAATAGAAATGAGACTTCAGAAACTCCTGGTTTATAAGATCTGTCACACAGTGTAGTGGTTAGAACCACAACACAAAATAACTATGCTCATACAGTGCATGATTATTTGAATAACTAGGAGATTTACTATTTTTTAGACAATTTTCATGCTGTTAGAGGCAGCTTGGATATGTTCTTTAACATTCTTCCCATTTTACAAAGAGAAACAATATTGGAGCCACATTTTTTAAAAATCTTCAGGTTTACTCCAAATGAAAAGCAACCCCAAACCTAATTAAATGCAGAACTTTAAATTCCATTTCCATGTTTAAACAATGACAGTCTCTTGCTCAATCACTGGTAAATAACATTTGTTGCCCATTTACAACTAGGGTATTAAAAAAAGAAATAGGATGTCATGATTCCTAATTAGAACATTCATGTGCAAGGGTTGCCAGTCTTCGAGATAAATGCCTGAATTTCTCTGTGTTCCTGCAGTAACTGTTTTATAGCTGAGTTGGATTTGTCAGTGACATCTCTGAAACTACGTCAACGTTTTCTTGAAGTCCTACCGAGCCCTTTCCTGCCAACATCTGAATCCCTGCGCTGAAGGAACCAAATTCTTTGAGGACTGAAACTGAGCAAGTTATGTCGTGAAGCCACTGTCGTGCTTATTCTCTATTCTTGAGAAAGAACAGGATTAGCTTTTCTTTATACCTACCACAGGAAAATGTATGCTATTTCAACTCCCTTCACCAGAAAATGGACTTGAAACTTTTTTGGGAAAAAAAGGGGGCTGTTTTTTTCCTCTCTGTTTGATCGCTGCCTGTGAAGCAGAATTTGTCCCATGGCACTATAATCACATTCTTTGTAGGACTATTTTAGAAAATGATCAAGTCTGTTTATTTAATACTCCTGTAATGTATAAATGAGTCTGTATTACTCACAGTGAACATATGCTTTGCTGTATTTTACTCTCATGTCAATGCAACCCCATTATTATAAATCAAACCAAGGGTTTGACAGACTACTTCATTTACATCTTGCTCACTGCTCCCACTGTTCGCTGTAACATACACAACGTGCCATTTGTAAAATGAACAAATTCCCAACAGCTGATTTTACTTTGTTTAACAGCTGAGTGCATCTTGGTGTAACACCAAAGATGTTTCAGCTTATTTGTTTTGACTAACAAACTTGTTAGCTAGCTCATGTCATATTTGTGAAATTATAGCGGATTGTTAGAAATTTATTTAAACCAGTTACAATTCACTGATATTCAAGCTCTTCAAAAGGCACTGTACAATCTTATCAGCGAGAACTAAATACTCTATTTGAGAAACAAGAGGCACATTCCTTATCTGTTGTTTGAACAAAGAAAGGGTGGGGACATTTCTCAACCAATCACCCATTTAAAATGTTTCCAGATGGAATCACACCTTTTACACTGAAGAGTATAAATGACTGCAGTGGAGTATATTTCATAATGGAACAAAACGAAAGCTACCTAAATGTAAGGTTTTGTGATTGGCTGGGGCCCAGCTTGGAGAAAACTTCCTGAAGACACAATTTTCTTAACATTTGTTTTAAATTACTCATTGCATTTTTTAAGTTTTTTTACTGCTGTTCTAAAACTACTGATCTGTTTGTTTTATCACGTCTCAGGGAAACACAAGCATGTACATGTAATAAAACTGTTATGATACTTGTTTGTGCACTTTGCATGCTAGCTGACTAGGCAAGCAATTATGCTAATCTAGCTGCTAAATGTATTTATTACTTGTGCTGGAGTTACAGCCACACCTGTCTGCTCTATCTCACACCAGGGCAGGGGAGCTCTGGAACGACAATGCTTCTTCAATCCATGGAAAACCGTAAGAAAGTTTGTATGTGGCAGACCCTTTCCACTCTGAACATCCAAGTCCTCAAATATCTGATAGTAAAGGTATTTGATCCACAGATCATTAGGAAGGACCCGCTGACAAGTCGTAGGTAGCATTTTGAAATCTCTGTGACTGCTTTTCAGTCTTTGATGGACACAGGGGCTTGTTCTAAGGGAGTCAGGGAAGTGCAACTGGAAAGAAATGCAGTCATGTCATGTCTTCCAGAGCTGTATGAGAAATTCCATTGTTCTGTCCTTGCTAAAAAGGTCTTTACTTCTTGTAGTAAGAGAGAAATGATCTGCAAAGGGTTAGGAATCACATTTCCAAGGAGGGCAAAGTATTTGGGTTTTTCTTTTCTCTTCAAATTCCCCTTGTGGGTCACATGTACATAAAGTCTTAGCTCTCTTCTGAGCAAACTCAGTATGGGGTTGGAGGTGCTGGGATACAGAAAAAGAGTAAAGTTTAGGAGAGGTGATAAATTTTATTTCCCAAAAGAGGCTAAATTGATATTTTGTCTAAAAGTCAGAAGATGAAAGGTCAAGCAAGGGGTCTGTAGGCATCTTCCCTCACAAGCACCTCAGAGGTATAGTCTAATCCTAAAGCCCAGTTTCATCAAAACTAGATTCTACATAATTCTGAGTACTTACTGGTGAGCACTGGTGGCTCTGTGCTTTAAGCCTTACTCACATCTCTGGAATAATTACTTAGAAGCCTTTGGGGTTCCAGCCAATGGAAAACAGTAGGCACAAGGATTTAGGTGGAATTTAGGCCAGCAGAATCTGGGACTAAGATCAATATTTAGATTAATTGAAGGTGTTATTCACCCCTCTCCCCCCCTCACTTTGGATAGCTAGCAATCAGCCTTTTCTTTCTTTTGGAGGTCTGAACATTTATACAATCAGGAATAAATCAATCCCAAACTCCTCTAGGCTTTCCACAATCAGTCTTTCCAACTTCACTCCAGAGTCGAATCACATACCTTCTAGCAGTGATGTTCAGAACACAACTGAGTGATTGTCAGCTGGCCAAGCCTGCACATGCTTTGGAGTGCATCTCTGGTTTCCTAGGGAACCTCGCCCGTGTCCTCCTGTAATGTTCAAAGGCACCCAGGAGACATTTCATTACTGCCACTGTTCATGGTTTTGTACATCCCCAAGTAACCAACACGTGAAAGATGCATTTGCATTTTTTATTCTTAAGTTTCTAAAGCAGTAAGATGAATTGCTGACCATACAAAGCTGATTGTTCTTCTAGCTGTAAAACTCAAGAGCCTTGCTCAGAAGTTTGAAGTCGAAGCTCTACCTTATACCTACACTGCTAGTATGGGCTAATGACTGCCACTGACTGGCAGGCCACTGTTCATCCAAGCATCCACCTGTAGCTTTGTTCTGATTTATTGATCTCCTATTGTTCAGAACCAGTTATTCTTCAAAGATCCAGGTCTGTCTCACAGCCCATATATCTTATGTCATCCTGCAACCATTAACAGCTTACCTCTTACCTTGCACAGTAGGCCAGCAGGCTGAACTTTCTCCAGGGAGTCTTTAAGGTATACACAGTATCTTTGCTCAAGAACAGGCTATATATTTCTTAAAAGAAAAAGAAGGGAGTGTGTGTGTGTGTGTAAGCACTGGATATTGAGGATATCAGCCAAAATCTTTTTTGTGAGCTTTTCTTTCAAAACGGAAAATAATCCATAGAGAGCAAATACTTCTGGGGAGAGCAAAGGTTTAATTACAGGATTTTTGGTTGGTCTTATGTGTGTTCATTCATCTATCTCTAGAGACTCTGAGACCCCTGTCACAGATGTAGGCTTGATATGCACCTTATCTTCTCTTCTCTACACATACAGATGCCTGAATGCTACTTTTTCCATAGCAGGCTGAGGCTTTAATGCTTTCCCCCGGAGGATAGATAAGATCCTGAACATGTGTAGACTGCATTATATTTTCATTTGTAATCAGCGATGTGTAAAGTTTCTAAAAGTTGTTGACAGTCATATGATATATTCTGTCTCCATTAGAGGGGGAGTGGACAGGGTTACGTGGTCAGATACAATTTTGTTTGCAAAGAACTCTAATTTTACCAGCCTAGAACCATTCTTGATCATTTCTGTCTGTTGTAAAGAAATACACAGCCAGAGACTTTTTCCAGTCTTATCCCTCTTTCTTATCATTCATATTTAATGTATTTCTACCTTCTGTGTTGTAGCCATTTACATTTTATTGATTCTTGGGTGCAGTTTACAAGTCAGTGATTTATTGTCTTTCACTTCTCTTTGTGCTGACAGGGAACACTGCTGTTTTTCTAATTCTGGTGTAGTGTGAGGTTAAAATATTTGTGTCTGAAATCTGTGAAAATGTAAGGTACACATTTAATCTGTCTTAATTGTTATTACGCAGATTTTTAGAAGAGGAGAGAAGGGAAATCGTGGTTAAGGGTGACACCCCATTTTCTGCTCATGAAACTTGGTATTGCAGCATATGCAATGCATCAGCTGTGACTGTTTAGGGGGCTGTGCAAGGTCTGACATGAGAGAAGACACGAGAGATTTAGGCCAGAGTTTTTAAACTGAGGTTCCAGAAGGTGGGCATCCAAGATTTTTAGGCCAAGGATGAATTAAAGAGCCTCTAAATTTAAAAATAGGATAAAATGGCATGTGCACATGAAAATAAAATGTTTAATAAAAACTGCTGGAAAATGAGTTGGAACGCCACCTGCACAGGGTGAGGTCTGGGGCAGCACTGTGGCCTGTCTTACTACGTTCCAGGTGCAGCATCATGAATAAAACCAGGGAACACACACCATGGGACAGGGACCAGCGGCAGGGCACTGCTCAGTCCCACTTGGAGGTCTGGCATTAGAGATTTGCCAGTCTTCCACTCCAGGCATTTCCAGAGCAAGGATCAGATCCCCCAGGTTCAGCATCATTTGCCCTGCCCTTTGCTCCTCTCTGCTGTGTAAATTATTTTTTGTAGGGGGCAGAATAGGGAAAAAAGGCCGCAGTAGTGCAGCTGTGTTGACAATAAACCACTCTGGCTCACCTGACAACAAAGCTGGTGAGCTGTTGAAGTCCTCACAGGTATTGGTGGAGGACCGAGTTCATGACGAAATGGCTTGGCAAAAATTACACCTGGCAAAACTGACTTGTTTGCTTAGGAAAAATAGTAATTTCCGCTCCTTGTGGAAGATGTGTGCCTGCCACCTCTTGGTTTGCACACTGAGGCTCTAGGTGGGTTCCTGTTGCACAAACACAAAGCAGCAGTTTCTAGGAAGTTTCTCATTTTTCTCTGGCCGGGACACTGTGACAGTGTATTTTTTAACCATAATGGGCCTTGCTATTGCAGGTCAGTTGCTTGCTGCTTCACAGATAAATTGCTGCAATGTGCTCATCTTTGGGCTACATCCACAGTCAGCCCAGGAGCTGTACACAGTTGCTCTCTTGCTATACAAGGTATTTTACCACGAGCAGCAATTTTATAAGATCAACTGTTGGTTTCGATCTGAACAGCTTGCACAGGGTTTACTTACCACATCCCTTTTCTGTTGTTGAAGAAAAGGATAGAGTACAGATTGGGGCTCAGGATAATGGAAGGACCCTTTCTGTGAGGAGCTCTCATTTTTGGCACTTGCTGGAGGCTGTTTGGGGGCTGCGGGGAGGGGGGTGTTAATGATCAGGACAGGCTGTGAGTCTCTTCTGTTTTCCCAGCATTTCAGAAAGGATGGGGCCAGACCTGACAGCATTCCCCAAATCTGTTGTGTTTGGAAAGATTTTTAATAATATAACTGAAATATAGTCCGGTGGTTTCCAGTTGCCCATCATAAACACTAGCAGGGGTCTCACCGGGGTTTTACACCTTCTCCCTTCTACACTGAGCCTACAGGATGCTCTTCAGGTGCTCTTCACCTAAGCACATCACAGCACTTGCCTGTTCCTCAGTCTCTCTCACACATTGCTTGGCCGCAGGCTCTCTGTATCTTTCCCCTAGAAGAAATGGGACTTGGTGTAGAAGTCATGTGTCCTAGGACCACAGCTGCCTTCCTTGGGCGCTCAGCAGCTAAAGCAAATTCCTACCATGAGCTCCAGAGCTGCAAGTAAATACTCGAGGGTTCTCATCTCAACCTTCCAGCCACCTGGGAGAGAGGAAAGGGGGAGATTCTGTGAGTATTCCTAAATAAAATGAGCATGTTTGTGTGGATGATGTTTCCTACTGCCACAGTCAGGGACAGAATATGAGCCTGGGCAATACATTTGTTGTGTACTTAGGTCCTATATCTGGCAAAATAAATATACTGCTCTAGAAAAAAACCCAAACCCACATAATGCCAATAAGCAACTCTCTATATTTCCCTGTTTGAATTTCCTCACCACTTTATAATGCTCTTTGTGTTTAAGTCTAAGTCTCCTTGAATGCACAGGATCCTCCTCTCTCACTCCTCCCCACAGAGTTCTTCTGCATCCCTTTCTCAGCTGGCTCAGCAGCTAAACCAAGTTGCTCTTCTCTTCCTCTTTCCTATCAAAGTTTACCTGTGTCTATAAATCTCCCTCAGTCTCTCAAGTTTTGCCTTATCCTATGGTAACAGCTAATCTCTTTGTCCTGCTTCTATTGGAAGTCTCCTCTTCCAAACATCTTCCCTGCAAACAGACTTTGGAGGACTAGTTTTCCCAAGTCTCACTGTGCCATCATTCAGCTTGACGGCTAGATCAAAGGAAAAGAAAGCTAAGGATGGGTGAATTGTCACTTCACCTGACCTGGAAATCTTGAATGTATTGCCGGTGCTGAATTCATAACGAGTGGTTAAAGGAGAGGAAAAGGGGCTTTTGATGAGTTGTCCAGAGATTGGAGTTGTCTCCAAATGAGAAGGAACAAACAGAACCCATTAAAAACTGGAGTATGTATCAATGATATGCAATTATTAAAAAAAGAAAAAAAAATTGTACATCCTGGTGCAGTAACCTAAAGACCTTGCCCAAATTCTGGTATTGATTTCTCGCTCTGAACTGGCAGATGTTGAAAGTCAATATTGGTCTAATTCTAGAAAAGGAAGGAGTCTTTTGGTCGTTCAACAACACAGTTAAATCCAATGCATTTAGCTACCAACACTTTAAATAGGTCTTTTTGTTGAGATCCTCTTGGACAGTATGAAAAGTGTAGATTTTTCAGCTAAATGGAAAAAAAAATAGAAGATTCCTCAGGGCATCTCAAGATAGAGGGGGAGGAGGGAAGAAAAAAATAAATTCAAGGCACTTCTGCTCTGTCGCTGAATGAGGTCACATTTCATGCTGTATGTGGATAAAAGACAAGACAATTTCCCACTTCCCATTTCTGTTCTGCATTGCCAGGTTAATTGTTGTCATTGTATTCCCCACAAGAGAAGCTTCATCAGTGGTGCCAAATAAACCAGATTAGTGTTCAGGGGCATTTGCTGGAAGTGATGCCAAATCTATTCTTGATCCTAATTATATGAAATATGCTCCAATAATTTTCCACAAGGTGAATAAAAATAATGCCAGAACTGCCGCTTTCACTAAAGCTCAATTAGGAGGCATTCACTAGTCCCAAGACATATCATAGCTGCTTCTGTGCAATTATATTCTCCATTTTATAAAGTGATGTTTACCTAGAGAAGATGAATATCCTAATTCCTGGCACCGATACAAGAGTGATATCGGGAGAGAGAGAAAACTGTAGACAAGACCTGGCCCATATCCCAACATTAGGCAAACCGACCTTTGGTTTCAATCTCCACAGACAAGCTGTTGTGTCTGTGCAGCTTCAAGTGGTACACAGAGGAGGTACACACTCAAATACACTGTTAATTCCTCAACCTAAAAGAAGAAATGAAAAGCCACTTAATTCAGAAACTAAAATCAGATTAATCAAATTTTCCTTTGTTAGTCTCAGAACATTTCCCGCAGTGTGCAATACCTTGTTCTGCAATGAATTTCCAATTTCCATGATGACTGGTCTGCACCAGCTGCCTGACAAAGAGGCATGTGTCAAAAACAGGGTTTCACTACCTGCAGTTGCAAATGTGAATTTTTGTTCAAATTGTGCCCAGGGCACGATTTCACTGTAAAATTGAGGGACGTTCTACTAACATGTAAGTACACCGAAATATGTTTTGATTGCATTAAAAAAAAAAAAAATTCCTCTGCAGCTACAGTTGAAAGAAGATGGGCAAACATGTTCACTGAAATAATATAGTAACAAATGATGTTCATAGTCTGTAGTTGGTTTATATGATAGTATCAATTTTCAGGATTCTCAAAGCACAAAATGTCTTTATTTTCTATTTATCAAAATGCTTTATCTTTCTCAATTTAGAGAATTTTACCTATACATAACCTTCCTGTTTTCCTTCATGCCTTTATTTTTATGAAAAGTCTTATGAAACTCTAAAGCTAATATTAGAGAAATAGATGGTGTGTTTCATGACTTCATTCACTCTCTTGCCATTTTTTAAGTTTCTCTACTTCTAAAACTGCTGAGAGACCCTGTTTATTGATTGCCTGGTACAGAATAATAGAATCACAGAATATCTCAAGTTGAATGGGATCCATAAGGATCATTGAGTCCAACTCCCTGCTCCTCACAGAACTACCTAAAACTAAACTGTGTGACTAAGAGCATCATCCACACACTCCCTCAACTTTGTCAGGCTTGGTGCCCTGGGGATCCTGTTCCTGTGACCCACCATCCTCTGGGTGAATAACCTTTTCCTAGTGTCCAATCTGAACTTCCTCTGATGCAGCTTCAGACCACGTGTTTTCTAGCCCAAGCTCTGACTAATTTGTGGGATCATATAATTGCTAGTGTACAACAGAGTGACATTTAAAGGGAACAACAAAATTGCCCAGGTGAGTTAGTGACTTCAGGTTGATGTATTCATATGCTCACGGTGTACTCTGTGCTGCTGTCAGAACTGATCTCTCAACTTCAGCTGATAGTTGCAATGGTATCTACATAGCTCCATCCTTCCCAGTGGGATAGTAGAGCACCTTGGGATTAAGAAAAAAGCAGACATGCATCTCTCTTTTCAGCACATGCAGCTAGGCAGAGGATGCACAATAACTCGTGCCCATTCAAGCTGAAGTGCTGGAGCAGTCTATTGTTTTCCTCTTGGCAAAAATTAAGAAAAGATTTCTCTAGCGACTGCTGATCAGGAATAGGTACAGGAAATTTTTGCACATCTGCTTGGAGACTGGTCCCTAAAATCCGAGGTGACAGACAAGCCATTATACTTATACTTTGATGTTTACAGTTGCAGTGTCTCCTGATATTCAAAGCATAAAGACTTTCTGGATTGCTGCTGCTGGATGGCATGTGTTTTGTTCCACTGACTGCATTATCTCCTAATACAAACTAGTACCCTTTTTTCCAGGAGCACTGGAAACTTGCCAGCAACTCAGGAATGCTAAGGAGATGATGAAAGGGGGTTTAAAAGATCTCCTGGGTGAAGTCTGAAGGAGATGCACAAGAAAGCTGGAGCATTGAGGGGAAGGGTCTGAACAGGGCTCTAGATCAAGGGATGCAGATCTCACAGCAGATACCCCTTAAACTGGCTGTTTACCTTCCTTGCTACAGAGACTTCTGGAGCAGGACAGAGTTAGATGGAGGGAAGCTGCATTTCAGAAAGGGCTTGGTGTTTGGGGAGCTCTCTTGTTTCTTTGCTTTTAATGAGCTGTTTCAGAAGACTGTGTAAAAGCTAACTGTGTTGCTGAATTTCCTCAGGTTTTCTCACAAAATGCTAACTGGAACGTGGGAGATAGGGGATATTTATAATCCCTGGGCTGAGTCTGAGGAATCAATACTAGATCTTGAAGGAAATGCAGGTTTGAGGGAGGAAGCTGACAGAGAGAGGATTTGGGGAGAGGCTGTGTGATCAACAGGCTGTACCTCACTTTTAGTCAGGAGCTTGTAATACCTGGGAATTCACTGCTAGGACTCCTGAATTATAGTAAACCTATACGTATCCAAGGCAGGTATGTTTCTAGGCTCTGTTTCAATGTATGGTAAAAGACACAACATACAGAAAAAAGGGCCAGTAGAAATGTAACCTTGGAAACAGGTCCATGGTGATCCATCAGTAAGCCTCCACTAGGGTTGCATTTGTTGAGAAGTATTCACCATGGGTAAAATACTCTGTTTAGTTAGCTAATGATGCTAAAGTTGTTCCTGGAATCTGAAAAACCTGCATGCATAAAAAGCAGTATCAGTATGCTGCATGATGATATTAATGGAGCTGGCCAAGCAGCGTTGTTGAGTGCCTCTATGGAACTGCATGAAGTAATTTGCCTGCACTGAGGAGTTTCCTGGAGGCTATGTGGGAGTCAGGGTACGAAAATGTATGCAGGCACGAGACAAAGCAGTTGCAGTAAGCACATTCTCCATTGGAGCAAATGCAGGTGATTAATGGAGCTGTAAAGTGACTTGGGATGAGGAGACTCCTGTCTCTTTCCAGTGCCAGGAACGAACGTTTTCTGGTTGCTGAGATGGAGTGTATATGTCAATTAATTACCATTTTTTCAATTAGTTGCTCCTGCAACATACCTTTCCCTAAAGAAATTATTGAGCAATACAACCAGAACTCAAACTAGATCTGTCACAGCTGAGAGGGTAACTGACTGCATTTGCAAATCCTGCTTTCCAGATGTCCTACATTTCTTCAGGTAATGGGCAGAAGCACAAAAAGGGTAATCCAAGATAGACATTTCTGTTCACAAGTCTCATTGACTGACATTCAGCTTTCTTCTTATTTTGTCAAATTTGCTTTGCGTGATGCTGATGGTTTTGTTAGCCAGCAGTCTCAGTGGAGCTTGAAAAAACCCAAATGTTTACATGGACTGTGTATTTGCAGTGTGATGGGAACGAATGGAGGCTGTCTTTACAGAGCCTTCAGTGGTCACTGATTGTGATTGAAACACTCCTAATGAGCAGCTCCTGCAGGCCCATTAGAGAAATGGCCTGACAAGTGAAAGTCTCTTTTTCATGTTACAATCACTATATTCATTTTCCTATCCAGAAAGCAGTGTTTTATTTTCCTCTTCAATGGATGAAGTCTCAGCTTGGATGTTCTGTCATAGAAATGCAATATTAATAACTTCAGCAAAGACACTTTCTCCCTGGAATTTTTTTGATCTACAAATGCACTCTGTGGGCCAAAATCATGCTGTCTTATTGTGCCCTGTCCTACATGTTCACAGCAACAGAATTTAGCTGGTCAAGGGAGGTGATTGTCCCACTCTACTCTGCACTGGTGTGGCCTCACCTTGAGTACTGTGTGCAGTTTTGAGCATCACAATATAAAAAAGATATAAAGCTATTAGAGAGGGTCCAAAGGAGGGCTACAAAGATGATGAAGGGCCTTGAGGGGAAGACACGAGAAGTGGCTGAAGACACTTAGCTTGTTCAGCCTGGAGAAGAGGAGACTGGAGGGAGACCTCACTGTGGTTACAACTTCCTTGTGAGGGGAAGAGGAGGGACAGGCACTGATCTGTGCTCTGCGGGGACCAGGGACAGGATCCGAGGGAATGGCCTGAAGTTGTGTCATGGGAGGTTTAGGCTGGATATTAGAAAAGGTTCTTCCCCCAGAGGGTGGTTGGGCACCAGAACAGGCTCCCCAGGGAAGTGGTCACAGCACCAAACCTGACAAACCAAACAAGTGTTTGGACATTGCTCTCAGGCACATGGTGTGACTCTTGGTGTTGTCCTGTGCAGGGCCAGAAGCTGGGGTCGATGATCCTTGTGGGCTCCTTCCAACTCAGGATATTCTATGGTTTTATGATTCTATGATTAGCTTTCTGTACCTTTTTCTATTTATCTAAACACCCATCTGAAGAGTGGGAGCAAATAACTAATGCACTGAGGTTCCTTGCAGGATACCTGGTAGAAGTAACATTTACCTCCTTCTGATAAGCAGCAAAAGTTGTTGGAAGAAAATTAAAGCCTGTAGCACCCCTGTTTTGGTTGTTGCTGTTCTGAACTATTTTTGAATCTCCACTAACCTTGGAAGACTTCTCAGAGGAATGATTGCCTAAATTAGAATTTCTATTTCACATGAAATATTGGGAAAGAAGAGGAAGGGTTATATTAGCTATTTCATTAGAACTAACTCTCAGGGTCTGTATCCCAGCCTGCAGCAGAAATGTCAAGAGGAGCAGCTGCTACAGCACACAAGCCAGCAGAACATTTCCATCCCTGAACAAGGCAAAGGGGGATGGGGGAAGCTGAGTGAATTGCATAAGATGTGAGCATCGTAAAATAGTGATGAAGGACTCTATCTCCTTAGAGATTGAGCTGAACCCTTTATCTGTCCAGTTCCAGAGATTAAGGGTCATTTTCTTTGTGAAACGTGCAGACCTTTGATAGTGGAAACGTGCCATTGCTTTTGGGCTTTAGTGCAGTTCCAGCAGAGTACACTGTCCACCTCCGCTTTTTGTAATACAAGTTATTATTGGCAGAGCTTTTTCTTACCTCTTTATCTTCGCTAGATGCCAAATAAGCAAGCCTCTTGCCCTATTATGCTACTTAGTGTTACCAAACAACTCGCGCCAGCATAAAAGTAGAGCAAATGAACTGAAAAGAACGAAGAGGACAGTTTTTCATGGACCATTTCTTACACTTGAGTCTCACAACTGCTCCCTGACTAGGTGGGCCGTCAGCAATGTCATCAGGATTTATCATTTCTGTCATATATTTCTTTGCCTGGATGAAGTTAGAATCCAGGTCTTTCTGGGAACTATTTTGTCTTGTATTTCTTCAAATATTGCTTAACACTAACACATTGTACTCATAAAGTATGTGAAAGGGCTGGGTTGTTGCTGTGCCTTTTTAGTTGATGTCAGCATGTTGGACTGGTGTCTCACTGTAAAGCTGTCATGGTAATGTGCCAGGCTTTGAAAAAAAAATATTAAGAAGAAAAACATTGGCGCTTAAAAGTCATGCAAAGCATATAGCAAGCCATGGTGCCTATTCACTGCCAGTACATACTTTGTTTCACCCCAATGTCATTCCCCCAGACTTGTAGAACTATTCATTAATAAACAACATTCGAAGGGGAGAAAGTAGAGCAGTATGTGTCTTTGGGTATTTTCACACACTTCCATGTGACTGAACTATAGGGTTTTTGACAAGCTGGGTTGTGGGTGCATGTCTTCTTTTGGCTGGCTGAAGAAGTCACCGTCTGTAGGTCCTTTTTACCCACCCCATCTTCTCTACTCATCTACTCTGCTTCCTGAGTTGGTTCTCTGCGCACTTCATAACCTTTTTGGGACCATTAACTGATTAGGCTTGTAGCTTTAGTGGGAGAGCTTGGCAACACCACACCAGTAAATGTGAGGGAACAGTGGATGCCAGCAGGGAGGCTGTATCAGAGCTGGGGCTGGTAATTCTGTCCTTCAGCTTGCTCAGCAGTGATAGTAAGAGACGGCACAGGCACAGTCTTGCTTCTGATCTGAGCCACACTCAGCTCCTAGACCACTGCAGCTGAGAAGGAGAACATTACTACAGAGTCATAACTGTCCTGGGCTAAAGCTGTACTCATAGCCTGTTACCAGAGCTCAGGCTAGTTCGTGGTGACTTGGTCTCAATCAGGTGACTTTACTTACTAGTTTTTGTTTCCTATTAGGTCTTGATCAACTTTCTAGGTACATCGACCCCTGCCTATTCCAGTTGTATTAACTATCCTTACTGGGCTGCCAGGAGTCCAGTGTTACCCATTCAAAAGTGCAAGAGCAGCATTGTGTAGGAGCTTCTCATTTTACAGAGTGAATTTGCTTAGTCTAAGAATTTGTATCACAGTTCGGACCTACTGTGCTGTATCCAACATTACATGAGCCTTCTTGCAGCACGTGGCTATCACTCCGTGTAAAGTCCTGGTGATTCATGGTTGGGTGACTGTAGAAAGGCTTTTATTTTTTATCTGAGTTGGAGATAGCTGTAATTTATCTTCTCTGGACCTAATTACTTTATATTTAGTACAAATATAGAACTGGGAGGGCCAGCTGGGTCTTTTGACTCTGGTTCCATGCAGTCTCAGGCAACCAGGTGATAGATATTTATGGTCCAGAAAGGTCCACAGAACATTTGCTTTTCCTATGTGTTATCTGCCTTTTGCATAGATCTAATTATTTGTTATTGAAAATTACTGCCTAAATAGATATTAAGGCTTAGAAATTACAATCACTTAGCCTGACTTCCTCATAGTGCTCATACTAATGCTCATTCCTGCAGTGGAGGAAATTAATCTTTGCTATTAATATTGTCTATTAAAGCTAGAATCCAGATTGGTCCATTTGCACTCCTTATTAAATAAGGACCCCTGCTGGTCCTTATTAGATAGATGAAGGACCAGAGTGAAGTTCCTTGTTACTTAAATGAAACCCATGTTTAGCAAAGCTGTTAAATCACAGCTGAAGGCAGACATCTTGATGAATAAATCAGCATTCATGAATAAATAATTGACATGAGTGCTAAAATGGAACTCTTGTTTTCATGCTGTTTCTGTTCTTGGCCAAAAATTGAGACACTCTGTGTTGAGTGGCAGTGGTGGCCCTTGTGGCAGAGACAAGTAAGGTCGGGTTTCCAGAGGTATAGATACAATTCTGGTAGGACAAACAGAAGCATCTTGGTCTGTTAGAGGCTTCAACTCCTTAAGTTTCAATGGTTTTGATGAGTTAAGGAGCTGGAATGAGCCTTCCTAGCACATTTCCCATAGGACATCAAATAACGTGAGTCATTGCTGCTCTGGGACACATTTGCACTTTGATCTATCAGTTAAAGGCTCAGTGTCCCATTAGTAGTTTGTTGAAGCCTTTCCCTGTAATTGTGCTGGTTATTCACACCAGTGGAACTTTCATCAGCCAGCTGCTTCCTGGGGACAATTATTTCCCACTTTGCATTACCAGCCTTAAGTAGGTTATGAGTCTTGCAGCCTTTTGTGTACAAGGACATGAAAAGTTTCAAGAAGACTAATGCTTATGGATGAATCTTCGTGGTTTTGTGAGCGCCGTGGCTGTGTCCTGCCTGAGAGAGAGGAGAAATCACATCCAGGGCTCGCCTCACATAGAGCCAAATCTGGTATTTTTTTGTTTCCAACCTAAGTCCTACTCAGGACCCATAAGAACCATTCCAGCATGCCATCTTGTTTTGCTAAATATTTAAAATACCTGTGGTTATGGGGAAATGCCAGTTCTGAAATCTGCCACTTCAATAATACAAGTGGTTTTCAGATGCTGGGATAAGGATGCAGCTGCTCCAAGAGCCCAAAGTGCTGGTATTCTTAAGAACTGCAGCCAGGCACTTACAATGCCCTTGTGTCTTAAAGCCACAGCAAAGGGCAGGAGCTGGTGCCACCCAGGAATCAAAGGCTGCCCTTCGTGCCTGCACAAAGCGGGCAGCCAGAGCCTCTGGAACACTCCTCGTATCCAAAAAGGGCTCAGGTGAGACTAAAGTGGTGCCAAGTTCTTGTTGTGGTTCATTTTCTCCCTCTCACCTCTCAAAATGCTTTTGATAGACATCAGTGCCGGTTGCTGCGTGTGAAGGGCCAGCACGTGGCATAACGTACAGTCATCTGCAAAGGTGCAGTGCTGGTACACTTGAAGAGAGAAAAAGCAGGATGGTGTCTTATTACAGGCCATTCTGGGGTTATGTCTCCAGTTACACAAGCTCTTCACCTAGCATAAATCAACTCAGCTCCATCTGACTCAGTGGAGCTACACTGATTTACACATTCTGGAGCTCTGCTTTGGATTTCTGTAGTATAAAGGTAAACACTCTCTAATTTCACTGGCTTATAACTTCATGAAGTTACAAAACCAGCTAATAGATATTTGCATATTATAAAACCAACAGGTATGTCCTGGAAACAGACATTCCTGGAGTCCTGGGGCACACATTGCCCAAGCATGTAGCAAGATAATTGCATGAGGCATATAAAAACCCATAGTCTGCTATCATCAGACTATGAAATATATTAAACAGCTCTCATGGTGTCTTGCCACGTAAAAGAAACAGGTACATAGCATCAGCCTCATAGAGAAGAAGAGAAGTTACATAAAATTCATAAAGAAATTTCTAAAAATTCAGTGTTTAGATGAGATAGAAAGTTAAAAATTTGGATCCTGACCCAGACTTCTGGAGTTAGCAGTGACCTTGCTCCATGGCCTCCATCATCCTACAGCCTCTTCCTCTTCACAGCTGTTGCAGCAGCAGCATTTCCCTTGACAGCTTCTGCTTTCACCACCAAATCTTGTTGTTTCTTGCCAAGTGTCCCTGTTTTATTTTGGGCATGAAGTACCTTCCCGGGATAGAACCTGTTATTTGGTAGTCACAGCACGTATCTAGGACACACATATTCCTACTCTCCTAACAGAGGAAATTATGTCTGGGATTCCCGCTTTGTGGATGAAGCTTCATGCTATAAAAAGGGTGGAGAAGCAGAGTAAGAGTACATTTTCTACCTATTTCACATTTTTGGGGGGATTGGATAGGCTGTATGTGTGGTAAGAACACTTCCTAGGCGAGGTTTAACAGATGTTCTGAGCAGAGAGGCCCCCAATTTTGGACCTTGTAAGCCCTTCTGTACTTAGCTATGTGGCACCATGAAAATTGTGCTGCACAGAGGTAGAGCCACCTGGTCTCCTAACAGAGTTGGCTGGGCCATGCTTGGGGCTTGTAGAATCTCAGTGCCTTTTGCAGACAAGCAGCTCCCCAGGCAGGGTTTTGAGAATTCAAACAAGTCCATGGTGAGACCTGGCTCACCTGGTACCCAGAGTGGTGTCACAGGTCTGTGCTAAAACCCGAGCAGAAGCAATGGACAGAAGGACATACTGTGCCATAAATGTTTTTCACTGCTGAGCTCAGTCTTCCCTAAGGATGCTGCCCTATGGATCTTCACATCCAAGCTGTGTTCTGGCAGTAGATAAGCTAAATCCAACAATGTGGGCAGTGTGTAGGCAGGAGTGGGCCCTGGATCACTTCTGACTTTGCTCTTTCATTACAAAAGTGCCTAAATGTTGAAACTGAGGCATCTGCACGGGAAATTTGGTGGCACAGGTGCTGCATGGGGAACTCAGTGGCCAGTGTATTGCTGTCTTCTTCTACATATCCTCAGCCATGGGTTTGCTGTAGATGACGCTAAAATACATGTGAACATGGCACCAGTGGAAGACATTTGGCTTGATCATGCTCTATTCCCAAGTGACGCTAAAACTGGCTTCAAGCTTGCCAAATTCTTTTAACTTAGAGGCCTATGCCAGCTGTGCAAGGCTCAGGAAGGTTGGTATGAACCTTTTTCAACCTTGAAAAGCCAAGTTTACTGGAGAAGTCCCACAGAGCTTGTACTATCTGTAATGCTCCTGGTCAGCATTTTGTTTTATTTTTCTCTTGGCTATCTCAGCTGGAAATGCTGTTGTTTTGACATTTCTTACAGGACTTCTTATTACTTCTGTTGCTACAGGATTTTAAAGTTGTGATGCATATTTTTTGCTCACTCGCTTACCACCCTGAAGTGTTCTGGTTGTGTGTGTGTCCCCTTCATGGTATCTCCATCTCTGACCTACAGATCAGACATTCTAGATTCTTGTACACCAGATTTCAAGGGAGTTGTAAAACCTGGTGAAAGCTGAAGGAGACCAGGGCAAAAGATATATTGGCATCTGTACAGTCCTGCAAAAAAGCACCAATATTTTGCAGTGGAGTCACAGAGGAAGACCATTCTCATCCAAAAATTCTTGCAGCAAATGCTGTTCTCAGCAAACTTAAAAAGTGAGAAAAATCTCCCCGCTTTTATTGATGTCTACACGTGCTGGTTCCTCAGTGATTGGTAACAGGAAATAATGAGCTTGTAGAATGGCACTTATTTAACAGAAAGGTAGACTAAAGTGGAGTTGGAGTTCACCTGAATCAGCTATGCAAAACTTCCTCTGACCCAGGTCGGAGGCTGAAGTGCCGGAGGAGCACAGGGTGCTGTGCATGGCAGGTAATATGCTATGCTTAGGTAATCTTGCTGCCCTGAGCATTTTCATGAGCACACATCCACAGTTGATTTCAGAATCTACTGACTGGAAAGGCTTTCCTATGAAATGTTTAAAAAATAGACTTTTTTTTTTTTTTTTTTTTTTTACATATTATAACATTTTACCATATTCTAGTCAAAACTGTGCTTTTATAAAACATTTCAAAGGCTTTTTTTCCAAGATTTCCATTGACTGCAGCAGGCTTTGGCACAGGCTCTAACTGTACAAAGCCTAGGACTATAAATATAGATTCCCAAGGACTTGACTGGAGGGAGTGACAGATGTATAGCTTGACTCCACGATCTGCCAGGGCAACATTTTCCAGAAGCAAAAAATGAGAATCATCTGTGTTAAATTTATCCACACTTGGACTTCTTTGGTACGTGCAGGAGGAAATCGCTAGGGAGCGGATGACTTTTTAATCTGCCAGTAGTGTAAAGTTTGTGCTCTGTCTCTGAGGCGATGCTGTTTATTACATTCCTTGGGTAAATTTTACATCTGGTGCAAAATGTATAAAATGTCTTCACAAGGTAGAAGGGAGGATCAATAGCATATGGTGAATGTGTCTCTTCAGTGCCTGCTTGAAGTGTTGCTCTGTGCTCTTACAACACAGTTTGGACCTCAGATCCATATGGCCAGCCTTGCTGTTGATTATACACGCTCCCCAAGGGCCTGACCTGAACCCCACCTAAAACCTCCTCTTGGCCTCAGTGTCTTTGGAACCAGGTTGAAATGCACTGAACTCCCACTGATGCCCCACTGCCTACCAGAGACCTTCTTGCTCTTGAGACTGGAGAGGAATATTTTATTTTGTCTGGCTAACAGCTTGAGAGCAGGGTTACATTTTTTCCTCCATTTCTGGTGACCTTTGGAGCTGGAAGCATGTTTTGGACGTGAGCTCTTGGGTAGCAGAGTGCTGCATTTGCTCCTGCTCTGGCAGGGACGGAAACGTGTGTTTAGAGGGAAGTTCTGATTAGGATCATCAAAGTGTTTCCTTTCTTCAATTCAAACAGACCTGCACAATGCAAGCTCTGCAAGCCAAAAAGCATGATTCAATGCTTTAATGATTATGAGAGGTGATGGGGATAGAAAGCAATCACTCATTTTTCAAGGCATACTGGGAGGGAGATGCTCTGTACCAGCCTAATCGGCATAGCCTTTCTTTCAGTGTCCACCCATGCCCTTCACCAGAAATGGGATACAGGGATAGACTGGACCTTGGCTTGACCCAGAACTGCTGCGCTGATCCTTTTGTCAGTGGTTTTCAGCAATGAGTACTGGAGGCAGTTTGAGCTGATTGGCTGGAGCACAGGGCTGAGTAATTCATGCATTCACAGCACAGGTTAGCAGGAAGGCCCTGGGCAAATCCTGCCATTGCACCTCCTCTCATTTTTCCCATCTGTCAAAGTGAATAATAACACTGAGTGAGCCTGCCTGCCTTGTAAAGGTACCCTTGCAGGGCCTGAGTCATTTGGGAGTGGGACAGGCTCCGTGTGGTGCCGCTGGTCCCAGCACAGTTGCCTAGTGTTTACTGAGAGGAGACCACGGCCAGCCTATGGCAAAGAGCTTTAAAGAGATAAAGAGCCAGTGCTAACATTAAATCACAGGGGTTGTCCCACCTTCCCCAAATCTGTATTTTAGTGTTCCCTGATGAGCAAGGGAAAGTGAATGCCTCTCTGGTGGTCCAAGCTCAACTCCCTCCTCCCTCATGCCCAAAGCAGCTCCTTTCTCCTGTGCTTGTGGGAAGGAGATGCTGGAGGCTAGCAGAGCCGGCTGGATAGGAATTGTTCCAGCAGCAGGGAGCACTCATCTGGTAGCATGCTGCCAGTTCGGAGATGGAGGGCTGTCCCCCGGGGACCCCTGCCAGATGGATGGGATTAGAGTATCCCTCTGGAGGTTTTAGCCCCCGCTAGAGTGGTGGGGGGAGCTGGGGCTGGAGCTCAGCAGAACAAAGATGTTTTCCACTGGTTTGTCTGGGAGAGTTTCAGGACAGGAGGGAAAGTCACCCACTGTGTTCCAGAGGCTGTTAGATAGGCTGAGATAAGGGAATAGCTGCACTGGCAGAGAGAGTAGCACTGGTGGTGGGTACTCTGTGAATACCAAGTTTGAACTGCTCTGTGTGTAAATGTTCTTGGATCAGTGATGATTGGCCCTGGAATGTGTCACAGCAAAGCCATTTTTAAAAGGACTGGAGATTCATTCACCAAACGTAAGGGTGTTCTAATGGAAAGGCACATGCTGAAACATCTCCTCCACTATCCTCCACTGGGCTGCTATGAGTGGTTTTACAGGGAGGGAGAAGTTACTGTGCTGCTCTCCGCTCCTTCTGGGCTGAACCTTTGTGAGAGAAGGGGATGGAGCTGCCTGCATGGCCAGCCAGGCCCTCATCCCTGCCTCTCCTGGACTTCAGCCTTGCTGGCTCTGGGCTGCAGCATGGGTTTGTTGCTTCTGTACTCAAATGCCACATCCCACAAAAGATGTCCTCTTTTGCTATGAAGCCTGCAGACATAATCTCTGTAGAGGAAGGAAAGGGCTGTGTTTGGGACTGGAGCCCTGGATTGGCATTCAGAAATTGTTCTGTTACAGCACTGCTCCATAGTGTCAAGCATGCTGTTTACTTGCTGAGCTTCCTGTGCCCATCTGCTTTGGTACAGGGGGTGGAGAATGAGAAATCTGCCGTTGAAACTCTGGGCCTCCTGCACTGGTTCACAGTTTTCAGATATAATGATGTGATGATGAGTATGGACCGGCTAGTGGAGGGAGGAAGGGCGATTCACAGGGTTGAAGCCTTACCCCTCCTGATGCTGCATGTGTGTTTTTGAATCCCATGGCACCGTCATAGCCATCTGGTTTGTGACAGCTCAGTCACAACTATAACCACCGTGCTGGGGACTAGAAAGCTTCTGGGCAGAGAGAGACAAGAATGTGGGCTTAAGGAAAATGTCACAGCTCCTGGCAAAATACCCTGACCCTTTATAGCCAATGCTGATGTGGTGAGTGAAGAAATTGCTTCACTGGACAAATATGAGGTTTAAGGGAGGGGTTTAGGAGGACTGTCAGAAGGAACTTTACACAGTGAAGAAAAAGAGGGCTTCCAGATGCAAAAGGCACAAAGAGTGGGACAATGAAGAGGTGTAGCTGCTGGCCAAGAGGTTTTGCAGGGCAAGGAGAGCTTGGGGTGCTGGAAGGTGGAAGGGTTGAAGAGTACAGCTCACTCTCCTCTGGTCATGTTCAGACCCCACTGCAGTGCCTCACACAGTCTGGGTATCAGTGTGCCAAGGGCTTGCAGCTACTCAGAGAAAATCAGTGCTGTATAAATGTAGGATCATTATTCACTCAGCATGTCGACTTGTTTAAATTTCTGTGAGGAGGGCGAGTATATTATAGTATTGTTATCCTATGCGGAGAGTTGTTCCTGTTTAATTATAGTTCGTGAGAAATACAGACTCTTACAATGCATCGTCTGTTCAAACAGATATATACATCTTTGGGAAAAATATAATAGTGCCATTATGCTATTCTTATAAAGTGCTAGAACAAAGCACACGTGCACGTCTCCTCACATCCAGCAATAAAGTAAACACAGATGACTAAACAGAGAAATGTATCCTACAAATGTGTTTAGCAGCTAACCATGAGTCAGTGGGACTGATTTGTGCAAATCCCTCAGGTATTTGTACGTAAATGGATACCCCCTCACCCCAAGGGTGACATTCTTGGAAAAGGGAATGTCTAGTATTTCCTGGTTTGCTTCCTTGTTCTTCAGAATCACTATTCTTGCATTTGGCAATAGGCAATTTAGGGATAAACTGGGAGCCAAAAACCCAACGTGATTCAGGGGGACATTCTTCCTGCCCACTGTGAATGTTATTCACATCACTTTGCTCCTGACTGCTGAGAACTGCAGAAAATGAAGTGTTGCCATCATCCTTTGTCCTGCAGGCAGCAATTTTCTGCCTGCCTGTGGGAAATAATCCTCTTTTAATTTAATTATTCATTTTTCAATTATTTAATGCAGTACTCTGGGATAGCAGCAAGGCTTCTGGTTAGTTTTCAAATCGCTGTCACCTCAGACAGTAGAGTACTGGGATCCAGCTCCCTGGGAGAAGGGATTCGTTGTGTTTGAGCCTCTGCTTTCATTAGGAGGGATATGCTGTCTTCTTTCTCTGGCACATCCCTCGGGAAGTTTCCATGTGTTCTGCCAATCTGCTTAGGTCCCATGGAGGCTTGATCCTGCCTGGCCAAAGTTAATGGCTCTGGACAAGGACAGCTGAATGGGGCACCATCAGGAGTCCATCAGCGTTTCTCGTCCTTGGAGAGCCCCATGAGCACCTTCCGTGCTGCCAGCGACTGTGCTGTGTTTTAACATTTTCTTGTGTAGGAAAAGCAAATGCTGGCCTTCCATGGTGACACTTTGCATAGCTCTGTGCTGGCCCAAGGATCACTTCTCATATTGCTTGGGCCTTCACCAAGACTGATTTTCCACTCTGAGCTCTGTCCCTGTTAGTTCCTGAATGGCATCAGCACTGATTTGAGGGGCAGGGGTCAGCTCTAAAAGATTACTGCATCAAATATAAAAGATGCTCATACAGTATTGAGTGGGAAGAAGTTTAAAAGAAAAGAGGTCAGTTCTGCTGTCACTTGTGCACTTTTTGATAGATGTAACTCCATTCATTTCTGTGCAGCTAATTTTGTTTCATGCCAGCATAAGTGAGAGCAGACTCAGGCCTTCCTCCTGTAGCAGCTAAAGTGAATAACATTTCTATTTTTAAAGCTGAAAGCATTTCTTACTTTTATTTATCTTGTGTCATTTTGCTGGCAGTGATGGTGTAAATGGCATAGAAAAATTAAATGAACTGGTTATGGGTACTCCTTATGACTCCTTGCGACCCTAATGCTCGCCCGGGCATTGCTTGGGTAGCAGAACCAAGGAAGCCTTGGTTCCTGGGAAAAGACAAGGCTGATGATGTTTTACCTCTTCAACTCTGCTAAAAGAGTCTCTTTGTTCTTTATGAATGTCTGTTTTTGCACTGCTCCTGTGTGCTTAGCACCTCTAAGCTCTCTAGACCTCTGTAAAATTCTATTTCCCCAGTAAATACGGCTTAAAAAGGGGGCAGGTGTTTAGTGAAACAATCTGCAGGACAAGTCCTTGTAGCTGACCCTGTGTCCTCAGAGGTGATGGTGGACTCTTTCCTGGTGAGTTTGCAGGCTTTTTAGGATACAAGATTATACTTCTTTCCCCCTGTGTTGTAGTGAGTCCATTGGTATGGTGTCTCACAGAGACATTTTGTTCCCTCTCACAGAAAGAAATTTGCCTCCAGCTAGGAAATTTGTTCCCTGTAAAATTGAACAGGAGAATAAGATTTCCAGAGAGAACCTGTGGCTGTAATAAAGGATTATTGCCAATTTCTTTGGCTGTGTGCACAGAGCTTGGCACTCAGGTAGCTGGTTTTGTATGACCAAAACTCCACAACTGGGTGTACAAAAATGTCAGCGTGCAAGGCCCTCACTGAGCAATGACTGGAGGTTTCAAGAATGCTTGTTTCCAGAAAAAGATTTCCTTAGAGGCCCTGTGAGGCTTTGCCATGCAGACTAATGAAGCAGGTCAGTGCTACACTGACAGCCTCAGACCACTGTGTTTTGACCCAAATTTCCTAGGAGGCTGGTGGCCAAACAGCTCACCTCTGCAAGGCAGAGAGAGGGGCCCTTCTTTGTCTGCTTCACAGAGGGGTTGTTGTGCTGATTGCATTAACGATTACAGTGCGCTCCAAGTGCTAGGGGAGCCATATGACAACCACGGGCTGGGATAAATGTAAAATACTATAATTTAAAGGCCCTTGTCTTTCAGTTGCTAATGGCTTAATTAAACAATAACATCTAACAGATGTGCTTTTTCTCCTTCAGTAATTCACTCCATCTGTGTCAACATAACTAGGCCCAAATTAGTGCATCAAAATGTAGATGTTAATGTCTTATTTCAGTTTTTATGTATCAACGTACATTTACATATATATTGTTTCATCTTGTGATGAGATGATTGCCTCCTTAGAAGGAGGTATTGCACACTATGGAGTTTAAAGAGCCTCTCTTAGTTCGTAGAGTAGGAACAAAAAACCAAAAATCCAAAGACAAATGATATACACATACTTTGAAATTATGAGAAAATTAGGCACATTTATATTAAGGCTGTTACATACCGAACAGCAAGATCTGTGGCTCCGTGCTCTTTAGGATAGTGAATATTTTATGACCCTTTGTTTCTGAAACTGTTTTACTCCTAACTTCACATGATGAGAAAATAAAGCTTGCCTTGCTGCATATGAAAGCAGATGACCACCTGAATTCCTGGAGTGTTAGGGGAGTGAATAGCCTAGACAGATCTGCGGAAAGATTTGTTGTTTTATGAAATAGCTTTAATAGCTTTAAAGATGAATATAGCTCACTTAATTGTTATTATTATTACTTTAAAGCAGCCTTACTTGTGCTAAGTGCTTTCTCAGAGATGCTTGGGAGTTGTTAAAGACCCTGTGGGCTGTGACCTGGATCTTGCAAACCCTCCTGTGAGATGGATGCAGTCATACTGCTGGGGCAGCAAGTACAGTAATACCTGCTGGATCCGTGTTGCCCTGCTTCCCAACAAGTACCACCTCCCTCAGACTGTGGTCTCAGTCTGCCTGGCAGTCAGGGTGGGATGGGATGCTGCAGGGCTCTGAACAGAGCCTGTGACCTCTTGCATGGGTGTGTGACAAGTCCCACCACCAGGTACTCCCAGCCACGCCGTGCCCTGGGAAGTCTGCAGGCTGTCCCAGACCCAGCTCACTGCACTGTCGGGCTGATGAGCAAGCACAGCATGTTCCTGGCTGCTGTTGAGACTGGTCTCAAAAGCCATGCAAACTCCACAACTGAATCCAACTGGGTGATGCCTGGGAAAGAACACTCTCAGGTCCAGATCTTTTGTTTCCTTACAGTCTGAACAGCTTCTTTTTAATACTTTTGCTATGAATTCTTATGAACTGGCTGGGTTACTTGGCTTCCCCCTAATTTAATTTGGATTAATTTAATTTTAATCAGTCTGTCTTCTCAGCATCCTATTAACCTTCCAGTGAACTTTTCCTATTAGGGGATTGGTGAAGGAGGCACCCCTACATCTGTTAAAATATTAGTCTGCTCTTTGGACTGCAAAGCATTAGACAGCAGAAAAAAGTGCGTTTTTTGCCACAGCACACAGTCATAGGGGATGGTGGGTGATGATCCAACCTTATTCTCATTGCAGAACCCAGAAAAACTCATGTAGTGTCCCCCAGTTCTGTTTGGCCCAGTTCACACTGGCAGTGGTGTGGAAAGCATCTAGAGCTGTCTCTGCCATGAGACTACAAGCCCCTGGCTTGAGAGCACCAGACTTTGGTGGTTCTGCCCTTGCCATTCTGGACCCACAGGGGCATTGCAGGCCCAGAGAAACAGGTGGCCCCTAGTAGGTATAGCCTGTACGTAACAGGATTAGAGTTGTATTTGATTAGAGTTGGCTTTCCCTCCTCTTATACTGCCCAGTTTGCCATCTGCTTAAAAATTCTTTGGACTTCTAACCAAATTCAGTTATGTACAAATATACAATAGATTGTCCTCACTGTTAGCACCTGCCCAGGTAGATTTTGTTGACAGTCAACCATGAAATATTCACAGCATTTCACAAAGAAGTAGAGCTGAACTGTGCCAAGCTGGCAGCAAGACTCTCCTCCAAGCCACCTACAAGTTTAATTTTTTTTCAAATTAAGCAAGGTGATAAGGCAGCTTAGCTAAGAAAGGGCTGGGGGAAATGTGATTATTTTGGTTTTTTTTGTGATCTGTGAGTAATTCCTCACTCACCACTGGGAGGAGAGCAAGTTTTGCAAGTTTTTTCCCCATTTTGACATGGGAAAAATCCCCAGTGACTGCATCCAAGTTTTGTCTGATAAGGACTGACATGTTGGTCACTTCAGTTATTCAGAGTCTATTTAACCTTTTTAAAAATAGTCACCCAATGAACCTGTCCATCAGCTATTAAAAGAATAGATATTTCTGAAAATCAGTGGGGCTCTGCCAGTGTTCTCTGGAAAACTCGTATGCCATTTGGCTTACTTAAATTTACATTCAGCCTTGCCAGGATTTCTCTCCCAAATAAGCAGCTGATTCATTTGCCACTAGGGCTGTTACACAGCCTTGAACAGGAGGAAAAGGGCTTTAGATTATCACAAATAGGATGGAGAGTCCTTTATGGAACAGCCTTTTTACTAGGATGCAATCTGCAATCTGAAGTGGAGCATGGAAAGATGGGTGGCTGATGTGTGACAGTGTCACAGCTCGATGCGATCAGTTGTGGAGGCATCAGCAGAGAGTCCAGGAGCTGATGGGTTGTCCCCATGGGGCTCTGCATGGGGGCCTCAACCCAAGCCTCCACTCAGCAGGACATATCAGCTCATCAGGACCACAGCAGCAGGACACTCTGTGTGATGAAGACAGCCCCTGCATGAGATGTGCAAGGCTTGTCCTACATCCACATCCCACATTTGAGCCAGGGCTTAAACGCCCAAGTGCAGGCACCTGCCTACACAACAAGCCCAGCCCTAATCTCAAAGGCAAAGTCCTCCTCTGCTTACTACAGATAGTCGGCTCTGATCCTGCTAACACCCGGGGCTCTGACAGATGGGGTCTGGCGGCATTAGTGGTGGGTCTGAGGCTGTCACAAGCCCCCTATTTTCCCATGCCGGGGTGTTCCAGAGCTTGACCAGGCAGGTCCTTAACCCACAGCCAGTAATGCCGTCATAATCTGCTGCTGACAGCGTCGCTCACTGGAATCATTCCAGGCTCAAGCAGTGTTTTTATCCAGAAGTGGACATTTGCAGGACAGGGGCGTAGAAAACACAGTGAAGGCACTGCATAGGGACAGCCACCCCTTTTGCTAATGATTCCTCTGATGCCTGCTCTAGCTTTCCCTGGCTTTGTGATTTCTGCACTGGTTTGTGTGCAGTGATCTCCAACAGGGATCAACTGGCACTGTGCTGCTCCTGGAGGATTATAGTTCAGTCAGAAAAACAGCACTGGCAGACCATCATCACAAAGTCAGCCCCTCAGAAATTAGAAGCTGTTAAAAAGGACACAGGTTGTGCAACCTTAACTGAACAGCCCCTACAACACACAGACTTTATTTTCTAATGTAATTGAGTGCACATTAATGCAAATCTAATTTTTCTACGGGACCCTTGCCATCATGGGTGCATAGGGTAGAAATCCTAACTGATAACCACTAAGGAATATAGTATTTTCCATTTCCCCATCTTGTCTCTCCCTTACCTTTCAGTTCAATTTCATTCTTTTCTGCCCAAGCAATCCCAGTTCTCATTCAATTCCTCATCATTTTTCCCTCCATCGCTTCCTGCCACCTGCAACCTCCCCGGTCGCTCCCGGTGTTTTGTGGCTGTGACAAGCTCTCTCAGCTCCCTTGGGGATCAGGTGTGCCCACATTATTCTGCTCCAGGCTGATTAATCCCCCCGGCTAAACCCGGTCACTTGGTGTCTCTTCTTTCACCCACTGGTCTGCATCATCCACTGCCAGCGTGGCCTGTGCAGGTCAGCAGGACACGCAGGGCCAGAGGAGAAACAAGCTGGAGCCTGGAGGGATAAAGGACGTCAAAGCTCATCCTCTACTTCAAAATCACCTTCCCTTACAGCAAGCCTGTATAAACTATGAGTAAACAAAAAAGCACTTGTTTGCTGTCTGGGGAAGCGTCCTTTGCTCAGGCTGGAGTCATCAAACCATCTCTTGTCATCGCTCGCCCCTCCGGTTCAGTGAGGTAGGTATTCCATGGACACGGCTCAAAGCCACTCATACCTGTCTAGCCAGAAAACAGTGTCAGACAACAATTTCTCAGAGGCTTATTTAAACTATAAGCAAATGACTAATCTATTGTGAAGGAAAGCACATTGTGGCTGCATAAGCAGATCCCAGACCGAGGCCTTCCCTCCCCAGAACCGTGCACGTGACAAAACCACGTAACTGGGATTATTTTGCTCACACACGTGTGTGCCACAGATTAGTGTATGTGGCTTACACACAGCTTTTGTCTGAAACCAAACATAGAGCAAAGCCCTCCTTCTCCAAGCAGGAATGGATCTCGGAGGTTGTCCACTGGCTCTGCCTTTTGTGGGATGCGGTGATTCCGGACCACCTTGGTCCACCATCTGCTCTGTGTCCTCTTCCCTTCACGTGGTTGCTCTGAGGATCATTTTGCTCTGTGTTTGTTAGCTGGGTGAGAACAGGGAGCTCTGAAGAAACTGTGCCTGTGCATTCCACTCCAATATTCACACTGGAAACTGGGGATATCTAGATGGAGACCCCAGAGCCAGGCAGTGGCACAGAGTAGGAAATTAGCATGAGACTTAGGGAGGATGAAAGTATTGGGGAATTCCTCCGAATCACTGAAGTTCTTATATGCATCTGAACCGTATTCTTAACATATGGTCTTGTTTTCCAAAGGCTTATACCTAGCCCAAATTTGAGAAGATTTTCACAGGAACAGCAGAAGGCACACCCCAAAGGCCTCCTGCACCTGCCAAATTTCACAACTCTGCTCCAAACCATGGAAAAATTGAGCTTGTAAAGGTCATTGATATTTTTAGCCTTCCTTTGTAAGGAAATACAGCTATGCAATCACGCTGCTGCTTGCTCCCTTTGCATTCCCTGCTATTAGGTTGGAATCATTGGCCAGCCTTAGACAAATTTGACAGAGGAATGAAAGGCACAAAGATATTAAGTTCCTACAAGTTTCATGAAAATAGGAGCTGAGCAGAAGAAGAGATCCCAATAACAGCAGCAACAAGAGGAAAACAGCAGCCACCCAGCCTTTAGTAGACAACAGATCAAATATCCTTCCTCTGCTCTGGCAATAGGTTCCCTTGAGGATATAGGGGATATATTTTGGTTGCAACATATGTTAGCACCTCGTAGCCTCTGAGGTCAGAGCTGATGGGCTCACGGGGAAGTGCCCATGGCTCTTTGTTCACCTTCTGAGAAGCAGCAGCTGTAAATGCAATGCCCTCAGTGCAGCTTTGCAGGTGGTGTCAGGGTGAGCTCCTCTAGCCCGGTGATAGTGTTACCTGGGCGCAGTCATATATGTGCGTGTTTGTGTTAAATGAAACATCTGTGATCTCTAGAACCTGAGGATTTTACTAGAATATTAACCAATGTTTAAAAAGGGAGGCCTGATATTTGAATAGCTTAATTTATTTACATCCCTCAGTGTAAATATAGGCTAATAAGTTTCTCACTTTAATGACCTCTCCCATTTTACGTGGCACATAGCATCCTGAGAGGAAATAAAAGATGGCACAAAATAGGAGGCCATTAAGGCAAAGATTTATATGTAGCATTCGAAGGAGGGTTTTGAACCTGTAAGCAAGTCCCCTAGGGATTCCAAATCAGCAGCAGTCTGGAGGCCTCCAGGGATAAGCCAAGCAAGTGCCTATGTCCCTTGTCCCCGAGGGGCTGGCTGAGTGCAGGAAGCCTGCTGGGAGGCCATGTGTTGACGTGTACAATAACTGCAGTCCTACCTCTGTAGGGTGTGTGGTGCCTCAAAACCAGGAATAAAGAGAGCACAGCAACTATGAGGAGCCTTTAATAGAAGAACAGGCAGGTCAACAAACAGGACGAGGAAGAACTAAGGAGGCATCCAAGACCAGAGGTGGTCCAGGCTAGCTGATGCATAGGCCTGTGGGGCTCTGCCAGGGTCTTCTAGGATATTAAATTGCAAATAAGGCTCTTACTGGACTAGTTCACCTCACAGGCTGGATGTGGGCATGGGCCACTTGCCCTGTCAATATCTTCTGGCCCTCAGATACAAGGATTTATGCTTGGCTTTGCTCAGCTCAGTGTTTTTTGCTCAGGTGCAGGTCACCAGGTGATGCTGATCTGTGCTATCCTTTCTTTGTTACTGCTGTATCCCTCAATGTCTGTGTCACCCACAATCATCATCAGCGGTGATGTTTGGCTTTCTTCTAAGATGTTATGAAAATTATTAGCTGTAATGGACACAAAATAGGTGACCACCGAAGTGGCCTGCACACAATGCACGCAAGAGGTGATTGCTATTCACAATTTATTTTAAGATGTAGACATTAAGCAGCTTGCAGTCGCTTAATTTAATTTAATATTGACACATTGATTTCATGCCATTCTAGTTTCTAAGCCAATGTCACGCAGTACCAAGTCCAAGGCTTTTTATCTCTTTCAGCAAAATTTATCATCTCATCAAAAGTATCCGGTTAGTTTGACAAAGTACACACCAGTGTGAACTGGCAGAATTTTTAGTGATTTCCTTTAGTTCTTAGAGCACCGTGCCAGTTGTTGCATTATTTGGCCTGCCTATTGGCCTCACTTTTTAGTTTGAATCTTAACCCTGTCCTGCAATAAAACCCCAAAGCAGTTAATGTAAGAGTCGTGGCAGTTTTTGTAGAAATTACCTGAGTAATTTCCATTCTTGCAGTTTCCTTATTTTATTCCACTTCTAATCCAAAAGTAAATGATGAATTTGTAAATATCCCTTGAGATTAAAATTCACTTTTCAAGTGTATTTTGGTTTAATTGAAAGGTTTTCAATTACATAATGGGTCTGGGATGTTTTAATAATATCAGAACACTTTGCTTTGTTGCCATAGGTATCACTTAAATGAAGAAAATTGTAATTTTTATCAAAATCAGTACAAAGGGAATTTTGATTTGTGTAAAAAGGCAACTCTTGGTGGGAAAACATTTGTTTGGTCCGAAGGCTTTTGATCAGCTCTATGGAGGATGAATGAGGAGAAGATACACAGCAATGCTCCTCAAATTATTGCCTACCCAAGTCTGATGCTGCATGAGGTCCTGGTACCTAGCATAGTGCCCGCTAGCTCTAATTCCAGTTTGGATGCACTAAATTCTACCATCTTGCTGTGTGTACTTTCCCAGGGAGTGATCCATAGAGCTGTGCAGCACTGGCATCCTGCATCACGTCTGCCCATATACCTGGTTCTCAGAGGGAAGAGAAGAGTCTTTTCGGAGGTCTAATGATAAGTAGGAAAGGGGATGAGCCCGTGCACTCCGTGTTCATAACAATGAGGGAAACATCAGTATTTCTGTCCAAAGAGGAAGTGGGGAAAGGGAGTGACTCAGGTTTCCTGAGTTGACCTCAGTTTATACCACTGTGTTTTACAGCCTCAGAAGAAAGAAATCCACTTTTTGATTTGTGCTGCAGCTGTTTACACATCCACGTCTGGCAGTTGGGGCTCAGCATTGCCTGCGACAGCAGCAGCAATGTGGGCTCAGCGGAGGTGCTGACGCCTCGGCCTCGGAGCAGTGAAGGGACCTCAACAGAGTAATGTCTCTCTTCAGATATCAGCCATTCCACAAGGGAAAAAAAAAGCCCTAGGAATCCATTTTAGCTTTCTTAGCCAAAGGGTAACACGCTCATGCTGCCTCCATGGAAGCGGGGAGGTTACGGGGGGCTGGTGGGATGGGTAAGGGGGAGTTGGGAGATTTCTGAGGTGCAACCCTGGACCAGATGTGGTACCTCTGGCCTCAAGTCCTGATGACCTTTTGCTCAGCTGGCCATTTGTGCCCATGACTGCCACATCCTCCACGAGCAGAGATTACCTTTGACAATCAAATGTCATGAATGGAGAATACTTAATCAGGCATTTCTATGGCTGTTGTTATGACCAAGGAAAATATTCCCCCGTCATGTATTTATTAACATTTTGTATTTAAGTAGCATTTCTCAGTCTGCATCTTTGTTACAGCCGTATGCAAAACCTACTGTTTTCTGTTTGTGTATAAATGGGACCTCTTAAGCAAGGGAGGCAAAATCCCTCTCGTACTATGAAAGATTTCTGATTATTTTTTCTTGAAAGCTGCATGTATTTCACTGAATGTCTATCATATTATTGCTTGGCCTGATAATCTCGATACTTTGTCTCCTTGACAACAGACAACATCCAGAGCGGAGTATCCCTCTGTCGCCAGATGCTGCAGGAATCTCGCTGCCCCAGAGGGTGGGGGTTCATCCTGGAGTGGGACGTGAGGAACCTCTTAGCACGGTGCCTACAAGGGAAGGGAGGCAGTCAGTAGCCAGCCTGTCCTCATCCCTGCTGAGCTCAGCCCCAGGTAGTTCTCAAAAGCCATGAACTACAACAAAATTAACTTTTCTGCTTTTCAGAAATGTAAAAGCTCAGTGTGATGGAATAATTAATGCAGCTGATTAAAGGGGAAGATTACACATTAACAAAGGAAGATAAGCACTTAATTTCCAGCCTTCTTGCAATTCATACTTGAATATATTGGTTCCAAACGTGGCTGCAGACTTATTTGCCTTTCTACATATGTAAGTACATAATATACATATGTACGATTACAATCTTATGCCCTGCTTTAATAATATACTTAATTGCTTTCTGGCCCCACCTCAAGCTGCCTAAATTCATTTCACAGGGAAAAGATTATTTGCTGTTGGCCTTTAGCAAGTAAATTGCCTGCCATCCTTAATCTGGGTAATAAAAGGTACTGCATCAGCCTGCTCGCAGTTCTGCACGTTGCATCTGCTTCCACACAAAGTATTACTGACAGCTGTTTTCCTTGTGCCATGGAGTGACTATGTAATGTAAAACGTAAACCCCACAGACCTGCTGAGAGTTGGATTCCTTGTCTTCCACTGCTCTGGCTGTGACGCTAAGTAAATTATTTGCATATGACATTTACATTACATATTACATCTACTGTGCTATCTTTTTTTATGATTTATTGTAATAAATGATAAATACATTATAATAAATGATAAATACATAGATGCAATACTCTGATCAACTCACCTATCAGCATATATGCATACTTGCACATGAAAGCACGCGTGTGCACACCTGTACAACCACACATTTGCAGCCACGGAAACTATGGCTGTGGTTCACACTGTTCATGTCAATGGACTTTTCCACCGAAGTGTCATACATCAGGACACAAACTGAACTGGAAAGGGGAAAAGATACCTACAAGAGAAGGAGGGACCAGCGTTCAGGTTGGATTTTTCCACCTGAGGAGTCACTGGTGTGATATTTTTCATTATAAGAGAGCACCAGGAGGCAGGACTGACCAAGGGCAGGGGAACATGCAGCCCTTCACTCTCATTGCTTTCCCATGGGGGACTGTAAAAGGGGGATGTAAAAGGCCCATGGTGGTACAAACATGGCCAGGCAGTTCCCAGAATATCAAGTGTGAGGCTGCAAAGACTAGAAGCACATTGCACCCTTTAAAAGAAATCCAGTGGGAGGAACGATCTCCTGAAGAGTAATCTCCTTGGGGTGCACGCTGTTCATCTGTACTTAAGCATTTAGGTGTTTGTGCCTGTCTTTGGTGGAAGAACACACAGCATTAAAAGCTTCCAGACTGCGTTTCCTTTTTTTCCAGATATATATCAGGAGAAAGAGGAAGGACGTGACATTTTTTTCTGATAAATATCAGACACATTCCACATTCAAGCTGCCAGAAAATAAGAACAATGCCAGCAAATGTCAGTGCAAGTTTTGCCATCACCTCCTTTTGTACCGGTCTTGTTCAGCTCCCCACCAAGTGAATAACCAGAAATGGCATGAAATCATGAGAGGCAGGACATGGTCAGGACTGGGACACAACCTGAAGCAGAGAAAACTGATCAAGGTTGATCTCCAGTGCTGACAGACACAAAGGGGTGTTGGGTAGATTATGCATGGGTTTGGTCCTCAGTGCAGCTCACAGCTGGTCCCCATTTAAATCCAGGCAGATACGAAAACATATGGGATATTGCCAGCCTGCCTGGTTTAATGATGGTAAAATATCATTCCTCACTCAAGCAGTGGGGGGTGGGCAGCTTCTCAAAGGCAGGAGGTAAAGGCAGGAATTAAAGTAAATTGTAATACACTGATGAGCTCAGGCATAGCAAGGCAAGAGGGGAGGTGGGTGCCCAGCAGGGAAGTGCTGCCTCTGCTCCTCATGAGAGGGAAGAGATGCACCCACCTCCCTCCAGCCTGTTTTATCTACAGGGGAGAGGCATCCTTTGCTCAGGATGTGAAGTAAGAGATTCCCTCTGTGATTGTCCCTGTCTCGTATGGGCTCTGTGCTTGCTTCCTGTGTGCTGTAGGGCAAAGGTTGAGAAAATGAGGCAGTCACGTGGCTGATCCCTGCTGCCATTCAGTCACGTCAGGAGTTGGACTTGAGCAGTCTGGAGTTGCCAGTGTACTCACAGTCATGTCCAGCAGCAGCATCCTCATGGCTGAGCATGCATCAAAGGGACAGCAGTGAAATTTCCCTTGTACAAGGAAACGCAGTGCATGACACAATAACCGTAGAGACAGATCATCCCAATGACGTGGCACTTCTACCTGCACCTGCACTGATTCATCGTGAGATGCCTCAGGTGGATCAACATGGCTAGTGCTGCACTGCTGGGGGGAAAAAAAGGCAGACAGGAACAGGGAACAGCTTTTGTGGGAGGATGGGATGAACAGACTGGAACGTATCAACCTGGAAGTGATATGGCTGCAGAGCAAGTGTGAGCATGCAAGAGGTCTGTGAAAGAAAGGGAAATGGGAAGAAACTAATTTCTTTTCACCAGACTCAAAGTCATACTGTAAATTTATTAGCCAGCACATTTAAAAGAAGGAGGGGAAAATGGTGTTTCAAAACTTAGCTGCCATTTGAGTTTGTTGGCACAGGGTGGTGTAGGGTTTGGGAGCTTTGTCAGGGATCAGAAATCAGCTAGACAAGTTCAAGAAACTAAAATCCTTCAAGGGCTGTGAAACACAAGGATGGATGTCATCTCAAGCAGGTGAAGTCAATGAGCCACTGGATGGGATTGCCCTGGAGCAGACTCACTGAATATCTGAGCTTTCCTTATGCCCTCCCTAGACATCTGCTCTGGCTGCTGGGCAGGGGCTGGCTGCCCAGGATGGCTGTTTTTTCTTCTTGCAGCCTGCTGTGCTGTTTTGACATTCCTGCTGAGTGAATAACCTCATCCAGTTTTGCCTCATGGAATTGGACATCAAAAGGGCAGAAGCTGAAGGGACCCAGATCATTCAGCCCATCAAGCCCAGCGGGGAAGGTCCCCCCTGAGCTATGAGTCCCACGCTTCAGGGAGGTCTGCGTGTATTTACATCCATGCTGCACATGGAGGCTGCAGGGAAGGATTGCCAGCTAATGATACGCTAGAATATACTGCACACATTTGTCACAGAGCTTCTGACTTGCTCTGGCCCTGTTTTCTGCACTTCAGGAGTAAGGTAGCCTCAGTTTTGCAATAGAATATTTTGCTCCTTGTGAATATCATGAGAGGAATGATTAATGGTGGATTAAAAAAACCTTAGAAACCTACATTAAATGGAAATTTCAGAGTTTCTGATCTGGCACCTTTGAATGCTATTTCGTTGTGCAGCTTGATGACACTTTAAAAAAAAATTAATGAAAACTTTCTGGTATTGCCACAGCTCCCCATTCCTCCAGCTCTGGGCTAAGGAACAAGTCTACAGGGAACTCTGAACTTGACTGAGCTCACCAAGACAGAAAAATAGAAAATTTTGTGGCTTGGTGTTCGGACCTGCTGCCCCCTAACAGCAAGGAACCTGGTTTTAATTTTAGAGGTGCAAATTAAACCATATGGGAACAAATCATGAACAAAACCTAAACAACACAGGTGAAAGTCCTGAAAATTACAGCATGGAAAGGTGAAGCAAGGCAAGGCAGGCTCTGCTGTGTGGGAACAGAGCCTTGCTGCAAGAGCTCCCGGAGCCTGCTCCCTGGGGAGCTCCCTGAGGATACTTGCTTGAGGGCCAGCTGGTTTATCATGTTCCCAGTGGCTTTAATTGTGCTGCATCTTGGATTTTCCTCCTTCCTCCTCTTCTCTCACAAAGCAAGTCCCTCAGGACACATAGGGGGTCACAAAAAGAGGCACACTGCCTTGGCAAGTTCTCAGGGAGCCCTGCAGAGCGGAGGCAGAAGACCAGTGAATCTCTGAACTTAATTTTTCCAGCAGCCATGTCTGGCCAAGGGCTGGCTGAAGCCATCATTTCAAAATCACGCTAGAAAGGTAAAGGTGCTGCACAGCATAACCCTTGCTCAGGGCTTGGCTGTCTCCTCCAGCTGTTGGCTCCATGTCTGGGCTGGCAGAGATAGGGGCAGTGGGAGCTCCTGGAGGGGCCATGCTCTCTCCCAAGCCTGCAGGGGCGGTGAGCTGGGGTGTGCCCTTTTGTGCTCACTCCATCCCCTCTGTCATGCATGTCCTTGACTCGGGTCCCTTGGCACATCCTCTGGGAGGGGACTGGGGATATCAGTCTTGTCGCTGGCCTACCCATGCTGAGTGATTTGGCTAGTGTCCTGCCCAGGGGCCATGGCCAAAGGGGAGGTGAAAGGGCCCACATTTGTCCTTGACAACTTCATTGAACACATGGGAGGCTGGGGGGCTGCTGCTGGCAAGGCAACCGTGCTTGGGGCACACCAAGAGGTGCTGGGCTCCAGCTCTGAAGGGAGGATCACCTGCACCGCTTGGCACTGGGCCCAGCTTCAAAAACCTTAAAATCTAAGAAAAGCATCCTTTCCTTCCATTTATATTGGATAGGGGCTCAGATCGAAGCTCTGGGTGCTCCATCTCAAATTTGATACGAAATTCAAATCTGTGGTTCCCAGGCTTCAGCATTACCTGGGACTGCAGCAGCATCACAGGCTCAGGCATCAGCGATGCTGGGAGTGCCTTCAGCAGAGCTGGAGAGCTGCTTGCATCTTGGGTCTCTTTACTTAGTTTATTCTTAATGAGAGCTGGAGTTGCCTGTGTATGTAAATCACTCTGATTATTGTAGTTTTACTACAGCACCATCTGTTTTCATGGGATTTTGTGCTCATAAAAATAGTTGTCGCCATGAGAGTGTGTGTGTCTGTACAGTCAGGTATCCTCAGCTCTCCACAGGCAGCAACTCCACTGTAGATGATGTAATAATCCAAGAAACTCTGAATTTGGAGGCAGTGCACATCCACAGGTGAGCAGAGAAGGTGACAGACCTGATTTGTTTCAAGACTGTGACTGAGTATTTGTTAAAAAGCGTATCTGTTTACAGACAACCCTCATAATGAAACCACCTCCTGTGGTAACTGTAGCCTGATGCTGGGGATTTTTCTGCCCCCAAAGCCTTCTATTTTAATGACTTTTAAAGTTACTAGCATAAAAGAAGGGATGGTTATTCATTCTCCCAGTTCAGAACAGATTTTTCTTTTTGCTCCAGCCCAGGCAAGCAGGTTTCTGTCCTCGAAATGGGCATTTGTACCAGGATTGGAGCAGCAGCAGGCAACTGGCAAAAACACTGGATGCACTCAGGTCTTGGAGCATCCTGAGCAAAGCAAGGTAACACTGGCCCTGTTAAGTGAGTTGTGGATTCTGGAGAAAGAGCACAAAGACCTGCTATTGTAGACAAGTTTGAGAGGAGTGAAGGAATAAATCTATTAAAAGAGCAAGGTTTTGTATATCCAACAGAAATAACATTTCAAAGCAATAACACATAGCATTAAACTGAGCAGAGTGTTTGAGTTGCTAATATATCTTGTCATGTTTCTTCTAGGCTTGCTCTGTGCTGAAGGGATACTGACAGAGACCCTAAGCCAAAACCTTCAGGTTTATAAAACAAATTTTTTTTAATATAATTTCAATAAAATACAATGTTCATTGCTTGTTTAAACATTGCTTGTTTATTCCCTGGCTAGTCTTGGGAAGAGAAACAAAGCAGGGCTCTCTGACGCAGGAAGAACAGAGAACATCAGTGTCAACTGCATATCCTTGTCCCGACCAAGAAGGACGTGAAGCATGAGCCCACCGCCTGAGTTCTGGAATGTGCTTGGATAAAAGCACACCCAGGTCTGAAGGGCAGCTCAGGTGACAAGAGAAAAGGAGTTAAGGGGCTTTCATCTCCTCCACAGCTTTAGCAGGAGGTCTCACTGATAATATTCTACATCTCTCAAAATACAACTGCCCTGTCAAAGAAGTTCAGGGTTATTTTTAGGCATTTGGGATTGTTTTTTTGTACCCAAAAGTTCTCTCCAGGACTATAAGCAGAAGGCCAGCTGGGAAGCCTAGATTTTAAGTTTGCTTTGGAGGGCCAGTGCTTCCTGGAGAGTAGGGGAGGGTTTGCCCCAGCCCCTGATCCCCCAGCAGGGCTGTGACACCAACAGCAGGGGTATGACTGTGCAGGCACCCCACATCGCAGGAACTTGGCCCCAGGTTTTGGAGAGGGAGCCTTGGAGCGTGGCAGCCCCACCGACTGGGTTATGCTTTTAGAGGGTGAACTGCTGCTTTCCCCCCTCCCTGAAAGGACCAGGATTGAAACATCCTGGGCTGATCTTCTGGGATGTTTTAGTGCTTTCTTTATGCTCCATGCTAACTCTGTGTTGGAGGTGTGGTATCTGTCACAGAGACTGGTGTATATCCACTGGGGCCATGAATGCAGCCTGCCATGCCTTTGTCAGGGTAGGGGGACAGAAGACTGTGTTTCCCATCTGCCTTATTTACAGCCTGTTGAAGAGATTTCAAGAGATTTTTGTAACGGTGTTCAAAGTCTTTGAATCGGGTCTGGATCTCTTAAAAGCCAGGTGCTACTTCTGGCAGGACTTGTGAGCTCAGTGCAGAAATGTCTGGCTGAAGCTTTAGAGATGAGTTGCGAGAAGATAAAACCAGATTATGATGACGGTCTCTTCTGGCCTGAACATGGATGGGCCAAGAAGGGACCAGGACAGAACCTGGCTTGGTAAAACCATGGCATGGGGGAGGCCATACTGCCCTTCAAGGTAGAAATAAGGCTGTCCCTAAAGTGGTGTCTCCTCCTGAGGACCCTCCATCCCTCCAGTTTTGGTATCCAGATGAAGATTTGCAGAGGTTATTGGAGACAGAAGGTGTGGGATGCTATGCAACGTGGCCCTCCTTCGTAATCCTCCTTGGCTGAGCTCGGAAACACACTTTGCCGTTCTGCTCGGCCAAGCTGGGGCATGCAAGGAAAGGAGTGGGAGGGAGGAGCTCCAAAATTCTGTTGGAGTGGCCCCCATTTTACAGCCAATTAATGATGAATCACATTCAAGCAGGCTGCAAACCAAAGGTTAAAGCTTTGCCAGAGGAGGAAAACCCAGCGGGAGCAGGTGGCAGGAGAGCTGACTCCAGGTACTCTCAGCTAGGCTGGCCCACAAGCAGATGGTATAGAGAAATAGAGGTTCTGAATTAATGAATTTTGGGTTTACTTTAAGTAGGAGACAAAAAACACGATGGAGAATGGACCCGAGGTGGATGCCTGTAGTTGTGATTCTCCCCCATGTGTTTCTGCAGGGCTTCACTACGCAGTCACCTCCAGTGTGATGTAGGTTACAGCTCTATACTTATCACACTGGGAGATGAACCCTGTGCTGCTTGCACGTTATACCCCCCTGCTTTTTGGTTACTCCCTGTCAATGACAAGTGGGAGGTTTGTTATAAAATAGAGCCATTTTTAGACCAGGAGTCCAACTGCTGCCCTCCTAGTTACCTCCGGAGAGACAGGTAGATGGACACGAAACCCTTCTCTGACATCCTAGGCAAGTGGTGGGAAGGCAAAGAGGGCTTTTCATCTTTAAACTTTTCCATGAAGTGTGCCCAGGTGACTTGCAGCAGTAAAAGCTATTCCCAGCACGGGATGGGTGAGGACAGTGCCAGCATGGCTCCCTAGCAGCCCATAGCTGGCATAGCTTGGCCATGTGGGGAAGGTGCTGCTCCAGCCCCGGCTCCTTCAGCGGGCATACCGCCCTGTGCTCCTCCTCACAGCGTCTGTTTTGTCTACAGGCTAATATTTTCCATTCGGTACATCCAAAAAAAATACAGCCCAGCTGGGCTGGAGAGTCCTCTGAACCCTGACACCCTGGGGCTGCAAATATCCTCCACTCCAGCAAAGACCTGCAGTCAGGGCTCTGCGCTCCCCACCACAATCCCACAGCTGGCGATGGCTTTTTTACCCCTTTTGGGGTAGGCCCATGGGGTTTGCCTCCTTCAAGAATCTGGACGCTGTGAGGAAAGGATTGTGCTTTGCCCATCTCCAGGCACACGGCTGATTCTGGGATGAAGCAATGCCCAAGCCAGCCATGCTGCTACCATGTCTCTGCACTGGCAACCAGAAAAGGCAGCAAAGGATGCAGGTGCCATTTGTCCTAGGTGTTATAGTACAAATAATCTAACTGGGATTATGTGCTTCCCTTTAAAACGGCTGGTGGAAAGGGTAGACATTATCTGAGGCTGTTCTGTCTCCTCAGGGCTGTATCCTATAGTGTTTTTTCTGAAAAGGTGGTTTTGTTCATGGGAAGGTTTCCCGACGGGTACTCCCCCACCTCTCCCTCAGGCACGGGGAATGGTTTGAGATGCCAGACAAAACCAGGGAGGTAGGGATGACCTTTCTGAGGGGAAGGCTGCAGGTGTGCAGCTGCACAGCACAGCGAGCAGTTTAATAAGCTCCCTGTCCCTCACAGTCAGCTCAGGACCAGCCCCGCAAAAGTGGCAGGGGGAGAGAGAAATCCGGGATGCACAGTGCAGACCCCCATTTCACATCTGCCCTATCACCCAGAAGCCCTGGGGCTGCTGCATGAGGGCACCGCAGTTGTGCCAACCCCGAGCAGGGCATTTGGCCCTGCAGGGCTCACGGCCAGCCAAAGGGAAATGCTGGGAAACTGGTGGCCCCACAGTGCTCTGAGGAGAGTGGAGGAAGAAAAATAAATATGCACCAGGGAAGCAAAAAACTACAGTGGGGAGGGATGTTTGTATAAATACAACTAATTGCCTGGCCTGGCAGTGGCTCTGGTTTTGCTGTTTATATCTTTTCTTTCCAGGTTCCGCCTATCCCAGATTGCAGGTGCAGCACAGCTTCCTGCAAAAAGCCGCAAAGCAGACCAGCAGCAACAGGAAAACTTCCCCAAATGCCTCTCCCATGCCTCTGGAAGAGTTGCACGGCACGACCTTGACGTGGGCCGCAAAGAGAGGAACCTTGCTGCACGGCTGGGAAGTTGGCAAGCACGGCAGCAGTATCCACTCCTCCCCAAAGGCTTGTGGAGAAATTCCAGCCCTAATTCTGTGCAGGATGTGAGGGATCCTGATAACTAACACACCTTGCATAACTATGACTGGGAAATCAGCCCGTCAGATGAGGGAAAGCATGGTGAAATAGAGATGGAGGTGGAAAATAAGGAGCTGGGATCATTTCCTCAGCTAGTTGTGGGAGTGATTCTCAAATTCTTTAAGAAGGCTGGTGGTGTTTAATGCATGCCTTAATGATCTGGAAAAGAGGTGAGCAGTGAGGTGGCAAATCTGCAGATGGCTCCAAATTGTCGCATTTGCTCGGGATGAGACTGCAAAGAGCATTTTTATGGAAAGTCCCCTGCTCAGGTACTTCGCCTCTGATTTGGCAGGAGAAGATTCCATCCACTCGAGGTTTGCTGCTGGCACCCTTTGAATTCTGGCTACGGCACGTAAGGCAGCAGAGCTTCAACTGCTGTGTCTTTCGTAGAGTGTATGAAAGCAAATCTTGGAGTTTCCCACCAGTCAGAGGGTGTGAACCCTGGAGTGCACACCTGGGTGTGCAGTGCAAGCAAGTAACAGGCATAGGGGGCAGATCTGCTGGCAGATGGACAACCGGGAATGAAGAGATGGCTGAGGAGAGAAGAGGAGAGATGAGGAGGGGAAGAGAGGGGAGGGGAGAGGAAATTTAGTCTTTGTCAACAACAGATGCCAGAGCCACCCTCTAGAGTAGCCACAAATTCTGAGGGAAATGGCATCATAAGCCACTTCCTCTTGCACTAGAAAACAATAGCTTTGTTCTGAGCCTCTATTGTATCCATGAACAGGCTTAAATGAGCTGAAATGTACTAAACTTTAATGTTCCCACATTTCCTAAAGATCTTGGTCAACCTGCCCTAAATTCAGGACCCGACTCTATAAGATGGTGAATTTACACCAACTGAAATCCCATTTTCAGTGGGCCTAACTACGACTTCAGCAGCAGAGCCTAACGGACCAGGCTGTTTCATATACCAGCCTATAAAGCTGTGGAAAACACTAAGACTAGGTCTCACTGCACTTTCCACTTGCTTAAAGATGTTACAGTGTGTGTGCTAAGAAGCTGTGCTAAATCAAACCTGAAAAAAGCAGGTTGTAATGCCATGGTGGGTGTGTTACATGGTGTTATCTTGTACGGGGGGGGAAGCTGTCAAAACTCAGGAAGATGAATTGTGTCTAACTTCAAAAAGCATGTCTTACCTTCACGTTTTCACGTATATAATAGTGTCATGGCAGCAGCAGTGAAGTGATAAAGCCGAGTCTCAAGGTAGCTCAGCAGGAATGAATAAATCTTCATAATTGACAGGCTGTAATAATAATAAATACTTGAAGAGTTTATTTCTCCCTATATCCAGTTTGAAAATGACTACATGGGAATCCTAGCCAGCAATTGGGACTCTTCTAAATAATTACCAAGTCAATTCACAACCTCTGCCAGCTCCAGCATCTCAATAATTAAAAAGGTACCACTTGTAGTTAATGGTAAAGAGAACAGATGTTTCCCCTCAGAAGCTTTTACCTTCTTCTTTCCCATCATTTCCACTGCCTTAAGCCATACTGTGTCTGAGCATTTCCCAGATATGCTGGCACGCCCGTTCCAGCAGGTTGCAGAGACAAAGTCCTGCACCCTGGAGCACACAGGGGATGTATCTGCAGAAGCAAAGCTGGGTTTGTTGCACCGAAGGTGATCACTGTCATTAGCGGGAGGGTGAAGCAACAGCATGTTCTCAGTAAGTTGGCTTAATGCCTTTATGCATTTTCCTGCTGGCACCCATCAGTCAAATACCAGGCAGGATGAAACACACAGCCACGTGCCCAGGCTGGCCAGGGGAGGAACCTTCAAAGCTTTTCCCACCTCGGTATGGAGGTAGCTCATACACAAAATGGTGATTTGTTGCCTGCTAAGGGTTTGTACAGTGCTCTTAGCCCTGGACTGGTCTGGACTGTGCACAGTCTCTGCATTCTCCAAGTGTTGAATTTGGAGAGTTCTTCCAGGAGCAGAATCATCTGCTCGATGGTGCTGTTTTGCTCTCCTCTGATGTTATAGCTCTTCTGTGGTCAGGTTTATTTTGCTTGCTACTACAACCACACAGTACATTATCAGCACTCAGTAAATGCCTCAGTCATCTCGAGGTGAGATATAAGATACTAAATAGGAAAGTATTTTTTTTTATTTGTTTTTTTGAGACTGACAAGAGGATTAATCTAGCACAGGAGCTCAAAAGGCAGCATGTTTGCTGCTCTTTAAAATTTGTATTTTATTCTGTGAAATGGGATCACTGTTGCTTGCTAGCATTTGATGTAGTAAAAATGTTATCTGGAATGCTGCAGGTCAATAAAGAATGCTGGCAACAAAACTGCAAACATTTGCCACCTTTGAAAGGTTTCTTTCCATCCAAAACATAAAATTGGGTAGGTTAAGATTAAGCTTAAAACAACATAGACTTCTGGATTTTTACAGATTATAAGCAGAGTTGCTGGGCTTGGTCTCTGCAAATCTCAGTCCTCATGCATCTGACAGGCAGCAGCATGGTAGTGCCATGGACACAATTTTATGCTTGGTTGAACTCTTTGGTGACTTTGATCTTTCTGTTCCTGCACAGCCCAAAGGATAACGTGGGGTTATCCACTCTCTTTCTGGGGACAAATGCAAGCAGGTTCAAATTTACGCTGTCCTAGGCTGGTCTTGAGCTAGAGTAGTTAAGGCACATAAAGAGATGGTGTGGCTAAGATTGACTTCAACAGCTTTTGAATCCACAGGGCAGACATGCATTTGTAGAGAGGCAGACAGGGGAAGTGAAGGCACAAATAAAGCATAGTAGTTAAAAGCCCATAAAACCAGACCAGTAAAATCTGTCATGCACCTCTCTGTACAAATACTGCAGTCCATAGGTGAAAGCAGTGGAGCTGCAAAGATTTCCACCTCCAAAGATCCCTTTGCTTTCAAAGCAGGCAAACTATTGGCAGCTACAGCCAAAATGTCATGTTGCTCTGAGCACACAGTTGCTCAAGGTCCCTTTGGGAGGGGCAGTGATCAAAGGAACAGCAATGGCAACCAGTGACACACTTTGGGCTGCAAGGGATGGCCAGATGTGGAGAGAGATCTGGCAGAAATTACAGCAGAAAGGCAGTAACTGGCAACATGCAGGGGATGAAAGGGAGACGATGGGCATAAGGAGTCAGAAGGGAGGCACAGCAACTTCTCCTCCCATGGTGACTGGCCACCAGCTCCACAGACAGCCAGCAGTGCCCACGTTAGGCTGTCTGGTTACATGGCATGACGGGTACCAGGGATGCAGAGCAACCACACTGCCTGGACCCAGCCTATGGCAGAGGAGCCATGAGTGGCCCCAGGACCCTCACCCCAAGACCTGACAACTTATCTGAGGTTCCCTCCACAAACCCTGGCCCGATCAGGTCCTATTTAGCCTACAGGTAAAGCTGTACAGACACATCCTTCCTAAGGCAATCAGGGCTGGGCGAGGCAGGAATATCCTCATTTCCCTTTCATTGTCCAAATACCCTTTGCCCTGGAGGGGTTGCACAATTTCTGCCTGCTGGGAGAGCTGGACAGTATCCATCAGCCTGCCTGTGGGGAGTATTTCCAAAAGCAGCTGAGTGACATAGGTGCACATATCATCTTGCAAGTCAGCAGGACTTGTGCTCCATTGAAAACTTCCAGTCTACATGAGCAAAGACCCTTAAATATTTTTAAAGCCACTCAAGAGGCACATAAATATTTGGTTAGGGTCAGCCCTATTTTAGACAAACAAAACTACCTACAGGGACCCTCAACAATGCTGTCATCATGCCAACGATCATTGCGGGGCTGATGTCTCCTCTGAAGGTTGCTTGTTTGATCTGCTCGCTGTTCTCATCCCTGCTCCCTCCTACTCTTCAGCTCCTGCAGAGAAAAGTGGTGACATGATTTATAGATGTATTCTGAGGTATTTGAATATTTCCAACCAGCTACCTTGTTCCTGTTACCTGCTCCGACGACTGCTGTGCCAAGGGCTCCCGGAACAAAGGCTCGGGACAAATGAATCCTTGTCTTCACTCGCAAGAAAGGTTTAAAAAGAATCACCTCCTTCTTCTATTATTTCCTTGTCTTGTTATTTTAATTTTTTTCCCTGTGCAGACAGCAACATTAAGCCCACTAGAGAATGAATGAATATCAATGAGACAGGGCAAAGATGCAATATGCAGCAGTTCTTTTCCAAAGTTATAATGAAAATGCCTACAGGGAGATGGCATTGCAGCAGATAACACATGCACACCCTACATGCGCACCCGTCATTTTTGGGAAACAACCACATTTACTGGAAAATGCCTCCTATGTAGGCAAGTTTCTAAATGTCCATTCAAGCTAATGGTGCACTCACTCTTCCAGCAATTTCATGTAGGAATTGCCTCCTTTCTGTTACAGACAGAGGTGCAGCCAGAGCCCAGGGATGCAACAGGCTGGGAACACTAGAAAGTTAGACAGGCTTTCCTGTAAACTCCCAAATCAAGGACTGCTCCTAATCATAAATTACATTGCTCAGGAATTAAAGGAATTGATCCCTTGCTGTCAGGGAGAAGAAAACATGTTTCTAACAGAAGACAGAGAGGGAGAGACAATGTCTATCCTATCATAAACATTGCATCAGCTAAATCCTCTCTTCAAAACTGAGCTCAGTCGTTTGCCCAGGGTGACATTCAGCAGCACCCCTCCTGCTGCAGCTGCAGGGATGCCCTCACAGCTCTCTGGTCCTATTAAAAATCAGGAGGGAATGGAGCCTTTCATTGAGAAAGGAACTCGAGTCTAAAGCTGGTTCACAAGACCACTGTCTGCAGCGGGAGCTGGTGGATCCCCAGATAATTTCTCAGTATTCCCCAGATTCCTCCTTTACATAGTCCTCCCAAACTGGGGAACAACAGCAGGGAGTTACAGGACACATTTCCCTTACAAGGCCATTTAGGTATTATCTCATTATGGAGACTTTCATGGCCTTGGGTAAAGGAGAAGCAGAACAGCCCTAACAAGAGGCAGTCCAGGAAGCAGAATTTTCCACGAAGCTGTGAGTAAAGAACCCCAACCCTACACTCTCTCCACCAAAATATTCTCAAAAAATAGCCAGCTTTAAAAGAAAAGTTTAGTTAGAAGCTAGCTGATAACACAGGTTTTTAAAAAATGTGACTGATAGGCAAAGAAATGGCTCACAGTAGAGCAAACATTTTGCAAGCATTATGAACATTTCTTGCAAGGGGAAAAACTTTCCCATGGAAATTTCTGATCATGAAAACAGGTCTTTGTGGTGGGGAAGCATAAACAGAACTGGCTTCTGGTTCTGGTTCTTCGCAATCTGCTCTCTGCTTGCCAGGCAGGATAGCTGCCAGGAGGGCTCTGCAAGGGCTCATCAGCCCAAAGCTCTGCACAGCTGCCTCCTGAAAGCCACTGCGGGACACAAGGGACAGCAGTGGTGCTACACCACATCTCATGCTAGCAATGCTCTTTATGCAGCAGCCCGAGACCTGTGAAGGTTTTGTGGATGTGACAGGAAGAGAGGGCTGGGCGGGCATAGGTGACTGGTAAGCAAATGGCGATGAGCTGGACTACCAGTTAGGGGCAAAACCACTAGGAGCCATGAAGCACAACACAAATGCTTACTAGTGGCCAGTGCAAGGGGGCAGGATGCTGTTAAAAGAGGGGTAAAAGAGCTGCTGGGGAAAGAAGGCGGCCAGTAAGAAAGCCTGGAGAAGGATGACAGCACGCACAGATGCTCCTGCCAGCCGGTCATGCCACTTCTCTCATCCAAATGCTTGCTGCTGCCACATCTGCTCCGAGCGTGAGGCCGTCTGTGAGTGTAACTGCAGCTTACTCTTTCGGCTCCAAGCAGAGGCAGAGGAGGCTGCAGGAGTGGATCAGTGAGCTGGGGCAGCACAGGAGTTGGGCAGGAGATGCTTGGTCTCTTGCAAACAAGTCCTCACATTAACTCCACAAGGCTGATAGCGAGAGGTTGCCAAGTTTTTGCAGAAAGCACAACTAAGCAATGTCGGCTGACTTGTACTTTGTACTGTAAATATTTCTGCTTCTCTGACCACGGTGGCAAGCCTTGCTTTGTGGTCATCTATACCTAGAATATTTTGAGCATCAGTAGTTGCAAATAGCAAAATAATTGTTCCTTCTGTCGGGATCAAAAACCATCTTCCCTTCTTCTTTCTGAGCTGCGCAATCACTAGAAAGCCAAGAATTGTTTTGTAGGTTTTTTTTATTTTATATGATATAAAACTCAATGCTGCCCTCTGTCAGAAATGCAGCAGTACTGGTCTTCAATTGCTTGTCCTTAATTAACAAGTACTACGTGTTCTTTCCGTGGCACAGCTTTTAACCATAAATCCCCCTCATCCCATCCAAGCCTGCTCAGGAAGGTGAGGAGTGATCCGATTGCTGTCCGCCACTGTATTCCATGTTCTAAACATCTGACAGTGATAAATAATGCACCTCAACTGCTCGGCTATTTACAGTGATGGCTAAGTTAAAGATGACTTCATGAAAAGAAGATATAGTACTGCCCAGGTAAAAAAAAAATAAATAGTGCAGTTACTGCTTGTGTTTAGTGCAGTTTAAGTGGAAGAATATATGGGTGCTCTGTAAAATGCTGATTAACCCAAGACGTAAGGTAACTTCCCAGTTTATGAAGGCCAAGTTGGAGCAAGCTCCCCAGGTGTACTGGGAGCAAAACCCTCCTCCAGTCTGGCACAGTCCCTCCCCAGCTGTTGTAGCTCAGTCCCATGCTGTGTGGCTCCAAAATGTGTGTATGGTCGGAGCCGCCTGCCTCGGGCTCAGGGCTTGTGCTGTCTGGACCTCTGTCCAGGGGTGGCTTTAACTCACCAGGAGAAGTGATTGCTTCTAAAGGGATAAATTACAGGTCTTAGCAATGCACCTATCAAAGAAATGGCTAAATCCAGAGTTATTTGGTCCCAGCACAATGTGCTGTAGCAGAGCAATCAAAAAGGAGTGTGGTGACAAGGGACAGTGTCTGGCTAAGTCACCTCTCAGCAGGGGCTGACAAGATTTACACACTGAAGACTTATAGACTGATGCTGCCTGTAGCTCTCAGAAAGTGGGATGAGTGTGCTGGGCACCCCACAGCTTCCCCCCAAGCACATCCAAGACACCTTTCCTATGGTACCATGTCCCACAGGCACATGAGTCTATCTCTGCAAATGCCTGACAGCTGTGGAGGGGATCAACTGGTCAAGAGGGTGATGACAGCCTCCCTTCTCCTTGCACCCCAACACATGTTGCCTTTGCACTCCCACTGAGGTCACCATCATGCTATCCTTTCACCTCCCTGAGATGAGATGCTATGGGAAGCCCACCTTGTGGGCAACCTGTGGGCAGCCAAAGCAGGGCTGCCCTCAAAGGCCGCTTTGGACAGCGAGGCCACACTCTCCAACACAGTTTGGCAAGGCCAGCAGCTAAGGGAAGGGAATCTGCACTTGTAAAACACCATGTCTGGTCTGTAGCCACAAGTACAAAGCACCAGGTTGTGTTGTTTTTCAGGTAAGTGTTGCTCTTGAGAAGGTGCAGAGGTCTGGGATGAAATTTCCTGACTGAAGACGCTGCAGATATCACTTGGTTTCACAATGAGTCACTGAAACTCGAGAAAGGCAATTCACCTGGGAAATCAAAAAGAGTAATTAAGAGAACATAGTAATTAAAAATGTATCCTAAGAGATCCTGTACGTGACATCCGCACCAGACGGAGAAGTATGCCTTTACCCACCCCAGGTTACACCAAGTCTGGGAAAAGCTGCAGCCACAAAGTCGCCATGGTTACGGATGCACAAAACTGAGAGCGATGAGGCGTCCTGCTCTGCCACGGCCACAGTGCACATCTTCAAGCTGCAACCATTTAATCGACCCTGGATTGTGCAATTTAAAAAGAAAGAACTCTAGAAAGTCCTAATATATTCAGGAATATGAAAGCAGAGAGATTAGAGATTTTAATATATGCACACTGTTCAGGGTGTGGAGAGGAATAGATAATATGTTATTGGACTGTAAATCTGGGCACTCATTATGCAGTCCTCATTCCGTGTCCAAAACTTCTGCTTAGATTTGTTTATACCACCTTCTGTCCTAGAGATGCTTGCATTTAACTGACTGATATATTATATGTGTATTTGCATGCATGCATACTAAGATATAGTTGTAATACATCATAAGCCCTGTGTACTAATTATCACATGCTAATGTAGCAAACTAACCACACATTAGTTTCCATCAAAAGCAGATTTCCTTTGCATATGATGTGCCAGATACAACTTCACGTGGCCTGATCAGAGTGGAATGATGGGTGCATAATAACCACTTGAATACACTTTCCATGATATTTTGCTGACATAAATCCTAGTGATAAAAGCATAAGAAGGCACCGAGGGTTTTAACTTCGCAGTTAAAACTGGATGTCACTGTCTGAATGCATTCCCAAGGGCACACTGATAGTGTGTTTTTAGGGTAGTGATAATAGTAAAATCCAACCTCACTTCTCAGATTTCTTAAGGTGTCTTGTTATTTTTGCAAACACTGTCTTCATCTGATGCTGACAGGCTGCCACAGCAAACTTAACAGGCAGTATCCTGACTCTACAAGCAAATCTATGGGCAGGAAGAAGCTGTTTGGAAACACAGGCTGTATCTACAGTAGGAAGTAACTCACCGAAGGGTAGGACCAGAGCCAGGTCTCATCTCTTGCCCTGAACTCTCCCAGTTCACAGGACTATATCAACCCACTTTCCTTGTCCTGGTCACCAGAGAACAAGCAGCTTTCCAGTGGAAGTGAGAAGGCTGTTCCTCCCTCCATGAGCATGGATACATACTCATTCTTGTGCTTTTTGCACAGATGTGGCTCCTAGGATGATTTAAAGCTTTCTCAAGGAGCATGAATGGAAGTATGGCAACTTCCACTAAGCCACAGAGTAGATTGCATTTCACAGGCAGTTTACAGGAGCTCTTCTGAGCTGAGGCTGGCCCTCAGTGGATGTAACAGGATGGCTGGCCTTGCTTCTGGGAAGAGAAGGAACCAAACAGCAGCCTTTTTTTGCTCAAATATCTGAGGTTTATTTTAATTTTAAAAAGGCAGGTTTGTAATTCCTAAGCTACAGATACTCAGTATAAAACATAAAACATTTTTCCTTGGAAGCACTCGAAATACCTGTTCTATAGATAATAATGGAATGTAAGACAGAGCAACCCAAGTCCCAGACACTGAATTTCAGTAAAGCTGTTACAAGTAGTGGTATGTAGGCAATGAAATTACTGTCAGCATTTGGCTGTAAAGGGCTGTAACTGCCAGGCTGGTAATAACAGGACTCAGGCATTAGACAAACCCCAATTAGAAAGGGAGTCATTTGGCTACCCATATATGATTACACTGTAGTCATGTCAACTGCTGTCTTGGCTTGATTTCCCTGCAAGCAAGGTGACCACGGTCTGTAATATCTACCATGATATGTGTCTGCGAGTGTTCCAGTGTGAGCTGTGCTCATGATGCCCTGCAGCAGTCCATGCCCACAGTTCCCTTGGCCTGGATGCGACAATCCGCGGGTTTCTGTGGTGGTTGAAATGACGAAAGTTTAACTTTCAGCTACTGAAGTGCCTTCCCCCTAAAATAGAGGGTCTTCAAAATCTGATTTTTTTCTCAAAATCTGATTTTTCAAAATCCAATTTTTTTTGAGCAGTTGCTCTCCTTCATGTACACAGTCATTTAATTGACTGGAGCATCAAGCTGTCCGCCTGTGCAGAGTTCTTGTTGCTTCTATCAGCCTTGCAGCCTTTGCTGGCTCTTTGAAACATCTCTTTCTCTGGGAAATGTTCAAACAGCAGTAGGGGGCATTATTGCCTGAGGTTGCCTGGTCTCAGAGCACTGCCTCAGATTCCTTATTCCATTCCTTATTCCATAGGAAGACTGTGTCCATGAGCAGATTGTGTGGTGACTAGAGAATTAAGACCGCTTTGGTGGGTAATCCTACCAGGAGTTACTGATCCTAGTACCAAAGCCACAGCTGAAAGGCTGGGACTATAACTATCATAGTCAGTCGTTAAACCTATTATCTATTTGAAGAAATGTTCTGTAGCATAAATTTGTCTATAACAGTCCTATCAGCAGAATCAGATGTTTATAGCTCAGGTGAGTTTTGCATGCACCTTTTTTGCTAAGCTGAATATCACTATGTCTTGTAAGAAGAAAGAGAAGAATGGGCTATTTCTATTGCAAGTTAGATTCAAAGACAGGAACGTGTCTCAAGGTTTCCACATAGAAGAGTGGTATTTTGCAATTTTACTTTTATAACACATAGATTATTACAAGAACCCAGAGCCCTTTCACTTCCAAACTTCCACAATGTGTCAGCACTCAGTGTCTCTTCTCCATTCAGATTTTCTTTTGTTAATCTTTGACTTCAGAAGTGGTAAAGTCATCTTCAAACATGACCTACTGCAGTGCTCTGTGACATGAGCTTCTGCTTGTGTTCTCGATTCATTTCACCCACATGCAGAGGAAGTAGCAGAGGGATCTGTGTGCCTGAAAATAGGACTTACAGAGTCTCTTCGCATACTTTGGCCTTGAGACTACTAACAGGGGTGAATTTCTGCTCAAAATTGGACTTCGTCTTCAAGCTACAATGTGATTTTCATGCCTGGGCTTTACTTACTAAAGATTTCTATTATAGCCCTGGGACAAAAAAGCTAATCCAATAGCTTTCATCTTTCTAACATCTCTGTCCCATCTCGCTCCCCAGCCACATTCTGGAGTCTGCTCTGGGTAGAAGGATTTGCTGCAAGGAAGGCTGAACAGATGGCCTGGTGCTTCTTTAAACAGTTGTGTATTTAGTTACTAGTCACTATGAAGGAGTTGGATTAATTTTTATTGCATAGCCTTCTCTGTGGAATAGTTCAGTCATTCACTCCAAGAAAGAGGAAACACTCCTCCTTTCCTCCATCCCTGCTCCAGTACTCAGGTGAGACCTATCACATCTGCACCAAGCACAGCAAAGAAGTGCAGAGCATTATTCTGTCCCTTAAACTGAATGTAATTGAGGATGCCAGCCTCATCTGGATTAGCACAGGAATTGCCATCAGGAGTAACCCCTCAGGTCATCTCATCTGCTGCTCTTCACAGGAGAGAACCAACACCATCTGACTGGGAAAAAGAAGCAAGAAAACCTAACAGTGCTGCTACAAAGGTTAGCTTTGGTCTGGGACCATGAGGGCTGGCAGCTTCTAAATGCTTTGAATGATGCATTGCTGGTGAACAAAACTTGGCTGCTCCAGCTCTCCATATGGCATCAGCTTTTTTCAGGTTGATGATAAAGAAAGACAATGATAAAGACTGGGAAATACCAGAAAGCTGCAAACAATTCACACATTTAAATCAAACTTAAGTGAAAGAAGCAGTTTCCAAAGTATTGGTTTGCATATTTACTGTATAGTCTGCATCCCATACCAAGAATTCCTGGCAGCATTCTTGTCTGTGAAACACAGTAATTGCAATTACACTTCCTAAAAAAAGTCCAGTACTTTACCTTAAACAGCCCAAATGCCTTTTGCCAAACTCACCTGCAAGAAACTATTTTTGATGAAGTATTTGAGAATTCACAACAGACATCAGGTCCAACTTCAGTGTAAGCATCCCTTCACAGGATACATCACTTTTGTGTGTGGAAAAGAAGATAAAAGCTTTTTCACCATGGGTGCTACTCCATAAGCTAATCACTACGCTAATGTGCAGATGTTCTTTTGATACAACCTTTTTCATACTCCACACAGCAGGTTGTTTAGGTTTTCTGTGAAGAAAATGGAAAGAGACCCAGTGGGTGACTGAAGTACTGCATGTTTGTTATTATCCACCTCACTCATCATAACATCATGTGAGTCGATGCGCCTGTGATTTCTTTTTTTTGAACATCTAACGCAGTCACTAGGAGTTGCCACTGCAGTGGTGATGTCTGTGGAAAATAAAAGGATTGAGGAGTGAGGACGAGTTTAAAATCTACAATTTAAATCCAAATGGCACAAAAAGAAGAACTTAATTTTCTATATCATCTCAGGCATGAAGCAGAAGGTGACCCCATGGAAATAATTTTAATAATATAAATGAGATGGGATGTGTCATCTGTAAGTGAGGGAGCAGGGGGAAGGCAGCTGCAGTTCACGGGGTGTTGTAGCTGCAGGGAGATGGAGCAGCTTCAGATAGAGATGATTTTTCTGTCAGCACAAAGTGTGTGAGGGGAGAGCTGGGGCACACTCACAGACAGTGGTGCTTTGAGTGAGTAGAGAAATGATGCTGTCTGAGAGATGCACTGCATTTCTGTGACATGAATGCAAGGAGCCAAATTCCCTGCCCAAAACACACAGAAAAATGTTATTTGTTTTCAGATACAAGAAAAAAAAAAAGAAAAAAAAAAAGAAAAAGAAATAAAGAAAAAAAGAGACAGAAAAAAGAGTACCTGTCTACTGTCACTCTGGAGACTTCCCTTCCATCCTAGGTATAAATTCTCCAGCAGACAGGTGCTGAACTCATGTTACATCCCTGAAGCCCCGTGTTCCCAGAGAAGTGGAACATTATTCTTTGTCTTATTTTCATTTGTTTTGCTGTGTTAGTTAAAAACTGAGCTCATGGGAACATAATTACTGGGGCAGGCAGAACCCAACAAGAGGAGACAGCTTTAATAACAAAAGGGGCATTACCTGGCTTGGCCATCCCAATTCAGTTCTGCAGTACCTAGGGCTGCTGCTGAGAAGGGCAAAGTTCTAATAAGCTGTCTGAAAGTTCACAAGGACCAAATATTCCCACTTCAAAACAATGCTACATGTGGATTGGCAGTGGGCATGCTTGTTTTCTGGCTGGCCTGGATCAGGATCACCTAGAAAACTGCGACAGCCAGTTTCCTTCTCATCATGATCCAGCCCTCAGAAGAGGACATATAGAGAGTATTTTTTCATGTGCCTTTGGGCACCTGAGAAGAAAGATCTGAAGCCTTTCAGGCTGGAGCCAGAATATGCAGCTCCCTCTGTGGATGGGACCTGCTGGAGGAATGCTGAGAGAAGGGTGGGACCATCATCGCTTCCCCAGGCAGTGGGCAGCAGGGAATGTGGAGTAGCGGAATCATCTGTAACTCACCTTTACTCAGACTTTGGAACCACGGTGTTTGTGCTTGCATGAGAACAAGAAAAAACCTGCTGAAAATGAAAGCAATTTGTCAGAAGGAAAACTGGGATGGAAAGCAGGGATTTCTTAGCATTAGGTTTGATGTTTCCCTCTGTTTTTCAGGATGGACACAGCTCTCAGCTGCAGGCAGTGAAAAGCTGCAGTCTTGGAAAGAAGTTTTAACGCCTCCTCACTTTCATCTGTGTGTGTCATTAAATGAAGGTAACAAAAGTTAGGCTATGCTACACTGAGGCAAAGCTTACATCTTATGAGAAGCAGGTACAAAGAGCAGGAGTCTGGACTGCTGTCACAGCTCAACCATCAATTGAAGCAGGAAGAGTTATCTTCTATGTCCAGACCTCATACTTTCGCTATGGAGGTGTAAGACACCTTTCCTTTCCTCCAAAATAACTTCCTAAAAATAGGATATGCACCTCCAAAATCTTACATGAATGAAGGGCATCATAGCTCAGTAGAGATGCATGCAGGAGGGAATCAGGGAGGATAATCTGTGGAATAAATACACTTAAAGCAAGAAAAAAAAAATTCTCTCCAGTGTGATGGATCAGTACCCATGTCCATAATCTCTCGGGATTTCAGAGGGGTGACCTGGTAGAGGTGGTTGAAGAGAGGGTCTCCAAAGGACTGCTCATCTCAGTGAACTTCAGATGTCAAGGTAAACTTCAGCATCTGAGCTAACCAGTGACAAATCAGGCATCCTAAAATATATTCTAGCCGCAAGCTACCCGATATTTTTCTGAGAGTTACAGAGGGATACTTGGGAGCCACAACACAGGCTTCAAAAAAAAAAAAAAAAAAAAAAAAAAAAAAAGCAAGCAAATATTCTACTAACCACAAGTTGGCAGAAAGAACTGTTAAAAATCCCGTCCCCAAAGAGCTCATGAATAAAGGAAAGAAGCTCTTTGAAAAGAGAGATGGAGCGTGTGAAAGCTGAGGTGAACCACATCTTTATTTGTTATCACCAGCCTGAGGAGTTAAATGCTCTTTTATTTTGTTACAAACACTTACATGTAGAAAAAAGGAAACTACTGCTCTGTGGAGACTTTGTTTTGTTATTTTATTAAAGAACAAACGGTAATTCAAGTTACCACTTGCTGATGTTAGTTTTGTTTCTCCTACAGTAGCAGGGAAGCCCTGTGGTACTGAAACCCAGCTGGTACTTTTAGCAGTAACACGTAGGTGGTATTTTATTTAGTTTGCAAAATCAGGTGCTTCAGGTTTGTCAAAGGCAGAGCTGCAGCGTTAATCCATCCCCTTGTGATTTCAGGCTGGAATCAGCCTTTACACATGCAAAGTTTACAGGAAGAGGCAGAAAAAATAAATGGGGCATAATAATAATAAAAAAGTGAACTGATAAATTATGCTTCATTATGTATAAATAAGAAGGTAAGATCAGCTGTTATCACCCCAAAACAAAGATCAAGATTTATGTTAACATGGTTTGGGTTGTGATAGTTTGATGAATACACACATACCTTGCACATTTTTAGTCATATCTTTTGCCAACAGTAATTCTCGTGGAAGCAGGACACAGTCCCATGTTAGAGGGATTCCTGCCAGCAAGCATGTAAGAATGAAAGAAGCTGTGGTGATAGGAGCCCCTCTTTATAGAAAACAGCAGGTGTAAAAAGGGTAGGTCAGCACACACAGGAAAGCTGAGTCAGACCACCAAGAGGCAGGAATGTCACTGAATATAGGAGTCATTCTCAATGATAGGGACACCAGGCACTGAAGTTGGAGGGTTTATAATGACAAGACATGGTTAGCAGGTCTCATAACCATCCTATGTGGAAGAAGAGTGATTAAACAGATCTTATTTCCCCTGCGTTCAATACCCTCTCGTGCCCTGACAATGGAAATGGCCAGCATCACTCCTGCCACTTCCAAAAACACTTCTGGGTTGGACATTGCTTAGTGCTGAAGGGAACTGGTCTCTTACAACCTGTGTAATCTTTCTCATGGTTTTGCTGGACAGCTCTCCACCTCAGCAGTTAAATGCATGAGAGTGTTGTCATCTTAAACAGGCAGATTACAAAACGCCAGAAATAGCAGAGCCCCATCAATTCAGTCACTGACTGACACGAGGTACTAAGAGTGATGAATATTTCCTACCAGGACAAGAAATGATTGATTTGAATAATTGCCCGAGAATATTCACATGACACTCGAATGCAGTCGCTGTCATGATTACCAATGTCTCTCCTCCTCACAGCAAGTCTATAATTGGCAGGAGTGTCTCAGATAATTTATACAGCAACAAGATTTTCACACTTTCCCAGTTCTGGATAGTTGCTAATATTTCATGAGACAGTCACTTTGTCATACAAGGGAGCTTTTGGCACATCTATTGATGCTGACTGTCACTGGATTTTTCCATTTTCCTGTCTTTTTTATTCATTGTCACTCATTACTACCTATTCCTTCTTTGTATTGTGGAGTTTTAATCATGGTATTAGATTAGTGCAAGTCTTTTTCCGTATTTAAGAGGAACATCTACTTCAAGTCCATATATAAATCTCTCTACATCCTACATTACAAGGAAAAATTATTTATTTCTTAGTAGTTTGCCTGTACCATGTTGTTAAATAAATGAATGGCTAAATAAGTAGAGTGTTTGCTTATCTAACTGTCCTGCATTCCAAACTAAGCAGACCACTCCAAAACCAAGCAGAAGCTGTTGCTACACCACAGGGAGCTAGGAAAGAGTCCCCCTCTCCATTACTTTGCTGTTGTGCTAGTGCAGATTACCATATGCTGCTCACTCCTGTGGTCAGTGGGATCTGATCGCTAGCGGCAGAAGCAGGGATCAGTGCCCGGGTTGTGGGACTGGGAAGTCTTTTTGTTCTCTTCTTATCACCATAAATCTAGTGGATAGCTTTAACCGGCATCCTTACAAGGTTTTTTGATATCTCCTTGTACAGAATAGTTATGTTTGCTTACCTATTCAACAGCACATGTACTCGTTTCACCTCATTTTACCTGCAACAAGACAAAGAAAGCCTTAACCTTCCTTAGCAACACTGGCAATTACCTGCCTTTGGGCTTGAGGAGTAAAACACTGGGATCACAGCAGCCCTTTCAGCACACCAAGTGCCCTCATCGCCTTGTAGGCACAGTGGCTGTGTTGCTCAGCAGCAGATTTATTTCTTTTTTTACTCCTGCATGTGTTCGACATCAGCGTGTGAAAAATTGCTACCAGGGGGCAGGTACTGATCATGAAACAGCTATTACTGGCTGCCAGGTACTGCAGAGATTGGGGTCACTGCTTGCTTTTTCCAAAAGAGACACAGTTTCATGAAATCTTGCTCTTCGGAGGTAAGAAAATGTTTATCCCCTCCAAACAAATTCACAGTCCTGAGGTAGAATGACATGAATACGTATAATTTCTTTAGTGAATTACATGAATTTGTAAGAGAGTTTTGAGGCATGTAGCACTTTCAAAGTCCCTCGTTCAGCTCTCTCTGCTGCCCACGTTTAACATTATGCTGAGCAGATGTGCAGAGAGTTACACGGTGCCTTCAGTCCCAAATGGCTTCACTGATGTTTTTGTCTGAGACAGTGTTCCTTGGCAGGATGATCAGGCAGCAGCACACTCCATGGATGTCCCTTATTACTTCTTACAAGGCTTGAATCAGTAGTGCTCATCCAGCTTTACATAATGGCTGGTTGGCCCACAAGCTCTGCTGAGCTGTGACTACACCATAGGCAGACCATATCTGGGTGGCTAAATCCCAGCAAGATCCTACTAAAAACTTGGGTAGATCCTTCTGTCTGTCCTAGTTTAGAAAGGTTAAGAACACAGGTCCCCGCAATACATGCAGCACACACAGAGGTACTGAAAACCAAGGGAGAGCAGAGGCATTAGGTAAACAGCCAAAAAAGCAGAGGCAACATCACACAGACACAACAAAGAAACTGGAGGATCTAGTTGACTTCAGCTGGGCAAGGCTTGGAGTGCTGCAGTCCAGCATGCTGGTGTTCATAAGCAGGCACATCAGCAGCTCTGTTGGACGAGGTCAGCTTCCAGGACCGATCCCTCTGATATTTTCTCATCCAAAGAGGCTGCACTCACAAAGAGAGCTATAACCCAAGTGGATAAGGTGATGTGAGGAGAGGATGTATGAGCTGGAAAAAGGTTTGCTTCAGGCTGGAGATACCGCTCTGTCTACTGAACTGTAAAAGGTGGCTCAACTGTTCTAGCTCCTAATTGTGAGCCCATCCTCTGCCTATGTCTCTAAAAGCTGTTTTATTCCCTCAACAGTCACATCAGAAGTGATTTGGGCAATAAAACTGTGTGGTACCATGTCAAGGCTCAAGTTTGGGCCAGGCAGTGTCTTATAGGTCCCATGTTGTATCTACCAGCCTTGTGCAGATGTCTTAGGCAACCTAAACTGTCTGAAACGGCACTAGGCACCCACGTCTGGGCACCTGCAGGGACTGTGTCTGCCATCAGCACATTCACACTGCTTCCACTAGGTATCCCCTGTAAAACCTTGCATTAAGGAAAACACATCCCTACCCCTTACAGGCAATAGACTTAAACAGATGTGGGTCTACAAACTTTTTACTCCAGGAATAACAAATGAACTGTTTTGCATGAAAAGTTTATCAGATTATGCTCTTTTCCCGTTGGAGATTATTCTGAAGCAGACATGACAATAAATCACCGCAATCCTATGAATATTTCATAGAAATACATTTCAGCTTATGGGTGTTCTTTTTTTTCTTGAACGATTATGTCTGTGTCTTTGGCCATTCATCGTCTGTGATACGTGACTGGCCACTTAATTCAAATTACTGTAATGTCTGGCTTTTGACTGGTTCACTAAATATTTCATAACAGGGAGGAAAAGTAGCACTGTAGATGACATTTATGTGACTATGCAAGCAGGTATTCATGAAATCTTAGTCAAGATTTCTATTCACAAATGCTTTGGGAAGATTAATAGACATCTCCAAACATTTTTGAAATAGTGACTTTTTATTCCAAGAAATATTAATGAAAATGGTGATGATAATGATTATTTTGTACTGTTGCTCTGGTTATGGGGATGCGGGTCCAGCATTCTGAAGTCTCTCTAGGACTGGAGTATAACTCACAAATGTAATGAGAAACAGAGTAGATGGGATCTCTTGCAATGGATTTCATTAGCATAATAGTTCTTGAACAAACTCTGGAAAACAAATCTCAGAAGCCTAACATTTGCCTTGACAGTCCATGGGAGCTCAACGCTAAAATTCATAGAGACTGTAACGAAGTTAATTTTGAGTAGCAAGGAGCATTTCTGAAAAGCCTCAGTTCTCATGTGTATCTCTTGTAACACAAGTAAATTCTTCAGATCATTAGCTACAAAATCTGCAAGGCAGAAAAAAGAGGCTGGAGGAAGGAGTACTAAGCTATTAAATCTGAATTCTCCCAAAAGACTATCAGCTTTTCAGAAGCAAACTTTTCAACGGTTAAACTTTTATATTAAATTCCTGCATGCATGTTTAGCAATCCTGTCTCTCTGGGAGTGTTTAGTTATGCATACAAACACCAGCTAATGTGAAAGATGCTACCAAACTGCTATCTGTCCTTCCCATTGACTGAGAGCACTGTGTGGGCGTTGGAATAGAAGGTTCCTGTGAGAAACACAAAGCCTCAGTGAGGTGTGAATAACAAAAGACTTTGGGAGAGGCTGGGTCAAGCAAAGGTGCTGTATGCACAGGTGTCCACTTGCAATTCAACCTCTTGTCCAGACTCATCATGCTCTCAGTGGTTTATTCAAGCCCTAATGGTCTCTGGTTTGCTCTGGTGAAGCCTGACCTTACCAAACCCCAACATGTGAACGTGACCTGCTGCTGCTGTCACGGTTTCCCCAGTGCGAAGGAACCTTCCTCCAGTAAGGACGCAGGTGCCTTCGATCTGCCAGGTTTTCCTGATGGATTTGGAGCCATGTACTCATCATACGGATGGCTGCCTTCCACTTTAGTGCAGGTACATTATGAGTGAGAGAGATCCATCTCCCTAATTTGTTGATGTCTCCCTGCAGGGCCTCTCTGCCCTCGAGGGAGTCAACACCTCCTCCCAATTTAGTGTCATCAGCAAACTCAGTATTCCTTCGAGTGCAGCATCCAAGTCATTAATGAAGATGCTGAAGAGAAATGGAGCCCTGTGGAACCCCATTAGTTACTGCACGCCAGCCCCATTCACTATAACCCTTTGCACCCAAGCTGTGAGCCGATTGCTCACCCACCACGTAACATGGTTCTTCAGCTGTATGCTGGGCATTTTGTCCAGAAGGATACTGTGAGAGACAGTATGAAAAGCTTTCCTGAAGAAAAAATAAAAAAATCACAGTTAGGGTAGTCAGGCATTGGAATAGGCGGCCCATGGAGATGGCGGAGTCACCATCCCTGGAGGTGCTCAAAAGGCGCCTGATGCTGGCACTGGGTGATATGGTTTAGTGGTTATGGGATTAGAGCGGTAGCAGTGGGCTGGCTGTTGGACTGGATGATCTTGAGGGTCCCTTCAGACCCTGATGATTCCATGATTCTATCTGGGGGAAAGATGACAAGCTGAGGGTGGGCAATGAGAAAGAGAAAGCTCCAGGAAACTGGGGACAAAGCCGCGAGGGGAACCCGCCAGACTGCGATGAGAACGAGGGTGGCTGGGACCGGGTGGAGGGTGGGAACCGAACACCCCCAGGCAGGCCGGGGTGCAGGGTTAGCACCAAACACCGGGCAGGACGCCCGCCCCGAGGGCAGCCCGGGCCCCGGGCACTGCCCCCTCCACAATGCCGTTCGCCCGGCCGGGCATGCGCCGCAGCCGCCTGCGAGAGGCCGCCCGCCCCGTCACCGCCCCGTCACCGCCCCGTCACCGTCCCATCACCGCCCCGTCACCGCCCCGTCACCGCCCCGTCACCGCCCGCCTTGGGCGGGGACACCGCGGCTGAGGAGGCGGCCGGGGCGGCGGGGCCGGGCCGGGCCGGGCCGAGGGGCGGTCGCTGCCGCGGGCGGCAGGTGAGGCGACGCGGGGCGGGGGCGGCCCGGGCACCCGCAGGGAGCAGTTCGCAGGGGGCGGCGGCTGCGCCTCCTTTCCGAGGGGAGAGCGGGTGGCGGGGAGGCGCGGGAAGCGGGACCTTGCCCCTCGTGATCGGTGGCGACCCCACGGCTGGGGGCGGGTAACCCAGGGAAACCCCCCCAGAGCGGGGCTGGCCCCGCTGCCGTGGGCACCGCTCCGGTCCGGCGCGGCGGCGGGCGGTGAGGGCGAGCAGTGCCTGCTCCTGCAGTGCTTGCTCTCTCAGGCAGCTGTTCAATTAAAACTCTTGATAACCTCCCCAGAGGTCAAAAGACGCTGCAAGTTTAAAGCCTACCGAGGCAGGTAGAGATGTAATTATGTTCTCCTGACAAATTTCCTTGATGGCTGAGTGCCTTGGGAACCCCTCCCCGTCCCAGACACCTGTCTTCGGCTTTGAGAGCTTAGCAGTGGGTATGTGAGTTTGGCCCCAGTGGATCCGGGTGCCGCATCCTGCCCCGTTTCATTGCTGTGTGCTGACGAAGCATAGTGGAAAAGTTTCTCTTGCTTGTGTCGGCTCTGGATGCGTTGCACATGCATGTTGTGAGGTCGGGCTCACCGGTGGCTGCTGGTGTCCCCTTCAGTCCTTCCCTTCTAGCCCCTCACAATCAACCCAATGTTTAAACGGGCTATTAAGAATAAAGGCTGCTCTTTTGAGAGAAAAAAAAATATAAAATTGAAGAGGTACACTATCCCCTGGTGATGAGAATAATGACTGTATCTGAGCAACTGTTAAAGCCAAGGGAACATATCGGTGTTTTCACACCAGCACCATAGTTGGGTAACTATTGACATATGCTGACTTTTAAACGGTGATTGCTGACTCTGGTAATAAAATAGAAACGGCTCCTTTTAAGAGGGATCTCAAAACACTAGAACTGATTGATTGGCTTGTTAGCTCAAGCCTTGACTTAGCTGAGAACGAGAAGAGCTTTTAATCTCTGCGAGGACGTTCTCCCCGACCCAAATCTGATGCATGCTAAACACATCAGCTGTAAGACAAGATGTGTATTTTGCAGTGTCATTTTCTAAACCGTGGTAGATACCAAATGCATGAACTAGATACAGGAACCCTGCCTTGCAGAGAGCGCTTTTCTGCCAGGGTGCATTTTTAGCAGTTTGTGATTGCAAGGTGACAGTTTTACTTGGACTTCTCTGCTTTAATTAGCTGCCATCAGAGCTGGAGTTCAGCTTCTAACACTCATGAAGTGTGCCACGAACATGCACTCTACGTACCTGGCTGATGTTTTGGGCCTAATTGCCTGGAGCACGTTCTATGTTCAGCAGTGTTCAAAATGGATGGACTATATGAAAATCCTTTCCCAGTTAAATTTCCAGTCTCCTGAATCACATCCCACTGTGAACTTACTGAGATTTGCTTCAGTCAGTTTAATATTCTCATCCCCCTATTCTCATCTCCCTTATTCTGACTCCCTTTCACTTAAAATTTGTTGCTTTGAAGTCTTCTGTAGGTGCTGTGGGTTTAAATGGTTCCCTGTAACAGCAGCCCACATTCAGTTACAGCTCCTCAGAGTTTTCAAACATATCTGGCCTGTGCTCTAACAGAGGAAGGTTTTTAGAAGGTGTTTTAAGACACAGAGGCTTAGAGATCCTCCACGAGTAAAACTATCACTTTATTCAAATAATTAGAGCCATAGATTACTTTTCTCGGCAGAAGAACCTGTTTTCTGTTTAATTTGGCTTTTCCAACTGGGATTTATCTAGGCTGTGAAGGAGCAGATTTTTCTAGGAAGTAGTGGGAGGCAGGAAATGTCATGAAAAAAGAAGGTGGTGCAAAGGAGAGCGTTAAACCACAAAGCTCGAATCAGATCAGAGGTCCTCAGCTGTGTAGACAAAATTTCTTGGTCTTCTCACACTGTGGAATGGTAATTTCTTTGGCTGTGTTTCAAGATGGATGCAGAATTCAGTTTTGTCGTTCACATCGAGGGGAAGAATTGGTCTGTGGGTCCACAAAGCCTGCAGAAGAGTGAGCTAGAAAGGGTCAGGGGAGTTTTGGGGAAAATGTGTGATGCTTCCTCTGTTTTGCTGACTACCTTCCTGGGAGAGCCCATGCCACTGACTTTTCATAGTGGGCCCAGAGCACTGACTGAGAGTTTGCACTTGGTTGTTCTGCTGTGCTGTATGAATGCATGACATGGGACCCTCCTTCTCTTTTTAGGTCTTCACCCCTTTCCTTCATCTTCTATGGTAGGACATCTTCCCTCCTCCTCCATCAGCACACTGCCTGCTCCAACACCATTTTGCCACCTTCCTCCCACGATTGTCTTTCTCTGTCCTGAAAGTGAACCAGTAGGTGCGAGGTGCTGAAGAAAAGTAGGTTTCTTTTTTTGCCTTCCAAGTACGCACGCAGGTTGGGCCTGGTGGCACAGGCAGGGGAGGCACAGCCACTCAGACTTGGTGATGCCAGACAGTGCCCCTATCTGCCGGCGTTTGGAGCAAGCTCTGAGCGGGCCATTGAGCTCAGCAGGGTGGAGCCTCAAACGTGACTTTTCAAGGCCAATTACTGGACGCAGTCTGTGTATGACAAGCTTCAGTTTCATTAGCTGCCTCCCAGGAGTATCGAGCTGTGCAGCTCACCTTTGTGGAGATCAGAGTCTCCTCTGTGATGTTATTAGGTGTTCTTAAAAATAGCTTCATCAATCCACTTTAAAAGAGCTGGTCTGCTCTGATAACAGTGCCTGCTGGTGCTTTTCCAGATAAGGAACTTGTCACTTTTCCTGCTGTCATACATGCAGCTTCTGCCCTATTTAGAATACAGTTTAAAAAAAGACTAAAAAATAACCACCAGTCTCGTGTAAAGATTTATGTTTGGTTTAGGAACAATTGAACACTCCTTATTTAACTGCTTTGTACAGTATTGGTTTTTTAAGAAGATAGCATCAAACTAAGTGCAGAGTTGAAGATATAACTTCACATACTTTTGTCTTGAGGAAATATTCATGATAACATCTCTTATATAACAAAGTGATTTTTTTTTTCTCTTTCTGTCCCAGTTAGAAGTTCATTAGCTTTAAAAAGGATCTGGAGTACTACATAGTGAATAGTGCATGTATGGGTATAATCTGTATGGTGGTGGGAAGTAACCAGATGAAATAGTTTAAAACCAATTTCAATCTCTTCTGAGGATCTGAAAAGTAGTTCCCAGCAGTATCATGGGGAAACTGCAATTGCAGGACACACATAATAATTCATTCTATAATGGTGTATGCAAGAGCAATGTTCTAATTTACTAATTTCTTTGATGTTTTGTGAGCAGATGGCATTTTTAAAAAGGTCTGTTAATTCTGTGGGAATTTGATAATGGCTAATTGCTGGGGGATCAGAAGAGAGTTGCAGCCAAAGTGAGGCTCGCGACTTCTCTGCTCTCAAAAGAGAGACAGCCCTCTCTGCAGCCTCATTTTTAAGCTACTATCCTTTTGGAAAATCTTGCTTGGGAATATTCACTGGTGTCCTCAGCATAAATTTGGAACTTGTTGATTAGTCTTCATTAATTGAACTGTGCTTCATGAACCAGTCACTTGTTACTGCAGCTAAAAAGTACCAGGGAGATCATGGCTTGTTGTTGGACACAGTGCACTGTGAATTTTCTCATGCTGTTACTTCTTTGCTCTTTTCCCTTGTTCTTGCTTGCTTCATGGTTCCTTTCCTTTCAGTTTTCCTTTATCTGTTTCTGTCTCCCCTGGTCTACGTTTGACTTAGGTCTGTCCATGTACTTTAAGCATCTGCCTAAGTATTTGCAGCACAGGACCTCAGTACCTATTTACACTGTGATGTGAAAGGATCACATTTCAAAATTACAACTTTGCCTTTGAACAAGAAGGAAAAAAGGTTCCTGGTTGCTATGGTGATGAGTGCTATATAAATGCCTATAAATAAATAAACAGCTGACTCATGGACTTTGATTTGCACTATTTTTGCTTTTCTAATGAGATATAATTAAATATCAGAATGGGAGGAGGTTTCATCCATTTTATTAAATATATATTATTCTTAGGCCTCCTGTTTTACAGTATTTCTACTGAGAACAGTGAAATACTAAGATCTGTATTTTTCTCTCTGTAGGGAGTTGATGGTTTGGAAAATCATAGTCTAATATTTATAGAAAAACTTTTAGGATGCAAAAAGGCACTCCACTATAAAGGTGGTGTCCATTTTCAGTTTAACCAGAACATACATTTTGAGCTAAATGCCTGTTTTTCTTATCTCTAAGAGACTGTTACTGCTGTCTCAACATTTACGTTCCAGTCAAAAGTGTCTGTAAATGTAATTATGTTCCTCTGCAGTATTTGAAACCCCACTGGTGCACAACAACAAAACTTAGAAATGTCACTGGCTTTTCCTTTTATGTTACAATGACAAAGGCAGAGTAAAAAAATCTAATACTCCTTGTTGAAGTTCGAGGAGGAGGGGAAAATTGACTTTTTTGTAAGTCTTTTGTTCTCAGGTCCACGATGTAAAAGTAGCTTTGTGTCTGTGCTAAAGGTGATAACTGTAAAATGGATTGGATGGAGACAATAAACTGCTTCTTCAGAAGTCAGGGAGTAGCCATCTGTCATTGCTAAAAAAGGCCTTTGCATTAGCAATCTCTGGAGCCAGTCCACTCGCAGTTTCTGAAGCTCAACTGCAGCCCAGTTCCCCAGCAGTGCATTGGGGTAATCCCCCCTCACAGGTGTTTCTCGCTCAGGAAATGCATGTACTTCTTAAACAACAAAGGAGAGTTTATAATGGAAGGAGCTTTCCTTAGGGGAAGGAAAATAGGTATGTATGATATACAGAAATACTCCTTTGTTAAAGGATCAGCCTGGTTTCTTGGTGAAAACTGATTTTGCCACAGTGGCCTGAAGAGAGATTTACTGAGTCCTAAGCTGTGGAGTGCAGCTTGTGCACTGGCAGCAAGTGGATCTCCTTTCAGTCACAGCCACAGTTTTGCATTCAAAGAAGCAGATTTCCAAAGAAGTTTGGAGAACTACCCTGTCCTGTTAAACGTTTGATAAAATAACACCACATCCTTCACTGTTTTCATTCCTCATGTGCACTCAGATTTCATGTCTCTTCGCTTTACCAGTTAAAAAATATATTTGACTACAGGCCTCTTACTTCAGAGTGCGTGAAACTGGGAGGACAGGGATGCACAGTAGTTTTTTGCACTTACACACAACTACTTCTCACAGAGCGAAACATGTATCTGCACTCAGCCACTGAAGGCAGGGGCAGAACAGGAGCAAGGAATGGTGTCCCTGAAGGTCTCACTTGAACAGTGGCAGCCTGACAGCTTGACTTGCTGGCCTCATCTGCCTCCATGCAGTTGCATGACTGACAGTGGACAAGGCAATCCAAGGTCTCTCCCAAGAGGGTCGCTGCAGAGGCTGATGAGGTATGAAGGCAGACTGAACACAGACAGAATCTGTGCTGCCTGCAAGAGCAGCAGGGAGATGGGAAGGGCAGCAAACAGCGAGTCTTGAAAGTGCTTCAAGTTCGCAGCTACTCCCAGGGTTATGGTGTACCGGAGACCACGTTGGTGCTGGAGCAGGACCAGGCTCCAGAGTCATCGACAGAGTTTTCTCAGCTGGAAAGCAGCATTATTAGTAGCACAAACAGCTACTTTAATGGAAAGGCATCTTTATTTAGAAGCCTTTTCTTAGGGTAGGAGGATTAAATACACATATAGATATTTATGACAGGACAAGCTGTTGAGGACAAGCTGGAGGTGTGTCTGCTTTTCTAGCATGAATACAACAAAGGGTGAAACAGTGCATATACCAGATTTTTTCTTTTTTCTTCTTCTGAAGTTCTGCTTTTCTGTGGTTGAGATTTTTTTTCTGTCCAATTTTTTTTTCAATAGATAGATACAATCCAGGACCATCTGGTAGAATTTGCTGTTGTCACATCTAGGTTTTCTGATGTATTGCCTGTCAAGTTATGTTATATGTTCAGATGAATTTCTCATATGATCCGCTGACAGCTACTGACAACCCTGAGATGGGAAGTTGGAAGCTTGGGGGGAAGAAGAGAGGGGCAGAATTAGCTTTAAAAATGTAACTCTGATTGCTTTTTGATTGTTGGGATTTTATTTCTGGTACTTACAGGTGAATTTTTCAGTGAAGAAGTGAATGAGTGAAGAAAGGTGAATGAGTAAACCAAATACATCCAAGTGCACCCAGGGTACTATACTTCTACTTGGAAGGTTTTTGGTCCACGTGTAGTTTTGTAGTTGATTTTTTTTTCTCTTTGATGCTGGGTTCCTCACTTAATCTTTCTCTGTTCTTACCTCTACATTTGTAGACAAGCTCACACCTACTTACATTGAAGCTTTTTCTTCCTCCTTTTCTCCTCAGTCCTTACCCAGTCCCTCTTTAGAAAGGAGATCTCAAAACATTTCTGTATTTATAAGGATACCACCAGGTATCCTAACAATCATAGTATCTCAGTATCCTAGTTCTAAATCCTAATACCACAATAATTATGTAGTAAAAAGAACTAACATTTTTGACAAATTAGTATTAACCTTTGCAGAGAGATCACATGTTTAAAAGCAATAAGCAACTCTCTGAAATAACTACAGTAATTCTTTTCTTGCTGATTTAATACTCAAATAATTAATTAAAGTAGGGGGATTTTGATGTAGAGGTCCACAGTGCAGTTGCGTTTCCTCGCACAATGACAAAGATAATGCTGTACTTTGTAAACTAGAATCTAAACAAGCTATAAGCACTTCAGGTTTTTTTCCTCATTTTTTCTGCCATAATTTGAAACTCCAAGTAGCAATTAGGCTGGTGACAAGATAAATTTCACAACTTGTTATCATTCTTCATTTTTTAATTGGCCGGATCAGAAAAGAAGTGATTTGTGTTTGAACTTTCAAGGTTTTTAATTTACATAGTAGTGGTAGAAAGTACAGTTTCTTCCAAATGGGCTGAGAGGAAGCCTGTTTGTATACAGAGATGGGATTGCAGTGCAAAGGCATGTCCGGGTGTGGTTCCGACACAGATTGTCCCCCTCTCCTCTCTCGAAGCTGTGGTGATTATACTGGGCCTCTAGCTTGTTAACATCCTGCTAACTGTTGATGAAGTTGGAAGTCACTCTTGGAAAGGAAAGGACTTTCTTCCATGGGGATTTGAAGCTGAACATGACAGTCCTCAGGCTCAGGGGACTCTTCTTGCAGTTTGCTAAGGAAGAAGCTGAAAAGTATTTACTTGCCCCTAGTTATTGCTGTGTCTCCTCAATGGTACTTCGTGGCCTGGGGAATGTGAAAGACCTTGTGTTAAGCTGACAAGGCCAATAGAGCCTGAATATAGGGACCACTGTTTTGTACTCCAAGCTTGTTCCATACTTTGTGAGTATCAGATAAAGAGACTTGGAAATGATCCGGCTCCTGTGCTGTTGTAGGGGAAGACTGGGTGTGCAAAGAGCTCTCTGGTTGTGGTAGGCTGTGTTGGATGGAGTGCTGTTCTCATACTGATCAAGCATCAGCTCAGCTATTTTCAGAAGAAGGGGACTTTGGAGGAAACCCCATAGAAGGAATATGGCCAAGTTCTCAGCCTGTAACATGTTTGATAGCACTGCAGGGTGGCGAGGCTGGTCTTCAGTCCTTAAACACGTTAAATTACTCTGGGCCAGCTTGCTGAGAGAAGGGTAATGAAGCAGGTCAGAAATGGGACGTGTGTGCTCAAGCCCCTGCAGTGGGCTTAATGCTCCAGGCAGCATTCCTGCAGGCACGTGGCTGGGGAGCAGCCAGGTCATGGAGCACACTGTGCTGTTGGTTAAATGTATCGCAGACCACAGGTGCAGCCAAAATCACTTACCCAGGCATAAAAGAGAAAGTCAGTTAGGGAGGAGCGCAGTCCCATCAGGAGAAACTCGTGAGAGGATCTGGATGCAGCCTCCCATAATGCTGGCTGAGCAGGGCATATATTAGCCAGAACCCTCTTGGGAGCTGCCTGAGCCCACTGCAGCAAAAAATTCCGCTTCTGGTGGTGGAGACTGATGAAGATCTCAACAGATGTATTGTGTTGTCTCAGGTAGAGGTGGCAGTTGAGTAGATCTGCAATGTGACTGACGTTGTTTGGTCTTCATCTTTATTTCATGTGATGAGGAGGTGGGAGGGTGGAGATTATTTGAAGTGCCTGGCTAGAGACAGAACATAATTAATCAGGGTTCGTTTGTCTGGAGGAGTACACAGCCCATATATAATTTAGAAGCATGTTAAAAAATAGGGAGCTGTTGTCTTTTAAAATCAGTGAGCACTCAAGTCTGTTGGTTTAAAATCTTGCAGTATGTCTAAAAAGAACCAAGAAAGTGTGTATAAATAGTACCAATAAAACTAAGCCCTTCATAAACTCAGAGTAATGTGTATTTTCCATGTTCAGGCTGAAATACCTGAAACTTCATGTAGATTTATCCTTGTCAGTTCTTCTGAAATCATGTTTAATAGAGATGTTCTTTTCATATGTGATCTGTAAGTAGATATTTTGTTTATTGCAGTAAATGTCACTTCCCCCACTTTTTTTTTTCTCTCATCCTTTGAGTTCTTTTCTCCCTTCTTTTGATTTAAGCCTGGTGGTGATATGTTATAGTTAAATTATCAGAGAGGGAGAGGGATGTTGGTGTCCTACACCTCGTTGTTAAAAAATCTATATTTTTGTTTTCTGCAGAGTCCTAAGAACAAGATAAACGAGCAGGGTATTGCCATCCTTTATCACAGTCAGAATGATAAATGACATGACTTGGAAAGTTTAAAGATGTGTAAAAATGCAAATCCTTGGCCCACAAGGATGTGTGGTTAAAAGTGCTGATCCAGCTAGGAGTTAGGTACATCCTTAAATCTAAGCACAAGCGTTGCTTCCATTGGTTCATACCTGGCACGACACTGAGTGGTGTAAGCAAAGCTCTTTATGCCAAAGAAGTTTGATTTGTTTTAGTAGCTTGAAGTAGGATAAGGAAATGAGCCTTTTCTGTCCCCTGGAAAAGTAATCTAAGAGTAGTTGCTCTTCTCTGCTACTGTCCTTGGCTCTATGGTGTGAACTGACGTAGATGGAAACCCTAATGGTTTGGGGTTTGCTGCCTCACAGATGCATCCATCCACTTCTCCTCCTTGCTTTTCACGCTCTGCCCATGTCTGCTAATCATGAGGAGAGGAACACCTTGTCTGTAGTAGGTAATAACACCTTGTCTGTAGCACAGCGCCGTGGCCTAGAAGGGTGGGAGCATTAGAAGAGACTGAGGATTTTGCATGGGAGTGCATAGCTTTTCCTCCCTTTTGAACAGGGAGATATATAGAAATTTTCAATGATGTACAATTCAATGCCTTTCCCTCCTGCCCAGTGTAAAAACTTTTGGACTGAAACTCTGTACACTGGCTTGTTCTACACCAGCCTGAGAAAGAAACCTCTTGGAAAAGTGGCTAAAGGAGGGTAGCTGTTTTTTTTCTGGCTGTAGAGGGTGGTTGGGCACCAGAACAGGCTCCTCAGGGAAGTGGTCATACCACCAAGCCTGTCTGAGTTCAAGAAGCATTTGGACAACACTCTTGGGCACATGGTGTGATTCTTGGGGTGTCCTGTACAGGGCCAGGAGTGGGACTCAATGATCCTGATAAGTCTCTTCCAACTCAGCACATTCTATGATTCTATGATCTTTTCTCTATCTGGGTCTTTTTCTGGTTGTCCTTTAGTGGAAGGCTCTGTTTTTAGTTTCCCTGTCTGGTCTTTTTTTTTCTCTGCAGCAGTCTTTGAAGATTACTCATTCTTCTGCTGTATATCTTTTGTCCAAGTGCGTCATCTTTCTGTTCTCTATTCCCTTCTTACTTGTTTCTTCTCATCCTTTGCTTTGTTTTAGTCCTGTATCCTCTTTATTCTATTGGATTGTTTTTATTTAGGTTTGAGAAGAGACATACCTGAGTTTAAGTATAGGTGGCTATTTGGACTTCACTTGGAAGTTTTCCTTACAAATGCTGTGTAAGCAAATGGCTCAGTAATTTGCTCCTTCATTTCTTTCAAGCTTTTTCCAATGACTGCTGAAAAGTTTGACTAACTTCTCCCATCCTGCATGCAACTCTTGTTGCCATTTGATAATCCTAGGCACTAAAGCTTGCTTTGTCATACCTGTGAGAGGCTGTGCTGCACAATTCTTACATCTGAACCAAGTGATGTTTCCCTTTTCCATTGTAAAATATTTCAGCTTTTCCTTTCAAAACACATATGCAAGTGTCCTCCTCCCCTCTGGCCTTTGACTCTGCCTTTTAAAACTGAAACAGGGATCTAGGTAACCATTGACAACAGGACTTCTCTGCCCAGTTGCATCCAGGAGCCCCTTCTTCAGCTGCTAGATGTTCTGAAGGCCACATGCAAGTCAAAAGGGGCCAAGGGGCATTTTGATGTTAAACAAGGACTTCTTGGTTCCTGTGTGGAGATGGCAACTATGGAGCCTGGGATTAAAGGTGAGAGGAACAAGAGTTTATTTGATAACAGAAGGGGGGTTTTTGTATTTGTGAAAATGTGTTTTTTGCACCATCCATCTTACTTGCCAAAGTTCAACTGAGAATATTGTTCATTTTTCTGTTGCAAAGATTTCTTTGTAATGGTGTTAATTGCCTTTCCATCTTTTTACTGTTTTACCTTAACAATTTGATTACGCGTGTATTTTTGCTCTCTAGAGATGGTGGGTGCGATACAATCTCTGTTATAAACTGTTATCATGTAATTAGCTGGGAAAGATGTCTCTAAAGTCTGTTCTGCTGGCTTCTTTGTTGCTCAAGAAGCAAAGAAGAGCTGAATTACTGGATTTGAGTCCTTGACTGCAAGTCCTTGTTGGGTAAATTTGACATAGGTGACTTCTGTTTCAGAGAACTGTCTCTTTCTTCACTTTGGAGCTGTGAAGATGTTAGGACCATGCTTTAATGATTACAAGGAATTCTAATGAGTTTCCTGGTTGTATACCCCTTATATGAAGTGGGCTAGCACGCAGATCTTCCTTATTTATCTAGTTATGCTCTCGGGTAGTAGACCACATAGTTTTTTAAAGATTCCCTTTACGAAGTCTTACAGCTAACACTGAAAAATAAGCTTTGCTCTCCCTTCTCAGCTTCCCGTCTTCCAAACCAGCCTGTTTGGGATGTTTTTGCTACATTCTTCTCAAATCCATGCTGAGAGATTTGAATTTCTTTTGGTGCTAAAATTTCAGCCATTATGTTTTAGGGCCCAGTTTTGCACAGTGTTCTGTGAGTAACAGTTCCCTGCAGTGGTGTACTAGTGTGAATGTGTTTTGTTCTAGGAGTGGTACCCAACTGAGAGTTTAGATTCTGATTTCTTTAAACTCAGAGACTCATTTGCAGTTTTAAATTGTATGTGAATTTTGAATCACTGGTGGCCAATGAAATATTTAAGCGCATTCTTTCAAAATGCCTTGAAGGTATTTGAAACCGTCTGCCTCTGTCCCTTCTTTTGTCCCAGGGAAAAAAACCCCTCCATAATTTGGGTGTAGGGGCTGCACTCTCTCTTCAGAAGAGGAGTGCTTTGTATTGTCAGTGATTCCCTGGCAAGCAGTCAAATGTAGTTACAGAATGATCACAGTCCATTGCATGGGACATTCATTGGTTAGCCTTTGATGAGCTAGAAATGAGTGAGTTGAGAATTGCTTTGTGTCTTACTTTGCTGTTGTTTTCGCCACTCCCAGCTGGCCACCTGTAATGTAAACTGAGTGGGATGGTGGTGGTTTGGGAATTGAAATCCCTTTGCACTAAAATATTAGTTTCCCCAGCAGATGAGCCTTTCATCTGTACCTGTGTGGACAAAAAGCCCTCTCCAGAAAGGTGTGTGACAGCACTTTCATGACCTCTTTTTTGCACTGACTCAACCATATCATAAACTCACCTTTGTGAGCCAAACCAGACTCAGGCTGTTCCTGCTGTTGTCATGTATTTCAATTTCTATTTCAATATTTTCCTGCTTACCTTTCACAACGGATGGGAGGAGTAAAGGGAGGAAAGAGGAGGAGGGGTGACAAATAAAAAGGTGCACAAAGATTAATTTGCTGTGTAATTTCCTCTTTAAGAAGGAGGGAAGAGACACACCTGGGAAAATAGGTTATCAGACCTCTAAGCACTTATGAAATACTGTCCTTTCTAATAGACACCGTGGTGTTGCGTGGAGGCAGTCACTTACTCGGCACTAAAACTATATGACCAGATTCATTTTGAGAAGAAATGATGGGGTTTTCTCTGTGTCTGCATTTTTACTGCCCTTAGATAAGTCAGGGTCCTTGGTGCTTATCACATTTTAATGATTTGTTCTTACCTCTGCTCCTTGCCTCTGGCTGTTTGTTCTTTACTACTTAAGTTGTTACTCATGTTCATGTAGAGAATGGAGACTTAATAGAAAATGAAGATTGGAGTTGCTCTCACCTTCCCTTCCCCTGTAAGGTTGCCTGGGACAGCTCCACGCACATTTATATATGGCTTTGCAGTTTCTTGGCTTCTGAGTATGTTATGGTTGTTATCAAAGTATAAAACTTAAGCAGAGAAGATAGCAGCTTATTGAAATCAATTTCTTTGGATTTATAAAGCCACTGATTAATCGTCTTTTAATGTGGGTATAAACTTAGGAGAAATACGTAGTCTCTGTCTGACTTTTATATGAATTTTGTAATAGTCATTTGCATTACATACCTATATATATATACATAGCACAGAGGTCACAAGTCAAGCTATTATACACAAGGATCTTTAGTCCTTGCTTAATTTATGTGCATGTCTTGTCACACTGGAACACTCTTAGGTACATTTAACACTTACTTTTAAACGTTAAACACATTCAAGCAAATTAGAGAAGAGGGTTTTCATTTATGTATGTTTTGGTTTTCAGTTTGGTGCATTTCATCACCTCGATGGTAAAAAAATGGTGGTTACTTTGTGTAACCGTAAATCCCTTGGCAAGATGGTTGTTTTCTAGTCAGTCCTCAGCCCCTGACTTGGGTGTTTTCTCCTTTCACATACCTGCTGCATTAATACAGTTGTAGATTTTGGTCTTCTTAGTTGCAAGAGAAGCTTTTTGTGTCTGTAGCTTTAATCCCTTTGCCTGGAAAGAAAGTTTGGCTACCTCAGCAGATTGTTCCTGTCAGCCTCCAGGACAGATTATAAGCACATCTTTCTGTCACAGAACGGGTGAAGCTGGATGAGCCAAGGCAGGAAGGTTCTGCCTGTGATGATGTGTCCTCTATCTCTGACCCTTCCAGACCTGGAAGGGGTCTCCCTGCCTATGGCCAATATATATGTATACTTTAGTCTTGTCTTTTCTCCAAGGTAACAAGAACTTTCCTTTTTGAGGATGCTGGGTGTGACAGCACATATGTCCTTACTATGGCTCATCTTGGGAATGCTTTGTAAGTGGGAGGGTTCAGACCTGCTCAACCTTCCCCGTGCTTGGATAGTGCTGCAGGACTCTCATAATGGCTAGGTGGCTTCTGTGGGGAAAGGCTGCATCAGCAGCAGTGCCAGCAGAAGCCTGGAGGTAGAAAAGCACATCCCAATGTAGGAAGCTCTCTGGAGAGCCCTTGATGTCTTGAAATACTGTGTAAAGTAGCTGAAAGACTACTCTATTCTTGGCTTTGCAAGTATCAGCGCATGGATCCAAAGCTGTACAAAATGAATGAGGGCAGATGTTTCTAACTGGAGCTGTTTTAAACAGCAGTTGGTTTATCAGGCTGATGTTGCTCTTCTCTCAGTGACAGTCAGGTTACACTTCAGTTATTTGAAGAGATTCTCATTGTGAAATACTTGACTCAGCATTTGATGCAACAGAGGGAGCAGATCTTGCCAGTAGGAAGGAGGGGAACAGAAATGAGCTGCTGTGGCAGGCTTGGGTAAGGAATCTCCCATCATCAGAGGTCCACCAATGAATAAGAGCTGTGCCAGCAATTTTGCAGATGTTCCTCTTCCAACAGATACTTTCTGCTTTTTCTCTGAAACTTTCACCTTCTTGCGTATATTAAATGTCGTATCAGCTACTTCTGGGGGTATTATAACCTCCATATGAGTGGGGTCACAAGGAGGGTAGTAGGGAAAGGATGCACTGATTTGTCGGTGAGATCAAATGGGACAAAAATTAACCACCTTATTTTTTATTACTACTCAAATAAATATAACAGCAAGTTAATACAAAAAAACCCCAAACAAACAGCCTCAAATCAGGCTTGAACCTCTTCCACTTGCTGCTGTGCCCTTGATAAATATGCCTAGATTCAATAGTCCTTCCATGAATTTTCAAACTGACAAGGGCATGAATAAGTTCTTCCCAGCTATTGAACTGTAAATTGTTGCATATGACACCTGGAGGAGTTGGAATGGGTTTGTACAAGTAATTCAGTGTATTCATCACACTTTCTCTAATGCATGCAGTGGTTCACATTGAAGCTGAGAAAGATGATTCATATTGCTTTCTTCTCTTCCCCCTGTCAGTAGCAGCAGTAGCCCTCAGAGCAACATTTGAAACAGTAAATGCCTGGCCCGGAGCCATGTGTTACTGCTTCTCTGCTGGGTCTTCCGATGGTACTGTATCAGATGAGGGACAAGATAGGAATTGTTCTTTTCCGTGGGGAAAGTCAGACTGGGGTATTGTGAGTACTAATCAAAAAACAATTTTAATTATATGTTTAAGTTGGCCAGCAAACATTTTTCAGTGGCTCATCCTGTCAGGAAACACCCCCTTTTTTTTTTTTTTTTTTTTTTTACCTCCCATCTAAGTTATATGACTTGTGAGACCTTATGCTCTATTCTGAATTTTCATGTGGATATTAGCACCCTCGGGGGGGAAGGGGTATGCTGTGATATTGTGCTCCTATCAGTTGTTAATAATGTGTTAATATTGTTACTGTCAAATGAACAGGGTTGGGTTGTATGCTGCCTGCATCCCTTTAAAATGTACGGATGTGGAGTACAGATGTGTCTGAAGGGGGCGTTGGAGGTAAAACAATCTGTTTGCAATTACGGGACTCAAAATGGCAGTAAACCTTTTTATTTCCTCTGATTTGATTTAGATTCTCCTCTAGCTTGGCTCTGAACTATATTCCTGTCATGCTGCTGTTCTAGCTACCTCTGGGCATTTGTCAGAGACTGGCTAATTGAAGCACATGCTCCAGCTTGGATCGAAGTTGCTGTTCGGATCAAAATTGTAGACGCTGCTGCTGCTTCCTTGTGGAGTTCTTTCCATGAAGTACTAGGACGTTGGTTTGTAGGTTGTGGTTCTCCAAGGTTTTTAGGAAAGCATGAAGGCTCTGAATATAGCAAAAAGTGGAAGGTTAGGGCAAAGGCAGCATCAGAGAATAGTCCTATCATAGAATCACAGAATATTCTGAGTTGGAAGGGAGCCACAAAGATCATTGAAGTTCTCAGCAGTTCTGGAACAGCCGCAGCCCACTTCCAAACCAGTTGCATAATCCAGTGAAGGCAGTTAAATTCTTGGTCATCTTAAGCCCTGTCCTTCGGATACTTCCACACAGTTTTTATATGTTCACCCCATAGATCTAAGTGCCTGATGGTTCCTAAAATGCAGGTTTTGTGTTTCTGTCTCTTCTCTTGCATACCTTGGCACCCCTACGACATTCACATTCAAGGGTGTTTTTCCTTTCAACAGCTGTATTTTGCTGTGATGTTAATATCTTAATTTTCTAAGACATCTGTGAGACTTGCTGGTTTTGACTACCCTGTTTGTCTCAACTGACAGGAAGAAGGGGGCTCTCTTCCTTTTCCTCCAGCCTTCTCAGGACAAGTCCATGCTGGCAGGACCTCCAGCTTCAGGCAAGGTTCTGTCCATGGGGGACTTTGTCAGATACGCAGGAGGCTCCATGGCCCTTTGCATAGCAACTGTGCTGGGAATAGAAGATGGGAGGAAGGTGTGTTGGGAGCAGAACTTGTCAGGCTTATAGCTGCTCCTCCAGCAGCTCTTTTCAGAGCAACAGTGACAGAGCTCATAACTTATTCTTCTCTTTTATCATCTTTACACTGTCACCTCTCTGGTCATGGAGGCCTGGCTCCTGTCTTCAGCCCTGGAACCCATGGAGATGAATACAGCCTTGGAGTACACAAGAGGGTTTGATTGTTGGTGGATTTTTACTAGGAAGCTGTTGCTGTATTTGTGGCTTCTGGTGTGGTGCGTTCTACCCAGATCCCTTTGACAGTTTCGGTCTTTTCCTCTGTAAAATGGGAGATGTGTTTGTTCAGATGAGGTTTTAGTGATAAAGGCTTCATATTAAAGTGTCGTCTGAGAGAGGGCAGATGATCTTCTGCCGCCTGGGCAAAAATAGTTGACAGGTAATGGCTGTGGGAAGCGCCAGGGGGAGGCCATGAGCCATACCCAGGGATCTCGCAGGCAATGTCTTACCCTTGGTTTCTCATGTCAGTCTAGGTGAACATCATTTACTTACCAAGCTGCTCTTATGAGCATGAATTATCTCAGATTCCTTTATAGACACATTGGCACTAATTACATTTGCAGGTCTGCAGTTGGCAAAGCTGTAGGAGAGGGAATTGGTTTATCTCTGCTGACCTGTCGTTACTGATGACAAAATGGGAACTTGAAAGAGCTCAAGTGACACCTGGCTTGAGTCAGAACAGCTACCGAGGCCGTCTCCTGCCTTGGGATGGAGCAGGTGGCTCTCCCACACCATTCCTCTGCACACACATGGCACACAGCGGCAGGAGCAGGCCAGTACGTCCCTGCAGTGCTGCTAGGGTGGTTCCTAGTGGGGATGGAGGGGCTATTAGAGTGAATAGTGTAGTATGTGACAAAATCACATAGCAAGCAAGCATCTATTTTATATGTGTAAAATATGCACATATCTGTGGAGGAGAATAAATATCTGGGAATTTCAGGTTGATGTTGAGATGTAATCTGTGTGTGTGTAAAATGTGTTTGATCATACATATGCCTTTGTAAACCTAAGATTTTTGTAAAACTTGTGCCCTACATCTCTTAAGCCTGGGAGCATATCATGCTTAACACAGTTGAGCAAAGTGACGTTTGGCCATTGAAATACTCTTCCAAAAATACCTTCTTCCCTGTCAGAGTATATTCTTGCTTAGGAATTTTCAATAATTGGCTGAAGTCCTGGTCCTTTTGACATGAGTTTTAATGTTAGCTTTTGCAGAATCAAAATGTCATCCTCTGTGTGTGGAGTCCCAATCTTGGTGTCCAGAAACCAAATGCTTCCTTTGTCTCCCTTTATATTTATCAGTACAAAGACTTTTTTGTTAGTTCAGGCATGAAATTTTTTTGTGCTCTCAAACTGAGATGCACTTCTGGTTCAAAAGCACTGCAGGAAGAACAATTTCTTATAGAGTGTCCTTCTGGGACTATAAATAATAAATGCTGTTACTCAGAGTGACGCAGGCAACATATATGTGCAAGGCAAAGATTCAGTAAATAATGATTTACCTGCGCTTTGTCAGCCCTAAACCAAGAGGGATCTATTCAGACTTCTCTTCTAGCTTGATGAGTTTTGTTTGTGCCGTACTGCCTTTTAGGAGTTCTAAAACATGAACTCTTACTTCTTTTGTGGTGCTGGTTTTGAAGGCCCTTTTATGAGGGGTATTAAATATTTATCAAACCCTTAGTTCTGAGCCAAGGCGTCCTATTCAAACCTCACCGACTTGCATTTGGTGCTGACTGTTTGTGAAGAGCTTGGAACTGCCACACTTAGTGCCTTATGGTGCAGTAGTAGTGGACAGTTATCATTTCAGAGTCGTTGGAATTAGTTGATTATGCTCTGTGTGTGTCCCACTTTAATGATGTAGTTTTGTACTCTGTGGTGTGGCAGATTGACAACGCGACCCTTTTCAGGACTGGGATTAAATTTTCCAGCTCTATGTGATGTGATAAATTGTACCTGTGAAATCTATGCATATAACTCATTCCATTGGTAGGGAAGAAGCTTATTCAGAGGTAGAGGACCAGGCTCTATATTATGTTGTCCTTTCTTCCCCACTAAAATACACGCCAGACGTGGTATGTTCTGGTTATCAGGGGTCCTATGGACACAGCAGAAAGTCTGTGGAGTCAGTGGAAAGGCTTCTGTTCGCAGCAATGGTAGGTCATACAGTGGAGCTTTCTGAAGTGCAGAAAACACAAAGTCAAGATGTGTTTTCTCAAGTGAAGTCAGTTACAACTCCACTCCTCAACTTTCAAAATTCAGAGGAAAAACATGGGACTTGTTCCACATGAGGCAGCAACTTTGTATTCAGAGGGGCCAGGGGCCAGTGAGATGGTCTAAAAAGAGAAGTATGTCTCTGGATATCCTCAGTCCTAACAGGACAGGGTGGAGACACAGGGCAGGCTCTCTTCTATTTGCTGTGACTGACCAGTGTCCCTTTGAGATCCTCTCAGGACAAGCATAGGCTCATGCTGTAGTTCAAAGTCCACCTTAAGTGGGTGGAAAGAGCTGTTAGAGAACTTTTCCTCTTTTTTTCATCCTTATTTTTTTCACCTGTTAGGTTTCAGTGTAAGGGAAAAATCCTCACGGATAGTCAGCAAGATGTGTCCTGCAAATACACAGTCAACACATTAGAGGAGAGCCTTGCATCTTTGCTTGTGATCTGTTTGCAAGTACGTCCCTGAGGCTGGGATTTCACTCCTGTGTTCAGTGATGTGACTTCCCTGCCATGAGCCCTTTGGTGAGAGCTGTGGGCAAAGCTGGGTTATCATCCACATGCGGATCCTGCTGTGGGATTACGACTGGAAATGTTCCCGGTCAGTACTGTCTGGTTTGCTGTCTTCAAGGAGCTGCTCAGTCCCCGCAGGTTCAAGCTCTGCTGAGAAGGTTGGTGTAAGACACTTTCACCTCCATGACCTTCAGCTTGTGTGTGCAGTAAGAGACTTTTACAAGCTGCAGGATCATTTCTGTGCCTTTGTATTTAGGAATTACTTGTTTCCACCGTAAAAGATAACTTTATTTTGAAAATACGGTTCCCTGGATCTCTTAAGGAGGGCAATCACAGCCAGGTTCAATACCAAGCCGTTTGCTGACCATCACAGCTGGGAGGGAAATCGCTTCCCTGGTGCCGAGGGAATTGCTAGAAAGCATGACGAAAGGCTTTCACGTTCCTCCAGCAAGGGGCATTTTTTTTCTTTTTTCTTCCTTTCTCTGTTATTGTTTTCTTCTTTTGTGTGATGTGTTTGGAGTAGCAGTAGCATTAATGATCCTCAAAAGCAGGATTTCTAAAATACGTGTGTGTGTGTGTGTCCCCTCCCCAAACCAGTTTGCCGCCTGTCTCCCAAGGCACGCTCAGCTCCGCGGAGCAGCACGGGCGGTGTTTGTTTCAGCGTGGCTGCCCGTCGGGGATTTGCGGGAATACTGCAGCAAATCATCCTGCATGCAAGGCTGACCTCTGGGAGGCTAACAAATTGAGGTGAGCCAGCTGGAGCGATAGGACACTGCCGGCGGACAGAGCATGCTCAGACCTGGGGGAGAAAGGTAGCTCAGGCTGCAGATGGTGCACGGTGGGTTACGGTGCCGAGAGCTGATAGAGAGGATTTTTTTTTTTCCCTTTTTCTTTGTGGTGGTGAGGAACGAAGAGGACTGGAGAGTGTTCGTTCCCCTGCAAAGCATAGCTTTAAGGTGTCTTCTTTTTTTTCTTTCTCCCGTGAAAGAGAGGCACCGGATAGCCTTCCCTGTTATTTAGCAACACCAGGTATGCGTGCATGTGCTGGAAACACTGATCTACCTACCAGTGACAGTAGTTCCAAGACTAGAAAGGTTGCAGATGCTCTGAATTACTGCATTTCTTTGCTGGGTGTCATTGTAACTGTGCTCTGTTTGCTGTGCTGATCACATACGGCTCTGAATTCAGTTTTGCTGGCTGTCCTCGCTGCAGTGTACTTAGGGAGGGGGGAGAAGGTTAGCATGTTTGTGATGATATCTCCTTGCTACCCCGCAACTTCACACTGAGTCTCTCCTCTCTATGTCTGTGCACATGTGGGAAGGGAGGCAGTAGTTCATTTGTAATCCCAGGTCTTTGTAGTCCCTCTTTGTTTGACCAGTGGTTTGGTGTATCATTTTTAAACAAAAATCTCATGGGAAAAACATCTTTGAGCTGGACCAAATTCTGTAGGTTTTCAGAATTTATTTATTTTTTTTTACCATCCCAAACATGCTAATGTAGAGCTTGTGGTAACCAAGGAGGAATTTTCAATGTTCTTATTGGCTGTGCTGTGCTCCCAACAATTTTGGCTCCTGCTTAGAATTTGCAGCTCACAGGAGCAGTCTTGGACACCATGCTGATGGGAAGCAGGAAGACCTCAGGGTATAAATTCTTCTAAGCACCATTCCCAGTATCGAAATAACACAGGTACTCTGCCTGTTGGAGAACAGAGAAAGGATAGAAAAAATACAGAGAAAAACAAATGGCAGCTAAAGCCCAGAGGCATAGTTGGAGTGGCTGAAGCTCATCTTGTTCAGTACTTTGGGATCTCACATCATATTCTTTTAAACTCGCTTTTTGCAGCATTAGTAAATTTTCCCTTCTGCCACCTCCGCTCCCTCTTTACTCCAGGCAGACCACTAAAGTAAGATAAAGCTGCTGCTCTCTGACACCTTTTTCTGACAAAGGTATCTTGCTTACATACTAAAAGCAAGAGACCAGGCAAAACGAGAGATTTCTTACTCATATGACAGAGCTGTTAATGCCAATATAACCTGATAGGTTTCAGTGGGATTCTCGGGTGAACAAAGATAGCTGGGATGAGCTCTGTTAAGCTTTCCCCTCTGTGTAGCCATGGTTATTTTGAGTAACTCAGGTTTTCATCTTTAGGCTTGGGACCGTCAGAACGTGGAAAAGACTTGAGGGCTGAGAGAAATACCTTTTTTATTTTTTAAAAAATTTTTTAACCTTTTTTAAGTCATTTTTCTTACATCTCTTGCCTCAGGCTTGTTTATCAGAAATGCATCTTATTTAGGGGAATTTTCTGGAGATTAGGTTAGTTTTTGTTTATGGAAAGGATTTCATACTCCATGTCATTGTGGGTGGAGGAGAGAATTTGGAAATGTGGACCTTAAAAGCCCAAAAAGTATTCTTTTTAGATTTATACTTTTGGCTCAGTTTTGTGGCTTGCTTCTGTGCCTTGACTGCTTAGTGCTGGATTATTTTTTTTTTTAACCTGTTATTTTGTAGATCAAGACAGCAGTATCAACAAATACTAAATCAGTGGTTGCTAGTCAAAAAGAAAATCAGGTTGGACCTCCTTCTGTCTCAGCTGTCACAGACTCTGAAATTTATTGGAAGAAAACTTAGATTTTTCTATCCATAAGTGCAGCTGGTAGGTGTCCTGTAGCAACCAGCATTCATTCTCCTGTTCAGATTGAAGGTACATTTGCAGTAGGGGCCATTGCACAGAGCCTCAATCTCCTTGGTTGCAGTCTCATATGACAAGATTTACAGTTTTGCTTTCTATTCCCAGTTCCACTAAACCATAAAAACTGAAGATAGACCTAATTTGGATCACAACTGTCTATAGATAAGGTTTTTGTAAGACTTTTTTTAACATATTGTAATATTTGATTTTATTTTTTCTGAATAAGGCTCTATTTTTAAATTCTATTTGAGACTACGCAGTCAAGATATTCTTGTATTTTGTATCTCCTCTTTGTATCAGGCTTCATTAATGATATTTTTATCTTTAACTGCTGGGTTTGCTCCCTTCAGGAATCTGCTCTTTTCCTGTTTAAAAAGTCAGCACTTCTACACTTGGCTGCTCTTTACAACGAAAATGTTCCAGTATATCAATCATTCAGTGTACCATCCTTTCTTTAATGTGCTATGTACTGTGAAAGATATATGTATCTCATTAAATAAATACAGTGAATAAGATGATAACAGCTTTTGGGGCTGTGGGGATTGACTTGCTTGTAGTTCTGCGGGAATCTGTGACAGAGATGAGAATCAAAGCGAATTCTTGGCTGCCGAATCTTAACTCCCCCTCCTTCCAATCGGGAAAGTTGCCTTCTAGCAACTTCTGCTTTGAGTATGAATGAAGTAGGTATTTAAAACTGCATGTGTTATATACACTCCATCCTTAGCTAAGCCTCTTGCATCAGGGATGGGAGCAAGAACAGAAGACATTTTGCAGGGGAAGTGTGAAATGCCATGTTTGCACGCTTTTCTTTTCCTGTACTGGTCCTGGAAAGCCAGTCTAGCAAGAGATGGATCTGGGCGTAGGGAGCACTAGTGGGGAAAATATCCTTAAAGAGGGAATATCTGTTCCCACCCCTCCCACTGTGTTGCCATAACAAGAAGAAGGTCCAGACTCCCTGTGCATTTCCTGCCCATGTGGCTCTGGCTCAACTCCTTCCCTGTCCTGTGGCAAAGGTAGCCCCACTTCCAGTTATGCTGCATTTCTGGAAACTGTGGAGATGGTTCTGCTTGGACACCACTGCCACAACTGGCAGGCTGTGCCTGGGAGCTGGTCAGCTGGGCCAAACCCTAGTTGGCCTATGGGAGGAGGCATTTCTCTGCATGGAGTGGGGATGCTCTCTGGAAGTATGTATCCTTCATGGGAGTTTTTTTCAATTTTGTGAAGCTTTTTAGCTTGCTGTATCTCTGGAAAACTGAACATTGGCTTGAAAATGCTTGGGCATTGTTAACAAAAGCTTGTCAAAATATAAATAGACAAACCCAGCACTTTTCATTTGGTTAATACATGGAAGACTAGGTGATCCTTCTTTAGGCACTCTGTTCACCCTGGCCACCCTTGGCTTTTTCCTTTGGGGATTTTAGTAGTGTATGTTTATGTCTTTTTTTGTGGCTGTTCTTTATTTTGTGGGCTTTGTAGCTTTTCTCCCTATTTCTTACCTAGGTTGTAATTTTTAAAATGGAGAGGAGATTTGGAACGTTGTCCATCATATTAATAGCTTTAATGATTCATCCTACTGTAGCTTCACAATTAAAAAAAGAACAACAGACCTCGTCTCTTAAATGAATCCAAACAGTCCCTTATGCCAACTGCCTATTAGTAGAAATTCCCCTCTGTCATCCCACCCACTCTGGTCTCCTAGACATGGTAAGGAGAGACGAAGAGCTGTGTCTCCATCTCTGTTTCCTGTTGCTTTCCTATTGCCTGAGTATGTTTAAAACATCAGATGACCAGTAGGTAACAGGCAGAAGGTGCTGCTGTGTCCAAACTTGTGTGAAAGTACCACGGACCTGCAAGATGCTGGAGGTCTGTGCCAGAAGTGCCTGCTGAACACACCAGATGCACATTCCTGAAGGCTTTACCTGCTCACCAGCAGTCAGTGCTAGTTAGAGAGGCGGTAGCTGGGCTGAGAGGATGAAACTGTGACACTTTTGCAAAATGAGTGGGGGTGGAGGAAGAGAATGGGGTAAGCTCTTCATGCCTGTGAACTCTTTTGGGAAAAGAGTAAAGATGAGCTGACCAAAACCAGACTCCCTCCCACAGGCTCTAAGCCTCTGGAGCGGCATCCATTGTGGCTGAGCTGCAAGCCTCAGGACACGCTCTCATTTCCATTGCCAAGTGAGCCACCCCTATGCCCCTGTTTTTGTTGAACTCCCCATCTCTGACTGTAAGTCTGCTGCCCCGCTGTCCTGTCAGCATTACTGCCTCTTCTTCCTCCTTCTCTCATTCCTGCTCCTCCCCTGCAGCTCACTGCTCCCGGGAGCATTCAAGGGCATGTCCCATCCCCTGCCATGGGGCGTCATTGCCCTCTGCCAGCTTGGCAGTGAGAAGCTCTGTGCAGCTTTTACGTGCACGTCTCTTCTGCCTAGGCTCTACTCTGTCAGCTGTCGTGTCTCCTGGTGCTGAAGGATGGTGCTTTAGCATTTCAAAGCAGAGAGTAAAAAAAAACTTCAGTCCATACAATTTCCTTGGTAACTGGGGCGTATTGCTCACGTGGAGCAAAGCCGCGGTTATCCCAGTGTCGCTGGGAAGCAAGAGGGTCAATAAGTGTGGTAGGGGTGGGGAGGAGGTAGCTGGTGGGCAGTTGGGGGTGTGACTGGCCTAGATGCTGACCTATATGTAGAAAGAAACAGCACAGAGCACTCTGCTCTTGCAGAGGGTAGCAGTGTGTCCGGCGTGCCACTTCTGTAAGTGCTGTCCAGTGCTTAAGATGTTCTCCAGTGACACCGTGGGAGGGGAGTGGCAGGTGTCTAGCTCCATTTTGCAGGGTAGATTTAGTAATGAAAGTTTCTTTTATCATGAAGCTGCTCTCTTTAGGTGTAAGACTAAATACTTTTACCTATTCCAGAGTTACCTGCTGCCTCCTGGGAAAGTTTCCCCTCCCAGGACTACTGCTGCTCACAGTGCCTAATGGCAGATCTCAGCTTGGGGGACTGAGGAACCAGGGGACATGATTGCTTGCCTTTACCCCCTCGTTGCAGTTTCTCCTGGGTATGTAAAAGCAAACAGTGGGATTGTTTGTTACTATTTATGTTGTCGTTCCCTGAAGGACCAAAAATTTTAGTTCTCCAAGGTCTGTTTTTACTGAAAGTGTCAGATTGAAAAAAAGGTGGTTGATAAAATGTGGGAAAACAGGCAGAGAATTAAGACAGTTCCTTGAGTACCTGTGAAATTCTCCTCTCATTTCTGCCTGCAACACCCCTTCCTGTCCACATCCCCTTGCTTACTTTCATCAAAAGCAGCTTTCAGCCAAGAAATGAACCAGCATGAACCAGGATTTAGGAACTGGCAATGAGGAACAGAAATGAAGATGGATTACTTTAGCACTGCTAGCATTTAACAACTCTCCCTCACACCTGGTTGGCTAAAGCACATGCACTCACTTCAGCTAAATGCAGGGAAGTGAAGGAGCTGCAATGAAGAAAGAGGTGGAACAGGGCCTTGCAGATGATTTTTGTTAAAAAGCTGAGTTGTTTGTTCTTAGCCATTTAGTGGGTATGGCTGTAGCAGATTCTGAAACAAAAATTGCTAACTCTGAACATTGGCCACATCCATCAGGCTGCATCTCTGAAGTGCCTCTTATGCCCTTCCCTTGGGGCTGGAGAGAACAAATCAGTCAGGGGTGAAACATCAGAACAGGATGTTTTCAAGAAGGCCTGTTTGGCTCAAGGGGTTTGTAATGGTCGGCAGAGCTCTCCACCACCGAAATGCCTGTGAAATGCAGGTGGTATCAGTGATGTTTTTATGGACTGCGGGCTTCTGATGCCTTTGAAACACCCACACATACCCACTCATCTCACCATAATGGAATAATAAAGAGGCCATGTGGTTTTACCCCCTCTGCCAAGTTCTTGCAACTTGCATTGACTCTGCTGAACTTCTAGTGCTCTGTTCCTCTGACCCTCAGTATTAACTTCCGCAACGCCCACGGACTGGCCTTCATTTGAAGTGTGTACTTGCAGCAGAGGACTTGATTGTTAAAGGTCTCCTTCATTTACTGACGAGCAGGCTTTGCACAGGGCTGCTGGGGCTCGGTCCTTTCCTCGGTGATGCTGCTGAAGTAATTTAAAGCTGTGCACACGAGATGAGAGGTTCGTAGTGCAGAGGTTGTGTAGAGAGATGGATGATATCATTACACATCTTTCAAAGACGGTGAAGAAGTAAAATGAAGCATTGAAAGTCTGGTATCAACAAAATAACTTAAGATCTGTCTCCGTCAGTTGTTTTTTTGTTTTCTGAAAACTGGTTGGATGGCATTAGCAGAGCCTGAGTGATGTACCACTGTCTCAAGTGGGTTTCCATGCAAGGCTGTCCATGGAACAACCATGGCTGAGAGTTGCAAAGCCATCAGGAGTCATCCCCTGCTGACAGAGAAGGACAGATGACAGCCGTCATTTGTCTCTGCAGGATATCTCTGGTCCCTGGGACAAGACCAGATTTAAATTGCTGTGGTTGAAACAAAGGCTGAGTGTTAGGAAAGGCTTTATGATAGTACTTCCATGCTTCTGTCAAGACTGACTAAAGAGATGAATGAGTACTAAGAATGAGATAGAGAAGCATCTTTGGGGAGTGGTTTATGGAGAACTGATCCTGCCTTGGTAATGAGATGTCTACTCTGGGTCCCTTCCCATTTTCTTTTCTGTGGTTGAAATCAAAACAACACCATTTTAAATTTGCTGCTTGCTTTTAGGGAGGCAGTTTCTCAGACCACTTGCCAGAGGAGATGGACTTCATTTCTGTTTCATTTGAGTAGCTGGAGCTGCTCTGAAATTGAAATGAATTTGTTGCTCAGATCCCCAGAGACCACCTCTTGATTTTATGTGCTTACAGCTAGCACTTGTTTCTTTGGCATTATTCAGACTCCCACATACCTTCAGTTCTTCGTGGATCCCACAGGCTGTTGGGATCTCACAAGCTGTAGGAATCCATTATGACTTCATTGAATTCCATGAATGATTCTCCATTCAATTCCAACTTGCAGGATCACGCTTTTAGGCTGCAGCATCTCTTTTCAAAAGAACTCCCTTGGCAGTAGAGGTTTTGTTTTGGTCCCAAATATGTCTTGCTGACTTCCTCCCCTCTGCCATATAAGAAGTATCTCTCAGTTAAAATGCTAAGGGATGCTTGGGATGTCAGAACCATGTACTTGAGACATTGCTTTTTCCCCCTCCCTGCAAACTTACATCAAAGGAAGTTTAAAATTGCTACCTTTAAAAACAGCAGCTAGAAACAGTCTAATGTATATACCAATCAGAAATTTCCCTTCCTGAAGTTCCCTATGAGCCATGGGTACAATTACTTACAGTCTGACTAGCAGTGAATCTTGATGCATAATGAAAATTGGAGCCCATTAATACTGTAGGTAAATCAATACCTCAGCTGAAGTTCAGAGTTGAAAATATAATCAGTACTCTGATATAAGTCAGTGGTGTTTCTACACAGAGAGGCAGGATCTCTCTATCAAAAAAATAAACAGGGAGGCCTTGGAGCAGCACAGAAAAGGTTCTTGGGTTGGGATGGGAAAATGCCAACACTGAAACCTTTCAAGTGCTTATCATTTGTATAAGAGTTGGCTGGTGCAGGTCAGACTCTCACTACAATGAAGGTTTGATTACTTTAATGACATATATCTGTTCCTCACATAAAGACCAGAACTCTCCTTTCTCCCATGCCAGTATTTCTTTTGGAAGATGATGGGAGTTCCTAGCCTTTGATCCTGGATTGCAGCCAAAGAAATGCCCAAGTGACTTGGGAGTTTCCCACAGGGCAGCCCACAGACCTGCAAGTCCTCCCCCAGCCTCCCAGCAAAATTATATTGAATGTGACGTTCATTAGTTCACATTCCACATTGGAGTATTGTGAAATCTGTACTTGGCAGTACTCCTCATGCTGTTATTGCCTGCACAGTAAAGGTGAGAGGCACCGTAGAGTATTTGCAGCTGTACAAAAAGCCTGTGGCAGATCAGGAGGAGGAGCTTGGTCTCCCAACCCCTCTGCCAATGGCCCAGTGATTGCAGTGCTCTCTTTCCTCTCACTGTGGGAGTGGCCTGCAAAAAGCAGCTGAGCCTAAGTCCCAGGGAACATACTATTTTTTCAGACAGATTTTCACAGATTCTTCGTCCTTAAACTCTTTTACATTTTCTTTCCCAAAAGCATAGAAGTGAAAATGAGAGAGGAAGCCTTCCTGTAGAGCAGCTCCCAGTTCTGTTTGCTTTTTTTTTTTTTTTTTACAGTTTTGGGTAGAGCTTTGGCACTTTTTTCTGGTCGTTCCCTGGAAGGGGGGAAAATTACTGAAAAAAAAAAAAAGCCTAAACTCTCTTGAATAGTCCTTAAAATGTGATTTATGATGGAGCTGTAAATCGGATGTTTAAATGGTTCCCTTCTTGTTATATTTTCCACAGGTCTTTGCCCTCACCATGTCAAGGCGTGTTAATGATGTGTTCCCTCTCCATTGCATTCCCCACCTGTCATCCTGCTAGGATCTAACTACAGAATGAACATAGCAGCTGTGTTTAATGCCCTGCTCGTGTCTGTCCTTGCTGCTTTGCTGTGGAAATACATCAAACTGCGCGAGCATGCCTCCATGGTGGAAGAGGAGCTGGTCCTCACACGCCAGTCTCAGGAACTTTCTGAGGTTCAGATTGACTACCATGCAGCTCTCCAGGCGCTGGTGGAGAACGGTACCAGGATGGTGTGCACTGGGAGGATGCACACCGACCGCATCTGCCGCTTCGAGTCCCTCTGCTACTCTACCGAGGCCGAGGAGTTCGTCTACTTTCACAGCAACTCCTCGGTTATGCTGCCCAACCTGGGCTCCCGGAGGTTCCAGCCGGCCCTGCTCGACCTCTCCTCTGTGGAAGATCACAACACCCAGTACTTCAACTTTGTGGAGCTGCCAGCTGCTGCGCTGAAATTTATGCCAAAGCCGGTCTTTGTGCCTGATGTGGCGCTGATCGCCAACAGGTTCAACCCAGACAACCTGATGCACGTCTTTCATGATGACCTCCTGCCCATTTATTACACCATGCAGCAGTTCTCTGATTTAGATCTGGACGCACGGCTCTTCTTCATGGAAGGGTGGAGTGAAGGTGTTCACTTTGACCTCTACAAGTTACTGAGTAACAAGCAGCCGCTCCTCAGGGAGGAGCTTAAAACCCTGGGCAGGCTCCTCTGCTTCACCAAATCGTATGTGGGACTGTCCAAAATCACCACCTGGTACCAGTATGGATTTGTCCAGCCACAAGGACCAAAGGCTAACATCTTGGTTTCTGGTAATGAGATCAGGCAGTTTACCAAATTCATGATGCAGAAACTGAACATCAGCTCGGAGGAAAGCTCCGGCGAGGAGTACGTTGTGGTGTTCAGTCGAACAATCAACAGACTTATCCTAAACGAGGCAGAACTAATCCTGGCTCTCGCTCAGGAGTTTCAGATGAAAACCATTTCCGTCTCCCTGGAGGAGCATTCGTTCCCTGACATCGTCCGGCTGATCAGCAACGCGTCCATGCTGGTCAGCATGCACGGGGCACAGTTAGTCATGTCGCTCTTCCTGCCCAGAGGCGCCACCGTGGTGGAGCTCTTCCCGTACGCTATCAACCCCGAACACTATACCCCGTACAAAACCCTGGCAACCCTTCCTGGCATGGACCTGCAGTACATTGCCTGGCAGAACACTGACAGGGAAGACACGGTGACCTACCCGGACAGACCTTGGGATCAGGGTGGGATTGCTCATCTGGACAAGGCTGAGCAAGAGCGCATCATTAAGAGCACAGAGGTGCCACGGCACCTCTGCTGCCGCAACCCCGAGTGGCTGTTCCGTGCCTACCAGGACACAAAGGTGAACATCCCATCTCTAATCCACACAATTAGGCAGACTGTGAAGTCTAAGCCTGGACCCAAGAAGCAGAAATGGTCTAGTAGCCTCTACCCTGGCAAAGTGAGGGATGCCAAGTGTCAGGCCTCTGTCCAGGGCACAACTGAAGCTAAACTTGCTGTGTCCTGGCAGATCCCCTGGAATCTGAGGTATCTCAAGGTCAGAGAAGTGAAATACGAAGTGTGGATACAAGAGCAAGGGGAAAACACTTACATGCCTTATATATTGTCCCATCAGAATCACACCTTCTCAGAAAACATTAAGCCCTTCACGATATACCTGGTGTGGATACGCTGCATCTTCAACAAAAATCTCCTGGGACCTTTTGCAGATGTGCTCTTGTGTAGTACGTAACCTGCTGCACTACCTGTACAGCTCTAACCTGCTCTCCACTCCATCTGTGGTTTAAAACTTCTCGTCTTGTAGTTTGTAGAGGGCTGAAGAGGACTAGACTGTACCAGTGCCTAAGTGTCTATTTTACTGCACTCCATGTGTATTCTTTAGATGGTATTTATTTCCAGTGAGTGTTTAAAAAAAAAAAAAAAAAGAGAAACCTCTGTGTTCTTCAGAGTAACTTCCAGAGGTTAAATTACATGCTGAATACGTGTAATTGAAAACAGAATGGAAGTGAATTGTGTGTACCTTGGTCGTGATTTAAATTTGTTCCTATTGTGTGGTGAGTATTTAAGCACAGCATTAAACCGCAGTTAATTCCATGGCTAAGTGGGCAATTCTCATCAGCTTTTTCATTGTAAGTTATTTTTTTCAATAACTCTGACTGTAACTTTGAGTTCAGGATTTGGTACTGGAACCTTCATTAAACTGTTGTAAACCTCCTCGATTTTTTTATTTGCGTTTTATTATTCGTCAAAATGTTACTGTGATTTATCCACTGTTGTGGTAAAATGTGTATATGTGTAGCTTTTTATTTTTCATATTTTGGTTAAAGAAAGTGACACTACAGCGTCAACTTCATGTTTAAAATCAAGATTTCTGATTTCTGCACCCCTATTGCAAAAGGTTGGAGTAGGAGATAGAAGGGGTGGCATAGATAAAATAATCTACTGCGTTTTAAGATGTTTTTCTGTGTTGATGTGTTTTAAGATGTAACTCGCTCATTTTGTGAGCTATATACAGGTGTGTGAGAAAGGAAGAAGATGGTTGGGAAGAGATAATGGTGGGAGCGATTGCACATACAGGAATGCACTCAAGAAAACCCTTTCTTTTTCGGTATTTGATCAGAATAATCAGTTGATAATAGCTGCCAACAGGTATATGCTTTACTAAGGAATAGGCAGGTGATGGCAAAGCGAAGCTTTCTGGGCACGGCTGTTCCTGGATGTTTGTGGGAGGAAGCAGAGTCAGGCAGGAAACAGGGAGGTGAATGCCATGGCACTGGGCTGGACAGAGCACGTGGCAAGGATTGAGCTGATGACACTCTCACCTCTGTTGCTCCAGTGAGGAGAGTAATTTATTCTAGACTTAAACTCATTTCCCGTGAGATCAGAATCTGGCTTCATTGCTGGGGTAGCACACTGACTGCTTTGGGCTTGATCCTGCACAGAGCTGCTTTAGCTGGAGACCCTAAATGGTGCTGTCTTTGAAAACCTGCTCAGAGTCACAAGCACAGCTCTTGGGAAAGGGAGAGAGGAGCAGGAGTGTGAGATGTTTGATGTTTCCCTGATAGATGTTAGCATCCTCCATCGTTCATCACCAGCGTTGAAGTAACAGGAAATGTACTTCCTTCTTCTCTCCCTCCTCCATGCACACCTTCCTCCCAAGGTCTGGATGGACATTTGAACAGTAGGATAAATGTCTTGCTTTCTGAGTGGTGGGCTGATAGATGAGCATCTCAAGGCAGGATTATAAATACGGGTTCTGGAGAGAGGGGGAGAAAAACATTGCTGTGCAAATCAGATAAGAAACAGGAGGGTTGAAAAATGAGCAAAACACCACAGTACAACATTGGACCTTCAGGCAAGTGCTACTTCTGTATATTCATTTTCATTATGTCTTGCTTTGTTTTCAAATGTGTTTATGATTTAAAGGAGGAGAAGAATCAGAACATCAATCCCAAAGTCTATGTGTGCTTTGCCATTATAACCTTGCCAACTAGTAGTTTTTGCCTTGATATTTTAAAGGGCATGTGAATAATCCTGCTGCTGTTTTCTTAGGACAAAATGGGCTTCTTGCTGAAGTGAGTATCCAAGCTGTGCCCCAAAGTCTCCATGTGCCTGCTTATTCCATGCTCAAATGTAAGAGCTGAGGTGAGAAAAACTCCACAACAGAAAAGCTGCTCAGGGAAGCCTCTGGGACCTGTGGCTCCCCAGGACCTTGCCCGCTGATTAGCTCCCTCTCACGGAAGCATTTTGCAGCAGTCTTGCATCCCCACATCCTTTCGAGCTAAAGGTAGTCCTGTGGCTCGTGGCCATCCTGCTGGCTGTTGTGAGGGTGGTAATGTTGGCACCCTGTGAAGGCAGTATTGAGTGAGTCTTCAGACAGCTGAAATGTAGTCAGCATTTGGTTTGCATCAGCTCTCAGAAGTAATTTTCTGTGGGTGTGTGACTGCCTGTGTTCTCATCAGTGTTCATCCTGGACAGGGTATCGGTCTGCGTGTTACCTTCCTGCCTGCTTTTCTCCATGTCTTTTATAGAAATCCTTTGCCTGTAATTTATAGACCATCTCATTTCACTTAAAATTAGTTCCATATGATTGCGGATTTTGTAACATTTGCAGATTGGTTACAACACATTAACTATTTTCTTCTCGTATTCTAGTGACTATAATCAACAAAATTGGCTACAAAGCTATGAAGTATCATATATGTGGGTTTCCGTGCTCTTAACGCTGGCTTGAAACGGTCTCTTGTGTTCAGAGAGAGAGTCACTTTTTCCAGAAGATAGTCAAATATGCTTTTCAAAAATGTGCATTCAGGTTCTGTCTTCCTCATCAGTGCTATGAGTGCTTTATGAGGTGGAAGGAAAATGAAGGTATTTTTTCTTTTCAAATTCTGAGATAGCTGAAGGCTGAAGTTGTGACAGTGATGTTGCTGTTTTCCTCCAACACCTGCCCAGTGTAAGAATGTCTGTGCTGGTGCCTCACTGCTATAACTGAATTCCTCCTCTGCCAGAGCACACAGCACTGAGAGCCCGTGGTCCAGCCTGTAGTTTCATAAATTGGGTACAGTAGTGTAATGCTGATTTATACTACTTCAAGAACTGCTCTGGAGTCCTGGCATCTTTCCATTATGAATTTTCTTTCCTTCTAATAGCTTTGCCATCGGTGCTCTGCAGGCCCATTCCATTTTTCACCGCAGTCCTCCCCTGTCCCATGGGCTGTTTGTTTCTCTTCCTTCACACAAATATCCTCTCACATCTTTAGCCTTCACGTTTCAAGCAAACCCGCTGGTATTTTCTCTGTTAGTGCCACTTAATGAATCAGAAGGAATGTTTGCCTGGTATCACTTAAAGTTTTGTCCTATTAATGAACACAGACTGTCTGTGCACAGGGACTGAGGCTGCATCTCTCTCGTGCATGGGAAGGCAGGGCTGGAGCAGAGTTACTCTGTTTCCAGAACAGCTTCTTCCCCCGGTGACCTTGGGGGGGGGGGCTCCTTTTGATGAGTTGCTTTGTGGAAGCAGCTTGGAACTTCCACCACTGCATCAACTTGTTTCTGCTCCCAAAGCAAATAAATTATGCTCTGTGGTGCTCTTTGCCCCCACTGTCCGGGAAGAAGAGAAGTAGCTGGGATTATTTCCAGAACACTCTGGGGTTAGTGCAGGATGCTGGTCTTGAACTTGCTGCTCTTGGGCTTGTCTGTGCTTACGGAGAGGGATCATGGAGAAGGATTTCCTGTGGCTGCAGTTTTGTATCTCCTTTAATTAGCCCAAGTGCAAGGAGCAGCCCGTGGCTGCTGTGGGAGGGCTCTTACTGACATACAAGGACAAAGAAGGACCAAATGGAGCACTCACCAGCTTGGACCTGTGAAGTGTTGGAGCAGGAGCTGCAGGTTGATGGTAATACAGTTCCCTATGGGATAGGATCTCTCAACTATGACTTTAATAGAGCCAGAGCAATTCATGTTACTGCTAATCTTCCATGGCTTATGGCCCATACTCACCCTCTAAAACCGTATCCAAGAACAGAAATATTTCTGAAGAGACTCAACTCTAGTCTGGCTCAGTTGTGTTTCTTGAGAAGGTTTCTTGCCACCAGGGCTGTGGAGAGCTGAGATTTAACAGACGTGGCGTGTCCTAAACAGCCCCTCCCTTGCTCCAGGCAGCAGGACAGTTGCTCTGGAGGAGTAATGTGGAAGAGCAGGGAGCAGGATAAAGTAGCACAAATAAGGCCACCAAGTCATACTCTCTCTAGGACTATCGAGTGGTGGGAGGGATTTGTGCTATGCAGCCTTGCAGGTGGCATTTGGCATGGTGGCCTGGGGAGCTCACCTCAGGAAATTTCTATGGCACTTGTTTGCCAGCTTCCCAGGAACCTAACACACGGGGAAATAACGATGAAATCTTGTTCTAATAGTTGGTTTGAGATAGCCTGTGTTCTGCCGAGCTACTATTGCCACCTGTGTGATGGAGCGTGGCTTGGAGGTCGGTGTCCCGAGCTTGGTCCCATGGCCGAGTGCAGCATGAAGACATCACTAAGCTTTTGGCTAAGGGAGAGGCAGTGAGGATGCTGGTTCCCTGAGAGCAGTGTTCTCACATGGGTGCAGCCCAGCTCCTCCTGATCTCCCCCTGCAGACAGGTGGGGCACCTTGATGGCCACCAGCTGATCATCATCTCACCAGCCAGAGGTGCTCCGGTGCTTAAGCAGTGCACTTAGCCCTTGTCAAGGATACAGAATCCTAAGTGTCATCCAGGAAACCCCACGGCTGCCATAAATTATTACTGGCTATCTTTTGCATGGCAAAATTACCGCACTTTTCTTTCCTGGCCCTATGGATTTCTCCAGCTTTTGGCTTCTTTCTTGTCACCCATTGCCCGTGGGTGGTAGGGGCAGGCAGTGACAGGCTAATTGCAATCCAGATTGGTCACCCAGCGTGGGTTTTACACCTCCAGAAAGTGACTGGAGATAATAAAAATATTTGGTTTTACAGAGTTCAGTTTGAGATTTTTCTGTCTTCTTCCACTCCCCTTCCCTGATTCTTTTGGACAGATCCTTTTCTTAAGGAAATAATGATTCTCAAGAGCGATAACCTGGTACTTTTAAGAACTTCTGTGGAGAAATGGAAAATATAAAGCAAAAACTGAACTTTGAGAGACAGTTTAGGAAATATGTTTGCAGATGAAACCAGACCCATTTCTTAGAAGATTTTGGTGAGAAGTAATGCAAAGTGCCTTTTTCAGCTTCATCATCTCAATCTTTCACAACTAAATACATTCCTCAAGGTAAATGTATGACAGTAATATTCTTTAAAGCTGTTTATTGATTTTTTTAAATTTTTATTCTTTCTTCCATTTCAGGCCACCTTTTTTTCCCCGTCTCTTAAGGCTTTGCATAAGCACCGCTCTGGGATCTACAAATGTCTTGTCCTGAGACATCAACACCTCACAGGACCTAAATTAAATTATGACATTTGAGAAATAAATAATTTTAAGACTGTTAATAAATAATTTTAGGCTGTTTGCATAGATGGCTTAGAGGCAGAGCCACACTTACTGCAGGTGGACTGGCAAGGGCTCTCACCCAAGCCTTTAACCTCTTCAGGGCAGGAGCTGGTCCATCTCCACAGCAGAGAAGTTGTTGCTCTCTGGGATCTGTGGGTGAAAGGGACTCTATAAGCACACCATTTAATTTATATTGAACAAGAGGGTGACTTCAGCATCTTTTTTACTCTGTCTCATCTTCTGAGCTTTACAAGAAGCAGACATGTTTCTACAATATTTTTCCTTTTGGCGTCTATGTGGTGTAAGGCAGGGTAGGTTCAGTGGATAAAAGACCACTTAATTTTCCCTGCTGGACTGGGGGTAGGCACACTCTTGGAATGGCTTTCAATGTGATGACTGACAGTCCATCTGTGCTGTGGGTGGTAAGAGAAGCATCACCATCTGCACGTGTGTGAGGCACATCACCGTCCTTATGTAAGAGAAGTCACCTCCCCCAGCACATCCCCCCCTTAGGGGGCTTGAGCCAAACCCTCTGCTAGCGTGGGGCTGACTGCCACGCAGTGAGCCAGTGTGAATTTACACTGATTGAGGGCCTGGCCCTCCTTGTCATCCTCTCAAATCGTCCCTCCAGAACATGCTGATTACCAAATTAATTGTTGGCGTGTTCAAACAGATACACAGAATAGCCTCCTGTTTGCTCGAAATAACTTGGCAATGATCATCACCTTTAAATGTCGCTTAGTCCTGCCGTTTTCAAATGTGTTGCCTTTAAAATTTAATTGAGTTTCCCTTTGTGTGTATTCCAACAGCTCGCTCCAATTGCCTGATTTTACCTTCTGGGTTCGCCATATCCCTGTATGCATAATGTAGCATCCACAGACAACTCAGTTTAACATCTCTATTGTCTGTCCTAGAGGCTCCCCTGTTCCTTTGTCCTTCCTTACTTTAATGTTGTTCTGGCCCCTAGGAATAGTAGTTGCCTCCTCCAGCTTGGCCAGTAAGGTGGATGAAGGAGGGACATCCTGCAGGCATTCCTTCACCAGCAGCAATGTTGTTTTCCCTGTGTCTGTGGATTTCTGACGGTGTTATCTTGTGGACGTTTCTAGCGGTGTGATGTTTCCATGATGAGTCAATTCCTCCTGCTTCTTCAATCTGCCTGGCAAAAACCTGCCGGGTCCTTGTTGCCATCCAGGAATGGGTGCTGAGACAGCAGCTGCTGTGTGGACTCCCGTGGGTCCCTTGCGCTGGGGTGATTTCAGCAGTGCTGAAATAAACAGAGCTGAGCACTGGCCTTTCCCCACCCTTCAACCCCAGGGACCGGGTCTGCTTGTATTCAGGGATCATAGCTGCTTGGTGGCAAGGTGTGACAGACCTGGGTTAAGAAACAGAGGCTCAGGCTGCTGCTCAAGCTGACTAACAGGGTAGGGACACTGGTGGCCATCTGGACAAAGTTTTCATGAAATGTGTCTGGTTTTTTGCAGGATTCTCACTGCAAGAAGAATGGAGGAGAGGGGGGTGGCATGCGGGGCACTGCCATCTGGGGTGAATTACTGAAGTTTTTAGGATAGAGATCAGTGGATGACTATAGGTCCAAGCCATCAGTTTTAGCTAGGGAAATTTGTTGATTGTACAAGCTCTTTTCCAATCCCCCTCCTCTGTTTCAAGAATTTATATAATTCTCCATTACTTTGTTCTTTTTATTCACTCTTCTCTAGATTCCATCTTCTGTTTTGCCTTTAGAAGATGAAAAATTTGAGCTGGACTTTCAGGCAAAGGGGAGCCTAATGGGAAATGGGAAAACACCAGCATTATCTCCAGCCCTGGCCAGGAACCCCCTGACGGCATCACCTGTACAGCACAATGGAAGATGAGTGCTGCTTCTGTATTTCCTAAACATTTTTTTTCATGTATTTCCTTCTGACAGAGAAAGGTGCTTTCCTCCACTCATGAATACTTTTCAGTTTCAGAGCCAGACAGCTGTGAAAAATCTCTTTCCTTCCTTCTTCCCCCAAGTTCCTTCCTCAGGATTATGATGGTGCTTCAGAGGAGCAATTTGAAATGCATTTTGCTTGAGGGGGAGAATGGGATTTAGTTGTTGGTGAATGAGGGTTTCAAGTGCTTTGGGTTCCTGTTCTTTTCCCACCTCTCACTTGCTTCATTTTGGGCAGAAAGTGACAGCAGGACATATGGTTGATGCTGATGACTGAAAGATGCTGTGTCCTTGGAGAAGGCAGACAAAGAGACATCTCTGTTGCAACTCCAAGGGGCCAAACACCGTGGTTGCACATCCCAGCCACTTCTATGAGAAACATTTTGTTTCTCTGACAACTCTTCCTTCCTCTGCATTAAAAAAACCCAAACCAAAAGCTCTATTAGGGAGACTAGGAGGGGCTGGGAAATCATTGGGGCTGACCTGAGAGTCCCTGTCTGCAGTGCAGAATTTTTGCTGAAAATCTCAGCCTTTTCCTCCCAGAATTGTTCTGCAAAGCTTGTAGACAGAAAGAAAACTTCAAAAGAGCAGTTGGCTTCATTCTCTGCATTGCATGTTCCTCTTCTATGTGCCATTACCTTTCTGAGTAAGGACCTAATTTAAGTGCGTTCTCCTCAGAAAAAAGGTGTATTTTTTACAGCCCAGGTTTGGGAAATCTCTGACCAGCAGACTACACTTAGTATAGCAGTGGTGTAGGTGAGTTTGGCAGGTATATAACACCAGGCTGTGATGGACACAGCTGCCTGTGGGGTTTTTCCCAAGGCAAGCACCACTGGTCTTACTCCGCTCCTGCTGAGCTGATCCTTATCCCATAAAAAGCAAAAGGATATTAGTGGCCAGTTTGATGCATCCTCCTCACCAGTAGCTCAGGTGAGGGCCCCATGAGTAAGCACCACACATAAACAAGCCACACACATAAACAATCTAGGCTAGGATTTTGGTTCTGCTTTCTCAGCTCTCTTTTAAAGCTCTCTCTTTTTTTCAAGGGGAATAAAGCCCCATGAAATGACCCACACAGAGCAGTAGTGCTCCTCAGTTTGTGCTGCTCCAGGCTACATAAGCCTCTTACCTGGAAACCCTCTCTGCATGGTGGAAATAAAAAAGAACCCCTTGCAGCCAATCCCGTATAATCTATAGGAAAATATTACCACCATTGGATGATCAGCAGCTTCAGGAGCACAAAAACATGCCTGAACCCAGACTGGAGCAGTCAGTGCATCCAACTGCAGCTCCATGGAGCCTTTCCCTTTTTATCACGGTTCTGGTTTGATAACTGTTTTCATACCCATTTCCTTCATGTAAACAACCACGCAGGTTGCAGAGGAATAAGAAAAAATCAGGCCCTTGAACACAGTTGCTTACTGGGGAAAAAGACCAAAGCAGAGATCCATGAAATATGTGTGCAGTGCTGCAGGCACAGCCAGGTTTGCTGGGGCTGTGAAATAGGGGGCTCCTGCCACCTGGGCTGCCCTGGGAGCTCAGTTACCTTTGCACAGATTTACAGTACCAAGGCAAATCTGAAAGTGGCTATACAAGGAACCTGTTCATTGCTTAACTCAGAAGCTCCCTGACTCACCGGGGAATCTGTTCCTCACCACAAGATTAAAACAGGCTTGAAACACATGTTTTTAGGCTGAACTGTTTTGAAATGCTTAAAAAATGTAAACTACCCATAAATGCAAGGTAATTGTAAATCTGCTTGAAACAGAGGCAAAAGAAAGCATAAACCCAGTGCCATTTATTTTCATAGGTTTTGTCCGTTCCCATTCAAAGCATTCCAATAAGCACACAGGTACATCTACACCCACCTGATGTGTGTCTGCTGCTACTCCAGTTCAGCTCTCTAGCTACCAAGAGAGCTCCAGCTATTTCAGACCTCAGTGTATGGTGTTTCCCTCAACATCCTGCCTGCTGACAGCCACAGTCCTGCAGCACACCCAGTGACGAGGCTCTGGACTACTTTGCTGAGCTTGATTTAGTCACTTGAAACCAGGCATCACTGAGACCGAGGTGCCCATCGCTCACTTGGGGTTGTGGCTCAGGGTAATTAATTTCCCAATTTAGCTAAGAAGGCAGCTCAAACCCTGCCAGTCTGGGAGCCCACATGTGATGGCAGGGCTTCAAAGGCAAACGCTGCTGCCAGTGGGCTTGCTCTATTTTCCCATTATCCAAGCTGCATCCCTGGTGACACCAGGGTGATGCTCCAGGGCAGAGGCCGGGAAAGGGCAGGATACTGGCACATGGTGGTGGTTTTCATCTGGTGTCCCCTGCCAAGCCCCCCGAGCCACCTCATCCCCAAGCCGTGAGCTGTTTTCTCCTCAGTTAACTCGGCGCGACAGTTCCAGCTGGTCCCAAGCCATCATAATTAACGCCACGTCTTTCCCATTTCTCCCTGGCTTTCAGACGCGTGCCCAGGCTCCTGCCAGCTCTCATCAGTCGCCCCCCCTGGTGCCAGCAGAGTAGCAGCAAGCAGGGGAAAGGACCAAGTGGGCTTGAATCAATGGTGTAAGTCCAGGCTTTGCCAGGTTCTGGATGGGACTGGTGCATCACCTCCCACCTCAAAAGTTTGCTCTTGCACTCTCTGCAAAAGTGGGATTAAAGCCTCTCTGCATTTGGTGGCAGCTTCCCTGTCCTCTGTCACTGTTTGCTGGCCAAGTCAAAGGGCTGTGGAGCACTTGTGGATGTGCTGGCCTTGCTCCCCATCATTGATTGGAATTGTTTCCTCCTTGAGGTGTGAGTTTCAAGCTCTCCCCCCAGAGAGAGGACCTCTGCCATGCAAGAGGGTTATTTCAGTGGGAGCTGCTTGTGTCCTCCTTTATTCTTCATATTTACTTGCTTTTCTCCCATCTTTAGAGACAGCGTGATGAATAGTGAAGGGCACTCGATGAAGGGTTTCATTTGGGGAGACTGAAAAAAAAATTGTGCAGCAGACTGTTTTGCTCCATTTTGCTAAAACGCAGATAAAGGTTTGTCCAAACCCATGCCACACCTGGAGCTGAGAGCTGCTCTATGACTTCTCTGCAGGAGTTCAAAGACCTGATTTGTAACTACCAGGTTTTAGGTGAAACATCTTGTCCCACGTGATGGCAAAAGTGAAATATCAAGGCCTCCAAAGTCCGGCTCTTCCCAGGCACATTGAGGAAATGAACATATTTCTCTCGCATTTGGGCGCTAATGTTTCGATATTGAGTTCAGTGCTTGGGTTTAAGGATCTCTTTGGCAGTGTCTTGGTGGGATTTTGTTGGGGTTGAAAGGCAGAGCTTGTGAGTGTTTTTATCAGCTTTGAAGGGAACATCTATTGTTTATTTGTTTAAGAGAAGTACAAAGGATTGTGTTGAGTTCTTGTTTAATAACTTCCTACTGTGCTCCCTCTCAGTGGCAGCTTAATCACAGCTCAGGGTCCTCTCTGGAGCAGGAAAAGATCCCAAAACCATGGGAAAAAAGTCTGCAAACCTCCATTTCTCTGGGCAGGAGAAGCCTGTGTCAAGGGTGGTGGCGAAGGTACAGTGGACACTGGTGATGGGAGCTTGCCTTACAGGGTGAGCAGCAATAGGGCCAAATACTGCCATGTGGAGTGTCAAATAATTTTGACTAATAGCTGACTGTTTAAAAAAAACCCTTGTCTGTGCCTCCTCATTGATAATTCAGAAGCAGAAATAAATTGTTTGCTGGGAACAGCTCGCCTAGTTCTTTTTGCCACGTGTATCATGTGTATGTCACCACATGAGAACTTGATTGTCTGTCTGCATGTGCTCAGTACAGGCACCTTTAAAAATCCAAGAAAAATGAGCTGTGAAGAGCCAGAGCTTTTAAAAGAGGAATGCTTTACAGAGGAAAAAATTATGGCATTAAGAAGACATCCAGCAGATACTTCTTCTCTTGGTCTAGTTATGTTTTAAAATTTATTTGTTATGGGAGGAGTGAAGCTGGACCCAAGCTATTAATCCAAACCAGAGGGAGAGTGTTCAGCTGAGAAATATTTTCCTACCTGCCAAATCTTACCCAACATGTAGAAAAGCTGTTTCCCTGCTCATGCAGTTGGTTGTATAGCTCTACCCTGTGTCTCAAGGGACCTATGAATTTTTAATTTCTCAGCAGGGTTTAGTCTTTAAATTATCTTCCTTTGCAGAGGGAGAAAGAGGGGAGAAACGATGCTGCTTGTGAGAAGGGCCACAAGTGAAGGATCTCATGGAGGGGTGTAGGACAAAGCCAGCCTTGGTGAGAGCTCCCTGGGCTCCAGTAACGTGATGGTCCCAAGGTCCTCCAGATTTCACAGTCTCACCTGGAAATAGGTGTGACACCTTAGTCCAGGCATCATCGTAACTGAGACTGGGCTGAGCATCTGGATTAGGAATAAAGATCCGGGGGAAGACTGGGGAATAGGAAGACTAATAGGATTTGAATGGAAATATTTATTTTGCCTAAGGATTTTAATTTCTTTGATCCAGCTGGCAAAGCTGCAGCAGGCTTATTAGAAACCAGCTCAATATTTGGTTTAATCCATGGTCTCCTTTGGTCCTCTGGAAAGAGGGTGTTCCACCTTCTCCCCACCCCAGCTCCACAACTACTAGCTAGAGAACAGGGATATTGGAGGTTTTTTTAACATTTAAGTTAATTATTTTGAAAATATTTATTCATGACACATCTATTAGTAAAGGTGCCTCATCTGGGTGTTGGTGGAATGAAGAACTGAATCTTTATGAAAAAAGATGGGAAATATTTTCTTTTCCTGTCTGATATCTGAGTGCTGATTAGAATGCACCCCAGTACTGCAGGGGGCTTGTGCAGTCGAGGATGGCCTCTCCCCATTAGCTGGGTACCACACTACCTCTCATTAGCCCATTTTTACTAACCAGCTTTGATGTCCTTAATTCCAGAAGTTGCTCATCAGACACCTCATACCAGCCTCGTGAGCCCTGCCCAAACCTTCCTCCATCCATGGTCTGGGAGGATGCACTTCTTTTGTGCAAAACAGCAGAGGTGAGTGAGCTACAGGCTGGTTGTGATGGAGGAGAAGGGGAAGAGGTTTGTCTCAAAGCCTCCCGCTGGTAATGATGGGCTCTGTCTGCTCTGCCCCTGCAGGCACCTCTAGGGGGGGTCAAAACTTGGCCATGCCAACTAATAAATAACCGTGTTTGTAGAGGCTTTGCTAAGCTCTTTTTTGAAAAGTAACTCCGCAGAGGCTGTGGATAAAAGAGCTGTATCTCCCCACAGGCAGGCTGTGATCAGCCTTGCCATTTGTGCTTGGGGGGTATTGCCTTTTTAATAAACCAACATGATTTAATGGTATTGTTTTCATAGAGGAAAGAAGAAAATTATTGATTCCTTACTCACAAAGAGGTGGCTTTGCAGCCTCCCTGTAACACCAGCAATGATTTTGCAATATATAATTATTTGAAAGCAAGGACAAGGACAGTAGGACAGTTTACCTGTACTTATGAGCATCCTCGGCTGCCCATTTTATTGCTGTAGGAAGACAGTGTTTGCCTTATAGAATTGTATAAGGGCTGCACAAGATCAGACAAAGTCAGACCTTGTGCCATTTCCCTCCCTGGCCCTCTCCTTCACTGTAAGCCCAGTGTAAGCTACTGCAGCACCCAGCAGCCCTTGGAACAAGGGCATTATCCACCAAGCATGCCCGTGGCTGGTGTGAGTCAGCCACTGGCAGCGCCAGAGCAGACGGAAACTCCGACACCAGCGTCTCTGCTACCGGTGGTTTTGGTTTTCATGGAGCAAAACTCGATCTTGGAGGTGCCTCTGTTTGTCCCAGCCTGATGGTGTCCTTGGCCATTGGAGCCCCCCAGCTCACGCTGGATGCAGACATGCTGCCGTGTGTCGGGGAGGGAGATCATCCCAAAGGTGAAACCAGATCCCCACTTATCTGATCAACAGGGGCACGGCCTAAGCCACTTCTGCCATCAGCCAGGAAATCTGTGAGAGGGGGAGAAATTAAATTTCAGCCTCCTCAATATGAAGTTGGAGCCCTAAATGCTAATCTATCTCAGAAATGTAAATTTTGCAGAGCAACTCCTGCAGACCTGGTTTGCAGCACTCAGCAGGAGACAGCCCTCTCCCAGAGATGATTAAAATCTGATTTACAAGGCATGGTGGACAGATGGCATCTGTTTTTTGCAGTCAGCAGTCCCTACAGAATAAAAGAGGCAAAATTCAAGGCTGTAGCTCTGCAAAGACAGGGAAATTATTGCCCATATCCATGCAGGTGCCTGCACTGACACATCTGCTCCCACCATGCCAGGGCTCAAATCCACCAGCCCAGCAGGTACCTGCTTACCTCCCTTCTTCTGCCTCTTAGTGCTCAAATGTTCCCTATTTCCCAGCCCTTCCACTGCCCCACACCCCCTAAAGCTAATGCGAGGGAAGGCCAGGAGGTGGGCAAAGGCAATTAAAATAGAAGACTGCCTGGATGCTTTGTGGAGCGTGCAAGAGGCAGCTCGAGCAGGCAGGGGCAGGGAAGGGATAGCACTGCAGGCATAAAAAAGGCAGTCTCTACGGAGAGCAATCAAAACACCTCAGGAAGATGAAATCTTTTAGCAGGGTATGTGCAAAAGCATCACCAAGTGAGAGAGGCGGGGAAGGACTGAGCAGCCTCTTTCTCTCTCTGCACAGCCTGAGGTGAGGCTGGAGTGGAGCCCTGGGGGATGAAGCCACCTTTCCTACCTGGGTTCTGCTGCCACAGAAGCACACCCACGTGGTTTTGGAGCTTTTTTCCCACCTCTTGAACAGTAATTAGCTTGAAAAGGCTACGCCCAGCTGAAGTAGAGATATCTCCCACACATGTTGCTTGTTTCCCATTTCTGGAAGAGGAGGAAAAATAAAAGCAGGGGTGAGTCTGCAGCTGATATGGTGCCCCTGCACAGACAGTGAGTGATGACATCTGCCACCGGTACAGCACTCCCCAGATATCAGCCAGCTCTTCCCAGCTGCCTCTCAACATCCTTGGCACATGCAAAATGCTTGCAGTGCACCACAGGGTGTGGTGCGAAAAAAAGAAGCCTCACAGATGGACAGGCCAGCACCTGAGATGGGAACTGGTGATGACCCAGAGCACAGGGCTGCAGCAAAGTCCCTATGCAAGGCTGACGGTTGGACTCCCCTTCAGAGCCAGGACTGCCTGGGTTGGGGTTGGGGTTGGGGTTGGGGTTGGGTACATCAGCATGGTGAGGTGCTGGGGAGGCTGGGTTTTGACACCTTGGCAGAATGGACGTGGATGCTGCACCTCCTGGTCCTGCTGAGGTGAGAGTGTGACAGCCTGCGGTCAGGGTGATGTGATTTTGGTTGAGATGAAGAGGGCTGCTCACCCTCTGCACCAGCTGCAGCACCCTGACGAGGCTCCCAGCTGTCTGTGGCAGGGCATAGCTTACCTGTGCCAACACCCCTGGATTTGCCAGTGGAGAAAAGCAGGCTTCTGGGGCTCCTGTCTCCATGTGCTATGGGCATGTGTCTGCACATTTAAATTTTCTGAGATCAGTTAGTGTTGCTTAAGGTCCTGGAGACCTTCATCTCTTTTTTTCTGAGGTAAGGAAGAAGCAGTGCAAGCTACCTCATCTTATCCCTCCATTTAAGCTCCTCAGCAAATTGCTCTGACCATCAGTGAGAGAAAAGAGACCTTTGATCTCTGCACCCTGAGCATACAACTTCGACTCAAGTGGGCAGGATAAACTCTTCCTGAACACCTGATTGTGGGTCTTTGCATGTGATGCCAGGTTTCATGCTCAGAAGATTGGGCGGGAAGTGTCTGACCTAAGTGGTCCATTCTGTGCATACGTTTTGCACCACCTCTCCCCCTCACTCCAAATCAAGGAAACCATGCTGAAGTGCCTCAAATTGAATATTATCACCATTTCCCTAATCCCAGAATATTTACTGTAAGCAAGGAACAGAGCTGGCAGACCCTAGTGAAATGAACAAAAACCATTAAAAAAGATTTGTCCCAATTGTGGCAAATCTCAGCCTCCTGGTATCTTGTTGGCACATAGATGCACTTCCTAAAAGCCCAAATCTGCAGCTCAGCTTAATAGATGCTTTTTTTCCCCCCCCCCATGATTTAACTCAGAGGAGCCAAGAACTTGTTTCAGGGAAGGTCAAGGCAGTAAACCTCCAATTGTTTATGTACATAAAGAGCCCTGGGACATGCTTTTCTTACTCCAAGCCTTCCCTGATGCTGCCAGAATGGGCAATTAAAATCAAACACATGCAAAATTGGAGCAGCATCTGCAGTGTAGCCTGTGCCACTGTATCCATTTGCCTCATCCTCAATAAAAAATCCATCCCTGCTTGGATATGGCCAAAAATTAAATCCAGAGGAGCAAAACTCACTTGAGAAGCAAGACTGGAAGAGGTGGTCTTATGCCTGCTTGAGCAGAAAGACTGGCCAGCAGCACAGTGGTCACCTCTCACTGGGGAAATAACCCCATGGGGGCACTTCCTATTCCATTTCTATGCAGAGTTAGGACTCAGGTTTTCCTTGGGCTCTTCCCTGTACCTGGTTTGGAACCCACCCATATTCATCTAGCTGGACTGGGAGGGGACAGGACTGAACTGACATCCTTGAAAAGTTTCTCTTTGCTTTCCCAAGGCTAAGTAACTAGTGGGAAAAAATCCTTATCCAAGAGGATTCTTTCATGCAAGAAACCCCTTTGCACCTGCATTATCTCCTGGATTTATGATGCTGGGTATGACTGAGTAGAATGAAACCTGGTTCAACTCAGAAGAGGAAAAAAAGTGAGGCTGATCCTTCAGTCAGGAGTGAAACAGTAAAACCCAGGGAAATCCCCAAGGACAACGTGGTGATAGTCTTGGATGGAAAATTCCTCCTCTTTGGGAGAGGCTGTTCCCGTCTTTGTTTGCCTTGCTTACAAATCAGTGGATTTCAAAGCCCCAGAGCATGGTTGGATTACTGTTATCTGCTGGTTGGCCGGACACAGCTCTGAGAGATGTATCATTTTAAAATCCATCCTAGGGACAACTGCAAGGCCTATTCAGGAATCCTGAGGTTTATGAGTTCTTTGGAACAGAGACTATCCTACCAAAACAGCAGGTAGAAAAAATATCTCTAGAGGACCTATTCTTGGAAACATGATCACACTGAAGATTTGAGGTCTTCAATCCAGAAATCCTGTGGGTGCTGTGCACACTTGGGTAGGCAGATTCCTGGGTGCTGTGGCATTTCATTCTTCAAGCAGCCATCCTCCATCCCTCTCTTTCCTGCTCCCACCTCAGAGCAATGCTCTGCTTTTCTCTGTAAATCTAGATTTTCATTGGAAAAAGAATAACAGAGGGGAAAAGATAGTGCTGCTGGAGAGATATAAAGTACAGCTGGGCGGATTAGGCTGCAAGGGAATTACGGAATTAATGATGCTGTAGCAGCTTGAAATCTGTTGGTCCGGAGATGAAACTTTTAAGACGCTCTTGGCAAGCATGGGGAAAAGACAGCCTGTCGAGACGATGCCACCTGCTGGAGACAGCTCTTGGAGGCCGAGATTCGTGGCACTGGCTAAACTCGTGTTTCTTGGTTGTCCTTGCACCCAAAATCCCGCTTCTGAAGCTTGAAAACCGGAGCCCATGCCTGGCAGGGCAGAGACCTCGGGCACCCACATGCCCAGCCCCTCTACCATACCCAGGAATGTTTCCTTTCTCCCAGGTTCCCTGTCTCCTTTTTCCATTTGCCTTACCTGACAGCTAATTATCATTCCAGAGGTAATTGCTGCAGGAGCCATATGGGATCCATAAGCTGCTAATGCTGGGTTTTTTTTGCAGAGAATCATGAGACCTATACATTATTGTTGTTGATATAGGTATGATTATCACTGCTGTAAAAGCGGCCAAAATTGACGAAATAGGTTGCGGAAATGGCTACAGCAGCTCAGACATGAAGACAAGGTTGTAATCCCTGAAGCCATTAAAAGTCTTAGGGATTTTTAATTGGGAGGAAAGCTCTAATTAGAGAGTTACGGCATAAACCCAGACCTAAGGGAAGGGAAGGAGGAAGGAGGTGAAGCTTCAGCGTGGGGACCCCTGCACTGGGATTTGGGAAGCAGCTGCTGACAATGCGGCAGATCCAGGGGGCTCGGTGCTTCTGTGTGTGTACACATGTTGGTTATCTAATAAGCCATTTCTTAAGCTCCAGTGATACTGCTACTTATATCATAAATTCAATGATCTTCACTTTACTGCCCATTAATCTGCTCCTTTTCTTGACAATTTTATACCCTTTTGATAAACTGTTTGTCTAACCGCATGGAAGAAACAATGTCAAAAGCTGTACCTTAGGCGTTCGCCCAGCTAATGAAGAAAATCCATCACAAGGAGAGTTTATCTATTGCTTCGCTGGATGTAAATAAAACATCAGGCTAATTTACTTCCATTTATCTTAAAGGCCGCTGCTGCAACGATAGTCCTGTGTCAGAGCAGACCTTTTTTTTTCCTTCTTCGCATAAATATTTAAGTAAGTACTGAAAGAATAAATTGCTTTCTAAGAGCCGGATTATTTTTATATCCAGTTATTTAACAATAAATTTGGATTTACTTGCTAGCTCTTGCCTTTCAGGCAGCAGTCAGCCCACTCTTCCTCTGCGTGGCACAGGGATTACTGGGAGGATTTTGCCAAGCATCTTCTGGGATCTCTGGGTGCCACCTTGAATAACCCACCCTTAAGGGGAAGGAAGCACAAGGGTGAGTTGTCCCATCACCCTCAAGTGTCACCCCACTGGTGACACCCCTGGCCAATGGGTGGGTTCAGTGAGAGCTCATTGCGGGCTCTGTGAGGGCCATGCAGGTCTGCTGCAAAGACTACTTAGTGTCCTGTGGCCACAATGGGCAGCTCAAGAAATAGCCCTTAAATGCAGCAAAAAGGTGTTTAGTTTATGGAGGGTGGAGCCAGCAAAGCACTGGAGCAAGCTGCTGGGGGGTGACCGGGGGTCACCAACTTTGGGGGCATTAAGAACAGGCTGAATAGGAGTAGGGGAACAGTGTGTGTTGGCACACACACGTGTGTGCGTGTTCAGCAGGTTGGAGCCAGCTTGACCCCTGCCTCCCATCCCCCAGCCCGATTTCCTGCCAGCTGAAGGGCTGTTAAACACAGATCATGTCACTCGGATCACTGCAGCATGAATCAGTTCCTTACTGGTGAAGCTCTGGGAAGGTTCATGCCCATCTTCTCAAAGGCTGTTCATGGAGTACGTTCCCGCAGTGCCAAGGTGAGCATGAGGGTGCTGCAGGGATGCCCTCCTTTGAGGAGCCTTTGTTTCTCCACTGCTTTTTTCCTTGCTTAGCTGCTGCTGCCTTCTTAAAGCCAAAGCCATCCTGCCCCAGTGCTGCAGCCAGCTTGGACCATGTCCTTTTTTTTTTTTTTTTTTTTTTTCCCCACATCTCAACAGGATTCGTAATGACATCCAGTAAAATTTGGTTAAATCAGGATCACTGCTCAGAAGAAATCTTGTTTGTCAAGCATGGCCCCAAGTGAATATTTATAACTATAAAATAGTTATAACCATGAAAACAAGTTTATCATAGGAAATATGACACATTCACAGCTGGAGCAAACTGAACCGAACACTACATGGCTGATGTAAGCAGTCCACGGGATTCCTCTGAACAGCCATGTGATGGGTACGTAGACAAGCCCATGGAACAAATGACAAATTAAAGAAGAATACTGGTCAGTCTCAGCAAGATCATGGCTTTTGCTTCTCTCATTTTTCCATACATGGCTCTTTGTTAAATCATGAGTGATTTTTATTCACATGTGTCACTGCTTACAGATGTACCCGTATGTGTACAAACTCACATTAGAACTAAGGAAATGCAAAAAAAAACACCAGAAAAATCCCCACTACCTTGTGCAATGTTCAGGTTGAGAAGATGCAACCACAGGCAAGTCAAAAGCTGCTGTTCCAGCACAACAAAATCCGCAAGCTTTGGCCACTGCACAGAGCCCCACCTGCCTCTCAGTTCTCACTGAGAACTTGGATTACATGGGATGAAAACCTCTCTTTTAATGAAATTTCTCATTTTAATGGGAAAAAACAAATATATGACTGATGCTGCACACTCTAGCTTTCTTTTTACCTCACAGCTTTTCATAGCGTATTTTTTGGATTTCATTGTGTTACGTTTAGTATCCTTTACTCTTATACAGCCGTGCTTGGGCATGGCTTTTCATAGAAAACAGGTTGAGTTATTTCACTCTCCTCCATGCTTGCAAGCTAAGCTCACCTACCAATAATAAATCCCCACAATTCAGGTTTTAGCAGGGCTTCCATGACAGTCATCCATCCTATGGCATGGCAAATGGGATGATAACTCATGGGGTGGAGAGAGTGCTGGGGGAAAGGCTTCCCCTGGCTAATTGGAGGGCAGGACTCCAGGAAGATGCTGATGGCACTTTGGATGCTGATGTGCCTGCAATGCTGAGTGCTGATGCTTCCTGAGAGCACTTGTGCTTGTTGATTCATGTCACCCACGCCTCACTTCATCTTCTCTTCAGCAAGAGGAAAAAGGGGAAAAAAGGTAATTGCTTGTGCTTATCAGCATGAGTGTTAAAGCATCCCCTTGCAGGCTCTCAAACTGACATGATGTTAAGAGGGATGGAGCAGGGAAGGCATCAATACCTGCCTTTTCTTCCCCTGCTACATGGGTGGCCATGTTCTCCAAAGCTATGGCAATGGGACAGCAGCTCCGCATGGGTGCCCACACCAATCTCACTGAGGCTTTCCAAAGGCACAAGTGATTTGGGGTGCCTCAAGCATAGAGGCTCTACCTGTGGGGCAGGAAAAATGGAGGGCTGCTCCCTGAGGCAGCTCCCTGGGGCAGCTCCCCTTTAAAAAGCCTTGTCCTGGTGGCAAACCTTTGACTCACAGGCCAGGAACTGGCAGCTCCTGGCAAGCAAACACTGACTGCATGCCTCAGCTGGAAACACACTGTAGGGAGTGATAGAGCCCATGCCTGTATCTTTTTTCCTCCTGTTCTTTTTCCTTTCAGGTTATCTCTCAGCGCTGACACTTGAGGACCTGCCTGGCTGGGATGCTGCTGTGCCTCATCACAGTGGGCTGCTGAGCAAGAGCCTGAGGGATGACAGGAGCAGGATGGGCTCTGACAGAGGTGCCAGCATGCTCAGGAAGCGTTTTGCACTTGGTTGCCTTCTGCTGAAATAGCCTGGCATTTTTGTTAAAACGTATTTCTGCAAGCCTTGGAAAGAGTTTTGCACAGCCATGCCCAAGAGAGCAGCCAGGAGTGCTTTACACAACCGTGGTAGTTTTGCCTTTTAATCCACTGCTGGAGAAGGGAAAGAGTGAGCAAGAGATTTGAATCTTCAAATCGAGAGCACACCCTGGCAGCAGCGCAGGCCTGCTGAGGCAGGGCACAAGGCACACGACACACAGCACATAGAACTCGCCAGGGATGGTACCATGGGCTGTGTGAAGGCAGCTGCTGCCTGGTGCTGCTGCAGTCCAGGATCCTGCCTAGCCCCGGCTTCAAGCAGTGGCTTACACTTGCTCCCAAGCACACATGATCCCCTCTGTGGGAATACCAGAGAGAGCTCAGCTCTAGCATCTTGTCCCTGCTTAATCCACTTTGAAAGTTCCCCTCTGGTTTCCCCTTGCCTCTCTGCCTGGGATGTTTTGGAAAGCATCATCCAAAAGCCCAGTACAAGTCATGGAAAGGCTGCCAGTGACTTCTTCCACTGCTTTTTAACTTTTCCCGGGGTCCGCGTTCAATTGTCCAAGCCTCCAGTTTTCACAGTAGCTGTGTGTGTATGTTTGTGTGTGTGTGTGTATGTGTGAAGGCACCCAAAAGTCTCATGGATGTGCCCCTCCTTAGAAAATCCATGCTGATACCATGACTTGATGACTGTTGCCTTTCTCAAGCAGTTGTGGGTTGTCTCAGGAGACATCTCCTCCTCCTCTTTCCTGCTCCCTGTGATCCCATCTGCTTCTCCAGAGCATTCTACAGGGTGTGGGGAAACACCTGGTGGAGAGCCAAGCAGTCCCATATCACCCATGCTGAGGGCATGAGGTACATCTGCTGCTGTTGGGATTTGCCAGGCGGGCACTCTGTGCTGGCTGGAGGTCAGTTCAGCATGGCAAGTCCTCAAACACTGTCAGGTTGTGCTCTTGGATGTACTGGAGCAGGATCCGTGCCCGCCTGTCGATGGTCTGAAGCAGGGGTCTCAGGCCCTCGGCACCGCCCTGGCTGTCCCAGAGCTCCCGGTCCACACGCAGTGACTCCAGCAGCAGGCTCTGCAGTCTGCCCGACCGCAGCGTGGCCACTGCCGCCGCTGGAAAGCTGCAGAGGAGGAGCAGAAGAGACAAGGAGGGAAGGAGTTATACGGGGAAGTCTGGGCAGAGAGCAGGGAAGCAGCGTGGCAGTTGAGCAAAGGTGCTTCAGGAAGAAATGCGTGTCCACCCAGAGGAACACAGGATGAGGAGCCTCCTGCTTAAAGCTCTGCCCGTGGTGAGCATGGAGGATAGCTCCACCAGAAACAGATCCAAACAAATTCCAAATCAGGAGGCCTATAGCATGCCAAAATGCCTCACGGGCAACGACGCAAGAAATGCTGGAATACCTGATTATTCACTATTTTTGTGCAGCTGCCAATTAAAGAGGGGAAGTAGGCTTTGGAGCCTGCCATCAGCCATCCAGAGCAGAATATAGAGCTAGTTTTATGGCAGGGGCACATGGGATGTTTTTGTGAGCCTGCCCCCCACCCTGCTCTGGGTGGGAGGTGGCCCTGCTTCACAGGGGTGCCCAACCAGGGCGGCCAGGAGCGGCACGAAGGTGTGCACACAGGGCTGCTGGGCATCCCACACATGCCAGCTCGGCCCTTGCCCAGGACTTGCCCCCAGGAAGGTGCACATTCCTACCTGTCTATGCCTTGAAGGAGCCTGAAGTTGAGTTTCTCCTCAGAGTGCTGTGGCCTGCCCGCATTGTCGATGAACACCAGGCGGGATGGCGCGCTCCTCCGGACCTGCCAGCAGGATGGGAAGGAGAAGTTCACTGATTGCAGAGAGACAGCTGTTTGTGGGTGTAGGCTGCTTTTTAATGCAGTGAGATGGCCTGAGAGTATCTGGAGGACATCAGATGCCCAAGTCCAAGTCTCTCCATGCCAGGCCTCCACCATGGACCCAGTGTCACCATAGGACCCGTGTTCTCTTTGCTACCACCTCAGCCCTGCTAGTGCCTCCCAGCGCCTCCCAGCTACCTTCATCTTAGCCCAGAGTGGCCTCTGGAGAGGGGGACATACCAGGATGTGGACCAGGACCAGCTCTTCTGGGTTCCGGCACTTCTCGTGGAGCATCTCCTCCATGCAGGGCTCAGAGGGATCAGGCTGAAACCCACAGCAGTAGCGGTCCAGGCGGTCATGAACCTGCAGGAGACATTTGGGACCCTTAGCAGGGACATATGCCTGGGATGGGAAGGTCCTGTTGTAAACTTTTCTTGCTCAGAGGAAAATAAAACATTTCTAGGGATCCTCAGTAGACGTGAAATGGGAAAAGATGGCATACATCGGTGAGTGAGTGAGAGGCAGGGAAGAACAAAGAAGCTGAGCTGGCTTGCAAAACTCCTCTGTCTTGATGAAGGTGATGACAAAGGTGATGGTAACTCATGATGGAGCTCAGGTACATTCTGTGCCTGGTACCTCCATACTCTGTATTTTCACAGAGTGAAAGGGTTGCATTTCCAGCTGAAACCAAGGGAAGACATACACGGCCATGAATGTAAAAAAAACCAACAAAACAAAAACAAACACAAAAAGAAAAACGAGAAAAGCACCCAAGGAAACCTAGGGTTTGAATCCTCAGAAAGATAATTTTTTTCCAAGTCTTGGTGTTCTGGATGATGGTTTCATCTGGCTCCAGTGTGACATACACACTCTTTCATCCATCCCTATGGTAACATGAGCAGCTCTCAATGGAAAGATGAATGGAAAAGTATCAGCAAGGGAAAAAGCGATGTGTGCATTCACAGAGCATGCCTGGCATTTAAGCTGTGACTTGTCTTAGCTACATTTCTGGTTAATTATTTGCAGGTGCTGCTAAGGCTTTGTGTTGTTGAGTTTGTCAAACCTCCTGCTTCCCACCCCAATTCCCTGCAGAAACCCCATTGCTCCTTGGCAACTTCCAGTGTTTCAACCACACCCTCGGAGGAATGAAGGACTTCTAAAAGACATAAATCTCTGTCAGACCTGGACTCTAGTAAGCCTGCCTTGGTATTCATTAAGCTTCCTCAGCTTTGTCAGAAGCAGCTGGCACAGCCTCTGTGGTGGTTTGTGGGGCAGACAGGACCTCCTTGCCTGTCAACAGTCCTTCCCACATGTTGCCACAACAGTGTAGGGGAGCTGCCTCACCACCTCTGGCTCCAGAGGCCTGTTTGCATATATAAATATACATTAAATAAATATATTTTCTGGTTGAAGCATGAAAATGTCCAACTGACTCGCTTGGTGTTGCTGGTGCCAACCCAGGAGGCAAGGCTTGGGGTGCAATGAGGCTCTTGGAGCCACCAGGAAGGCTGGATGGAGTAAGGTAAGACCCAAGAGGTCTCAGGTAAGCCTGGAGTGATCTACAAGTGATGACTAGACAGAAGCCAAGTGACCCACAGTGGCTGCCTATTCCTTTCACCCTGATAATTAGCACAACTTGTCAGTCACAGGCTGTGCTTTGAGAGAGAGTTCAGCCTGAACCCAAATACTGACCAAACACTGGAGAAGAGGTTACAGGAAACACAAACTGTGATTTCCATGGCCATTTGTAACCCTTTCCAAAGGGAAGGGAACCCTTTTCATTTGTAACCCTTTGCAAAGCAGGATTAGTCCCCCACTGGAGCCCCTTAACAAACCTCTCCGTTTCCTGAGCTTTAACAAAACACTTGGATCAGCACTTCTCCACTGAAAGGCACTCCAGTGAAAAGTACTTGAGCATTTTGACACAAAACTCACTGAAATGGAAGAAAATATTACATTTCCTCCACATATCTCCCGTGTCTGCCTACTGGAAAGTGTGCCAGTTTCTCTCACCTGCTATGTTGTCTTCCAAGCTGCACAGAAGGTGAAGACAACCTGAGATGACTTACAGAGACATTACAGGGGCTCAGAGCTCTACTCACCCGCCCACAAGCACCTGTGAAACCAGAGTGGATTGGTGCTGGACACACAGAGGTGTGAGGTGGAAGTGGACCTGGTGTCCAAATGGAGCCTCGGGAGAAGGACCAGATGGCTGTGGAGATGTTGAGAGTGCCTGACATGCTGACAAGCCCTCTTTCCCCCTGGCCCTCTCCTGATTGTTTATATCAATTTCTTCTTGCCAGAGACTAAATGGCTCTAAAGCATGGGACATTAGGTCCTATTGCTTGAACACAAGAGCCACACCTACTCCTGTCCAAGATCAAACCCCGTGAGAAAGCTCACCTTCAGCCCCTCTTTGATCCTATGGCCAACCCAGGGCATCCCCTTGGTAGGTCTTTCCAGTCATGCTTCAGCCTGGGATGGTTTCCTCTAGGGAAAATTTCTTTGCTTTTCCCCAGTTCAGAAGGGAGCGCTCCAGAGAAGGGATGTGGCTGCAGGGCTTCAGAGGCAATTCGGGTTTGGCCCTTTTTAAAGCACAGGACAAAGCCATCAGCAGCTGTCCCATTTCCACCAGGCTTGGCATTTTGTCCCCAGTAAAATTTTGTATATAGAGGAGGGTTCCCTTATTGAAAACACCAAGAGAAATCAACATAGAAGAAGCCCAATTTTAAGGGTAATTGAGGAAAACTACCAAGATTCTAATGCCAATTTACAATAGGTCTCAAATCTCACAGCCTCTCCTTCCCCAGCAAGGGCTGTGAGAGGCTAAAGCCATTTCTGAACGATGCTATTTCACTTCTACAATATCCTACAGACTCTTTACCTTTACATGACTTTTCTGCATGGGAGGATCCCATAGGAATTATTGAGGAAAACCTTGGATTGATTTATCATTGTGCTGCTCCAGCACTCCAAGGGAAACTCTCCTTAGAACCAGATACTTTCTCCTGGAAACTCAGCCTTTCCACTACACTCAGCAGCATTTTGGCCTGGGGAAGGGAAGGAGGTTGGTTAATCTTCTCATTTCTCTGGCTGTTTCAGCTAAAATATTTCCAAGCCCAGCCAGGACTGCTCTGCCTCTGCCAGTCCTAGTTCAAGGTTATAAAGATTATTGGTCAGGATTTGCCAAAAAAAAAACAACCACCCAACAACGAAAACAAAGAGAGGGAGAAAAATGAGAACACATTTAGTTTGTGTTTTTTCTTTCTTCACTTCTTTCTTTTTTTCACTTTAATACTTGCCCTTTCAGGCAGTTTCCCCTTGTCTGATAACCAAAGCTCCAGCCCCAAGGTGCCCAAACAGGCTTTTTTTTTCCCATATAAATCACTTTTGCCTCCTTACAGCTGCCCTCCAAGAACTGATAACTCTCTGGGATGCTGTTGTAATCCCTTGTAGCAGCAGAGTATGATTTTCCAGATGGGAGATTAAGTATTACTAATGCAGAGGAGGAGGAAATCAGTGCTGTTGAAAAGGGCAGGGCTCCTCATTTCCAGTGCCAGCAGCACATCCCTGGAGTTGGCTCTGATGGGGCTGATGCAGAAAATTCTACTGGTCCCTAAGGATGCCCTAGGGATGTCCCTAGGAATGCCCCAAGCCGCTGCTGTCATCTGCACAAAGGGAATCCAGAGAAGCCACAATGGCAGAAAGCTCACCCACGTGAGAGCGGACTCACCACGTCCAAAACCTGCTTGTGTTTCCCCTGCAAGTCCCAAGCATGGACCATACTGCGGCCAAAGGGCTTCTGCACAAAGCTCTGCTGCTCAACGTTAGCCGGTGAGTGAAAATACATCCCAAAAAACCACAGCCTATGTGACCCTGCAGAGGAGAAGGGTCCATGGCCAGGCAATAAAGGCTCAGATGCAGGGGGACCCAGGTGGTGGGACAGGTGGTCTCCATCACTGCAGCCCTACCTGGAGAAGAAAGTCAAAGAGGGCCAGGCGGCTCCACTCGCCGTGTGGGATACTGGAGCAGGGGGCATCCACGGTCACTAACGTTGGCCTGTGGGACTGCAGCATCTCCTGGTACTGCAGCCATCCCAAGGCACAGGAGTTCTGGTCGTTGTTGGCATCCTCCAGGTGCTGGAGGTCAGGAGCCCACCAGATGATGGGGCGCAGGGAGCCGTCGGTGTAGCTGTAGGGCAGGAGGTGGCTGGTGAAGCGCCGTGCCACAGCGGGCAGGCTGCGGTTCAGCCCCAGCACCCTGTCCAGGTGGAAGGCCAGCACCTCATAGAGGTCCCTGGGGCGCTTGATGAGCCCACAGCGCCCATCCTGGCAGTCCCTCTCTGGGCTGGCTGGCAAGGCATTCCCCTTGGCATCCCCCAAGGCCTGCAGCCCCACTCGCATGACTTGCCCATGGGCAGGTATGCGGGTCTTGGAGACCACCTGCCCACTGGCCAGCAGCTGCATCTTCTGGAGGTCATCCTCAGAGAGCCATGGGGGAGTTTTCCTCTCCACACCCCGGCGCCGCCTCCTGCCCCGGCCAGGGGGCTGGTCCTGCCGTGAGCGAGTGAGGGGTACAGGGAGCCTTTCTCTGTGGGCTAGTCCTCCAGACAGTGGCTCAGCCACCTCCCACAGGGGATGTGGGGAGGACGAGGCTGGCAGTGGGAGAGGGGAGTGGTCCGGCGGTGGGGGCAGGTGGAGGAGTGCCAGCAGGGCCAGGGCCAGCAGCACCCCGACGGCTGCTGGGGCTGAGAGCTTCATCCCCATCCTTCGCCACGGTCGCTGGGCCTGCAGGGAGAGAAAGGCAGAGCGGTACTGGAGTGTTAGCCCAGGAGAGTTCTCCATAGCCTTTGCTTTGGAGAATCAGCCCCTCAGCTTGTATTGATCCCCAGGAAAGGTGTTCCCCAAGCACTCATTGCCTTCATGGCACTGTAGCAGGAGGGGTAAGGCTGGTGCCATGATTTGTGACAGAAATTATTTGCAGTCAGAGCAAGGGCTGACCTGCCACAGAGGCTGCCATGTCTGCAGTGCTGATGCACAGGATCGCTTCATGGGCAATGAGTTCTTCATGGACAAATATTTTGCTTTAAAGACTCAAGAAATGGAAAAAAAAAAAAAAAAAAAAGGACCAGGGTAAATTCCTGTCTGGATATAAACACTTGCCAGTTCCTAAGAGGTTTTTATCCTTCAGACCTTACTCTGGGCACGCTCACTGATTCATATACTCGTTGCACACTGAACCCATAAGTTGGATCCCCACAGCCTTGTTTGCAGGACATCTCAATGCATGCTGAGACAAGGCCTTTGGTGCTCTGTCCATCACCGTGTCCAGCAAGAGCAAGGCAGCTCCAAGTGTCAGCTGGGACCTGTGACTGCCTATGTTTTAAAAAAGGGTGCAAACTGCTGGAGGGCTGAAGCACCTCTTGTATAGAGACAAGCTGAGAGAGCTGATGTTGTTCAGCCTGGAGAAGAGAAGGCTCTGAGGAGACCTCTTAGCACTTTTCTGAACCTAAAGGGGGCTACAAAAGAGTTGGAGAGGGACTTTTTATAAGGGCATGGAGTGATAGAGCAAGGGGGAACAGCTTTAGATATTAGGAAAAAATTCTTTACTGCGAGGATGGTGAGGTACGGGAACAGGTTGCCAGAGAAGTTGTGGATGCCCCGTCCCTGGCAGTGTTCAAGGCCATGTTGGATGGAACTCAGAGCAACCTGGTGTAGTGGAAAGTGTCCTTGCCTGTGACAGGAGGGTTAGAACTAAATATTTTTAAGGTCCCTTCCAACCCAAACCATTCTATGAGTCTATGATATGATCTATGCTATATATGAAACCTAAAGTCTTCTGATTCCAAGCACTAAGGAACTGCCTTTAGACAGGTACTAACAACTTTTGAGGTGTACATTTTTATACATACAGGCTCCCCCTCCCCCCACACACACACACTTTTAGTCACACTTTCTATTTTGGAGCAACTTAAAAAATTATATAGGCTGGAAAGGCAGTTATAAGCAAACACTGTGCAAGTTTCCTTGCACTGCTAAATTCTATCTCCCCTTTGGCCTAAAGCAATTCCCTGCATATGGTGCTGGAGCTGCCCTGAGCACAGCACATTCCCTTTTGGGCTGAGGAGGGCAGTGATGGGGCTGCACTGGGAGATCCTCCAAGCCAGTCCTGGGCCACGCTGCAGGCATGCCTCTTTCACCAGGGTTCGGGAAGTCGAACACATTTCTGGAGGCTGGAGCCACAAAAAGCACATTGGCGCCATTTCTCTGCTTTCAACAGGCATTTCCAAGTGGCTCAAACTCACATTGGAAGTCAAGGCAGCGGTCAAGTGGATACATTTTTTTGCAATTATTTATTTTGGAAGCACAAGTATATCCATGGCAGACACAGTGGGACAATGTATTGCCAAAGAAGGGATGAGAGACTGTTTATAAGAGTAAAAGCTTGAAAAAAGAGATCTAAAAAGCCGGAGAGGTGAGAGCCAGCAGCCAGAATGACTTCCAGAAAGCAGCTGGGCAAGCAGAAACAATTCCAGCCATGGGGCTTTTAGGACCGCAGGCTCCCACCGGCCACTGGGACCACCCCCAGCACAACTCCAGCCCCAAGAACAGGCAACCCCAGTGCACGAGCCCCTCCGTAAGGTGATCCAGCTCTATCCCACTATCCTGCAGGTTTCGTGCCCCCACAATGGCCACGCTGCTTCGACAGCTGCATGGTGAGAAGCCACATCCCTTGTAAAGACACTGCATCAGCCAAGGTGGATGAGAGGAGCCACCAACTTGCTGGCCTGGACCATAGGAGTGTTCCTTTAATGCCTCCCTTTCAAGGACTGAGCAGATTTAATGAAGCTTACAAGAGCTATTGATGGTGCACTTGGAGTGATTCAGCTTTATAGCTCTCATTTAATTGCTTCTCTCCCAGAGATACAATGTAATGCAGCAAAATATATCCGCTGGGCTGAATTCTTTGTTCAGACAGGGCTTACACCAGCCTCTGCTGGGAGCCAGGGGCTGTCTGGTACAGGGCCTCAGGACCTGCCAAGGGGACCCCCTGTTTTATCTCTCCCTAGAGCACAAAAGACCTAGCCCAGAGTGAGGGATGTCCTGTCCTAGATCACAGGCAGGGTTATTCAGGGCTTGGCATTAACTGTCCCAAGCATCACACTGCATGGCTAAATCATTGCCTTAGTTGCCTTTCTGCGGAGGCAATGGCCGTGAACACACCCAAGCGCCCCAAGAGGCAGCAGGACTTCTGGCAAGAGGCTGGTTGTGATCCAAATCCAAGTCTGGCATCCTGAGTAAGGGTTTAGAGGAGGTGCAATGTCTGTATCATAGTTTAACCCCAGTAAAATAACACTGTGGCATAAAAAGGGCAGATCCTGATATTCTGATATCTATACTCCTTTTGAGTCATCACTGTAAAAGCCTCACAATCTGTCCCTCTGGCCTCAAAGTTTGCTGAATTAAGTGCAATAACATCTATGTTATTAAACCCAAAGGACAGGATAAATTGTAAATTTCAGTATTTCCATCTGCATCCATCCATTGATTCCTTTCTCAATCTGTGCTTCCCTGGGCAACTTCTCCCAGCACCTCCCCTGTCCTACCCCTCTAGGGAGACATGGCCCACCCTGCTCTCACCTAAACTTCCCCATAACCCTCTTCTTCTGCACAGAGGGTTTTCAGGGTGATTATTTTTGTTATCCAGCTGATAATAACCCTGTGGTTGCTTACACTGTCCCTGGGTATGCAAAAAGCCTGGCTCCCGAAAATCCCAGTATCCTGGAGGGGTGCGTGTGGGACCCATTTGCAGAACCTTCAAAATACTGCAGGAAAGATCCTTTTTAACCCACAGCTGGAGAGCAGAGGATGCCAAACAGATGGCAACGATTGCCAGGTTTTTTATGTCAAGTCAGTTTACAGTCCAAGTGGTTAAGGAATTGTTACTTTCCAAATCCACTTTGTCTTCCCTGTCAGTGAGCTCGGATCTGGGCACCACAAGTTTGAGCTTCATCGCTTTCCCACCCCACGCTTGAAATCCTGGGCTGTGAAGCTGGGCAAGGGCCAGCACAGGCTCCCTTCCCCAGCACCACTCAGGGTTTCCCTGCCACATCAACAACAAAAAGAAACAAAAAAAGTTCAAGTACACTCTCTGTGTTATTTCTGGTGGTTGATATTGCAAATTTAATAACAACCTAGGTGATAAAACACTGCAGAAATAATACTGTATTTACAAGCCCTCAGTAAATACTTTTCCAAAGAGAGTTTCTCTGAGTCCACGCTGTAAAACAACGCTGCAGTTTAAGCTATGGCTTCAATTCAGCCCAAAATGCAAACCATACGTACAGCTTTGCTTTGCCAGGCTGACATACTGACAGTACAGCACGTCTTTGCCAGAAATTAGGTCCTTTTCCCAGCAGGCAAAACCCATAAAAAGGCTTAAGAGAGGTACTGCTTGTTGCAGGATGCCAATAAGTAAATAATATATACTCTCACTCATCAGAGGGACATACAGCACTGCCCAGGCTCTGAGGGCACAGTGGAGAGCTGTGCAGCTTTGATGCTTGGGAGATAAAACTTTCTAAGTGTGGTTGCAGGGGGGAGGGCTATCCTTGACATTATATTCCCTGGATGGTTGAACCTTGGCAGAATTTGAAGCAGAGAATCCTGTTTTCAATTTCATTTCAAAATGCATCAAATTGGCTTTGCCAAGCTTGAAAGAAAAGAAAAACAACCCCCAAAGTTCATTACCCAAGAATGCAAGAAACAGCCCTGAGACAAGAGAGATGCCAAGGAAATACGTGGCTGTTGAGAGGGAGTCAAAACAGGAATCAGTCCCTGCTTTCCTCTGGCATTTAAAAGAGTGCTCCTGCCCTTGCACTGTCACTGCCAGAACCCTCCAGCAGTAAATGCCACTGTCCCAAAGAGGTGCCCAAAGAAGCCAGGATGGTGCGCCATGGCCATGTCCCTCTTGGCTACCAGCCCGCCCTAGGCTCCCAAGCTCAGAGGACTTTGCCAAAGGTGACCTGCTGATGAGCAGGTTAAAAGCAGGTATGTGCATTTATCTGGACTCACACTGAGCAGGGTGTACTTTGCACAGGGGGCGCAACACGAAGAGCTGTGCTTACCCTCACCCTCCCAGCACCGTGCTCGCTGCCCGCCCAATGAACCGCAAAACCGCCTGGGCGGTCACTGCAGCCTGCCGTGACCAATTTTAACAAAGACTGCTTGAAAACAAGTGGGAAACCTCCTTTGGCTGCCCCCCACCTCTGGGAATGTCTCCCGAGCCTTGCACCCACACGTGGATCTTGCAGAAGTTCCTGGTGTTTTGGGGAGAGTGAGCATGTCGGTGGGACCTGGGAAGAGAACAGCCTCTTCTTTTTTGTATTGTGAAGGAAGATTTTTGGTTAAGGGCATGGCATATGGCACATGGGCTAAGCTCACTCCTGGGGACCCATAATAGTGCTGAGAACACAGAAGGAGACAAAACCCCTCCACCCCCAAAGTGACTCTGGGCAAGTCTGAGCAGAAGGAAATCCTTGGCAGCATCCACTGCTCATCATTCAAATGCCTAAGTGCCTTCCTATATTATCCTGCTCAGGGAAGATGGATGGCTCTCAGAGTGGGAATTTACTAAAGACATCCATTAAATGATGATTGCCAGTCCCCAGGGTAGCTCTGGCTGTGTACCCAGCACAAAGGTACAGCTCTACATCCCAACACCACCCACCAGCACCTCCATCGCCTGGGGGCACGAAGAACAGACAGCCCCTCACCTGGCCTCACGATCCATCAAAATGGCTGTAATTCCTAGCAGACCTGCACCAGCTCTGTGTCTGGGGTTGTTTCTACCAGGGATGCAGGTTTTTTTTCCTCCAAAATGCCCTTCAAGAGTGAAGGATCATGACCCTACTGCATTTCAGCACCCTGCAAAGGCCACCCTGGGCGGTGTCAGGGCAGGGATGTGGCCGGCAGGCCAAGTCTGTCTGCTTAAGGTGCTCCTGCAGACACAGTTCCACACATTGCTTCTCACAAGTGGCTTGGGAGGCTCAATTCAGGCACTGAGGATGTGAGAAGGGGGACTGTGCTCCCACAAACCCTTTGAGAGGGAGTCAAAACTAATGCTGGGTCAGCTGAGGCTGGGGAGATGGAAATGTGGCACATCATCACGTGGTGCTGGGTCCTTTCCTGCAGAGTCAGCAAAGTCTTCATAGCTGGCACACGAACCTTCCCATCAGCATGTCCAAAACCAAACCAGAGACTGACCAAGTTAAATTGCGTAGGACGAACTTTAAAACATGCTGTGCTTCGCTAAATTTTGGGCAGTCTGCAAAGTTTCTGCCTCCAGAGGGTAATTTATAGCCTAAATGCAAGACAAGCGTGCTTTGCACTAACAAAGGGCAACATTTCAGCAGCAGTATAAAGGGATGAACAGTGTTGGTACCATTCGGTCTGTGCACTGACTTTAAAGGGATGGTTTCAACATGCTGCCTTTAAGTTGTCGAATAATGTTGCCTTAACAGTTCTTCTGAGTTATCACTACAGCCTTGAGGCAGCAAATTATAAAAACCTTGAAACCCTCAAGCTCCACAGCCTCTGGCATGTCTTTGGCTCCAGGTCCTGCATCAGGCCCTTGAGCTTTTTGCTTCCTAGGGGTCAGAGGTCCTATTTCTTGCTCTAAGCCCCCCACTCAGACTGACTGTTTCTGTTTTTTGGAAGCCCTTTACCCTGGATGTGCTTCTCTGCACAGCCACAGGCGGAGCACAGTCCCCTCTCACATACCTCACCATCCAAAGGACCATTTTAAACAAAATCTTCAGCCAGTGCTGGAAACTGCTCCGAATAATAAGAAAATTCCAGCATTTGTATGTAACAGTGCCATTCTTATTGCACTGACTGGTCACAGTTGAGTTACAGACTAAACAAGTACAGCAGAAACACAGGCTTGTAAACCCCCCACCCAGCAATAGCCTACAAGAGTCACAAGGCTCCCAGCATCCCAAATGTCCTGCTCAGCATCTCTGAAGAAGGAAGATCTGGGGCAGGAGACAGAGGACAGACACCATGAAGTAAGTAGATGGCCAGCACCTGGGTGGAGGACACCCCACCACGGGGTGCAGCTGATGCAGTGAAGGTCAGGACTGTTGCTTGAGGTTACCCAGAGAGGACACACACCTCGTCCTGCAGCTGGGCTGGACTAAAGCCCTGTAGGGTACCCACAGGAACTTGCTTTTCCTGGGATTACACTGTCCTTACTCCTAAATCATGAGATTTTCACTGAGCAAAAGGAAAGACTCATAATTCTCACTCGCCCTGTGTAAATCTCAGCTTGCAGGGAGTTAACACCCAGGGATGGACAGGGCACTTTTCATCCCCATGCTATGTACAGTGCAGCTTAGGACCCTCCAGTTTAATCCCAGAAGTCAACACAAAGCACCACAAAAATAAATAGTCTCCAGGATGCCATACTTCTTTTGCTTAAAGTAAGCAAACTGAAAGCTTTCAGATGCCTCATCCTTCTTCTATTTACATTCAGACTCAGTGATTTTATTACAGATTCTTGCACTTAGCTGGATCTTCTACTTCTTCGAGATACATCTCCCAAGAGATTGATTGTTTTTCAGGACACATCACAGAGATGCACAGGTCTGCTGTTATTACATGTGCAAATATCTCCATTACTTCTCACCACTGGAAGCGACATCAACCTGCACCCAAATCATCCAGGTCACTGAGGACCTGAAACAGCACTTCGTGTTCACAGGAGCCAAGAAGGGCCTGGGCAGCCCTGAGTGCAAGACTGTCCTGCTCACCTCATGGGACAGGGGAGGTCCTCCTCATCTTTCCTCCTCTCCCTCTGCTCATTCCTCTAACCCTCACACCTACAAGTGAGTAGCACGACCTCGAAATCCTGGCAGGGACATCAAGAAGGGAGAGGAGTGGGTTTGGGTGACTGCTGATTCCTCACTCCCCCATTGCCATGCAGGATCCCTCCAGGTTTCCCTTTTCCCCCTCCCCTTGTCCCAGTTTCCTGGCCAGCCTGTTGCACTCAGCTCCGTCAGTTTTCAGAGCAGCTTTCCCATCTGCCTGCTGAACCAGCACGAAGGGGGCCCCTTCCCTGGTGAAACAGATGTGGCTTGCCTTTGTGCAACATCTGCGCCTCATGCCCCGCTCATTTTGAACAGTCTTGCCTTTGTTTGTGAGGGGTTGCACACAGGATGCTTTGGAGGAGGGCAGCAGCCTGCAGCCCACAGGCTGGACTCCTTCCCTATAAGTTCCACATACAAACTGCCTCAAAACCCCTGGGTTTCTTCTGGTGAAGAACAAAATGCTTTGTTCCTGCAACATTCAGGAATCCTGCTCCTCAGCACTTCGGTTCCAGCTGCAGCCAGTAGCTCACACTGATGACTCCCATGGGACTCCCAAACCCGGGGATGTAAGAGCTGGACTCTGGGAGCCATGGACCCCCTTCCTCACAACTCACCTCACCCCAGTAGCTTCTCTTGCTGCACTTTTGGGCTGCTCACCAGCTCTGGCTTGGCAGCTCCAGCAGGGCTGCAGTGCTTCAGCTCCTCCACACAGAACAGTGGCAAAGAGCAGAAGTGCTAGAAAGCCACATCTTCTTTACAGTGTGTTCTGGGTTGTATTTAATATGGGGACAAATACATTAAAATAAAATCAAGTTTTATTTCCTCTTTCTCTTGATGAGTTTACCAATCCTGCTGATGAGCACCTGGAAAGCTGCTAAAACTCTCTCACACATTTTTGGCACTCAGTCCAGTTTTATTTATTTTACTGGGGATCATGTTACTTCTGTATTTTGGAGAGAGAATGTTTTGATCCACTTATTTGCAGTTTTCACTTCTAACAAGTGGACCAGCACCAGGAAATGGGAATGCTTGCTTGGTGTCCAGTGAGAGATTGCAAAACGCGCTTTGGGGTGCTGGCAAGGGGCTGGACTGGATTCCCTTGTTGGGGTTTCAGTGGATGTTGCCCAAGTCAGACACTTGGGTTTCCCTGAGCTGGCTGTCAGGGGTTTTTCCCTTCCTGGAGAGCAGGAAAGTGCATTCGTAGGATTCCAAAGGGGAGGGAGGAGGAGGACAGCAGGGCCTTTCAGCCCTGTGGGCTTTCTTCAAAACAGAATTGTTCATACCAGCCCTGGCGTCAGTTGCAACCCCATTTTCCTCCATTTAAGCCACTACATCTAGAAGAGAAAAAGAGGGGAAGAAAGCTGCTTGCCACTTGGCTCTGAGTGCTGCCTGTGTCCGACAGACCTGTCCTGCGTAAAGCCTGCTGGCAGCTGCCCCCCAAGCCTTCTTTTCCCAGCAAATCCTATGGGGTGAGAGAGCAGAGCAAACATGGTAAAAGCACTGGTGCAGCCAGGCTCACAGAAAAGGGGCTTTTCCTCCAGGGCAAGGCAAATAGCTGCAGACAGACTGGAGTTACGAACATTGGAAATATAAGGGGTAATTAAGGCATTTGGCACCTATGCCAGAGGATTAATACAGTGTAATCAGCCCCTTGTATTTAGACTGCCTCATACTAGGCAAATGACAGAGCAATTGGAAACTACTCTCTGGCAGATTTTGAAACCAGAAGAAAGGAGATGTTTCTGTAATGCAGTCATCCCCCAGCACTCACTGCTGCAGCAGGTCGGGCATGTACGGTGGCCGGATCCAACAAGCAGCCGGTTGCAAGCGTGCTCTCCATACTAACACATGGGAAGCTCACATCTGGCATCCCTCTGGCTTTCTGCAAGGGGTCACCCTCCTGGTGATTGTGAAAGAAGTCAAAAATCATCTTGAGCATTTTGCTTGGGGTTTTGCTGCAAATGAAGCAACAAGACAATTAGCTTAGGGCACAGCCTGGATTTGTTCCTCATGACTGTCACTGCCCTGCCTATAGGTGCCCAGAGCAAACCCAGATTACAGACAAAATCAAAGCAATCAAGGCAGGAGCTCAGGAGGGGGAAAGGGCTGCAGAAGCAGATCTTCCCTTGCCAAGGCAAAATGGAAATTCTGGCAAAAAGTGAATACCCCGCTCTCACATGGGGGACCACACGAGGTATCTGGCACAGGCTATGCTTGCTTTGAAAGGCTTCATAGTGAAGGCTCGTACCGGAAAGTGTTACTGCAGACAAAAGGCTGGTGTGGGGAGAGCTGCCTTGCTATTCCCTTTGACAGGGAGGAGTTATCTCCAACCGCAAAATGGGTGACACAAGCCCCAGCCTTGTCTATTTTTCCTTCTCCTGAAATTCATTAATTAAGAAACTCAAAACACCCTATACAAACTGTAGGATGGAAAGTATAAAGCATGACACCACTGTCCCCCCTACAGAAACACTCTCACACGGTCTGGTGAAGTCTGGCACAGCCTCACTGCTCTCAGAGATGCTCTGAGACATCAGCGCACCCTCAAGGACACAAAAACATTTCAGCAACACAAATGACCGGTTTCTGGCAGCAGCACCAGGCACCTCCTCAGCTCATCTATCATAATAGGTTTGCAATCCCTGCCCAACACGAGCTTTGCAAGTGCTGAGGTGGCAAAGCAGAAACAGAGCCCCCCACCCCAGTTCAAACCCCCCAGTGTGACACCCTGGCTGTCCCCTAGTGGGACAGTGGTAACAGGGAGAGGGGGGGGCCATCTTAGCTCAGCTGGTGCGTGCTTTGCTCTGATGGGTCGGGAAACTGGTTGCTGAGGGATGTTCCAAACTGGAGCACTAAAACTAGATGACATGAAACACCACCCTAAGGTTTGTAATGTGCTACAAATGTGGATAAACCTTCTAATGCCAGGGAAATACAACGTTTCTTGGGAGGGACATGAAGTTTCCCCTTGCCAAACCGTCCACTTTCATAGCTTTTTGATGAAAGCAGTGTGCTTTGTGGGGACCAAACGGAAAGCACACAGGGGCTCTTTGTAATCTCTGAGTCTTTCTGCACTTCACTGCCTTCACCCCATGCTCTTTGCCTGCCTGAAGCAGTGCCACCTGGGCACTTAAAAGAGGTGGGTTTCGGCTGAGGAAGCATGATCACCTCCCAAGCTGACAGCAGTGCCTTCAGCCACAGCAGCCCCAGGCACTTCCTTTACGGGTGCATCCTTACAATCTGCTTTATCCATCCCTCGTGCATTCTTACAGTCTGCTTGGTCCATCCCTAATGCTTTTAACGACAGGCAGTGCTGGAGTGCTGGAGTGGTTCCCTGCCTTGCTCGCCTCACCATGCCCCACCACTCCAAGTGGTCCCGCTCGCCTTGCCCCCACGATGGAGACAGCCAGGATACGCCGTTGCACCTCATCCCGTGGGGTTGGTGTCCCTGAGCAGACCCAGCGTTGCTTCCCACTGCCAGCAAGGAAACCCCCAAATCCTACCATGTCTCGCAGCACGAGCCGACGCGCTCCTCCTCATGCGCTCCACTGCCTGCGGGCAGCACAGCACAGGTCACCTCCCGAGCAGGGTGCCTTCCGCCTGTGCCACTTCCAGACACCACCAGGAATCAATACAGAATACAAAAAAATAAAAAATAGCAATAATAATAGTAATAAACAAAAAAAAAAATCTGCTGCAACTAATCAGCCCGCTTCCTCTCCGCAAGCCATTAATCACGGCCGGGGGCTGCCACCCAGGGGTGCCCCTCCGGGATCTCTGCAATCCCTGCTCCCGACTCTGTGCAGAGGGGCTGCTGGGGTCCTGTCACAACACGCCAGCGTGTGCCTCTGGTTCTCCCTGCATGGGAGGACACCCTTCAAACTTCAGCTGTGAGTTTTCAAACTCTGCCTCATCCCAGACCCACCTCCCTGTGGGGAGGGGAGTGGAGAGGCTGGGAAGGGGGGAACAAGCATTTGGAGAGTCTCTTTTTCACAATAAAAGCCCTTCTTGCAGCTTTTTTTCTTTCTCCTTTTTTTTTTTTTTTTTTTTTTTTTTTTATACCGAGAGCAAACTTGAGCCAGGAGGCACAGGTAAAGGAGGAGATGAAGACACATGTGCTCCTCCCAAACCTATTTGTTCCCAGTGACCCTGATGCCAGACAAGCAGAGGGACTGGCAGAGCCCCAGGGACCATGATGACCCAAGAGCCAGGAAGGTGAACCACAGGTCTGCTTCCAGGTGCCTGAGAAAATGCCTTTTGCAGGTTTTTATTAATATTGCTTTGCCTTTCGGTAACAGCCCAGCAAAGAGCTGTGCTACATCAGTATCTGAAGCTGATGCAGCTCTGGGAGGAGATTTTTTATCTGCCTAAAAGGCAGATAAAAATGTGCTAAAACCATTTTTAGGGTGCTCTTGTTTTTCTGGGGCACACAGTGTCTGCAGGCAGCCAGGGCAGGGGTGACCCAGGAGGTCCAGAGGAAGAAGAGCCTCACACCCACCAGCACCGTGTCAGAAGTGCAGCACAGTGAGCCCTGCAGTGCCCAGCCAGTGCAGCTGCTCCTTCGACACCTGGGTGTAGGGTGCATCCTAAATGCCATTTCCTCAAGTCTCTGGGATAAGAGGGTCTGAAGGCACGGCTTTGGAAAGCAGTGTGTTTCACCAGCCCTCCACGGCCAGGCAGGGTACACAGGCAGCTGCCAGGCGGCAAAGCATTTTTTTTCACATAACTTTCCTCTTCCAGCCCTGGGCTATGGCCAAGCAAAACCCATCAGTTCCTCACTGTGGCAGGTGAAGCCACCAACTGCTTCAGTCCCCACCAGCCTGTCTTGGGGACAGGAGGAAACTCTCTGTGTCAGGGGTGGGAGTTTTCCAGCTCTCCAGTCTGTGGAATTACCTCTCTAGGAAACCATAAAACAAACCAGGTTGATCAGCATTGTTCCTTACTGATATATGTACTTTTAAAAAATCTGACAAAGGCACAGTACAGGCTATTGTGAGCGATATTGAAGATATGATGATCTGAAAAAAAGAGGACAGGGCTGAAGGAAACTGGGCCAAGTCACTTGACCAAGGCAGCATGGGAGGGCAGTGGCAAAGCCCAGGAGGAGGCTTCCATGCCCCCAAGACCCATTCTGACTCACTGACCATGCACGGTCCTGTAGTGACATTTCCCAAGGTCATGGGACACAGTGAGTGTAAGCAGTGATGGCTTAGTAGAGTCTCAGAGACTCTACTAAGAGTAGAGCTCAGTGCTCTGCTTAGTGGAGTCTCCTGCCACTGCCAGTGCCCCAGTGCCTCCATACCCCCTTAGTTCCTTGACTGCACCTTATCTTTAATGTGGTACATCTCCCTACCCCTTCTGTTGCTTCTCAAAAGTATAGCTAAGAAAAGAAGTGGATTGAAGGTTACGCACAAAAGCAGTGAGTCTAATTTTGGCTTCAGCACACCCTCCTCCACTCCACACCTGGGTGTGAGGGAGGGATACAGAAGCCAAGCCCTGCATCCCCTCCTTGCTGCCATCACCAACCTCATCTGTCCTGGCCACTGCAGCGTTGAACATACTAAAACATTTTCCTTGAGGTCAGTCCCCCAGGGCAGATAATGACCTAGTACTACTAATTATATTAGAAATAGTAATATTAGGCAATTAACAATAACTGAGTATTAGCCTTGGCACAAAGACAGACTGAGCTCTCGTCTGTTGGGCAGGCAGCAGCCAAGTGCCAGAGGAGGGATCTGCAGGGCTGAGCCCCGTGCATCATGACTCAGTGGTGGCACCTCATTTTGGAAGTGTTTGTTTTCGCTCCCTCTCTTAATTTTGAAAAGATTCAATTTATATGCAATTTTATGTCGAAATGATTCCCTCAGTGCAGCGGCGTTGCGAGCCTTGAGTGACAGGCCAGGCACTCTGGCTGGTCTCTCTGGATTGCCTCTCCATACAAATCACTGTTCAAAATGCACGCCTGACATTTGAGGAATTTGACATCAGAAACAAGCCTGGATGGCTGCTGCGGGAGGAAGACTTAAGGGATTGGTGGTCAAACCAGTAAGATAAATCCAGTGAGCTTTGAAAAAAATGCTCCAATCTTGGCATTTTGAAACTTTGGTTTGACTTCCCCCCTCATTCCCCTGGAGAATTTTATTATTGATGTTCACAGTGCAAAAGTCAGATTAAAAATGCAGTAAAACCTGAGAACCAAGTGCATTCTGAACCAGTTTCCTAAGGAGGATTCCCCAAAACCATAGGGCCGTGTCTGTGTTGTACCTGAGCTGGGTAGTCCTAGGCCCATCAGTGCAGCCCTAGATCCCATCAGTAGCATCCCTGCTACTGCATTCTGGAAAATTAGTGATTACCTGAATATTGAAAACTGCTTTTCTTCTCTCTTTTTTCTTTTCCATCACCTGACCACCTCTGTTCACATTCTCACAGCCATTCTACTGCTTACTCAGAGATGTCCCTGATGTTTCCCTGATTTTAGCTGAGGCCAGTCCTTCAATCAGATGCCAGGGATGATCTCCACTGCAAGAAACTCCCATGAGATATAGACACCAAATGGAGACAAAGGAGAGCGGGGAGGTGGGACTGCATTCAGCTTACAGGCAAGATCCAAGCCTTCAAAACAGCCAAGTCTCACACCAGGGTCTCAGGCCAGTTATCTATGATGCCTAATTCAGAAGATGTCCTGAGCCTGCTCCCTCTCACCTTGCACTTAGGCAAGAGGAAAAGGTGTTCTCTCCCTGTTGCAAAGCACAGGGCAGCAGCAAGGGTGGCTCAATTTGCTGGTATCTCCAGGCAGATCCAGCTCAGCCAGGTGCCATTACTTTGAAGTAGGAGAGCTGAGACCTTTTCCTGAGGTAAGAGCAGGATCGGGACAAGAAAACCGATGGAGAGAAAGGCCATGGGTGCCGTTGAACCCAAAGCAGCACAGGGACCTCTGTGCTCCCCAAAATGCCACCAGTGTAGGCATTAGCAATGTCTTCTGGTATAACTCTGCCTTCATTTCACAGACTGACTCACCTTTTCACTTGCTTTTCCTCATATAGAAATACCTGTTGCAGAAGGATGAAAATAGGCTGATCTTTTTTTTTTTCCCCAGAAATACTTTTTTTTTTTTTTTTTCCTATTCTGTCCCAGTAGATCTGCATTCATTTCTCCCTTGGGAGCTAAAGACAGGTGGTGGAAATGGGACAGATTTCAAGAGCTGACAAGGAACAGAAAGCTATTCTGCCTCTAAGAAAGTAAAGCTGAAGGGGTTTTTTTCTTCCTTTTAGAAAAGCGTGAGGCTCTAATAGGTTTGAGTGGCTATGAATATGACTTTCCACATCTGCCAAGATAATTATAAGCTTGAATGAATTTCTGAGACCTAAACCCTGCCCAGATAAATCACTGCCTATCAAGTACTGATTACAAATGAGCTGCTCAGAAAGCCTTCAAATTTCTCTTCCCTCCCTATCCCACTATCTCCTATATCTTGGTAATGGGTCTCAATGCTTTACTAAGAAACAGTCTGTAGACTGACACTGATACTTCACTCTTCCTTTGCAGCAGCTGTGAAAGAGATGGGAAATTAAGGCTCCAGGGATCAAGCAGAATGAGGAGAGAGCTGGGCTCCTGCTCAGCACTGTGGGTCTGGCACTGGGACCCAGAAGATGCAGAGAAGCAGATAAGCTGCAAAACTGAGTTTTGCCTCTGATTTTGAAGCGTGACATGCCCATGCCCCACTTCCCTCGTCAGTGTCCCTAGAGGGGACAAGCTACAAGCCCCTAATTTGGAGAAAAAGCCGGATGTGGGTGATTTCTTTCAATGCATTGTGTGTGGGAACAGACTCTTGCATCTCAGGTTTTCCTCATTGTTCACATGGAAATAAGCCCACCCAAGTCACTTACAGAATGCACTGAATTTTTTATAAATATGCTGAAGAAGCTGCACATCCCCAATCCAGTAATTAGAGTAAATTAATGTTGCTGGGATGCTTTTGTCACCGTTTATCTGACTCAAGACAAAAGGCAGAGAGGTCACATCCTGAAGGGAGAGTAATCCTTTATAAGCAGTGTTTAAGACGCCAGAGAAAACAATAACATCTGCAGAGAAACCACACGTTCCCGAGCTCACAGGCTTTATACTTCCCATAAATACCTATTGTATGCTCCTTGTTGTCATGACTCAAACACAAGTATATGGAGGAAGGGACAAAGAAATACTCAGTCTTTGAGATGATTACTCATTCCTCCAACTTACATCTTAATACACGCTAGAAATTCTGAATCGCTTGTCAGACTGCAGTATTGTTTTTATGGGACATGGACTATTATGAGTAAAATGAGTTACAGTTTTCTTTTAATTTTTTTTTTAATTTCTAAGAGCTATTTTTAAAGCTCTCCCATCTGCAGCCAGAAAAAATTCTTACCACCCATACCCTGTGTCCAAGACATTTGCTGTGTTATTAGAGAATCAACTGTTTCGTAGCATGCTCCCCTCAAAAGAGTTCACCACACTGCATCACCGAGAGTCTCAGCCTCCATCCTCTACCAGCTTTTGGAAATAACAGAACTTCATCTCCATGTGAAAACAGCCATCGACAGTCCACCAGTGTTGTAGCAACCCAAGCCCATGGCAGAGGGTGAACCCGCCAGGGCAGCACAACATGGGTGCCCCAACAGGCTTCTATTCCACGGGGTTCCCTTGCTCCCAGCAGCTGGTGTAACAACTTGAACTTTGACACTGAGTTTCTACCTCTATTTCACCCTAGACACCTCTGTCCTCTTCAGAGTCTGTCCTTTCCAAGGCAGAGATGCCCACCCTCTCAATACAAGCCATATCTTTTCTTCCTCTCTCTTCCTCCTTTCTAGATAAAAACCCCAGCACCTGAATTAATAATCAGAAACATAATTTTCTTGGACAGTCACTATGTAAATCAAGGGATTCAAATCTCTGTTATTTAGTATCCCACTAATCCTGCACCATCTGCAAACATCACTAGCAATAAATGCATACCTGTGTCTGTACATCCTCTACTTGATCACTGTTTGAAAATAAGGGATGTTGGATGAAGAACAATTCCACCCCACAACCTATAAAAGCTTTAGCACTGATGTCTCATTTTGAGATGTGCTGTTGAGACAGTTTCTCATCTAACATGTAAAGCAGTCCCTCTACATGAAACCATTTACAAAATAAAAATGGCATATGGTGCTGTGTCCATTGCCTTGGAGACACCCAAACATGCCCTGCCAGCCGTGATCTCCTCAGGAAGGTAATGAGTTGGTGTGACCACGAAACCACGTTAGCCGGCGATCGCTACGCTCCTCGCTGCTCCTTCCTACTTGACAAAAACTTTGTTTAGCCATCCACTTGTGCTACTACACTCATAGAAGCTGGCTAGGAAGAGGCACAGACAAGCCTGGGAAAACTCCACTGGAAACTCCGTAGCATCAAGGAAAAAAAAAAAAATCCTGAAGAGTTGTAAAATTAGTGCACAAATTATTTGGCTTGGAGAGGCTAAGAATTGGTGTTGGCAGTTCAGAGAGCTGCTCAGCTCATTGCCTTGGCCTCCTGAGCAGGTGTTGTCCAAGCTCATTTTACTCGTGCTTGGGCACAGAAGAGGAGCCGTGGTGGGGCCCTGCAGGGGACGGTTCAGCTCCTCCCCACCTGCTCTCCTCGGGCAGGGCCAGGGTGAACTCGGGTTCTCCTGCACCACCCACAGCTCCCTGTGTGGCTTAAAACTGCAGACAACTTTTAGGAAGCCTGAAAGGGAGTGTGGATAGTGCCAGGCAGAAGCACAGAGCATCCCTGCCCGTGATTCTTATTAGCATTCCACTCGTGTGGTTTGCATGGGTGCTGTGTGCCATGTCTCCCCATACAGCATGACTGTGGCTCTTTCATTTTCCTCAGCAAACCTCCAGCTCTAACCTGCAGGATCATGCAGAAACAAGGGAAAAATGAACACAAGTCCGATGCACAGAACATTTCCACCCCCCAAAAAAGAGAGAGAGAGAAAAAAAAGACAGAAGCAATCTGTTTCTTTCCCTGGAAGGAGTTACTGGCATATGCTTGAGAGCTGGGACCACAAAGATGCTATATTGGCTGTGTATGTACCTTTGCATTAGGGAAAGTCCCATCATGCTAGGATGGGACAAAGTGTATGCATTAACACATGGAGTAATCAGGCAGTATTTAAACTGAAAGCTTTGAATTGTGGCTGCTGAAAATAGGGTCTGACCAACATATGGGCTCATGAATCTTTCCTGACAGCCCTGCAGTTTCAGAAGCAAGAAGTGGAGCCTCCTGGTTACAAATTAGTCATGAATAAAATTAGGTTGACAATTAGAAAGTTTCTAATAATCAGAGGATTAGGTTCTGGGAACTTTGAGACAGGAGAGGGACTGGGCTGGGAAGCTTTGTCTCTCCCACTTGGAGCATTCATCCTGTTTGTGTCCCCAGGGAAAAAGCCAAGGGAGCCAGGGGACCACACCACTGACAGGGACTATGCCCCACTTCTTGTGAAGCTGTGGGTTGAAGAAGCACATGAACCCTCCCACCTCCTGGTTTCTATCCCCTGTGCCCTGACACCTGCCTCCCACTCTTGCAGAATGCTCTGTCCCACTGCCAGCAGAGACCAGGCAGATCCACTGTATGAATGTCTTTTCTTCCAAGGTCATAATCAGGGGGCTGGGAGTTAAGGAAGCCCACTCACATCTGGAATGAGGACCTGCATGCATCTCCAACAGCAGCAGCTTGTCAGCCTCTTCCTGCACTTTAAGAAATGCTTCAAGCAACCAGGGCAAAAATGATGCCACTTTCAGCTAGTCAAACATAATTTTTTTTTCATTATGCTGTAAATCCTGATTTTATTCCATTATCCACAGAGATTTCCAGGATGAACTAAGTCTCACATGTGCAATGCGAATGGGACAAGCAATAGAGCTAAGAGATAAACAATTAAAAAAACCCACAAACCTCCTTTTAAAATTATTCAGGGACTCCAGGGAGGAAGAAAAGGAAGAATGAAGAAGCCCTCGAGCCTATTTTCCAGCCTCTCTTTAGAATACCTTTACATAGCATCTGACAGCTAACAATGGCCCTTTCTTTTGTTTGATGGCTTTTGCAAATAGGAGGTTCAAACAGTGGGTCTAAAAAGTCTTGACTGAAGAGTTACTGTGAAAAATATTCAGATGTGGTGAGCTCCCACTATGTCCTTCAGTAAAGCTCCAGTGGATCTCAAAGATGATATTCTTTCATGCTATTTAGTTATGCACACCATTACTTTTTCAAAACATCTATCATTTTCATCAAAGCAGAGCTTCCTGATAAGATCCTTCCATATATCAGAGGCACAGTGCCCTGAAACACCACCCATGCTCCACCGGCAGCCCAAAGGGGACACGAAGGAAGAGCTCAGCTCTGCTGAGGGCCATGATGAGCCTCTCCTCACTAGGTGCAAGGAGCAATGACCCCAAACAGTTACAGAACAAATTATCCTGAAAAATACTCTCATACCAGGGCTCACTGGGGAAATGTTAAGTACTTCCTCTGTAACAAGAACTGGGTCAATGCACTTTAGGAGGGAGGAAGTGGCTCTGTGCTGGTGGCAATGGCATAATTTGTAGGTTGGTGATCAGCACAAATAGCTGACTGTGAGTGAAAGACTTCTCTAATTTGGACATAAACAGTGATCTGAAAGCTTCTGGGGGAGGAGGGAGAGTTTGCTACAAACTCTACTCACCTGGAGCCCACTCAGGATGGTTTATCATCACTGAAAGCGAGGTGAGGAAAAAATTGCCAACTCTTCGCTTATTTAAAACAAGAATATACAATGCAGGGGTCAGCTGCACAAAGTGAAGCTTGGGCCACATTCCTACTTAAGGAATGGACATGAACTGGGAGCTGCACAGCATCCAGGAATGAAGCCTGTTACGAGTTCAGGGAAAAAGAGTGTGGGTACTCCACAAGTATCCACATGGCCAATGCCTGAGTCAAAGCAGGGACAAGGACTGCAGTACTTCAGCACAACTAAGGATGCCATGCTTAAACAGCTAAAAGCTGGTCTTTCTGCTTCAGAGAAGGAAATCTCAGTATAAATTCCAAATTACCTGAGTGTGACAACAGTACATGCAACTTCAAGCTGAAAACAACATTAAAAACTATTCCCAAATTAAAAAACCCAAGCAAACAAAACCAGCCAGAAATTTTACAATGGAAGAACAAAAAACTGAAGATCTGAAGGAAGTAGACCTCACAGCCACCCCTGTAATTTGCTCTACTTACCACTTGCTTGTAAGTTGTACTTGCTTGGATACCAATAATGCTGTGAATATAAATTAGCAACTTTTCATCTCAGTGAAAGGCAGGCACGTGTAGCTTTCAGAGATACTTTAACAACGTGTGCAGGGGAAAAGCAGAGAAACATATGGGCTGGAAACATTTAAGAGGCACTGCAATTGAAGTAAGACAAAATAAACGGAGCTATAAACGAGACCAGATCTGCCACAAGGCCATCAGTAAATCCAGAGATCTTTCAAGTCTATTACATCTCAATAATTGAAACACATTCAGCTGCCAAACACAGTAACAGACATGTTTAGTCAAGAAACAAAAGCACTTAAGTATAGCCTTTTTCAAGACAAAGAACTGTGCATCACCAGCAAACCAGTTGGCCCAGAACCGCAGCTGGTTCACAGTAACTACACATTTTATATGTTTTAACCACAGATTATGCAGAGGGGTCGAATCCTACTCCTAGAATTGCCCATGCCTCCCAGACTTTGCAGCACAGGGATTAGGACTGGGACTGTTAATTTCTGGTATGGGTTTACAGGTACAGCAATTGTCTTGGGAGTAAACTGGGATAGGGTATATGCCCCCCTCTCCCCAGCAAGCCCACCATCTGTTCTGTGTGAAATGAGAAAACAAACACAGGGAGTTAATTCTAAGCTCTTTCTAAACAGCAGATCCTGTTTCTTTACAATCAGCTTCATGAAGTTTAAGGAGTTACATCCTTAGCCCAGCAAAGTACATCTTGGTCAACTATGAAGGCAAAATAAAGAACTGGGTAAGCACATCCACTGCTCCCAAGTGTTTGTGCCATTCCTTGCACAGTTGCCTGGCCCTACGAACAACCTTATGAAGAGCTAACGTTGCCATCCTGTGGTAACCTTCAGAAATAATTCTGTACTCCTGTAGTCTTCTGCATTCCCGTTGCTTTCCAAAAAGGACGAACCAACCCAAAAGGCACAATGCTTGTGGACTGAATGGAAGGCGGATGGCCCACAATACAAACCTGCAGGTTTCAGAGAGGTTCCACAGGTTGCTAAAAGCAGCACCAGATGCTGCTCATGTGGAACAACCTGTCAGAAATACAGTGCAGGTGCCAAAACGCGGTATATCCTATTACTGCCCTTTTCCCCTTTTGGCCAAACCATTAAAAATGGTCCTTTCACAGAAGCCCTCGATGGCAGGCACACTGTTACACAGCCTTGATTTCTTGTAAGGCATGAAACAGTCTCCCTAACAGCACCTTAATCTTTAAGGCCCCCCTCTCATGGTGCAGTGCTTGGGCAGACACAATCCTCTAGGCATGTTTTGTACTGCTACAAGGTCACTCCAGAAAAATCCCAGCTGCCAGGCAGCTCAGCTCAGCAGGTCGCTGTACACCTTGCATTGTGGACAAGTTTTGGATACCTCAGTGGTCAGCACGCAGGAATGAAAACAATGGATAAATTGCTGCAGTCATACGCAAAGCTATTTTTTGGAAGACAGTATCTTTAAGAATAAGTAAATGCTGTAGAAAAAGCATTCATGAGCTCATTATGATTGAAGGCACATCCATTTTCTCTACAGACACTTCTACAATTTTTTTTCCCTGGTCTTACATAATCCAGGTTAACAGTAGTACATAAAAAACCCAACAACCCTAAGGGACAAATCTTTCACCTTAAAGGACCTCCAGGTTGACAGAACTTTAAAGTTACTTTCAAGTTAAGTGTTTTCAGAGTTCAGATGGATTTAATCACTTCAAAATCCAATTTAAAATCAAGGTCTCCAGACACCTGAATGTGGCTTTTAATCTCAATTTGCATAACTTCTGATTTTTTTTTTCCCTTAACTGTTATACCCACTCGTATCAACCATGTGCTTGAACTGTATTTCCAAGAGCATATAAATTGCTCAGGACAATACTGTACAGGTTTTAAGTGTTTTGAGTATGCAGATGCCTAATTCTAGCCAAAATAAGCAACACTAAGTAGTTAAAGCACACATTTGTAACAGCACATGCTTATCAGAGTATTTGACAACATATGAGTATGCTTTTGATGACATATATAAAGGTCTTACAACCTTCATTCTTTAAAATATATATTCTCCCTCCTCCAGTTTGCATTTGACTGCAAAAATAATTTGTTTTTAAATTACCAGATAACCCAAGGCTTCCACCATTTCTTCCTTCAATATGAAGAAAATGTATTTCCTGCCAGAAAACTGTATGGGTGCTGACACTGAGATATGTAATTATTTTATAATGCAAAGACTATTCAGGCACTTCAATGTTTCTGATGGATCTGTAGGTCATGTCCCCTTTTACTTAATGGTTCTGATTAAAAAAGCAGAAATTATATGCTGCGTATTTTAAGGAACTGGAGTTAGTCTCTTGTCTTCACAGAAACTCTTAACCTTAAATATTCTGAAAAGTATTCTTCAATACAAATCAACTATTTCTGTCTTGCTAATACATCACTAATTATTGTAACTGCACTTACAGGACTATGGTGTTAGACATCTGAAGTATCCAAGTGTTCCAGGTCACTACTCAAAGTATAGTGGAAGTTCTTTAGAACATATGGAGTGATTTAAACTGTTTGAACAGCAATTTGTCAGTCTTTCAAACATTGACATACTTGTATTCTAACCAGAACACATACTTTCAGTGTATTCCTTAATTAATAGAGAATTAGAGTAATTATTTCTCACACTCAAGACTGTGCAAGTAATTTTGTACATTCCCAATCAACTTCAATTGCAGACTGCTTTTAAATGTCAGGATCTGACCTACTTCAATTAACTTGAGTGTGCAATTATTTCAACTAGCACTGGGTACTGAGCACTGGGCAGTGTGTGTCAGTCAACTGCACAGAAGATAACCTTTCTGTGTGTTCCTGGGGAACACCAGAACCCAACACCTGGACATTAATAAATGAGACAGACAACTCTTGGTCAGAAATAAAAGCGAACTTATGATTACAATTTAAATTGGAAGTCTGTAATTTTAAAATCGTAACAAGGACACAGAGTTACACATGATGAGAAGTTCGTTTATTTCTGCGCCTTCTGTGCCTTCTCTGGTTTCTTCACCGCCTTCTCTGGTTTCTTCGCCTTCGGTGCCTTCTCTGCCTTCTTTCCCTTTCCTGGTTTCCCTGCTTTCTCTGCCTTCTTGCCTTTCTTAGAAGCCAACTTCTGGAGCTTCTTCATTTCATGCTTGATGATTCTGTTTCTCTGTATTAAAAAAAAAAAAAAAAAAGAAAATGTTGTCTCTTGATCACAATGAAAAGAGCAAGAGCTCAAATAGTGTGCCTTAATTTAAAAAGGCAGAGTCTGAAAGCTCAAGTTTGAATTATCACCATTTACCATGCGTTATATTCAACATGTCAAATTCCACCTAAAACTGTTCTGATTCTACCAAGCAGACAAGATAATTCTGGCTGGTAACTTGAGCACCCCAATATTTTATGAGTAATGATTTTCATTATAGAACAAAATACTAAAAGCAATTCATCAATATTTGATTTCATCAGCAGGCAATTCCTTCCTCAGCTGTGCATCAGCTTGGGAGGACTGACACACGGATTATACAGGCTCAGGTTTGACCAACTCTGAAGACAAAGTGGTGGCATGGAAAGAAGTATGGAAAATCCAAGGCATTGACATTCAAGATGTCCCTTCACAACCCAAGCCAGCTATGAAAGCAAAGCTACCACCACCTGTACGTGACTGAAGTGACAGCTACAAGCATTAACCCCATAAAGAAGCAGCACTCGAACACTTACCATTCTCTTTGCTTTCATAACCTTGTAGCGATCAAAGTCAGTCATTTTGGCTTTCTGTGTGAAAAGAATCAGTCATGAAACTCTAATATTTACAAGTAGTAAAATTCAGTGTTTCAAAGTATTCCATAAGTAATTCTGATCATCTCCAAATTAGGTTTAGCTGCACTTGAACTGGTTCACTATTTAAGGTTTTTCCTGGGAAGGAATGGTGCAGGAAAAAAGGTGGTTATAGAAAGGACTGAACAAAACCATATTTACTGTTAAAATGCAAGAACTTGAAGGTGATTAGCAGAAACTTTTAAAAACCTACACCTTTTCTATCTTTAATCTTAGCCTGCAATTGAAAACATGCAGCCTATCACACTGCACCCAACTTTACAGAGCAGGAGCAGTACAACATGCATTCCTCATCCAGTGAAACCCTGTACCTTTTCTCGGGCTTCAATCTTCTTTGCCCATCTTGTCGCTGACCATTTCTCATTTATATTTTCCTTCTCCCAGGCAAGTCGCACGCACTTCTGACGAGCACTGTATTGGAACAGACAAAAATTGTATTCAGTCTTTATTAAAAAAAGAGTTCCCCCCTGCTGCTGGGCTATCAAATTTCATACAAGGGAAGATCACTCTTCTATACTGTTTCAGACATCTAAGTCAATGCCACATATATTTCTGTGGCATAAAGAACATTCTGATGAGTAAATGCTTTGTTAGAACTGACAGAATCACAGAATGGGACCACAGTGGGTCATGTGTCCAACCTCCCTGCTCAAGCAGGGTCATCCTAAAGCACGTGGCACAGGATTATGTCCAGATGATTCTTGAGTATCTCCAGTCGGGAAGACTCCACAACCTCTCTGGGCAACCTGTTCCAGTGCAGTCACCCACACAGTAAAGAAATTTTTCCTCATACTCAGGTGGAACTTCCTGTGCATCAGGTAGTGCCTGTTACCTCTCTCCCTGTTGCCTGGCACCAATGAGAACAGCCTGGTTCCATCCTCTTGACACCCTCCCTTCAGATACCTATAAACATTGATGAGGTCCCTCCCAGTTGTCTCCTCTCAAGGCTGAACAGGCCCAGCTCCCTCAGCCTTTCTTCCCAAGAAAGATGCTCCAATTTCTTAAACATCTTTGCCACCCTCCGCTGGACCCACTCCAGGAGCTCCATGTCCCTGTTGTACTGAGGAGCCCAGAACAGGACACAGGTCTCCAGATGTGGCCTCACCAGGGCTGAGCAAAGGGACAGGATCATCTCCACGACCTGCTGGCAATGCTCTTCCCAATGCACCCCTGGATACCATTGGCCTTCTTGGCCACAAGGGCACACTGCTGACTCAGGGACAGCTTCTTGTCCACCAGGACCTTCTCTGCAGAGCTGCTTCCCAGCTGGTCAGCCCCAGCCTGTACAGGTACGTGGGGTTATTCCTCCCCAGGTGCAGGACCCTGCATTTGCCCTTGTTGAGTTTCAGAGGCTTCCTCTGTGACAGTCTCTCCAGTCTGTCAAGGTCCTTCTGAAAGGCAGCACAGCACTTTGGGGTATCAGCCACTCCTCCCACTTTGTGTCATCAGTGAACTTGCTAAGGAGGCATCTGCCCCTTCATCCAAGCCATTGATGGAGAAGCTGAACAATACTGGGCCAAGTACTGAATACTGGGGGACATCACTAGTGACCAGCCCTTCAACTAGATCCTGTGCCATTGATTCCAACTCTCTGGGATGTGCTTTTAACCCACCTCACTGTCTAGATGAGCAACTACTCCTAGCACTGAGGAGGATCAGAAATGCAGCAATCTTTGTTTCTAAACTACAGAAACTCATACAGTAACTAAGCTAAAGAGAACAGAGTGAGTCCAGCCTCCTGCAATTCCAGAGCAGTTCTGCAGGCAGGGAATCTATTTAATGCATGACAGCAACCTAAGCAGCAGCAAAGGCAAAGCTGCAACAGTACTTCCTGCAACTGCTTCCCCCCCAAGGAACACTGTGAGCTGCCTGAGCCACTGAGTGACTTCTTTGTTCCTGAACAGCAGCTATCAGCCAATGCTGGTAATGAAAACTTCATTATATTTGACTATGATACCACACTCTGACAAACTTTTCCTGGTAATCCGCTCGCTGGTGTATGAACTTTCTAGACTTAGCATAAATTAGTCATGAAAGGACAGCACTAGGTTTTTTTTACACAGGTCAAAAAAGTGCCAACCACTCACTCACCTGTGTGGGAACTTAAGAACAAAGTCAGTCAGCTGCATACACTTGAAGGGCATGGCCTGCCTCCTGACACCACTGCAGGGACCATCAACCAGTGCCTGAAAGAGGAAGAATAAACGTAGGGTTTGTAGCAGTTATCCCACTATATCTGACTTGAGAGAGCAGCTTCCTAATAATGTATGAACAGTATCTTGACAACAACAATCCAAAACTTAAATACATGTTATGCAGGCAAAACTGGAGATTGTTAAGTCTTGCCTATACAACCCAAGCTTTACAGAAAGAATTCTGAAGGCCTGTCTTTGGGAAAGAAACAAACAGAACTTTGAAGGAAAGCACACAGAGCTAAGATAACATGCTTTATCTTTTTTTTTCTTCCAGCTTTTTCAGAATCATCAAGTAAAAAGAGCGCCCTCCCAAACATCTGCTTTACACATGCATTAATGTCATTCCATTGGTAAGTTTTAGAACTCGACTGGCATCCCTTGTCCCCTTCTAAGAAACAGCAGAGAGGAGAATGTGTCACTTGACAGTAAAAAAAACTTGCTAATCAAAGTTTCAAGTACAGCAGCTGTTAAAGCGCATCTTTTGGTAAACTGCTTAAATTTGTTTAAATTTGTTTGAGAAAACTAGTCACAGGAAATTTCCTTCAAGACTGATACGTGCTGCCTTAGCACACAAGCTTCCGTCAAGGCAGAAAGGAGGAAATAAAGGCACAGCGCTCAGAGCTTACCCTATTTTGGTCGATAACATCCACGATGGCCACCAGCTTGCCAGCATGTGGCCCGAAGGAGATGTAGGCAACTCTGCCAATCTCCACGAAGCGCTTGAACACCTGGGAGAGCAGGCAGGGATTGACAAGAGTTAGGAGAGAACACACCCAAAGCCATCTACAGATCCCAGGCCCTCAGAGTCGTTAAAAGATCTTCCCATAAGAATCACAGAATGGTTTGGGTTGGAAGGGACCTTAAAGATCACCCAGTTCCAATTCCCTGCCGTGGGCAGGAACGCCTTCCACTAGACCAGGCTGCTCAAGGCCCCATCAATCCTGGCCCTGAACATCGCCAGGGATGGGGCATCAAGAACTGGGTACTTATTGCAGTGCCCCACCGTCCTCCCAGTAAACCATTTTTTTCCTAATATCCAATCTAAACCCACCACCTTTCAGGGAACCCATTCCCCCTCCCCACGTCCCGTCACTTCATGCTCCTTGTAAAGCCTTGCCCCCATCAGTTCCCTTCAAGTTCCCTCAAGCTGTGAAGCTTTCGAGCGGCACGAAACACCCCTCCCCCCGCCCGAGCAGAGGGGCCCGCGGCCCCCGCAGCGCTCCCAGCCCGGCCCCGCCGCTCCCGCATAACGCGCCCCACGCGGGTCCCGGGCCCCGGCGCAGCTGAGGCGGCCGCGGGCTCCCCCCCGCGCCACCGCCGCCTCCCGGCCCGACGCAGGGCGGCTCCGGCGGGAGGGCGGCTCCAGCGAGAGCGCAGTGGGACCCCGGTAAGAGCCGCCCGGGAGTGTCCCGGGGCCCGGTCCCGGGGGGAGCGGCGGCCGCGCCACACTCACCATGATGGCGGCCCGGGCCGAGAGGGCGGAGCGAGGCCGGCGCCGCCGGAACCCCGCCCGGGGCACCGGCACTGCGCGTGCGCGGGGGCGGGGCGGGGCCGGGCGTCCCGCCCCCGCGCACGCGCAGCCCCTCACGGCTCTCCAAAAGAAAGTTGCCGGAGCACCACCAATGCCCTCTAAAAGACAATTGTTAAAAATATGCATCTCTCCAAAAGGCAGAACACTGTAATGTTAATATATAATAATAATAAGCAAAGACTACGCTGAGATCGTGTGTGTGTGTTTTTTCGTATCGCAGACATGAATTTTGAAAGAGCAGCTTGGCAGAACACAAGGCGGTACTCTGGGTAACAAAGCAGAACAAACGCGAGATAAGGCTTGGGAGGGAGACGGGAACTGCACGTGTTCGGAACAAACTTTCGGAGAGGGCAAAACCAGCGTTTAGGTTGGATATTAGAAAGGAGTTCTTTACAGAGAGAGTGATCAGGCACTGGAATGGCCTGCCCAGAGAGGTGGTGGATTCACCGTCCCTGGAGGTTTTAAGACGAGGCTGGACGTGGCACTGAGTGCCATGATCTGGTAATCACAGTGGGGTTGGATCAAGGGTTGGACTTGATGATTTCGGAGGTCTCTTCCAACCCAGTTAATTCTATGATTCTATGATTATAACTCAGCTTAGCGGCTGATGCCACCTGATGGCGAAAAGTAGGTTTAAAGACAGAAAAACGAACAAAAAGAACGTTTAACTGACTCTGCCTTGCATGCAGGGCAGTACAGAGACAGGGAGCACGCCTCGTAAGGAAGTCTATCACTTGAGCTGTGCTCTAAGTGGAGCCGCAGTTCTCTTCGTGTGTGGCAGAAGGCACTGCGCTGGCACTGCTGTCACACTGCTGCCAGGACAATGTGTTCGATCTGCTCTTGGAGGGCCATGTCAGAGCTCATGAGACAAGGGCGGGACTGCTCTTGTTGCTCAGTGCCACATTTCTCTCCAGTGCTACTTCAGAGGAAGGAAGAGAGGTTGCCTAAATACCTAGTCGTTTTACTGACTTTTGCCATAAAACAATGGCACAGATACTCAAACATCACTGGGGACTGCACTGATAATTTAGTGAGCATGAGGGCTGCATCTGTCCTACATCATATAACTTGCATGCAAGCATCTCTGCATCTGTTAAGATCATAAATGACTCTTAACAGTCATCATAAGAAAACATCAAACTCAAGCTGTTCCTTAACATCAAACATACACTACACCTGAACAAATGTTGCCAAGCAAGTAAACAGATACGGCCTTCCTCTTCCTACACAGAAACAGACTCATAACTGAAGTATAGGTGAGCACTTTTGGTGATAAACAGTCTTCATTGTCATCCCAGTGAACATACACTGTTCCTGTAATAACTGAAAAATGAAAGCTATCCAGATTGTGGACTGACTATCCTACTCAGTGTTGTTTAATTTTCTGTGCTCTTACCTGACTTTATCAATGCTGAATCATGCCAGGCAGTGCAGGTTACTGCTTGCTTCTGTCTGGTTTGCATCCTGCTGTACGAGAAGTTTTGTCACTTTTCACAAATACCCATATGCATTTCATTTCTCATGTCTTGCTTCCGGCAGATTAGTTTCTTGCTGCTTCTCCATAGGTGAGGTTTTTCATATTACATAATCTTACCCCTATTCCCAGTGCCCAACAGTTATTTTTCTAACCAATCTCTATCCCAGTCAACTGTTCTTTGATAACTGGGAATTGCTGTTTCACATCATGGCAGCAAACCTAAAAAAAAAGCCTTAGAAAGCATTGGTGACCCTGAGCGAAATGTATGAGTGTTTAAAAGCAGAAGTTGTGTTGAAGATAGACAGAAATACAGATATAAAGTATTAGAAGAGGGGATTTCCTTGCTGAGAACATGGATTCTGGAGATAATGAGCCCTGTCCATTCCAGAACCTTGCAGGACCAGTTTTGCAGCTTGCAAATTTCCACCCCCTAGGAAACTATTCCAGATATTTCCTACCCCTCTATTAAGAACAGCTTGTCTACAAGAATGAAAATACTGGTATTGGAGAAAAAAACAATAAAAATCAAAAAGTACACTTGGCTCAACTTTTCATAACTTACTTTTATTAATCTTCATAAGCAGGCACTAAACAGTATAAAAAGATAAATAACCTATGGTTTGTACACATTCCCAAGTACTGTTAACCTCCCAGAGATCCGTTCAGTTCTAGATGGCAGGACAATATTGCACCCACTGATCTGGTTCCATCTCAGACGTGTGGGAAGAGTTAGCTGTGGTCACTGAGGCCTGCCTGGCTGAAGTTCAATAGTTTCAGCTTTCCCAGCTGAAACCGATAGGAGAGGTAAGATGGAGAAGGTGGGTATCCTGATGATACGTGAGGGAGATTATATACATAAGGAGAAGAGGGAACTACTAGAAGAGCAAAACAGGACATTCATGGAGGGAAGGCATTCTTTGAACAGATACTGGGTCTATCCCAGTATATCTAGAAGTCCAAATGATTTTTTAACCAAATTTATTTGTTCTTTAGCTGCCAGCTCTAAATAGACTAACTTCCAAGAATGTTCCACTTATGTAAAACCACATCTGAATGTCCTTGCCATTCACAAAGCAAAAGTTTTGTAGAGCAAGTAAATATTCCAGAATACCATTTTTTTAAAAAAATTTGGCAACTGAAGAAAACATTTTAATGCTCTCGTCCAACTGTCTTTTATTTTTACCCTCCAGCTGCAGTTACAAATCTATCATACAAAAGATAAAGCCTTTATCTCATGCCAGCCTCTGTAATGTTCTTGCATTCTGAAGCAAATTTTATACTTTGTAAGATGTAACTGATGCCACAGAGCACTTTATTGTCCTATAATACCTTCTGCCTTATTTTAAATACTGTTAGTCCAGTAACTGGACTGACAGGACTTAGCAGTATACAACACGGAAGGGACAAAGCCTTCACTACTGATCCACTTGAAAAATCACTAACTTTCTTCTTTTTTCCATTTAAAAGATATTTAGTTATCTTCGAATCATCTGTCAGCCAATGAAAACAAACAAACAAAACCCAACCTCACAATCAAACATAAGTAAGGCAGTGATATAGAAACAGAAGACAGAAATTGAAAACATTATTCATGGGTAAAAATACTGGCCACTGTTCTCCCATCTCATAATCAGTATGGAGAATAGAACTGAGATAGAAAACACATTATGTGCCAACCCAAGCCATTCTATGATTCTGTTCCCCTTGCAGCTTCACAGATCATATTAAAATATTAAAAGCAATTAACAGAAACTGTGTACAGAGGGAAGTGATGGCAGAGGATGTGACAGGAGACTTTCTCAAGGGTTATTTCAGAAGCCAGCTGAAGACCACCAAGGCTACGCAAAAGATAGGCAGGTAAAAGGGACGTGAGCATGAAAAATTAATCAAGCAATGAGTAAAAAATTATAGGCTTATGATTTAGTGGATTTCACCGGGAACGCCTGGGCTTTCCAGGAAGCCAGCTGTTTGATGCATGAAAGCAGCAGCACTTCTAGGAAAGCTCTGAAGTTAATATGTTTGACAGACCCATCTGCTAGGTAAGATCCCAATGCTGCTAGAGGAACTCTGAGGCCAGGACAGTGGAAAGGCTGACCAAGGCATTCATGCAGCCATGACTGCAGCTTCAGAAACATGTTCCTAAACCCACTACAGAAAAGGTGTTCTGCGGGCTTGCAGAGTGGCTACTGTTTGTCTTGGCCTTGAATGAAGGGCTTAACATGTTAATGCTTTGGAAGGTTCCAGATCTGAGACTCTATCCAGACAGCTGAAATAATATGTACATGACAAATCAGTATGGACTGGGACTGTCTGAGACGGACAATACGTGGGGAATACAGGTCAATGGTTCAGTATGAGATCATAGCAAAAGTATTTCTGTGAAAGTCAGAGAGAAAAGGACACTGAAAACTCCAGTGGCTTCTGGAAGTAACTATGAGACATTTAAATTTAGGTTCAGTTACGAAAGCATGAAAGCATTTTGTTCCACCCTCAGAGCAAATCTTACGTACAATAGCAGAGGCATTCTGGTTGTGGGGATCAATCTGTTTGGAACAGCAACAAAAACAATTCTATATCACAGTTGTTCCTTTCAGTTCTTGTCATTATTCAGGGCTTGTTCCAGTTTCAGAAATGAGTTATTTCAGGGCTTTTATTGTCAGCACTGCACACAAGGACAGCTACCATGTTACCACGTTCTACAATTCCTACCAACTTGATTTTATCTTAAACAACTGATGCTGTGATCAAATCCATCACCACTTGACTTTACCAGTTAGTAAAGAGTTAATGACAAAAAAAAAAAAAAAAAAAAATACCTGGCAGAAAAAAGCTAGTAATCCCTTATAAAGCAAAGTGACACATCTGCCCACATTTCTCCTGCACGCCGGACAAATTCAGTTTACAGAAACAACTGCCAAAATATTTCAAGAGCACTTCAGTTCACCACATCACAGATTCCTTCTTTGTGTCTCTTCTCTATTTATGCCTCTGGTCCTGAAGCCATTTTTCTTGTCTTTATTTTTGAAAAACGGAGGGCAAAATGAAATCCTACTTACTTAATAGCACTATAAAATCTTTGTCTTGCCTTCAGTAAAGTTCATTCATTCCGGAACGAATACATGTTCAACACGAGTGATGTTCTTCTGATTATGTGACACAAAACACAAGTAAACAAGGAAGAGGAGACACAGCAGTGCCGTGGCTGTGAGGAAGACAAGGAGCCCAGCAAACAAAGGAGGTTTCAGAGGTAACTGGATCAGCTTGCCTTCTGCTGGAATCATGCTCGTGAGGCTTAACATGTAACCGAGGGACCATGCTATGCTGCTATTACCAACCTGAAATAAAGACAGAAGAGTCCTATTCCCATGGAATTTTCAGTTAAAGTAAAGAGGTTCCAAAAGCTCAATTGCTAATACTGGCAACCGCCCCTTAAATTAGCAAGGAGAAATCTTTAGGGGAGTATACAAAGAAGATACAGAACCATTTTTAAAATACCCTTTTTTTTTTTGTAGTTCCAGAGGATGGTAATAAAATTGGTCACTGGGATAAAGAAGGTATTGGATGGGTGAAAGGATGTGTGGTATATATGCAGACAGCCAATGATGGGATTTTCTGTGCAAGAAACATTCTTTGAACAAACAAACAAAAAAATCAGCACTACTGTGCCAATTCCTAAAATTAGCACCTCACCTTAGCCACATCCTAGGATATAATTTAGTTCAAGCAAACAAAAAACACCAAACAAAAAAACCCACTAACATGGACAAAGAAGAAGCCAGGGTGAGGTCCCCAAAGCAGGAACCTTTTATTATCTTTTGTTCTGTGTTTGGTTTTGTGCCTGCAAATGAACCAACACTAGGCACTTCCATTTAACTAATAAACATAAAATAATAAATAAAATAAAAAAAAACTACTTCAGAACAGGTGAAACAACAGCAAAGGGAGTATGTTTTTATTTGCCCCATGGTCTTCCTGCTTTGCTATCTTTCCCCACTTCTAACTGGAGTAACAGAATTTACCAATTTACCGTTGTCCTTTTCATTAAGTCACCATCCTGCCACTTGATAAGCACAGGATCAAGGGGCAAAGATAAAGTGTCCCTTGTCCTCCTCCCAGACTCCCATAATGGTCAGCCTATTTATATAAAAGACATAAATACATATCACTGCCTCCTACAAATCAAACCACAACTTAAAAATAAAACCAACACAACCCTCCTAAAAAACTACTGTTAAACAGAGTCAAAAAATAAGGGAGGATCAGGGAGCATTTAAAGAGAATTTGGTGGAACTCACTAAACAAGGGCTAGCCTGGAAAGCCAGATAAAAGATATTTTTTTGGTTTACACTAAACAGAGGTTGTTTTCCTTTTCACAGGGCTTGCACCACCTTCAAAGCTGTCAGCTACTGGTCATATTTGGTCCTTTTTGTAGCTGTGCATATCCCAATATCTATTGTTTAACTGGCAGAAGGAAAGCTACAGCAACAGGAACTGGAATACAACACGAGCAAAGAGGTCAGATGGATCAAGGTGGTTTTTCATTGCTGAGCGAGGGGGGAAAACTCTCATCATGAAGTTTAGAACTTTTAACTTTTATAAATCATCTAGCTCTAGATCTCACCCAAATCCTGACATTAGGTTAAGGTTCTTCTCTTTAGTTGTTTTTGCTAATTAATAGGAAATATATTCCTAGCATAGTCTTAGAGAGACTGTGCTGTAACTCTGGGGTAGCTTAGCTGATCACCTAGTATTAGATCCTACTATTTTAGTAGTGGCAGATCTAATTAACAGAATGCAGTTTTTCCTTTTGGGGTGTTATGATACCCCTAGCGATAAATCTAGGCAACACAGGTATTCATTTTTAAAAAGCCTCTTGGGGTTTTATTTTACTCAGTATTCTTACAGTCTTGGCTAAATACTGAAAAATGCTGCTGTGTTTGGCTGCTCCTGTCTGCTAGGGACAATACAATATACCTTTAAATGTCAAGACAAATCCACTCACCCCACCCCCAGTCCAGATTAACATCTCAAAGTAAGATCTATGCTGTTTTCCTGGTAAAACAGCTAAACTTTGGAAGGTCCTCCAGGGCTGCTAATGGTTGTCCACCAGAGGTAAAAATAAGGCAAGAAAATCATACTTGATTCCTTACTGCATGAGTAATAGGTATGACTGTTCAGAAACCATTGCTTAAGATTTCTCATTCACAGTTTGCCAGTATCTGCTGCAGTTAAGAACAGGCCATGAAAGATCTACAACCTGTTCTTTTGTTGGTTTTGCATGCAAGTGCTGAAGCATTTCCAAACTATATGGACATTAAGAGACACTCTGGGATAGGGTTTTAGAATAAAGCTGTGTGCAGTAGCAGAGAGGAAAGGAAATGCATCTATCACACAATTATTGTAAGCTTCCTCTCTCTGTCAGTTGAAAAGCAATACCCCATCAAAATACATTCTTATTTCAGAGAACCAGATTATGGCACAGATGGATGAGCCAGCTGCAGATGAAAACTGTCCCAGTTGCTTCAGCACTACTCACTGACTACAAACCTGCTTTGCCAGTTCCCCCAAGGCTCTGCCAGCAGGCAGAAAGGCAGAGTTCTCCTGTCCAGCTCAGCAGGGCTAGCTCAAACTGACCTCGGCTGGTGTCGTGTTTTAGGTAGAACACTGCCTAGAGATTTGTTGAAGTACTACAAATTGGAGAAATGTTTAAAACTCAAATGTTTGCTTAAAGCTCTTCATAAGAATCTAGGTAGCATCTCCAAGTAATGCTGTGACCCCTGGAACCAGACTGAAGCTGATGCTGAGGCTTGAAAAGTGGCTTTGTCTTATGCCAAACATTTGACAGTCAATTAGAAAGGCTGTTTACGACCATTTTATTTTTGTAGGCTGCATCTTCTGTCTCCTTCTAAACTTCTTTGCATTAAAATAACAGTAAGAGAAAATGACTGTTACTCACCTGCTTTTGAAAATGTATCTGTGGCCAAGTTTCTGCATTAAAGTTGTAAGCATGTACAAGCAAGTAATAAATGAAATTTGCTGAGAAACAGTAGGATCTAGCATATGTTTCTTCAAATTTAGGCAGCATAAACTGGAGCTGAAAGCAAAAGGTTTTTAAAAAAAAACATGTAGATTATGAAAAAAACAAGTGCTTTTAGATTCTGTACTAGAGAATATTTGGATTCCAATTAGAATTTAGTAGCATTTTTTAGAAACCCCGAGTAAAGGTATAGACAACTAGATATGGAGATTCAGAAAGACTCTAATGGTGACATAGCTGATGTAGCAAACAATGAAAATAAACATAAAACTGCACATTGAAGATTGAGGATGTTATGGTTTCTAAATTTTGCATATCACCTCTAGAGCATGGTTAAAAGTATGAAATGAAAATTTGAAACCTAGTCCAAGTGATAAGCATGATAGAAATACTACATAGTTTGAAGCACAATGAGGAAACAAATGCTGAGGTTGGTACAGACCTTCTGAAAGGTTCTGAACACTTGTCCAGTCCATCTTATTTTTATATCTCTCTTTTACAGATTTAAAAAGGAAAAGAAAAACCCCAACAACTCCAAACACCAAACAAAGAAATAACCCACTTACCTTTGTCCAGCTCTGTGAACAGAAAAACCACATACTTGAATTGAAGTCATCTAGGGAAAAGCGCCCAGATAAATTCAAAGCATTAATTGTATAGTAGAATCCAGAGAAAGCCTATAGAAAAGGAGTAGATGATAGGTTACTTTCAGAACTACAGAAATCAAAACCAAGCAAGCTCAAAAAGGAATGCTGTGTTTGCAAACCTACCACAAAATTCCCTTTAGCTTTTGGCTGATTTATTCCATTAAAAGGGCAGTCTTCTCTGTCTCTGCATGCAGTGGAGTTAAACAATAAAGAAACCATCTCCTGGCACAGAGCTGGGTCTCCCGTTCCTTGGAAATTCACAAGCTGGTTTGGGTAGTAATTTGCTGGTCTCAGAGACTGTGTACAAAGGCTGCCAGAGAAGTACTTCATCGTTAATGATGTATTATAATTTTGAGGGTAACATGGATTATCCACACTGGAACTGGCATTTGATTTCTGGGGGAAAAAAAAAACAAAACCACAAGAAACCCCAAACAATAATGACTACTAAAAACCAAGAAAGACCTAATTTGACATTAACTAATTTTTTAAAACTGCATATGCATGCATTTTTGTTCACTGTCATGACTAGTCAGTACAATACTGATGATCACTGTAATTCACAGAAAATCCTTTCTCAAAAATTCATTGGCAAGATCAGCATAACACTTACAGGCCTTTTTGTCAAATGGTATAGAACTCTCATCAATTTTTAACAAATACGAAGATCTCTGTATGATATCTAAGTGCATTTGTCCATAACAAAGCACAACACAGCTCTGAGTGGGGTCTCCAACACCACCAAAGGAAAGTGAACACAAGCCTAAGAACTTGCTCACACAATTACTGAACACCTGCAAGAGCAAAATAGCAAAGGGTCTTAAACTGACCTGGAGCAGCAATGCTAAAAGCCTTTTCTCAGCTTCATCTCTCCCATAGCACTGGTAGCTGTGAGTGTAGACATTGTAGTTGTAACCATACAACCTCACTTGCAAGGTGCTGTTAAAGTGGTCCTGAGAGTCCTCTGGGATAAATGAAATTTGAGTGGAAGCTCCTCCAAGATCCAGTGCACCCACAGTCTCCTTTCTGTAAGGATGGACCCATGTTCTCCAAAGATTTCTCTACATGTAAATTTAAAACCAAGACAAATTAGAAATATCATCTCCTGTCCTTTCAAGCTTTTCTACTCTTTACTTAACTTTTTGAGATCCCCCCCTGTCTTTGTCCTGCACCCTTTCCAAAAAACCGTAGCTCTCTGAGGAAAACATGCAGATATTTTTGCATAAGAGGGATGTACTTTCACAGAGTGAAATGGTCTTGAAAGACGGAAAAAGGAAAGCAGCATATAGTTCAACTCAACAGGACAGCACAATGATCAAAGCATAGAACTAGCCAGATCAATGTCTATCCTAGAATGTAGCAATCTGATGTTCAGATACCCATGAGATCTTGAAAATAAATCTGGATGGAAATAGTATGCAGATTCGCTTATTTCAAGGCAAGAAGAAATACTAAAGGAATAGAATATTAGGAGATCACGCAGTAGAAGAGTGAAAATAAAGTGCAAAACACAGACAAGTCAAATTGAAGCTCCATCAAAGTCAAAAGAACAAGGACCCCTAATCTGCATATTTCCTTCTCTGAAACTGCAGTGGCAATAAATCTGATCCATTCATCTGGCATTTTTCCCTGTTGCCCAAAACATTTCCCAAGTTCTGTATTTGAAAATCACAGTGCCAAATATAGGTTTAATGTAGTATTACTCATTGAACTCATGATGAGATGAATGTATACACAAGAAGAGAAAAGAAAATTTATAGGCTAGCAAATATACTCAGAATAAAATTCTACAGTGAAAGATTCCCATAAACAGCCCCTGGCAGAACTTGACTCTGAGCTCATTGTCATAAGAAAGGTGAAATTTTCTCTCTGCTGCTACTGATATTCCACACATAGCTCTTCACACAACTCTCTAGACTAAACTGGTTTCACAGCTTTTTGCAGCCCATTCAGTAGTCCTTTTGAATTTGCCATAGGAATTTGAGATTTGGATTATTAAAATTCATGTGGTAGAAGACTAACCCCACTCTGAAGTTCATGATGCCATTTTTGCTGCATGAAATGCACACAAGAAAAACACTTCCAGAATGTGTGATTCCAGTACTGCTTTTCTTAACTTTGTAAGTCAGCAACACTTTCATCATGAGCTATCACTCACAGCACCAATAAGTAATTCCTGCTTATTTAATGGCCATGATCTGATATAGGAGCCATTCAACCAGGACAGCTTAAGAATAGTCAGCAGTTTGGTTGAAATTTCTTTCAGCCTAGCGAGGCAATCTGGAAGAAGTGCATTTAAAGCTAAGGGCAGCACACTCCTGCCAGGAATGCAGATGAGCAGTTGCTGATCAAATTGGTACAGCTTTTACTCTGAATGAAATTATACTGAATATCTGCACATAAAAAGGGATCTTCCAACACATTCGACTACCTCCCAACTATGAAGGCTGCTGCCTGACCCTATTCCATGTTCAAGAACAGCTAAAGTATCTTTATATTGGTATCACTTGGTCTGTACAAGACAGTTGGTATCACAGCCTAGTGATACCATAGCCTGCAGCTTTTCAGCAGTTTTGGAATGAACTCTGTATGAATGATTTCTAGCTCAGCTGAGGCATATTTGGCCACATCAACTTAACCACCTTCAGTGCTTCAAACACTCTTGTCTGCTTAAGACAAGTAAACCAACGCTTCCAAACAATTTGAAGACCCCCTAAACTGTGCAGGTCCTTCACCAGTAGGGCTGCAAGAACCACCACCACCCAAGGAAGTCACAGAAAAGCAGAAGAGAACATCATCAGCTGGCACCATGGTGAAGACAATCAACACCCGTCACACTTAACATACCAATGCATTTAAGGGCAATCTAACTTTTTGTTTCTAGGTAAGCCACCCCATGTCATTTAGGGAAGAGCTCTTTTTTGAGTATCAACAATTTTACCTTTGCCATATCACACTCCTGTAACAACGTAGTCTTTATGTTTGCTTTGTTCTATTACTGACACAAAAAGATCCTGTTGGAAATTTCAGTGCAAAACAGAAATCACAACACTATGATGCTTTAACAGGCATGTCCTCTCAAACTTCTCATTTCTAAGGGAGAAAGAGTGAAAAGAAAAGCATGCAGTTTTTTCCACACACCTCTAAGAAATTGCCCATTAAATAGTTGGCTGTTATCCATCCATACACCCCTTCCTCTGGCCCAGTTATGATTTGCGCACCCCTAAAGTCAAAAGGTTGTGCTCTGAAGTAGTTTTGAATGCTTGCAAGGACTTCATTGGCTGCCGATTCATTTTGCAACCTAAGCAATTCACAAAACACGAGACACTGAGCATCTGGAAAGGCAATTTCATGTTTACTGACTAGCAACTCAAGAAAACTCCTGTAATAACCTAATAAAAGAAACCCCAGACACTGTTGACCTAAAGGGGGAGTTTATAATAGGGAATAGCCATGTATCCAGCATCATTTCAGCGAGCAACTCCCCCACTATGTACAAACTTCACCCATTATCATAAAAGTTCATGGATGTTTTGTTTCTTATTTTTATTTTCTTTATTTTTAGTGAACTGAGTGCTTTTACGACACCTGCTAGTTAAAACAGTCCTGGAACCTTTCTTCCCACTATGTTTCACCACAGAACAAATATAAAAAGCCAGTTTGTGGCAGGGCTAAAGCCATGGACAGACCCCAAGATCCACATCACATCCCATCCACACTCAGAAAGCTCTGCAGCGTCCAGCTTCAACCTGCCTTTGCTGCCCATGGATGTGCCCAAACATTATCTGTTTACATAACATTGTATTTCAAGACAGATGTGAAAGAGAAAATTGAACTCTTGCCTTCTCCAAAATAAAGCAAGCATTTCTTTTCAATACAGCGTAACAGAGGAATTTTATGCAGAGCCGCTTTCCCTATCAAAAAAGTTAATTAAATTAAATTGGCTGGGTTCCATTTCCTTTTGGGATGGCCAATTTCCAGTGGGTAAAAATGCATCCAGTACATTTTTCACTTTCTGTTTTCACAAACTGCTACGCTAGTATGCATACAGAGGAGTTCAAGTTTCTGCCATACCTCAGCAGTCTCATGCCAGCTGTAGCCCCCAGATAAACAGAAGTGTTTTTATGCAGATGAGTGGGTATTCTCTCTTTGACTTTATTCAGACAGTCATCAAAAGGCTTGGCAAGAGCTCCAGGGCTACTCTCATAGCTGGATATACCAGGGCCTAAAAGAGAACAAGTAGATTGATTTCATTCTGCTTTGCCAACTACAAATTAGCCCAATTAGCAAACAGGTGTTAAGGGAAGGAGATTTCACCCTTCCACCCTGGAATTGCAAACAAGGGGAAGGATGGCTGAAAACTAGGAGTGCTTATGGAATAAACAATGTAGTGACTGTCTCAGCTGTGTGAGACAGAGAAGACACTTGCAAACTGCCTGCCTGTATTTCTCTGTGTGTGTAGAGACACACCTGTAGTACTATGAGTAAGATATACAGTATACCCACATAACAACCCAATCAGTACAGCAGTGCTGTACTCATGAGGAAAATAAGTTTACTTGTGGCAGATGCTGTAGATAAAAAGCATGTCTAATGGATGTAAAATTTCTCTGATCTGCTGAAGTACAGAAAACCCCTCCTTCCACAGCCTAAGACAAGGATTTTCTAATCTGGTTTGCCACAACTGTCATGGACACCATGGCACCTCTAAAGCTCACTGCTCTCAACAGAAAATAAAATGAAAAAAGCTTCTGTAAGGAACTGTTGGTGAAATTTCAAGATGCATAGAAATGGCTCTTGAATTCACAGAGGTGCAAATCTGCACTGGTGCATGAACTGCTAAACAGCTTTCCAAATTTCCAAAGTTTTCAAAAATGAACACTGAACAGCTTTCCAGATTTCCAAAGCCTTCAAAGAGCAGGAATGAGAGTTACACCATACTGCATAACTATTTGAACAATTAGCATCAAAGTCTTTCCTGACTTGCTCAATATTCCAAGAACCAGAAGGATCTCAACTTGTTCAGGCTCAGCTTGGGTGTGAATAAAAACATTCCTTACTAAAATTCCCCGGCTGAGAAAGTTGCACTGGGAGAAATCCAGGCATTCCCATAAAGCCACTGCCTCACAGAGAACAACTCTATCTGAACTCTATCTACTTCTCCTGTAACAGCCATCTCTTGCACAACCTGATCCAAGCTGAGCAAAAGGTGGCTCTTACTGAGTTAAAATGAGAAACCATTTATTTTTAGTTATATTGTATCGATAAAAACAGATAAAAAAATTTTAAGACTTCACAGATTCCACACTCCACAACCCCTTTTTTGACCCTATGAACTTAAACATTATCATTCAACCATTAGACATTCATTGCCCTGATTCTGGGGTAAGGCTTTCTAAAAGTCTTAAGTCTAGCACACACAGGCCTCAAGCTGGAAGAAAAGCTGTTACCAGAGGAAAACAGAGGAGCAAGTGCTGTTTTACATCCTCAGCAACTGCTGTGGCCTCACACTCCCTTGGTAGCAGAAACCATCCTCCAATGTTCAGACAGAGCAGGTCATAAGGCAGTGACCATTTTGTCCTGCACTACTTTGCCCATGCTTAGAGCCTTACTAGGACAGATTAACTGCACTGCATAGAAAGGGTTTTGATTTGGGGCTGGTTCCTGCACACAGGGGCAGAGGTACCTCATAAAGGCAGAAATGAAATCACAAAACCACTACAAAACTTATAGACTAGTTGATCATTTGACCTTCAAAGTTCAGTAGGTACAAAAAAGTCTGCCTCTCAGTATGCCCAGAACCATCCTCCAATTTAAGTATTTAAGGCTATGGTTAGAAGGTAAAGAAACACTGGTAAAGAAACACCGACAGATGCGTTCACCACTTTTACCCACAGATTATCTGGGGACATCTCCCATGAACCCTCTGCCTCTTCCAATGCAGAGTTATCCAAGACTAAAAGAGTAAACCCTGGTGAATTTGTACACTGGAAGATGAGGAGCACTTTGGTTGACCATGGTTAAGGCCATGGACCTAAACAGTTCATAGTGATTTGGACTCCTCCATTTTGCAATTTTTTGTATTCCCCTGAGGCAGAACAAAATCTAAACCAATTAAAACAAATTAACAAAGCACTCCTGTGTCATTTTTCATGAAAAAGAAAAATGCAGTTTGTCTGCTCATTTTTCTCACAACAGAATTTGTAAAGGCAACATTTCTAATGAGACAAGACATGAGCTAGCAGAATGTACCCCTCACCATTCTAGCAGGCTGTAAGGACACATCATCAGAGACAAGACAATGCATTATTTCTGTTCCTGTTACACTTGCCTTCCTTTCCTTGCTCAAAAACCACTAAGAATGTCCAGACATATATTTAATCCTGAAGATGGAAGTGCTGGTGCTGTTAAGAAACCATTGCCTTATACTCCTAGTTACTCAGGGGCCTCTGTGGCTACATCCCCAGCATCTATTTCTAGACACAAAGAGGAATGCAAGATTTTGTGAGATCATGACTGAGACAGAAAGAAAAAATTCTCTTGGAATGCCACAGTTATTATCAGAGATCAAAAAAACTGCATTGAAACTCCTAAGATGCCCCACCTTCTTCTCTTATCCAACTTGCAAACCCAAATCAGTACACTGAACAAGTCAGTGCTGAAGTCAGTGTCTTAAGAGGATAATCTAAAGCTCATTTAACTCAAAGTAGCATAATTTACTAAGTTTGGGTTCCTGCAGAAATCCATTATGGATTAGCCACTATTTAATAATGGATTTCCCTCCCTTACCTGGCCATCTGTCTTCACAAAATGCGTGGAATTTTCGTATCTTTGAAAGCTTACTCAAATGTCACTGAAGTTGACTAAGAGTTTCCAAAGCTGCTATGAAGGAACCCACAAAAAGCCATTGGAACTTATACTTCACCATACTGGAGTGTGAGCAAAAGTCAGCCTAGCCTGTCTGCAAGGAATCAGTTCAAAACCTCAGGTAAAAAACAACACAGGGAGCCAGTGGTGCCAGTGGGACACCTTCTAGCAGTGCACAGCTACAGGTCTTCTTGAGCCGAGGGCCAGACCTACATAATTGGTACAAGTCTCCTGTCACAAACTGTTCTGCCAATTTAACTATTTTACTTGATAACTTGATTAGACACGTCCCAGTTCTGTAATATGGAGAAACTTAATTAATGGCTAGCATCTAACAAGGGCTAGATTCCCCATTCTTCTCAAATGCTTTTTATTCCAAGCTATTTAAAAATATATTTTTTACTCTCATTTTAAAGAAACACAAGGACTAAACATTTATAGGTCCTGATTCCCTGCAGGTTGAATTCTGTCTGCACTGCTCGAGCACTGCAAGGAAGTAAATCAAGTTTAGCTATAATTTCCTCTCTCTGTTACAATGATTAGAGCATCCTGCTCTATCAGTAGGAAAAGACAGAGATAGGCATAATCTTAACAGTTCTCACTCCCCAGAACTGAAAAGGGAACACAGGGGAAAAAGAAAAAAAAAAAACAGTATAAATGAGGCTAGAAAAAAATGAGGAACTTCCATTTGAACTCACCTTTCACATTACACTTGAAGGTTTGGGTTACAACTCCTGTGTCATTTTCTTTTTCTGCTGGCCATTCATAGATGTAGACTGTAGTTCGAGAGGAGCCCGCATCAAAGACTATTCCATACTGGGGAGAAAAAAAAAATAATACATTAGATGAAGAAACAAACAGTGACAGCTTAAATGCCCATATGCAGCTGTACTTCATTGCACCACCAAACACTTTGGAAAATGCATGCACAGTGTATTATTTACAAGAGAGATTAATTCTAGTGTTAGGCACTTAGGCATGAATCCAACAGACAAGCATAGAATGAATCTGGCTGCAAACCAAAGAACATACTATGCATCTTCAATAATTAATTCTGCAGGGTGGGAGAATGCTCATCTCCTTTCAGCATCAGGTTCAAAATCCACATTGACACACAAATATCTTACACTGTGCTAGGACCTGATTTTGCAGCAAGTTCATTTCCTGTTATCCCAGTCCACTCTCTGGAACACTGAAGGGTTTGATACCTAAGCACAGTCTTTAGATTCAAGGATGCACAAGGGATCTATAAAGCTACAAGCAGAGAGGTAAAGTACACAACAGTTGACGGTAAGAATGATGTAACAAGCCTGGGTTTTCTCTAATTGCTCCATAAACCTCTCCCTTTGAGTGGTTTAGGCAGTCCACCTTAGAGATTGCCTTGGAGAATAAGCTGTGCTAGAGTGTGAGTCAACAAACAGTAGAGAATCAATATTACCTCGTGATTATTTATGAAATAAATGAGAAAGTTAAATTACTTGCCCCTGGTCTGTTGGACTCTTTGTGGAATTAAAGCACAAGTTTCTCCATCCTGTCCCACTGCTCACCTGACCAGTCTTTCCCCTTTCCCATATTTTATGACAGCAGAAAACTGTAGCATCTGGGAAGGCAATCTCATGAAGGGAGGAAAACAGAAATTTTGCTTAATCTCTTTATGATCCTTGATAGTATGTTAAGCTGCCCCTCTCTTCCAAAGTCACCTAATTGGTAGGAGTCACACAGTGCAGAGTTCATTTCTCTGACAACCTGTTTTCTTTCAAAACAGACAGATGCCCAGGAACCTGACAATACAGAAAAGTGAGAGCAGCTGTCTGGCTGGAAAGCAGTAAGAGCCCCTGTAGTAGGCTGATAAATTTCATCCCACTGCCTCCCGCAGGAGCCTCAAGTCTGACCAAGAAAGATCACTGCTTTGGGTGGCAAACCATTCAGCTTCCACACCTGATTAGTTCCCAGCTTCTCCTGTAATCCTACAAACTCCAGGCCCTCAAACAATACCAGCAATACCAGTCCAGTCTGTTTCATAGAGGACTGTAAGGTGATGAAAATTTCATTTATATTTATGCAGACGATATTTACCTTGATCCACTGGAAGATGAAAGGCTCAACAGATACTATCAAACCACTGCATGATCAGGTTCTGTTTCAGTAACTGCTTTAGCAAAAGATAATTTGAGTGTATTCCCCCTCCTCCGAAGAGACATGAGCACTTTGGAAGTACATAACACAGTAATGGTCAATCTGCTAAAGGGCTGTTAATTAAATCTAGTCTCTGTCAGCTCAAACTGAAAACCATAAGCTTTTAACTTTGCTACTTTTAGGGCTAACTATCATGCCCAAGTAGAGCTGGGAGATAATGGAATTGAATAGATTCGTCAGACAAAACAGGGAGACAATTTTAACCCCGAGAAGTTTCAGTATTCTGTTTTCTAGCCCAGGAGAAGGAAGAAAGAAGAAAGGGGAGGGGAAAAAGTGACCTTAAGGAAAATGCTTATTTATGGAGTTTACTGTTGCCCTGTGTATCTCCAACACTGAGGTGACCTTGCTGCCTACAGCATGAAGTAAATGCACCATTTTGCCTCTTGGGTTTGGCAGAACACTGTGACTACTGGACACACTTAAAAGAAGCTAAACAAAAGGCAAGATAACAATAAAGCAGACTTTGTGTCTCTAAAGGTGCACTCATACACCTTTTTTTTTTTTTTTTTTGGCTGCAGCTGGGCTGACTAAAGACACAATTACCTGTCTGCTGTTCCTCTTTCCCTTGCGAGAGGGTACTCCTGCTCGCAGAGCTACCACTGTGAGTCACAACTACCTACACTGTTTCTGAGGCAGTGTCATGCTATTCACTCAACCAGTCTGGTTGTGGCCCAAACATACAAGGGATATTCATATGAGTGGCTTTGCAAGGTACATCCTGAAGAGTAGTAATCCCAATAGAGGAGCAACAACAAGGCCTAAGGTTAATCACCTCTTCAGCCTGAACACCATACCCATAGAAGGATGTAGAGATTCACAAAGCCTTAAAGCAGGCACAACTATGATGGCTCACCTACCTTCCAATCACTTTGAAAACTGCCAAGAGAAGCTAACAAGCTAAACCAATTACAGGAAAGATGGAGGCCACAAAAGTGGATTTATACTAGAGGTGCACTTCAATTCAGCTACCTAGGCTTTAACAATCTTTAATCAAGTATAACATCCACAAACAAGGCAAAACTCTTCCTAAGAGCCAAAAGAGATGTGAAAAAATTAGGTGTAGAAATCTAGGTGTAAAGTGCCTGGAGAGGCAATTTAAAGAAAAATATGGTAATAAAGGTGTGTGGGGGGGGGTTTCATCAGGACTGACAAAACATCAGTAGACAATTTTTTTTTACCAGTGCAAAGGCTCATTACACTCAGAGCTAGCTTTATTTACAATTCCAGTCTTTTCCACAAACTGTGTCACTAAGGATGCCTGTTCTCTCTTCATCACTTTTCTGACTTCATGGTGTGTGTCCGTGAGTCATTTCTTTCAGTGCCCCAGCCTCATGTGCCTGGTCAGGCCCTTCCTTCACAAATCTTCAATCTTCAATCTTCAGATAACCCAACCACCAAGGAACCAAAATAATTAATTTTGCAACAACACTTTAAAATATCACATGCCACAATGGACACCCTCAGCATACATCCTGGGAAACAGCTTGTATGCCACAGATAACACGAAGAGTAGTAACAGAAGAACAAGGCCATTTACAAAGAGTAAGCCTGTCTACATTGTGTTGTTGCCATATTTAATTTTAATCAACCATTAACTTCAGGACACTGCCATTTTCAGGCTCCATCATATCAACCAGGTACTGGAGGGTTTCACACATGCACAGGTCCTCCCTCTGCTCCTGAAGAATTATTTCTTGAGAGTGTTAATCATCCACTGAGGACTACTCAGCATCTCAAGAATCAAACACAGGGTCCTCCATATCCCCTGCATTAGCAGGCTTAGAGCCCAAAACCAATTTCAAAGGCAAGGCACACCTGGTAGAGGAACCACCAGTCTTCCTCTAGAGCCAGCCACAAAGCTGTTGTGATACAGTAAGCAGACCTCCACTGCTAAACCAGCTCCAGCTAGTCAAGGTGGTTCCAATGTTTCCTCAAAGAGTAACGTAAGCAGTTTTATCATTCTGGATGTGAAACTGAATTAATGACATACACAAGAGATGTGTAGGCTGTCTTTTAGATTGTGGCTTCAGCCTTGTCGTGGCTTCAGCTGGGATGCACGTCAGTCCAGTCTTGCCTTGCACAAAAATTGGTGGGATGTAAGGCTGCTGCAAACAGCAGTTTGGGCTACAACAGAATGTATAGTTGAGGCAGTGTCCCCATGCAAGATTCCAGCACACACTCCCTGCCACATCACACAAACACATAAAACAAGTATCAGAATACAGTTTTATCCCATTGTCTGACTCATACACCACCAAATGATTCAGACAAAGCCAAAGGTGTTCATAATCCCATGAAGTGTAATGAGGCATTAGCCTATCGCTATCAGTATGTGAACTACCCAGTTAAATACACATGCAGATGGAAAGGTAGAAAAGACTTCAAAGAAGAATCTGACAAGAGGATCGTGGGAAAAAACAGAGCCCAAAATGCCAGACTGCACAGTTTCTCTGTAAGGCTAATTTCTACAGTTTTGTCCTCAGTTGTATACATCTCTCATAGAAGAATCTGCACACGTGTTCCAACAGCAAGGAAAGCCTGAACTTCTGAGTATTTGAGTTTGTCTTTTTCAGCTTGATCTGCCCCCCTTCATGAAACTACTTTGCTTCCTTTAATATCCAGCAGGTCCCAACATGTGGCAAATCACAAAGCGCACACTTAAAATCCAAATGCTTTTGGTACACAGGAGCAGTTTGCAAAGCCGTCAGCATAAACTTCACAACTGTGCATGGGGGAAGAATTTAAACTCCGGTTATTTCCCACTTCAAAATCATTTTAAATTGCTTTAAAATTACTTCCAAACTCTGGCAAAGATAAAAAAAAGGCATGAGATGTTTTCCTCATTTGGCCTTTCAGTCTTGGAGAAGACATTGTGTGACAGGCATCACAGAGAGGGAATCAAGGAATGCTTTTCCTCCTTTGCCACTGACCCTTGACCAATTCTCCTTTTCTCTCAGATTCAGTTTTCCCATGACAAAGATGTGTTTAAACATTAATTTATGGCAGTGAGCTCATTTGAATCACGCCATAAAAATTAGTTTAGAAAGGCACATTAAGTTAAATATCAGTTCAAAACATTGTTCTCCTTCCTGAGGTATTCTAAGACTTACCTTAAGCCCTGGGGAGAGGATCTGTTGCTGATTTATCTGAATCACTGCAATAGCAATGACAAGAACTACGCTTAGAAAAAGGAACACTTGGGCAACAACACTTGGGGTTCTGGTGAGCATCCTGCAACAACAAAAAAGGGAAAAAAACCACTTAAGGAATGTGAAAAGATTCAGTGATTCTGTCTTAAAGCCTGAAGCCCTGAATCAGTTGAAACTCATAAAATCTCATTTCATCAACCAGATTATACTACATGAAAATTCTGTCTTCTCCTCAAGAACTGCCTGGTGCTTTGCAACCACTACCTCCTTACTGTGTAGAAGAGCTGTGTCTGTATTGTCACGTTAATGATGCCAGATTTCACCCTCAGTCTGCTCATTTTCCACAGTGCCTACATGTAGATGCACGCTCACCATCTCCCACGCCTCAGGAAATGCAAGCAGTGGGCAGGCAGGCTGGGGCCAGTGCACACTCAAAGATCCCATGTGATTCTACAACACAGACACAACCACAGCCATGTAGACACAATGATGGAGGCTGCTGAGTGCAGCTAGATGTTTTTGCCAGAGATGCAAGGTCAGTGTCTATAAGAGATACAAGCTGCTTCAGAATAAAAAAGAGAGGTTTTCAGAACATTAAAGTAGGCATCTGTCTACTAACTGCTCATGAAAAATGTGTGCATATTAATGTGGAACCTATTATTAGCACTCTGCACTACATATAAAATACAGTTTAACTCCAAGATTTTGTGATGAAAAGTTACTAAATCCAAGTAAATCTAGCACAGTCATGTTGGACAAACCCAAAGGCGACATGACACATGCACACTAATGATAAAGCTATTTATATGTTCGTATCCTCTAGAAAAGTTTCTTAGGATTCAAATGTAGTTTAGGTTTCCTATAATTTCTGTTCATCCTTTAATTTTCTATGTCCCTGACCAGACAGCTCTTAACCCCAAGAGGCCATTCAGAATCTCCAAATACTGGCAACCCACATACCAAAAATCCTTACGCTCCATAGCTGCTGAGGAGGAAAGAGGCAGCTGGTGGAAGATGGCAAGCTTAGAAGTGTCAGAGGAACACAAACAGAACTTTCCCACCTTTCTCATTTCAGAAACCACTTGTTTTGGCATAGAAATATCAACTTAGCCTGGCATGATCTACCCTGACTCCCAGCTCCTAGTTCTTCCATACTGACAGTAGAATATATCAGTGGCTGCTCAGCAATTTCAGGAATCACCAGTGCCAACCTGTCCTGAGGACAGGAGCTTAAAGGTGGTCTACAGTCCACGGCCAGAGCACACTGGGTGAGCCTCAGTGTACCTGCAACACATGGTCTTCTCCTTAGCTCCAACCAGAACCACAGGGAGAAGGCAGGACAAATGCTTCTTTCACACAGTTTCCATTTTCTAAACCCCACGGGTTTTTCAGCCTGTATACCCATGGTCCAACATCTATGTTCACATTCAAAAAGAAAGAAATTTGTTTTGTTCAGGGACTAGCTTCACACTGAGCTTTGCCCAATTCTACTGCTTTCTTCCTTGTCTTGCTATTTCTGTTGTGAAAACTAACTCAGATTGGCTTTTGGAAACTTCATTTCAGTCTGACACAACTCACTTCCAAACCATCATTTTTACAACTGTTAACTCCCTTTTGTAAATCCATATGGGTTCCTTATTAACTGCCTACCTACCCTTCCAGTACTTTGTTTCTTGGCTTGGTAATAGCTTTATTATCTTAATCATCAGTCAGTTTTAAGCAAAAATTATCAGCCACACTGGCAATCCATTTAATTCTGTTCATTGTTTTACTATCCTGACACACTGGAACATCATGTTCACGATGCATAAATGGTAGAATGAAATCTTTCTTTTACTATTAGAAAATATGTGAACACCTACAACTGCAACTGGCAGATAATGTCAGAGCATACTAATTGGAAGTATTTATACAGATCAATTCATTTTTGAAGAGACACAGCGGATTTTAACTGCATTTAACTACGTTTATGAATAACCATCTGGATAAAATACTTTAGGGGGAGAAAAAGTCTTTCTCTTTAGTTTTCAATTGTACAAGGATATATCCATAATTGTAAAGTGACTGAAAGAGAATTATGCTTCAACCTAATGCATACCAGTCACTCCTGGATCAAAGCACTGATGTTCAGTGCTGGAAAAAAATAAGGAAAAACACTCAGGGCAAATGACTCTTTGAAAAACTAAAGCATTACTAAAAAGCAAAGCAGTAATAACTATTGGACTATTAACACTAAAGTCATGACTGATTAAATATTAAATATTCTGCTGCATCTGTAATCCTGGTTTGTTGAATTTCTCATGTGCTTCCCTGGTACTGGGATTTGTCGTCATCATAGATGATTTCTCGTTTCAAAAATGACAGGAAGCATATAAGGTAAGGGCAGATCCCTTAAGACATTCCTCATGCAATCCTGTCCCATTGGCAGTAGAGACTATTTCATCAGAGCTAATCTGTAAATCATGAATCTGTGTATCAAAAGGACACCTCACAGTCCATGCCCGTGTGAAGTCATCAAACAGCTGACACCTTTGCTATCGTGCCACATAACTGGGTCAGAAGCACAGGGCTGTGTTTACTTTTAGCTACACTCATCTAAGACTCACCTATGTACAAGGCAATACAGTTATACTTGCCCATTCAAGAAATTCCGTAGAGATACCAGAGAAGATTTCATTCACTCCATGTTTTAAACAGAGTTGCAAGGTAAGAAACTCATGCTCTCATTGTGCACTTGTTGGCAAAAAGCCAATTAAAAGACGCTGATGGAGTATCAAGAAGCAGTTGCATTCCAGTATTAAAACAACATCATCCTGAAGCAAGAAACAGCATAAATACATATTTTCCATACCCATTTAAGTACACTGGGCCACACAGGAGCACATTGGAAGGATCACTTTCTACACCTCACCTGCAAGCAAAAGGAATTCTCGCCTGAAAAACGAAAATGGATTCAACTTCTTCATGCCACCAACATTTTAACTAAGTTAAACGCACACTTGTAAAAATGACAGTGTATATTATATGCTGAAATTCCCTTTCCCAAGTTACCTGAAGCATCAAGCCCATCTACTTTAGGTACTGACCTGTTTGTTCGTAGGGTGGGTATGCAAGCACCATAAATATATTTCTTCACACTGTAACCTGAGGGATACAAACATGTTATCATTTCAGACGAGGTCGATGGGTGAATGTTTTAAGTGCTGGCAAAAACAAAACAAAACAAAACAAAACAAAAACCACCAAACAAACAAAAAACCAAAAACAAACAACAACAACAACAAAAAAAACAACCAACCAACAAACCCAAAACACCACAGCATTTTAAACCCCACGATGAAAACTTTTGAGGAGGTTTCACACGCCTCCCTTCAGAGGAGAAATTAAGTAAAAATAAGTACATGCACCCAAAATTGCGAGTGGAGCTTTCCCTCAGGTCACTGCAGTCCCGGGTGGGGAAACCTTCACACGACGATTATGATTTGCGAGAACACCCCAAGTTATCCCCCCCGAAAACGGCGCAGACACAGAGCGACGCCCCCACCTCGACGGCCGGGGTGGCAGGCGCCCAGCCCCTCACCTCAGCCCGGCCCCCGATCCAGGGATCTCCCGGCCCCCCCGCCGCATCCCAACCTACCTCCGTGAGTCTCGGCTTCCCCGCTCCGTCCTGGGATGAGGAGTGACGGGAGAGGGGCGGTGGCGGCTGCGAGCGCCTCTCCCCGGGGGATGGAGGGAGGGGGGGGGCTCTGGAGAGTCACTGGGTGGTTGCCCGCCCTCTGATCCTGTATTTCCAAATAGATTAAGAACAAACAAACAAAAAACAAGTCGCAGGTAAATAAATAAATAAATAAAATCCGGCTGAACTGACTGAAGCGGAGGGAGGAGATCTGCGCCGGGCGGACGCACCCGAGGCGTCCCCGCACCGGGAGATGCGGCTGGGAGCGGGGGAGCGGCTGTGCCCGCGGGGATGCGCCGGGGCAGCGGGGCTGGCAGGGGGCCCGAGGTGCCCTACTTCTCTGCCAGACCGGCTCACGCACGGCCCTGCTCCCCTCCCTTCCCCTCCATCGGCTGCTCCCCGCTTTCCGGAAACGCAGACTGGGATTTGCCGGCAGCTGGTGCGGCGGGGTGTTGCTGGCCGTCCCTAAATCACATTCCTCAGTTCCCTCCCAAAGCGAGGACAGAAAGGGGTTTATCTAGAGGTGACACTGGGAGGGGGTCAGAGAATCCCCGCCTCTTCTAAAATGAGCAGGTGCTTTCTCAGGAGGGCTTTTCTCAGTTCCCAGAAATTAGTAGCCTTCCACTCTCAGGGGCAACCTTTCCATTGAAGTTTGAGCGTACTGGCACTATATATTTTGTCTTCCTGGCCAAACCTAGGCTGTTCAGTGGAACTAGCTCATGCCCAGGAACATACGTAAAAGCAGTGTCACAGATCCTGCCCTGTCCAACCTGTGTGATCAGCTGCAGCCAAGGATCATCCTGCAGCCTGCAGGATGGGTTTGCCAGGGACACGAGCTCTGGAATCACAGTGAGATACTTCAACTGCTTTGCCACCATTTGCTCATTGTTCTAGAATTCAGATTCACATAACATAAAAACCCTTTTATTCCTTTTCTCATAATGACCAGGATGAATCTTGATAAACAGTATCTTTGGGTTGTGAATAAAGAAAAGAGAAAAAGAAGCCAGCTGCAGCCTTGTGAACCATCTGTGAGCATCCTTTCATAATCTACTCATTTTGGGGGTGGAGGAAATTTCCTCTTTTTGATGACAACGCATTATTAAAAGCTGGTTTAATGATGATCTTGGGGAATCAGCTCAGCTATTTCTAGCACATGAAGACAAAGCCTCCCATCCCTCCTGATTTGCTGTCTGTTGCATGTAAATTCTGGTTTTTTTTCTGTATCATTTCATTCCTGAGTCCCATTCCATTTCTTCTCCCATCCAAATGTATTTGTTTCAGGGCCCTTAGATCAACTGACTATGGTCAGTCACCTGAATCTGCTCAGGTCAGGTGTCCATTTAAAGTGACAAGTTAGCTGGATTGCTTACCCCACAGAAAAGCATATTATTATTACACAATCAAGCATGAACATTTCGAAATAGAAAATAAAATGTCAACCAGTCCTACACAAGTGACTAAAATGTAATGCTTGCAAAGAAAGCAAAGCCTACCTTCTATACCATCTACTTCTATAAAAACAGACATACAAGATTTTTTTCTTTCTGTACCATTTCCAAGAGCTGGGCTCTTGCACAGGCTTCTCTTCTTGTGACATTTACTGCCATGCTAACACCACTACAGCAGCGTAAGTGATTGATATGGGCTATAAAGTCCCCTATCTGCTTCAAAGTCCAAAACACTGCTTCTAAATCAGACTATGGACAAGATTCCCCCCCCAGGCCTGCCCAGTGTCTGTGGCATGGTAACTGGTTTCATTGGTTCCTCTGCTTCAACCCAGGGGACCCATCATAGATGCACTATTTTATATTCTTTTTTTTCCTAAGCCTACCTCTTTGGCTTTTCTTCAGTTTCCTCCTCATCCCTGTCCTCCTTTTTATAGTTCCCTTCATCTCATCCTCAGTCCCACTCCCAAGGTATAGATTAAACTGGGTGCCATTTTCCCAGCCTTTGCCAAGCCTGCAGAACAAATATATCTCCATCATTTTCTCTGCTGCAGCACCTTTTTCTTCTCCCCCTACAAGTATCCTTGTTCAAATGCACTTAGTGTAACTAACTGTATTGATTTGTTTTGCTTGGACAAAATCTACCCCCAAGTGTCCATTTAAAAATGACAAATGAGCTGGAATACTGACAGTCTCAAGGAAGAGTTTATTGCTTTTGCTGCCACTGAGCTTGAATATGTGGCGTTAAAAGACAATTACTAATATTGGCAGATTCGTATATGAATACTGGTTGCTATGATCATCAGCAAGTTTCTAGAAACTAAAATATTATGGATATTCATAAAGTGTTTGTTACAGCCACATTTCTACAAGGCATTTATGGTATCACATTTATACAGGATACGTGGCAGATACTGCCCCATTTCCCTGTGGAGTGACAGCAGCAACATCAGCAAAGGGGATGGATGATTATACATCCCAAGAGACCACAGAACTGCATCTGCTCCTTGTGCAATGCGCATACAGCTTTGGGTGCTAGAATATCAAAAGGTCTCAAAATATGCCCAGAGGAGACAGCAGAGGGTAAAACAGAGAGAAATTGTAATGTAAGAAAATGGAATTAAGAAGACACTGGTGGCTGCAATAAGATGTCTGCTTTCTTGCATGGTACTTTGCCAGTTCATAGGAACAAGATCCACCCCTTGCTTCTGTGCATTCTGTTCAAGGTCCAGTAAACAAAGGGCTTCTCCTCTTCATCCTAAGCTTTCACAACCTTTTTCACTATTTGTGTTGATGTCAGCAGATTGGTGTGATGCCCTTTAGCTCAACTCATCACTTCCATCAGTCTTCTTGGATACTTTCTTCCTGGAAAGAAAGTTCCTTTTCATTTGCGTTGACTAAGACCCTTCCTTCAGTTTCTGCTCCTAAAGAGCTCCTATCTTCATGTCCACCTCTTCACCTCAGGATCAACTGTGAGAACTGGCAATGCAGGTAGAGGAATTTGGGGCCCTCTGGGCCAGCATGAGTCAGGACATTTAAATTAAATTAAGTTTCTAGGCCATTTCTGTGACCAACATTTTATTCCCAGGCGAAAAGCGCTTTTTCTATTTGTTTCAGACGAACATGCTACACATTATGTGTCCAAAGAATAGCAGTGAAGCTGGTAAAGGGTCTGGAGCACAAGTCCTTTGAGGAGCAGCTGTGGAAGCTGGTTGAGTCCCCATCCCTGGAGGTATGTAAAAGATATGGAAATGTAGTGCTTAGGGACATGGTTTAGTGGTGGCTTTGGCAGAGCTGAGTTAATGGTTAGACTCAATATTAAAGGCCTTTTCCAACCTAAGTGATTATTCCAGCATGTTAATTGCCAAATTTAGGAAGAGAGCTCCTTAGGCTTTCAAACCAGGAAGTCATAAACCACATGGAAACTCTACATTTAGAAGACTGTCAGATGGGATTCTCCTCAGAGATCAGGAATGCACTTTTTTGTTTTACACCATTGCAAACCTGATTTTTAATAATCTTAAAGTATATGCTACCCTCTAGTTTTCTATCATTACTGACCAACACACCCCCATAAAGTAAATTCACAGCCTAAGGCATGAGAAAATCAGTTTGTGTAATGCTCATACCTTCTCATACATTGCTCATGAGAAATTCTCTTTGTTTTGGATAATGACCAGATATAGACATTGCCTTTTCTCTTTCAGCATTTCACTGATGGCTTCTTTGAAATACCTTAGACAGCTATTTGTTGGTTTATGTTTTTATTCAATTACTGGAGCACTAAAGTTAATAATGTGACTTCAGTTTCTGAATCTTCTGCCTCATACATATGATTCTGTGGTAATAACAGTTTTCAGGTCTACATCATCTTGTGAGGCCTTGAAACAAATAAGAATTTAATTATAAAGCTGAACCATATTATTTTCTAATTTATTTATTTCCCTTTATGAGACTTAAAGATTTATACCTTGCTTCTCTTGTCCTAAGAATCAAGACCTGCTTTAATCAATTAACAGCTCTCAGGAGCAGCCTTCATCACATGGTTATGAGCCAGCACACGTTGTAGGCACGTAACTAGGGCAGCAGATTGCTGGGACAAGCAGAAAAAGACAGCCTCTTTGTCTGCTTTGCTATGCCCAAGTTTTAGAAAGCCAAACTAGCTGCTGTGATAGGAGAGGGTGTGGGCCATCCATGCTCTGCTGCTGAAATTAGAGCACTTTCCAGGAGTAACAGTGACTGCTCCCATCCCTCTCGCACCCTGACCTTCAGCTGCAAGCTGAGCTCAGGGAGTTTTACAGCAAACTCGTTCCATTTTCTTTAGCTGTGCCTGCAAACACACATTATGTCCTGACATATATCCCATTGCCATAAAACTGGACACAAGAATCTGATAAAGAAATACCACTCTTTTACAAGAAATTTGCTGTCGTACTCAAAGAAATGCTCTATCTCCAGTGAATGGGGATAAATTGCAGAAACTACTCCTTGCAACTTAATCCTTTAAAAATTGCTATGTGAAAAACTGCATGACGTGGAATATTTCTGTGCAGTTGACAGCTCTAAATGAATGTTTCACTTTTCGTGGCTCAGAAGCAATTGCTGAAAAATTGCTAGCTCAGAAGAAGAGATTCATCCCCTATGTTTTCAAAAAGTATGAAGTAGTCCTTGTAGCAACATTTTTGTCACCTTTTTGTGCTCTTCCAGGAATGGAACAAATTATCTGAACAATTCTAAAATGCCTAGATAAAATCCTTTCCCTCGCGACTCCATACAGGCCACATTATCTCCTTGAGTAGATCTGTGGATGAAGAGAGTTCTATTAGAGCTCTTTCCAAGTTCACCTGCCAGTATTGTTATTCACTCTTGGTTTGTTTCACTGCCTGAGTTAATATAAAATGTTCCTTTTTTCGCTTTCTACGCACTAACATTAAACTGCAATTGTTTGGGATCGTTCATAGGCTCAGAAATGCAATTTTAGCCACTGAAGTCCGTTCTACAGAACAAGAAGCCTGTGGGAGAAAACAAGCAGCACACGAAGGAGTAGAATGACCCCTGCAATAGCGATTTAACAACCACTTCTAATTTGCAGATTCACCCTTATGTAGGTTCTGCTTGAAAGCAGCCTGCACTATATAGGTTGTTTGTTTGCCAACTGAATAAATACAGAGAAGACTTAATAAAATCAATATTTTTGATTCCAACATATTGAAAAGCTTTTTCTTATCCAATATGAGGGAAGAGCACTCCTTGCTAACTGGAGTGTAAAGCTGGGTCTGGGGGGGGGATGATGAGGTGCACGTTAATTGGGATGTTCCTACGATCTTGACTGTGTTTCATTATCTTCATTCACTTTGACAGTCACAAGTACAGTATCATCTCTCCAGCTCATGATAATAATGGTAAATAAACACCTGATGTGAAAAATGCATCCAGTTTTTGGTATAACTCTAAATTTTCCTTTTTTTCATTCCTTTTGTCTCCATTTTGGTGCCCTGAGTATTTATGACCTGCAGAACGGCACATCACACACACCACTTTAGTATTGGTTGACGGGCTTATGGACCTTCCAGGGCAGTGCCTCAGGCTTTTATGTCAGGCAGGTTTGTGCCTTGAGTCAGCCCTCTGTGCACCTATGAGTGCCAGAAACAATAGAACATGTAAATGACAGATCCTGCCTGCCACTAGAGTCTGTTATGTTGGTCCTAAGCAATCAGCCCTGTTAACCATAGGATTTGTTGTATATGCACATTAAAGCCAGATACATTAAAGGCAGCTGTTGCATTGACCAGCCACTCACAAGAGTCCTCTTTCCCACAAACACTGTAGTTACTTGCCTGGCCCTATCAGTAGCATAAGGACAAAATAAGAAGGGTGATAATTTCATATGAATGCTTAAAAAACTGGTGTCAGTTTGCTTAGGTATTTGTTTCTTTGTCTCCCCCAGTGAGTGATCCTAGTGGTATCCTATCCCACCATTGTTCCTCCAAAGCCAAATCCACTTTTTGTCCCCTCAGCATGGCTGTCACCCTGCACCACCTCACCTGTCTCACTTTGCTCCTCACTCAGCTTCTTCAGCTCTTCCCACTGATCATGCTGTTCTGGTGAAATGGTTTTCCTCTTCGAATGACTCAAACATGTAAGACCTCTCTCCAAAATATTTTTATCTACCAGTGATTGCAGATTCCTTTAAATAAATTCAGGACAAAAAAATCCTCTCCTTAAAAAGGCAAATGTGTGCACTGAATACTCTGTGACAACAGACAGGGCACTCTCCTCTGATCTTCCCCCGTCATGGTCTGTCCAGCAAGCTCTCTGGGGGAGGGATTATCTCTGAAGTGGAAGAGGCATAGTGCCAAGAACAGTGGAGCCCTCATTTGGCCAGGGTACAGGATAGAACTGTGACAAAATACATTAATCATCATAAACCTGAAACGAGGCCCCATGAAACCACACATGCTTTTAGTCCAGCTGACTTGGATTAAGATCCATGAGCACAAAAGCTGACCTCCCTGGGGTCGCTTCACATCAGTGCAAACGATTATCACCCACAGGAAAACAAATCACTTATCTATGGTTTCCAACCTGTTTCATTTGCCAAGAACAGATTAGCTTCATTTTGCACTGCATATATACAACTTTTTACCTAAACCTGTAAATGCAAATATTTGTGTGTGAGAGGCTGCCAGACAGGCATTTTCATTTTGACTTCTGCCTGCTGAGCAAGGTTAACTGTATTTTGGGAGTGTGTCTATGAATACTTCAATACAGTATTTCTCAGTTTGCTTCTTTCTTCACTTCAATAATTCAAGCCCACTTTCCAAGACTAATACAAAAGAACTAACAGATGTACTAGATCAGACAGAAGGTGGATGTGTCTTCTCTCTAAGCATCAGTAAGAGCAGATGTCTATGAGAAAGCTATTGGGACTGGGCTACCACACACGGGTAATTCCTCTGAAATAACCTCTCAATTGCTGCCATCTCATGCCTTAGAGACTCCTTGAGCCAGATGTCATATCCACTCTTAATAGCTCCTCATGGACCTCTCTGCCCCTGAATGTATTTGATGGCTTTTTGAGCAACTGCTTGTGCAGCAGGCAAATCCACAAGGCGCTTGTCTGTTTCTTAAAAGTTCAAAACCAGCTTGAAGGCAAGAAGGGGTCTGGTTTAATCAGCTTGGCTCTCTCAGTAACTTCCAGGCTTGCACAGGGAAACATGTCCAAAAAACCGTCTTTTTTTAAAATTCTCTGAGACATGCTTCATGCTTTCATAAACTGAGACATTTATCCAGTGTATAACTGTTGGGTCATTTTGTAGGGTGTCTTTATGTGTTCCTACTGCTTATGATTGGTTTTAGTATAATGATGAAAAAGGAAAACATGAAATGCTGTGATGTTACTGCTTTAAATTCCTAAGTCTATATGTGTACACCCAAATAAGACTAGAACAGCCTGAACACTAATAATTTCATACTGAACTTTAAACCCTTCTCATGGAGTATCTGAAGGAGCCTAGTCAGAGATCACTGGGCTCCAACAACATGGCAGACAAAATCTCAGTGTGTATATATGGTCTTTGCTGGGGGTGAAATGTCTTCGTGGGGTGTATACAGCAGTGAGAAGAGCTTAGTGGCAATGTGATGGGGCTTTTTGCTGAGGCTTTTTGCTAGCTCCCTGCACAAGTTGAATTTCATCACTACTAAACTGTCTCATAATCAGCTTTTTTACATGGATCACTTTTACAGATAGACTTTGGCAGAGCTTTCTGACCCAGACGTGAATTTGAAACTTCATGTCTTTTCAGGAGTCTGACTGTCAGTGCTTGCCTTGAACCTGATCTGTGACCCATGGGCTACCTCCTGCAGGTTTCTCTGACTACTCCTTCATATTTGTAGCAGACCTTTAATACACATTAGATATAGGTTTGCAAGGCTCTTGGACAATAAAACACATGAGAAAACGATGTGAATTAGCTCTCAGGGTCAGAATTTAACAACCAACAAAAATTAGTCTCAGCCCATACAGTCTGAGAAACATAAGATTCACTTTTGAATTAATTTATATACATTTGCATGACTCTGCACAGATGTTAGAACAACCTGATCTTATGAGGCAATTGCATCCATTCCTCAATACAGTCTCCAGCAGGAGAACTGGACCATTAGTGCCACCTAATTCTAATAACAAACAAACAAAAAAAATAGAGAGGGAAAGTTCAAATATTCAAGCAAAACCACAATGAATCCATTCTGGTCTCTTTAAAAAAAGGGGCTTGCTGCTGTCACCTGGGTAGGATCAAATATTAAGAAACATTATACCTACTGCTGTCATTTGTGCCCACAGGGGTTGTCCACATTTGTACCACTAATCACCAAAGGTGACAGAACAGAAATTAAGGGACCACTCAAATGTGAAGTGCTCTCCTAAATCAGCGTGCTCCTCAGTGAAATATATTGAGTCAGACTGAGAGGCAGCTTTCAGAAGTGAGGCCAGTGGCAGTTCTCTATAGCTGACACAATATGTATGTTTATTGGAGAAGCAAGTGGGAATTGAAGGAGTACAGCATGCTCAGGGCAAAGAAAAATGTGTTTGTGCTCAGCACATCAGACAGATTAGCAAAGAATTTTTCTGTGTGAAGGTATGACCTCTGTGCTGCTGCCAACGGCATGGAAACATGGTATTATGAGAAGCATTAAGCACCTCGTATTTCTAAGACAAAAATGACAGAAAATACACAGCAAATTTGTTGCTCTCAGTTATTTCATCTGTTTTCACTCCTCTTGACAAGTAATACCTGTCTCATCCCTTTTACCAGGAGACATCTCAATACACCTTCCAAATCAGTTGCAATTTTGCCTCATTTAGAGCTGGTTATGTGAAACAGAAAATCCAGACATGAAAGAATATAATATTTTCCAAAGCTTCCATTAGAGTTGTTTACAGTTATTCCTGTTTCCCAGAGCAAATGCAGTTGACTTCTAGGAACTGACAGCCCACTGACAAACAGGTCTATTGAGACCACGAGAAATACTTGTTCTTTTGAGGTCATATTCTCTATTGATTCAACTCCACTGACTTTAATTGAATTCTGTAGTCATAAATTTTACAAAGCTAGACTTCATAGACAAAATTAAAATTCATTCATTCTTTGCAGGTTTTTTGCCATACATTGAAGTAACAATGTGAACCGATTACTTTATGCAACAAATTCATATACTTGGGTTTTTTTTGTGATAGCTAAGGTTGCTTCAAGAGGCATTCTCTCCCTAGGGCTGGAAATGAGACACAAAAGAAGAGCCTCATGTATTCTTCTCTTCACTCATAACATAAATAACATGAAAGGACTCTTCATCATTTGAAAATTTAATTACTAGGAAACTGCTTTCTGCAGAGACTTTTAAAAAACTCTTCAACTAAAAGTGTTTTTAAAAATCAGTCAGCTGCTAGAAGTTGAAAATTTATCAGTGGAATCAGTATTTTTGATCAAAATTTTCATTCCAAAACAAAAATATGCTTTTCAGCACAAATGACGTTTAATCAGTCCACAGACACAATGGTGAAAAATGTAAAAATGGGCTCAGTTCAGCAGGAAAGACTGAAAATGTTCCCCCAGCCCTCCTCTCTCAATAGTCAATTGCCTGTTGGTTCCAACACTGTTGTGGGAAATGGAAAGTGTGTATGTCAGTCCTCACTGAAGGAGGCATGAGCCAGATCTAGGTCTCTCATGCCACAAAAGAGAGCTTTTAACAGACCTTATTATTGGCAAGAAGGACAAACCACCTGCCATCTGCTTAGCTTCAAAGGTGATTTTCCTCTGCCCATTCTCAAAAAAAGACCTTGACACCCATTTGTGGGAAAGAAGGACAAGCCATGCATCCTGAGTGGAACAAAGTGCTTCGCCGTGACACAAAGTAAGGCTCTTCCTTCCCAGAGACAAGCAGGAATTAGGACTTATTCCTCTCTGTTTTCTCCTCCATTTTCTGTGGCTGACATTTACGAGGAGGATGTAATAAATCCTGTTTGAAGGCACTTCTCTGCCTCCATGCACAACCTGGAGAGCCACGGGGTACATAATGACAGCTATGCTCTTCAACAGGAGATAAATGTGTGGGAGATATCTGTATTCTCTGCTGGGTCTGGACTTAGCCACTGCCCTTAGCCACTGACTGAGGAAGGACAGTAAAGGTTTTACCACAGTGTGTTGTCTCTGGATACAGGTGGTAAGCAAATAGCTATGGCAAAACCTCATTTCCTTCCCAGGGCTCGTGGTCTGGGCTCTTGGTTTTGCCAGCTAATCCCACCCTGAAAAGCAAGATAACATAGTCTGAGCAAAGAGGAAAAAACACCTATTTTTAAATAAGTGAACAAGACTTTGTCTCCTACCAAGCATTTCTTCCTGGGGTTTTTTTATGAATGCATTAGTTTTATACCTAGATCTTCAGTACAAGACTACATGCAGTTGGGACAGAGCTGTGCCTCTGTGAACACCTGGGAGACCAGTTATTTCATAGTCTTTGTGAATTAGAAGAAGAGTTTTAAGATAGTGGACCCAGTTCTGTGCTTAAAATACAGCCAAGCTATACCACCACCACCTAGATTGTGATTTGACAGACCGGGGATTGAAATGAGTGCAGAAAAAAGGATAATGCATTCAAGATGGGAAGACTAAACACAGGTAGGGTAGTGAGCCAAGCTAAGAAACACAACATTTTGCTTCTTTCCAAGTAGTTTCCTTCTGGTTTTAGAAAGTTAGTTAGACTGAATTGCTGGGGTCAATTAAAAAAAAAAAAAATCCTTCATATGCTCCCAGTGGCAGAAAGATCTGCCACTGAACCACTGGTGGACTCTAATTCACCTGGTGAAACCTGCTTTTAGATGCACAAATACTGAGAAACACGAGACCATATTCAGATACAAAAAGCATCCCAGAACATTTCCCATTGATATTTTCCCATTGATTTCTATGGGTTTTGGCTAAGGTCTACACTGCATATGCAGAGGATTGTTCCTCTCATCCTAGGCTCTCAGAAGTACTAAACAAATAGGAATGAAGTTAAATGGGGGAAGAAAGGTCCCAGTTTTGCCCTCTTTTTCCATGGATAGGTTCAACAGGACTTTCAGGGGGTAGATAACTGCCTGATCTCTTTTAATTTGATGGGGATGTTTACAGTTTTGAGAGTAACATCATGACATATTTGAAACATCTATTCTGTCATGCCCAACTGGCTTAGTAATCATAAATAATAACTTTGTTCCATTGAGAAGCAGTACAAATATACAAAAGCTGCAATTTCTGTGCTTATGCACCCTTCCTGTTAAAATATTGAAAAGAACAAAATCTTCTGTAGGAAAAAAAAAAAAAAAGTTTTCTGTATTGCTGCTGCTCACTGAAATTTCCTTCTGACACCAGTTCAGTGGTAACAGAATTGAGCAAAATGCTCCACAGGAAAAGATAACAAAAAATCGATGTCTAAGCAATTTCAGGATCATCTCTGAATTTGATGTCCAGCTGATTAGCTTATATCACAATGGCTCCTCAGTCCTATTTTAAGCATCTTAGAGAAGAACACTTTGTAACCCAGTTAAAATGCTTCCTTATCAGACAGAAATCAATACCCAACAAGGCAGTAACGACCTCTCCCAAATTTTGTTATGCTCTCTATGAGAGCACTTTAAAATATTAATCCCAGAGAACCCACTGCAAAATTGAACAAGTTTTAAATAATCCAGCATAGCAAAAGGAACTTCTAACAATTCATCCAGAGAAGATTGTGATTACCTCTTCCTCGGGAGCGTCTGGAAAGAGAAGATTGCCTATCCTTCCTTTCTTCCTTCCTTCGGGCAGACTGGCCAGGTCTGGGAGGCTGTGCCTGTTTGAATTGGTCTCGAGACGAGGCAGCTCTCAACACTGGTGTGTCAAGGAGAGAGGCAAGGCAAGTCCCTCTTGAGAGCATGTCAGTGCTACATAGTTTGGGATGGAAGGGATAAGGGAGTTCGTCGCTATGTTGCCTGTAATTCTCCATAGTCCCTTTGACCTTCCCACAATCTCTGCTCTTGGAAATAAGAGAGAATAGGTCATATATATCTCATACATATCTCATACATATATACATACATGCATACACACATATATTTATATATTTTAATATAGATATATATTCCTGTGTGCATTGAGTCTCCTGTGTTTTTGGAGTAGGGCTCATTGGACAGTATTGATGCCATGCATGGCACATAAGCTTAAGGCATCACTGTAGTAGCTGGACATATTATTAATACAATTACAGACACCTTGAATGATGGCCAATATTGAGAAGCAGATACCAACAAAATGCATATTGCACACAGCTCTCTTGGATTAAATCATCCTTGACTTGATTTAATTCCTCATTATACTAATTTTTCTTAACATTTGGCTGAAGTTGACTCTGCTTCTACAGACAACCTTCTGACCTTTACATTAATGACTCTCATCAGCTGGTTTTTTTTTTGTTTTTTTTTTTTTTTTTTTTTATTTAGACAGCTCTAGGTACTTCCATTACACTCTGCAGATCTGCCTTCTAACTTACCTGCATTCTTATGTCCCTGGAGTTCATTCAGTGCACTCCTCTTGCCTAGCTATACGTATGGGTAGCTGGACCTACAAAACCTTAATGCAGTTGGGCTTCTGCCTTCCAGGACCTTGTCTTCAATACTTCAAAACTCAATGTGTTCAGCCATTCAGAAAAATCCTCACTCTCCTTACTTAATGCACCTGAGTGGCACACCAGCTGGCTACCAGATAGTTTCCCAGTCTTAGCAGAAGCCAAAATAAGAAAGAAAAATTAGGCAAACTGGAAGAGAGGGATCTGGTCTGAGTCAAGCATAAAGAAGCTCACAACAGCTTGAAGAAGAATAGAAGACATTATCTGCTTTGTTGATGTAACAGACAAAAAATTATTCATCTTGAATGGTCTTTACACAGCAAATTTGTACACAAGGGGAATGTTTCTCATCCCTCTCCCTCTCTAAACCAGAATGGATACAGCTCTCTCCTGCAAACACTGCAGGAATAAAAATGGGATTCTCCTGTCCTGATCAGCTAGTAACATTTTATCTGTGGCTGCAGAAAAAAAATGAGTGCTGGGAAAAGTATAGCACAAACTGAGATTTAGGGGACTTCACAATCACTCTTGTTTAGTACCAGTTGTTTTAAATGATCCAGTGGATCACTACAATCACTGATGGAGTGGGCAATTAAAGGGATGATTCTGTCATGGGTTTATGAGATAAAAGATACATAGATTTCTGTTTGGAGTTCCAGGACAGCCAATGAGAAATTTTGTACTGTTTAAATTAGAAACAGACATAGCCTGTGTGGTTTTTTTCCCTCAATTGCAAGGATGATTAAATTCTGAGCTAATTAAACTCAATAGTAATTACTTTGCTTGTTTTAATGTGCCCTCTAACAATTGTACCACTGTAGTCCTCATACTGGTGACTGCTTATAAAATGCTTCTCTTTTTTGCTGTTGGTGTTCAGACAGAACTCCTGGGGTCTCTGATGCTTGCATCCTTTGCTGCCCAGACCCATTTCTGTTGGGAGCCAGATGCCTCTGGGCAGCAGAGAAGCTGAAAGCACCAGATAATCAGGAACAACGAAACCTCCAGAAACCTGGAGAGAAGGAAGCTCAGTGACCAAACCAAATTGTCCTGTTCAGCCGGTGAATCTGACAACATCAAGAGAAGAATATTGTCTCCAGGAGGAGGCAACTGTGCATGTCCTGCTGTAAGGTCAGCTTGTGGCTTCAACTGCCTGGCCCACGCAGCTGCAGGGCTCGTGTGGGGTTGTTTAGATGGCACCACGGGCTTTCACACCCTGTGCCTGGGTGTCTGAGCAAGGACAGCGGAGGACTGTGGCTTGTCCCTGCCCTGCTGCTGGCCATCTTTGGCCCGGCTGATGACCACAGGATTGGGAGGGCAGAGGGGGAGGATACCAGCCACTTCCAGTGTGTCACTCCCTCTCTCCTCTTGCAGGGAAGTGAGTAATAGTGTTTTCACACTCTCCTCTGCTTATAGCCTTGCTTGCACTTCCTCTGTGAACCATCCTACACAAAACCAGTCTTTCCTCAGGCAATACCACCCTGCCTTCAGAAGAAGTTTGAGTGGAAATGGAGCAACAATCCAGATTTGTGTTATAGCTATGGGAAAACAACTTCATCCTCATAAGAGTTTGGTTATAACGTCATTTTCATATTAGCAACCTATTTAAAGCATAAAAGAAAATGTCTGTCTTATTCTCAGCTGTGGTATCTTAGGCTGTGTTCCAGCCAAGGAGTGCCAGATAAAGACTCTGTATTTTTCCATGAATTAAGATGCTTTAATTAATTGGGACAGCTAATTTAAATTAGCTCTAGGAATAGGTATGGCCCTCAAGAGAGCAAAGAACAATGACTGCAGTTAATTCAGAATAGATGAGGAAAAGCTCTGCTTTAGGAAAGGCATTCAATCCTATAGACCAAAGCATCACTGGATGCGCAGATGGTCATTTACACGCATCAGGTTTTATTTTATTTTTTTACAGATAGTGCTTGTTTGTCCTTTCAGGAGTTACAGTCACAGAGTTTCCCCCTCTGTGATGTGATCACAGCCAGATTTTTTGCCGGGACAAAAAGATAACTTTGACAACCCTGTATTGCCTTCATACAGTATTGCCTTCTTGCAATAACTAGAAAGAACACCCCAGCTGTGTCTTTCTGGTGCTGGCTTACTGCATCTCCCCCAGCCCTGAGACAGTCAGGTCCTTTGCAGTTCTTTCCATTACTGCCTTTCTTTTGCCACACTGAGAGACCACACCATGTGAAAAACCAACATGCTGATGGCACATACTGGGGTTGGCTCACCCAGCTTGTTAGGGCATGGAGCAGGGATGAAAGATGTGATCAGAAGCTTATAAAGGAGCAGGAGATACAGGGCTGATTCCATACAAGATCACCTGGTTCCTGATTCAGAAATGGGCTAAGAGCCTTTCCAAGGAGGCAAGCTGCACGAAGGGTGCAGAAAACAATCAGATTTATGTTCTTTCTCGCACAAGCACACATCTATCAACAAAGGAGGTAAGAGGGGAAAACAAGGTGTAAATTTTGATCAGCCACTGTGATTATTCCAGCAATAGCTTTGCATTTTAAGCTCCCTGATGTGTCGATTGCTGCAGGAAGAACTTGTTCTGCGGAACAGGTAGGGCTGTCTGCAGGTGCAGACAAATTTATAGATAACTGTTCTCTGTATTGCAACATGTAGTAGGCTGGCAGGTAGAAGGATTTTCATGCTAGATACAAAAAAGAATGTGTTTACTGAAGAGTGAAATGTTCTAGATAATAAAAAAACTGCCAAAGCCAGGATAGACTCCTTATCACTGGCACAGACGTGCAGATAGCAGCTGACTCCAAGCCCAACAAAATACAGCTATTTTAGAAATAGCAACAACTTCTCCTCCTTGTACAAACAGATGCAGTTGGACATTGTTAAGCATGCCACAACACACTTTCCTTTCCCCCACACTGACGTGATCCTTCACATCAGATATGAAGCAGGATTCCAAGCCAGTGACTTGAATTTCTTGAGACTATGTTTCTATTTTTTTACCCCCAGGAAACACTCTTTAAGATTTTTGCAGATCAGCTGGTCCAGTTTTCTCCAGGGAGCACATCAGATCAAGAACAAGAAAATACACTTGCAAAAATCCCTGTGGGATTAACCACTGTACATTCAAATATGGGTGTTGCATTCCCCACTCTTCGCCCTGTCAAACATTGTAAATCCCTATTAGCCCTATATGAGGTACCTCACCACCTGAAGAACCCCGAAGAGCTGGATGGCATCAATGTGAGGCTGACAGTTTTCAACAGATTTTTCAGTTCATCATTTTTCCAGAAAACCTAGATTTGTTTGGGTGTTTCTTTGCTCATGTGGGGTGGTGGTTTTTTTGAAAAACCTGTTTGTTGCTAAATACACCAGGAAGGCCTCTTCAAGTAAACAATTAAACAATTACAAAGAAGGATATTAAAATAAGGCTTCTGTGATATGATAGGATTGATTTAAGAGGGTTACGGGAAGCTGGATCCTACTGTTCTGTGACAAATGATTTCCCTGAGAAAACTCAGTAAGTGGAACATAATCACATAATGGAATTGATCTTGAAATACCACTAGCTCCAGGGTTTGGAAAACAGCAGCCCCCAGTGACCTTGTATTTAACAACTTTATTCATGATCTAGGGCAAGAAAAGGTAAACAGCATCAAGGATAAACCGGTAGATGAGAAGGGCAATGTCAGGCTGGTTTAGTCCATGGGGAACTCAAGCAGAAAGAGATCTGATTAGAGAACTGAAGTGAGATGTTACAGGCTACATCAAAACCCAAGTCTAATGAGTCATTTAAGGGCAGGACAGAATGGAGACCTGCAGAAAGGGAGAGCAAGGCAAGCAGAAGCAGAGGTAAAACTGAGCTTATTGATGTGATTTAAGGTCACATCAGAAGTACACTTGGTGCCCACCTGACCCTAAGAGCACTAGAAACCCTTTGCTTCTCAAACACTGCTGCACTCAAACATCAGCCCAGAGCACTAAAACCAAAAAACCAAGAGTGGAAGCGCAAACTGTGCTTTCCCACCCCCTTCATCTTGAAAAATGTTAATGTTTACAGGACCCCCTCACAAGCTGTCCCCTGGAGCCACGGGTAACACCAGTTGTCCTTCAGGACAAATGGTGGCAAGCAGGTAGGAAAGTCTGCTTCTCTTCATGAAAACCAGTGTACTTGGGGCCCCAGAGACTGCCAGTGGCTGTGGCTCCAAAAGGGATTGATCTCATTCACAAGTGAGCACGAGGACTTGGAAATGCCAGGACCCTGCTCATAAGATGAGCAAAATCAGGAAGGCTACACTGTGGAATCCTCAGGCTTGAATTCCATGGCCAAAACTGAATGGGTAACTATTGTGCTTAAAGCAACTACAAAATCTCTGTTCTGTGCTATATAACAGCACACAATGTTCATCTGAATGCAGGCTGGAAGAAGTACCAACTCTTCCCGTGTATAGCAGAATGAGGAGATGGTGAAAGAGGCCACAGCATTCTCAAGCAGCAGCTTTCTTTCTACATCCCTCCCTCAAAATGCTCCAGCAAAAACGCTGCTGGCAAACAAACTTGGACCAGAGTAAGTGGTACCCATGGTTTCCCAGTGTCCCCCTTACTGGAGGATGGGGAGAAGCTGCTGTCCCAGCTAAATATAGCCTGTAGGAAAATCCAGAGATGGACGAAATGAGCGATGGCTGCCTGATTTGGCGTTTCCTTACACCCTTCCCCGTGGAGCGACAGTGGCACCTGGTGGTCAGATCCCCTTCGCACTAGTCAAACTGATTTTTAACTTTTTTTTTTTTTTTTTTTTTTTAAATGCTTGGTGCAGTGGAAATGAAGGAGGAGCACTTGGTAGAATGAAGTCCTGATTAACTAGATCAGTGACAACTGCTGGCTGCAATTAGTCCTGTAACTCACTATTTCCCAATACCCCTTGTCATGCAAGTAGTGCAATTCACAACCTCTTGTTGCAGCACACCCACTGCATGAGCCTCCCTGCCCACTCATTATGCTCCTGCAAGTGAAAAGGAAGGAATGAGGACCTGTCCTAGCTTGCTGAAAATATTATTTTTTTCCTGACTGCTTAAAAAAAAAAAATATTCAGGGCTTTCTCTGCCGGCAGAGATAAAGTAAGTCTGTTTCCAATCAGCTACCAAATGCACGTCCCTAGAGATGCTTAGGGCCACATGTGCCTTGGAAGAAAATATTGTTATTCTCCTTCTGTCTGTCATTGAGACACTCTGTGCCTTGGCAGGACACGACTTCTGTAACTCTCTGCACTCTGCAAACCTTGTGAATAATAGATGTGCTCTGAGGCAGAACTTCTGCCAAGGTTGCTCCTGACATCATTGACTTGTCTGGCAAGCTGAATTTTTGGTGCAGAAGGGCTTTTTCTGAGAGATGAACAGACAAACAAGCCCCACACAAAGCACTGAACCTGGGGCAGCCTGTTACCATTGAATTAAGATCTTGCAGATGAGTGATTTTTGTATGACTGAAGGGTGAGTGCTTCATTAGAGATCAGAGACTGAGGGATTGTCTGTCTCTTTACTTCTGACAAACATACTGGAAGTTTTTTTGTAGCTGGACCCCTGTCTCTCCTTGCTGTCTAAGAGACCTGTACTCAAACTGCTGTCCTTCCCCACTCAAGACTAATTTTTTGCCCAGCTGCACCCTTTCCTAAAATTCACAGGAATGCACTGTTTCAGAGAATTGTACCTCTCTGCAGGCTTGGTAGGAGTTTCCCAATGTGTGCAGCAGCCCCTAGGATGGGCAGTGAAGGATGATACACACTCTGGTGTAGGCACACGGTGGGATAGCACAATCTGTGCTTTCTTAAGAAAACAGACTACAAACTCTGGGGCTGCATGAAACAAAATCCATCTGTCTGCAGCTGTTGAAATTATAATGGCAAAGATGAGGCAATTATACAGCAACTGCCACAGTGCAGAACCAACCAGGGCTGGCTTTTCTATGGGCCAGGCTTACCTTCCCAAGCACCATAAAGGCACTCAGAGAGGGATGTCCACCTGTTTGGCATTGCTCCAGCACAGGCAGCATCTGAAGAAAAGGTGACTTCATGTGAACACAGCTGTCAGTTTTAATGAAGGGTGGGATCTGCCTGTACAGCCCAAGGATGGCTTCTCTAGCTTTTTCAACCAGAGATACCCTCAGGGTAACAGAACAATACCAGGGATGGGGCACTCACAGCTTCTCTGCATATCCTGTTCAAGTCCCACATCACCCTCATGGTAAAGAATTTCTTCAAAATTTCTCATCTAAACCTACCCTCTTTCAGTTTGAAACTATTCTTCCTTGTCCTGTAACTTCATGCCCTTGTAAAAAGTTTCTTTCCATCTTTCTTGGAGGCTCCCTTCAGGTATTGGAATGCCACAATTAGGTCACCTCAAAGCCTTCTCCTCTCCAGGCTGAAAAATCGCAATTCTCTCAGCCTTTCCTTGCAGGAGAGGTGCTCCATCCCTCTAATCATCTTAGCGGTTCTCCTCTGGACTCACTCCAACAGGTGAGAAAGTGAGGAAAACACTGCCAAACCCCTAGCCACAGTCAAGTTCTGTGCAGCTGAGCTGGACCAGATCTTGTCACTGGTCAAAGATCTGCTTACACAGAAGAGTAGAGCAATGGTAAGCCACAGTGTGAGCTCAAACTGCTGTTGTCACACCAATGCAATGCTCAGGGTCAGCCTCTTTTCCTGACACACAGGGATTTTTCTGGTTTAGCCTACATCATGCTAAAACGAGTTTAAAACAAGTGGAAAAACGGTGCCGCTTTTATTCCTCAACAAAAGCATCCTCACAGGCCACCAGCCTAGTGGAAGAACTGAATTTGAGGTACAACATGTAAATTGTTACATTTCTGCCCAGAATCACTCGGTGGGGATCCGTACCATGTTTCGTGAGAAAATCTGTGCAGAACTAGAAGGAATGGTACAACCAGGGCCTGTTTTGACATTCGTGTCAAGTGCTTCTGCAACAGTTCTAGCACTGCTCTTACAAACAGGGAAATACTACTGCCTTTCTCCATCCCAACACCTCCCAGGCCATAGCTGCCCTCAAAACTCAAGAAGGGCTATGAGACACATTCCCACATTGCAGCTGGTGCCATGTGATGTCTTCTGCAGGATGAAGGTTAGCAGCACAGAAATGGTTAGCAGTACAAGAGGAGAAATATCACCTTAGCTCATGTGAAATACATGGCATTCAAATGTAAAGCCATAGGGTTAAATACAGGACTGGAAAAAAACCATCCGGAACTGACTTTATTGAATACTTTTCCTGTGCTGAAAGGGAATAAAAGGAGAAATAAACAGAAGTGCTCTCAGCCTACAGAAGGTAAAGGGATGGGAAGAAAGCAAATGAACATTAAACTGTAAATAATACTAAATATTAAATTTAATTAAAAAAAACTAGAAATGCATTTTAAAAAGGGACACTGAATAGCAGAGCTGCCTAAAGACAGAAGGATACAGCCCTTTTATCTTACAGTCTACATTTGATAGTTATAACTTACATAGGAAAAAAACCTTAAGTTCTTGACAGACTTGAGAGACAACCTGTTTGGTGAGACACAAGTCCCTGCCAGAGGCAGATGGCGATGCAAACTGGTCTTCTGGAAGGAGCCATCACTTCTGTGGTGGGAGATGCTAGTGCACTCTGAGACAACAGGACACAGAAATGTCACACTGACAAATCCTCTTGACACAGCAAACTAAGAGACTTCAGAGTCATGGGAAACTATTTTGATAAAAGTGTCCTGTAACCATTTGTGTTGTATCACTAGAGAGCTGCTGTCATTCAGAGGAGCTTTACAATAAGGGAAATAAAACACTAAGTCATAGTAAAGAACAGACTTGGAATGTGCTTATACAAAGCAGAATTTTTTTTTTTTATACAAAGCAGAAATTCAACATTTAATTGTTCCCACTGTACATTCATATACATGATAAAAACACTGGGCACCAGGTACTGTCTGTGCAGTACAACCCAGCATTATTCCTTTGAAACAAGATGTATTTGGCAGGATTTATTAACCAGTTGTTGAAGTCACACCTGCAAGTACTTGTAGGCCTGTAAGCAGAGTAGTTGACTTCACAAGCCAAAGTGACTAAAGCCAGCTGCACGCCAGGACTGCATGCACTGGAATCTGCTTGCAAAAGCTCTTTCCCACTTTTCATGTATCCAGATTTCATACATTTTAAATTTTTAGAGCCTCTTTTTTTTTTTAGTAGGTCCTATACATTTTGTCCTTCAAGAGTTAGAAGGAGCTCAAGCAGCAAGAAGCTGGTCACAGTCTGTCTGTACAGAGCTGAGGAGATACAAGCAAAAGCCAGACACAGATACACACCCTCATCCTTCCAACACCTGATCTGGAAGGGGGATTCACATGACTGTCCTTTCCCTTTGACCCTTCCTCCACTTCAATTGGTACTGATCACACAGTGACATCTCAGGACCACGCCAAGTGTGCAGCAGCCTGGGAGAGCTTAGGGCTGCTTCAGGATGGGCCAAAACTCACTCTGGCATCAGGTAGAGCCAAAAAAAAAAAAAAAAAAAGCAGGTGGATACCTGCACAGACCCAGCCACTTTATTAGTTCATGTCTCCTGAATGACTGCACTATTTGTGGAAACATGTAAAAACAGAATTGCAAAATGAATGATGGAATTCCCTCCTGGTTGTCAGTGGGGCTGAGCCACAAGCCCCATGGGTCAGTGGCTATTCTGTTGGGCAGGGTGGGGAAGGAGGACAGCGTGGTCCCTGTATTGTAGGGAAGGAACAAGCACAGCAACATCATGACACCTTGTAAAATCATTTGCATTCATTTGCATGAACATGAAATCTCTGCAGACCCCCAGACCTTGCAGACTGTATTAAGAAGCTACCACCAGCTGTAACCATCTTGCAGCAAAGAGGTATAATTTTGATGAAATACTAATTGCAGAGCACATCCTACTAGGGCTCCTCAGGGAGGAGAGAAAAGCTGCGGGGGGGACTGCACACGCAGTTCATTTGCATCAGTTGCCCTTATTATTCCTCCAGGTTCTCTTTTTCTCCTTCAATATCAATTATGGCTCATGCTGTGACAACCATGGGGTATAGAGGGAGTGATGGGGAGTCACGTTGAGTGACTGGCAGACATTTCAGCAGGTTTAACTTACCCCACTACATCTCATTTTTTCCTAATTTCTTATTTTTTTACTAATTTCCCTTTTTTTCCCCCTAAAAACCCAAGTAGGATATGCTCAGGAATATATTGCATCTAGGGATAAAAACGTGATGGAAACAAATTCCTTCTTTCCGTGCATCAATAATGCTGTTGATTTTCTCCATGGACAATACAAAAATAGCTGCATATATCCAGAGCTTTCCCCCATGTTTGGGAAGGTCCTGAACAGGAGGCGTAGTCCTGACTGCTTACTCTGCGCAGGTTTTGTAGTTACATGCAAGGGGAAACAATGCTTCCAAATTGTTTGGGGCTTCAAACAGGTTAACACAGGTCTCATGTCAGCTGCTCTGGAGATCGCTTTTGACTCTAGAACTGATTTAACTCAAAAAAAACGCCCCAGGGTTTCATTTAACACCCTCCTCTCCTGGAGTTAATTTTCACCTGAAAAGGCCATGAACCAGAAGTGTGAAATCTAGCAGTATGACCAAAGCCAGCAGGTTTCTACTCCAATTGCTACAGGAGAGGTCCTTCCCCCTGTTTTCTCAATTGGAAATTTGTTTTCAAAGCAAGGTCTGCCCATAGTGCCCAACTATTTTCCTACACACGTTCAGCCATGTGGCCATGATTTGGACATACGTCAGCAGAAAGACTTGCAAGGCTTTCCCTCCCAAACTCACTTCCCTCCTGTGCTGCCTTGCCATCAGATTGGCCACGCTGCACTGGTGACACCAGGAAGACCCAGGCTGGAGCCTTTCCCAGGGTCATATGTGCCACATGCCTCAGCAGCCCTGCCTTGGGCATTTTGTCCCTTTTCTGGCTCATGGAAAATTCTTTTTCTTCCATCTAGTTCTGTGAATATTAAAGCAAAGAGGAATCTAAGTTGTGCCACCTCACACTGCTGTGGTGAGAAGCTACAGATAGTCTGATTCACAATAAGCATTCGTAAAGATGCCTTTGCATCTTTTTAGCACCAAAAACCTATTTATTTTTTTCTGACAGGAGGTTTCAGAGTTAACATTCCCCCTTTAAAGTATGCTTTGTATGGTCTGTAGACTCAGGAACCCTCATCTATATGAGTTGTCCAGTGCTCTGTGGTAGATATTGGCTATCTCACTGCCCACTGTCTCAGGGCATCAGTTCGATTAAAAATAATCACTATAAATCTAGAGTTTACCTAGATAAATAGCATTGGAATATACATCTAGACACCATGCATACCAAAACCATGCTCCTGGAAATACTGGCTACTGCTCCTTATTCATAGGGTAGGCTTTGTATTCAGTACAGACTACAGAAAATGGAAATGTCTACAGATTTTTAAGTTGAAAAGGCCTTCTTAAATACTTAGCATTGTAAGTGGCAGTGTTTTAGACTGATTCTCCTTCCATAAATGTAATCTTGCTAACTTCCTTTCCTAATGAAGGTTTCCATGTGAACAAACCCAGCCATGGGATCAGGGACTCAGTCTCCTTGTTTGTCAGTTGTCTGACTTAGCTTGTAACATTTGTCTTGGTTTGAATAGCATGCAAAAGAACACAAGCTTTCAATTTTGTGCAGAATGCCAACAGTTTCAATAATTTTAAAAGTATTATGAAAGGCTGGTTGGGTTGTTTTTTTTTTTTAGAAGAAGGTAATTTTGAGATTAAAGAGTAACAATTATTACATCCTTCACTATAATTCTTCTGAAAGGTTTTTCTGTTTAGAAAGAAATGCTCACCTCAGCTCACAAGGGACAGCTCATAGCAAGCCCAGATATGCAGCACAGTACACACCAAGGCCTGGAAAACATGCCTACCAGCAGGCTTGGTCCCTGGGGTTTTAGGGGCCCCTCTGGAAGTCTTTCCCATGGGATCCCTGCTGTCTCACAGCTGTCCTCTGCCTCTTTTCTTGAGACCAGCAGAAACTTAGTTATCTTTGAAACCTCTTCCTTTCTGGGTGAAATTAGCCAACAGAAGTCCAGAAGCTGATGGACAATGAGAGAGAGACACTTCTCATGAAGTTTGCATTGCCTTTGGGAAAAGGAGCTAAAAGCATATCTCAGAAGCAGATTTCCAAAAATAGGATCAACTGCTGGTTGTTATAAGGAGTGAGAGTGAGGAAGTCTTGCTATATAATCCTATGACCTGTGTAACCCTTTACAATACTTGTTCCTACATAAGAAAAATAAACCCTAAAAATGGAAAGCTGCTAGTAGGAAGGATCAGAATCACATTTACCACTTGATGTGCTTTATGATGAATCTGCCTAGCCCAATGCCTCTGTTGGGAAAGCTAAAGCAGGGACTCAAATTAAGTGCTGCACACATCATTAAAGGAATTAGCTGCTTTCCCTTGCATATTGCATGGGTGAGGATGTGCCCAGAGAGGCCGAGCACTGTGCTGCCAGGGATCCTGTGCCAAATCCTGCACCAGCTGCCTCTGCTCAGGAAGCCAGCTCAGGCTGAGGGCTACTGTAACAGCATTAATGAGTGGTGTCTCACCATTAATTGTCATGCTGTTGTTCATTATAGCCTTTCATGGCTGTATTATACATATGTATGTACTGCTTCAGCAGCTCATGCTTAGGGGTAGTCAGCAATCAGGGCTCCTCCTGTCCCATTCCAGCATTGCTTATGTCAGGGAAGGAGAGGAAGCGCCTCTGTGCATGGGTCTGCACTTCTACCTGCACACACCCCCCATCTTCTTGCCTTTTACTTTTGCATATTCCCAGCTTACTCTGCTCTGAGCGCTCCCAGCTGGGAAAAGCTGCACTGTTTTGCTTCTCACTGAATGCATTTACATATTATCACTGTTTATTTCAGAGGCGGCCAGGATGCCCATTTCAGTACCAGGGTATGCGGGCCCTGCTTGCTGATGGCACGTTCCTCCCCACAGAGGATGCCGCTCGGGAAGCAGCTGACGGATGCGAACGGGCAGGTTTTCCAGCTACCTGTTTGGGCTTGCTACAAGCTGTCTCCCTTGTGAGCTGAGGTGGACATTTCTTTGTAAACAGAAAAATCTTACATAGGAATTGCAATGAAGCATGCAACAATTTTTACTCTTTAATCTCAAAACGGCCTTCTTCTAAACAAACAAACAAAAACAAACAAAACAAAAACAAACAAAAAAAAAACAAACAAAAAACCCCCCACCAAACCAGCCTAATACTTTTCAAATTTAAACTTTTGACATTCTAAACCCCCCAAAAAAGTGTCATTTTTTCTCAAGAGTTTCAACAGCAGCTGTGATGATTTTTCGCTCAAAAAGCACGTAAGATTTTTGAACAAGGTGAAAGTTTTCTCCTCAAGCTTGTGTTCTTTTGCACGCTATTCAAACCGAGCCCCGAATGCTAGGAGCTAAGTCAGGCGACTCTGACAAACGAGGACACCGAGTCCCCGACCTCACGGCGGGGTTTGCGCGCCTCGCCCCCGCAGCCTCCCCAGCACCGAGGCCACGGGGGCACCGCTCCGCCCTGCTCCCGGCTGGATGGAGGAGGGCATGGCGCCTTCCAGAGGCGGTCCCGGCCGCTCCTGCGTCACGGCCCCGCTCGGCGGCGGAAGCCGCGGGGAAGGCGGGGCGGGAGGGCGGTGTCAAAGCGGCGGCGGGGCCGGGCCGGGCCGATGGAGCCGGGCGGCGGCGGCGGCGGCGCGGAGGAGCCCGGGGGCGAGAGCGGCTGTTTCCTGTACTACGCGTACGGCAGCAACCTGCTGCGGCAGCGGCTGCTGCTGCGCAACCCCTCGGCCGCGCTCTGCGCCCTGGCGCGCCTGCAGGTGCGTGCGGGGGGCGGCGGGGCGGAGCGGGGAGCGGGGGCTCAGGAAGCCCGCATGCCCCCCAGGATACCCGCATGCCCCCCCGGATACCCGCATGCCCCCCAGGATACCCGCACGGCCCCCGGGAGCTCCTGCGGGTCCCCCACGGCTGCGTGGGGTCCGGTGCTGCAGCCGGCCGGTCCCTCCTGCGGGTGCTGGGGGAGGCCCCAGCGCGGCTCAGGCGGCGGGGTCCGACAGGGTGATTGATGCCAGGCTCTTTTTGGTGGTGCCCAGCGACAGGACGGGGAGTAATGGTCGTAAGTTGGAACACAAGAAGTTTCCCCTCAGCATGAGGAAGAAGTTCGTGTTGAGGGTGGCAGAGCACCGGAACAGGTTGCCCTCTCTGGAGACATTCAAAACCCACCTGGACGCGTTCCGGTGTCACCTGCTCGAGGTGACCCTGCCTTGGCAGGGGGGTTGGACTGGATGATCTCCAGAGGTCCCTTCCATCCCTAACGGTTCTTTCCCATTCCCCGTGACCCACCCGGGGCCTGCTGCCAGGGCTGCCTGCAGCCGAAGGGGCGTTTGGGGTAGTCCTACCTCTGCCAGGTTGTCTGACCGGGATTAACCTTCCGGGCTGCCAGCCATGACCCTGCGTGTAAAGCACTATGGACCTGGAAACATAAAGTAGCAGGAAGAAATTTTTTCCTGTGAGGGTGGTGAGGCACTGGCACAGGTTGCCCAGATAGGTGGGCAGTGGATGCCCTATTGCTGGCAGTATTCAAGGCCAGATTGGGTGGGGATCTGAGCAACCTGGTCTAGTGGGAGGTAGTCTTAAAGGTCCCTTCCAACCCAAAGTATTCTGTGATTCTAGGTGCTCAGCTGGGTTTATAGGAATAGCTTCTGACAGTTTTGAAAGGGTGGTGTTTTGTTAAAAAAATGAAAATCTTTCCTTCCCCTCATCCACTCTGGGTACAGGTGAGGAGCCCTCCCTGTGAGACATAACGGGCAAATGTGATATTTCATGGTTTCACCCAGGACTGCACATCTGCAGCTGACACCTTATGTCCTATGGGGCAGTTCTCCCCAGTCTGAGTTATTAAATGTTAGTGTATCAGCTTGGCTTTAGTGTGGGCTTGGAAACACGAGGTCGTGCTCGTTAAGCTGTTGATGCACAGGCCTGTACAATTGGAAGTATTCTTGAAGGAGCAGAGCATCAATTGATACCACTTAAGGATGACTTGAAGGTCTTCTCGGGGTAACTGGACGGAAATAGTCTATGTTGGAACGTATGAAGAAGTTCCAAAAACTTGTCGTTAATAAACTCCCTGTAGTCAGATAGTTGGTATCTCTTGGGACTGTCAGCCTGGCACGTGAGGCCTGCACCTGTAAAGAGATACCACTGAGCTGAACGTGCCAGGAGCCCGGCACCTCGCAGGATCAGACCTTGGAAGTAAGAAGGAATGCAAAAGTATTGTGGACTTATCTTTGAATGAAGGAAAGCTTCAGCTCTCCTCCTGGCTTGCAGGTCCATTTCCAGGTTATGCAGTTAGCACCTCTTGTCCTGCTGCAGGTTGGCTGTTCCAGAGCACAGTCAGGCCCTGGTTTCTCTAGCTAGACTTTGACCAACTGCTGTGTTCCCTTCCAACACCGGGTGGCTTCCTTGCTTCCAGCAAAATCACTGATGCTTGGGAGTGAACAAAGGTTGGAGCTGATTCCTGTTAATTGCTCTATGGTAATCCCACATGGGCTTAAAAAAAAAAAAAAAAAAAAAAGGAAAATCAGCCTGTAACCAGAGTAGTTTGGATGCTAAACTAAAGTATTAAATTAATTTCCCTCTGGTTTTACTTTTTACAGTTTTGTTAATCTTTACCCAAAAGCTGCTAAGAAATGGGATGTGTAACAAGCACAGAAAGGGTATTACACTGGTACTTAGAAGAAGGACCAAAGACCAACCTCTTGACCCAAGAAAGTATCTAGTGTTGTTTTTTTCCCTCTTCCCAGCAGTGTCTGCAGCTGTTGCCTACATGTTGGGGAAAAAACAAACAAACAAAAAAACCCCACCACCAACCTAGACTGCTATGAGAGTATTTGATTCTATCCAGGTATTTCCTTGGTGCTCCCCTGCATGCACTTATCCACATCTATAGCTTCAGTTTGTGACATGACTGGACTCTTGTGTGCAAATAACTTACTGCATCTAAGTAAGACTTTTTCCTAGTGAAATTAATTTAATAGGGGACATTTTATGGGGAAGGAAGATGACTCTGTTGATGGAGTAAACAGTGTGGCTTTGCCAGGCTGCTGGTTGTCACACACACAAAAATTGTTTGTGTCCTGATCAGTGCTGTTCTTCTTTGTGTAAGCCTCTAACTGCTCAATTTTTTGCAACCTTTATCATGTATCTATTAGGATAAATAACAAGAAGTTGATATGTCTCAAAGGGAGTATTGATATATACATGTATATATTTCAAATCAAAGTTATCTCCTAGCTTAAAGGGTGGTGATCAAGAGAAATAAGCAAAGCTGTGGGGTTATAAAGGTGTGAGGTTGTATAGGTTTGGGGTTTATTTTTGTTGTTGTTTTTAGTCCTTTTTGCCTTTGCCAGATTTTGTTGTTGTGATTAAGTAGGCAGTGTTCCTTAAAGCTCCTTGGGTTTTGTTTTGGGTTGGTGTTTTTTTTCCCCCCCTTCTCTACTGCTAGGGGAGGACCCACAAATTGACTAATAAATAGGAAACTGAATGTATGGAGTTAGATGGGAAATCACACTCATAAAATGCAAGAATCCATTATTCTCTTTTGCAAATATAGTAATATTTGAGAATACTTAAAAGTAAAAGTGATACTTGATTTCTGAAAGGATGTTTTCTACTTGCAAAAACATTAGTAAGCTCACTGAAGGAGGAATTTGCCTTGGCTTAAAAATACCCCAAAATGTTCCAGTTGGGTGATGAGGGATGTATTTTATAATTGGGTAGTTTTATTGGGACGTGAGGACAAGTCCTGAAGCTCAGCATCTTTTAGACTTCTTTTCTGTTTTCCTGGATCTTGCATAATAGCATTTGTCTCATAAGAGCACCAAAAGCTGCAAAAGAATGGGCACCAGGTAGGCACCTCTTTTGAAGTGAACAAGAAGGCAGTAGACAGTTCTTTCCTTCAGGTAAGCACATCAGCAGTCCTGTCACTGCCAACTTGGACAAAAGTCAAGCTGACATTTCTTCAGCACTGCTGTGTTTACTGCAAAGTTAGGTGTGTGTGCTACTCTTGGGAAAGGGATGCCTCTACTTTCTTCTCACTGCTAGAAGTTTAGGCCAGACAACTAAGAGGTTTGGATGTTGATCTGGGTCTCTGCAGACCAAGCCTTTTATCAGTGGTGCTCTCTGCCCAACCTCTCTTCCCATTGTCCCAAGGCTGCCGTTTCTCATGGGGAGGTGGAAAAAGTTGACTTCAGCCCCTCATGAGGTGAGACCTGGATCATGTCCTGCCTGTTTATTCTTCCCTCTGTGTCTCCCACTGACTGCTCGTAGACTGTACTCTAGCTGCCCTTTTCATGTCAAGAATAGCCAACAGCCCTTACCTTAAGTGGAAATTGATTCTCTGCATTGGTTTCATTTTCAGGATTTTAAGCTCGAGTTTGGCCATCATCAAGGCAGGACAAGTTCTGTCTGGCATGGAGGTACAGCTACCATTGTTGAGAGCCCTGGAGACGAAGTATGGGGAATAGTGTGGAAAATGAACATTTGCAATTTAAGTTCACTGGATAAGTAGGTGACTTAACTTTTGCTGTCTTATACTACTTTGAATAGCAATTGAAAAGTCATAGGTAATGATGAAGAGCTGTGTGGAAGCTTTGGTGTTGGAATCAAGATGATGCTTTTGATTTTAATCTGTGAATTTCACTTGTATTGACTTCTAACACTTCTGTGATTAACGTGGCTTTATTTTCAAGCTAAAAGTACTTAGTGGTGTTTTAATGAGCAGCTGTGGACCTTGATTTGAAGCTGATAAATTGGTCAGACTCCTTTTAAAATAAAAAAACCCAACAAAACCAAAAAACCAAACAAAAACAAAACAAACAAACAAAAACAAACCCTGTCTTCACAATTTCATGCCCCTTAAATGACTCTAAACTCTGTCCCATTGCTTTAGGGAGAATTTTTTTTCCTTGACACTGACATCAATTTCTCTCTATATACATCTGTAGACTTTCGTTGTAGCAGAAAAGGAACGGATGAGGACAAGACTTTGCAGGAGAGAAAGAGATCTTTAATACAGGCAAAGGGACCTTCTGAGGAGGTTATTTAAAATGTCATGTCTTCTAAGGAATCAAACTTCTGTGAGTTTGAGGAAGATCCAAGCAGGGAGCTGGGCTGTAATTGTTACAATGCAGAGTGGAAAATGTTCTGCCTGTGCCTGGTAATTAAGAGAAGTTTAAGGCTCCCAAAAACTGAACAGGTTGTTCCCAAGCTGAAGTCTGGAGGACCACCTGGGTAAACAAAGCAAGGAGTAGCATGACTTCTTTCAGGGTCTCAGGCAGGAATAAGAACGTAATCTCCAAAACTTTGTCTGGCACCATGTGCTTGTTGCAGATTTTGGGAAGTGCCTGCACAGTATGATGCTTCTGGTACACAAGGATCATTATTTCAGAGCAGTTCATCACTGTCAGTTAATTCCAGTAGAAGTCTGGGCTAGTGAGGACAAGGAAGCAGGGCACAGTAAACTCAGTTGAAAGCACTACAGTATTACTGTTCTCCTGCCTCTGGTACTGTTGCAGTTTTGGTTATGGCTGCACTGTGCTATGTAGACATGTGCTTATAACCTCGGCCATGAAACTCGGTTCTTATGTGCTTTTTATTGCCTACAGTGAACCTGACATACAGAAACTGTTGCCCAAGGTCTGTTACCACGTTATGGAAATGGGCAGCCTCAGCACTCTTGTCCTGGCTGGGAATGTTAATCCCAAGCAGAGCAGGTGGGCATCTGGTTGGTGTGCTTGTGGTTGGGCAGCACTTCACATGCCCGTGTTTTATGATCTCCTGAGTTCCTCTGCTGTTGCTTGCACTAGCACTTAACATCCTGACCCCTTCTCTGTTGACCTTTACTGAAATCTCCTGGTTTACCATGCTTTCATAAAGCATAAACGTCACAAGTATGATGATCCTGTCCAACAGCATCTGCTTTTGATAGTAGCAGCCTGTTTCCTCTCATGGGGGCAGTATTATGATTTCCAGAAGTGTTTACATACTCTTTACAGTTGACATACTGTAGAATTGCAAATCCCTGGCATTTGTTTGACAGTGGATGAACTCTAATACTTGCTAAGATGCTAAAGAGTTGAGTGCTGTAACACTACCAAAAACTGCAGGATGGACACTAGCACTAAAGATTACTTTTTCCCAGCTGCGTCATTGATGCCATGGAGGTGAACTGGAAATGGAAGGAAGTAGGATGTGTTCTTGGCTTTAGCAATGATAGTTCAAATCGTTCTTCTAAGGCTTGCTCCTAACCCAACTCAAATGAGCTTGCATGTGTTCTTGCTGAAGGTCTTGGGATTCTCTGCCTGCATGCAAGCAGATATATTTGTAAGTCCTCAACCAAGTTATTTCCTGGAATTTCTATGTGCCAAGAAAAAAAAAACCACTATTGCCCCCTCCCCACTTTTTTTTTTTATTCCCCAATCTCTATAAAGAAGTCTGTGCTTTGTTATCCAGAAGCAGAGGAGGAAATGTATAACTAATGCTGCATGTAACTAATTGAAATACTAGTTAAACAATGTAATATATAGAAAACAAATATGAGAGAGGAATCTTTTGCTTAGATGGCTGAATTATTTGGCTTTAAATACATTTTAGGTGCTGTCCCATGGTCTATTTTACTTTTTTTTTTTTTTTTTGTCCTCTGTACTTCACAAATCTATAAGTTATAGACTAAATCATGGCATTTATTCCTCATAGGTCCTAGCAATGGATGTTAAGTAACAGTTTTATTGCTCTCACACAACCATGTGACTTATTTTGTAGTGTGTTGGCCTTGAATCTGCAGTTAGCTTCCAGCCTCTACTTGCACTTAACTTAGTTACTCACCTGACACGGCCCGTGTTATGTACGTTAAATAACTGTAAATGGTAGTAAGTCTTTGAAAGAAATATGAATTGTCCAAATTATATTTGATAAGCAGGGTTAGAAACCATGTTATGACTCATATCTAAAGTTAATTGTGCTATAAAGTCTATCTTGTATTGCTTAAGCTTCTTGTTTACTTCTTACTATTTCCTCAGATTTTTAATGATGGCTGAATGCCAATGGTTAAGGACAATAAGTAGCCTTAATTTTGAGTTTGCTTTTATTTTTCCAAGACAGCATGATTTTGCTCATAAAAAATAACAATGTTTTTTGCCCTGACCTATCTCATTTTTGCTGTTCACATCTTATGCAAATTAAAGAGTGTATTATTCATTGGAAAGTGCATTGCAAGAGTTGTGCAAGTTTCCCCTTATTAAAGTGTAACACAATGGGCAAGATAAGTTTGTATTTGTTTCTTTGTCTGAGTGGCAGGTGATGAACGATATATGCCTGGCTCAATAATTTTGGTTGTTTCTCTTTCAGACTGCCAGTCTACAGTAATTAATTTAAAACTATTCTCTCTCTAACTTTGCAAGTGACCCACTGGCTATCTTTCTTACAGAGTTGAAATGATAAAATTGAATGTTGCTGTTTCTTTTACAAGTTTGCACAAAAAGTACTAAAGTATGTTTTGCTTTATTTGCTTTCCTTTAACAGCACAGACCAATGTCCTGCCTTAAATTCTATTATAATAAATCCATGTGTTTAGTTGCACACTTTGCTTGAGAGATGCATCAGTTACTTGGCGTGAAAGGAATATATGTCATTTACAGGCAAGAGGGAGTTGAAGATGGCATTTATGTCCCAATAGAAGTTAATGTCCACACTCAAGAGGGAAAGGTGCTGACCTGTCGAAGCTACCAGATGAAGGACTATGTCCGTGGTCCCCCTTCCCCGCAGTATAAAAAGGTGGGTGTTGCATCACTGCAATTTTGGAAGAATGAACAGAAATTTATAATGCAGTACTTCTGTCCTCTTTAATAAGAGCTTTACTTACAGTGGATGGAAGGCATGACTACTCTACTGTAAAGATATAACAATTTGTGTGCGATGTACTACTATAGTCATGCTCGCAGAAGATTGCTATCTCTTAAAAGCCTACTAAATCAGTTTGGCTTTTTGGCTTAGCTGTGCCTTACGTGAAGCCTGTTTACCTCGTGAATTAGTTATGACTGACACAAGGATTTCTGAAGGATGTTGTTTACATATATGCAGCAATTCTCTGTGTTTGAAAAATTAATGTACTCCACTAAAAGGATGGAAGGAAGCTTCTGTGGGGAAAACACAGCACCTGGCTTGTAGTGTCAGGGACATGGATTATCCTTAGTGTCTTGTGAAGCAGTTGCTATTGTTTAATACAGGAGTCCACCTGCAGCCCTTTAGCAGATGCATCATCAGTATATTGCAGGACTCCAGCAGCCTTGCAGAGCACTGCAGGGTTCCCACTTGATGGCTGGTGAGGCAGAAGTGTTTCAACACTGTTCTGCAACAGGCTGACTCTATATAGAGACACATGATCCGGTCACGCAGCAGGCCTGACCTGCTTAGCTCGTGAGATCTGGTGTGGGCCCTGCTCGGGTGGCACGACTGCGTATCTGAATGGTGCAGCCGCTGGCAACTGTGGATACGTATGACTGCAGCATGTTGGCTTTTTCTACCTAAAGCAAAGAAATGGGCTTGAGCCTGTTAAATCTCAAGTGTGTCGCTCTCTCTGAACTGAGGAACTTGCTCCTATGAATCAGCTTCCAGGAGCGTAGCTCAGGCCAGCTGCTGTGGGGCTGCTGAAGAGTAACTTGCTTAGAAAGCAGGCTCTGCTATTCCACAGACCTCCTCCCTGCCAACCCACCTCTTGGCAAGACAGATCTTCAGGGATTTTCAGAAGATTACTACATAGTCTGCTGCTGTGTGGCAGCTCTCACTGGTGCCCTGTAAGAGCAGACCTCCACTACTGGCAACTTTATCTAGCTAAACATTCCCCTCTTGCTGTTGTCAGGATCTGTTGTTAGTTCTGTTCTTGCCCCACTGTCCCCAGCTTTTATTTATTTAAGTTAACCAGGCAGGAGAGCTAAAAATTAATACAGGTGACTGCATCAGCACACAGTGATTGAACTACATCCATCTACTGTTATGTGCTTTTTGTGGTAAAATTCACTCTTTCTAGACACCTCATCCTTTAAATTCATGCTGTTAAATGCAGAAAAAAGTATTTAGAATATTCATTTCTATATGCGAGTTTGCTGTTGTCTCCTTCAAGCCATGGTTCCTACAACTTCCTCTTTTCCTCTTACTGTCACATCTTTTCTTCTGCACCAATACTTAAGTTTATTTTGTGTGTGGAAGGAAAGCTGCAGTAACAAACTAGGAATCTGTGCTTTTTCACTAAGTTAAGTGTCTGTTTCTGTTACTCCTATACCTGTCTAGGTACTCACTGTTGTGCTAAGGATTTGAACAGCTTAGTTTTAAAAATAGCTTCAGTAATATATGTTGCTTCTCACTCAGGTGTGATACTAAGGCTGGCTAAAGGCTTAAAAAGAAGTTCTCATCCTCACTGGAAGAAAGAATGAAATAACAGAATAACAGCTTAATTGTAGAGTCTTGTGCACATTAGTAACGCTTCAGATTCTTAGTGGTAGTACAAGCCTTTTCAGAGTAATTTTATTCACACTGTTCAGGTGTTCAGTGGTTTCCCGAAAGCTTTTGGCTATCCTCGGGTACAAATAGCATTATTTGGGGGTAATTCTCTTGTTACGTTCTTTCCATATGAGTAAATGTTTTGAGGAGTCTTTCTAACACCATTACTAAGTTTTTTTTCCCCTTTTGTATATAGGTTATCTGCATGGGTGCAAAACAGAATGGCTTGCCAACTAATTACCTGGAGAAATTAGAAGCTATTGAAACTAATAACTATGCAGGACCGGTGCCAATAATGGAAGAGATTGAAGCTGCTATTGAAGCAGAGAAAATAAATTCTGCGTAGAATACCTCTGCATTTGCTTGGCCGTTCACCTTGATTTAGGTACCTCTCCTCACTGTGCTGATCAGCAGTTTATTTATCAAGAAAAGATGAGTTTGCTGTGCATCTACAGTAAATCATTAGATGTAATTTGCAGTCCGAAGACATGCTGATATTGGTAACTTCGTATGTATATCTTGAGTACATGCTGAAGTTTTTGCAGATTTAGAAATTATCTTACTGTAATTGTCATGCAGTGCTGCACACAAGTTTGTGCTTCATGTCCTGTTTACTGACCTTTTTAAAAGAAAAAGACCATCTTGATGAGTTTTGGCACCTTTTACTTTCTGAGGAATAAGGGCTGCAGGATCAGGCCCTTTGTTTTTATATGTTGTATACACAAATATCAAGAATTTCAAAGATTAATTAGGTGTAAAGTCAACTCAAAACTTTAAGACTAGACCTTTTCCTCTGCTACTTCTCTTAATGGTTTGACGCCCAACCTATCTCACAGTATGGAGTTCCTGTTTATATAGCTAACAAAGAAAGAAAAGAAATTTTTTTTAATTACCTCCATGTTTTTAAGTGTTAGTCCAAAAGGCAACTCAGGCCTGAAGACAACATTCAGCAAAGGATCTGGGTCAAAGCATCATAGCCTCCTCCTTTCTATGTTTAGTAGTCATCACAGGGGAACTGGTTAGCTGTAACCAACAGATTTATAAAGAATTCGTTTTAGTTATTTCCAAATTTTCTTAAATTACCTTGTTGTGGCTATCTAGGCCTTGGTCTCACGTCCAGTAAAATCAGAAAGTCTCCTGTGAGTCCTAGCATGTTTGTTTTGGGGTTTTGTTCGTTTGTTAAACCCCAAATGAACAGAATTTGTTTGGTTGGGTTTTTTTCCCTGTGGCAATCCTGTGCAAAACTGAAAGCTTTTGTAAGATACAGAGTACTTATCTTCATGGTACTTGGCAACCCCTGTGGTTAGTCACTAGGAGAAATTGACAATTTGGAAGATGTCAAATCACTGAACTTTGGTTTATCTTCTCTACAGTATATTTTTTTTCTATTGATGTACAGAGGGGTGTAAGATATAGTCATTGTCACTGTGTGACTGCTTAGATAAACACATGATAAAGCAGTAGACTCACTGTGTCTTCTCTGTATAAGATACACTTCTGCCAGGTATGTGTTGGTGCTGTCCTGATGTCATATGCCTGTTTCCAAGGTCGGGCGTGGTGACTGCTGTAAAACATGGTACTTCCTGTATTAGCACTGTCTAGTCTGAAAGTGAGTAAATAAAACTGCAATTACCAAACTTCTCCCCTGCCTGTTCAGTGCATGCTTCGAGAATTTCACAGAATTGTTAGGGTTGGAAGGGACTTCTGGAGATCATCTAGTCCACCTCCTCTGCCAAGGCAGGGTCACCTGAGCAGGTGACACAGAAATGCACCAAGGTGGGTTTTGAATGTCCTCAGAGAGGGAGACCCCATGACCTCCGTGGGCAGCCTGTGTTGCATATGTAAGTGAAAGGTGGTGGAGATGCAGCTGAAACCTTCATTGTCTGTGCCTTTTTAATGTCAGTAGGGAGGGCCAAACTGTGTGAACACACCCCTCTGCATCAGCACCACTTCTTTTGCTTTACCCTTACTGTGCTTCTTTAAGGCTTTTGGACTTTTAAATGTGTGCTTTACTCTTGCAAGAAGAGGCTGCCAGGATATTATTTCTGTTTCCTTTGTGGGTAGCGGGGAGTGACAGAAGGTACTTCATGCCTCCTGTTGAGGAAAAGGGTGCGAGCTGCAGAAGGACCCCCGGCACCTCTCAGGGTGAACGGAGGGGAAGAAGGAGGTGTTGGCGAAGGGGAAGCCTCCGGGCCCTGCCTGCGCGAGGAGGAGCCGCTTACAGCCGGGGCGGAGAGACCGTGTGTGGGGCGGGAGCGGTGGGAAGCCGGGAAGCAGTCGTGGGCCGGCCGCCGTCCCTTCGCCGCCGCGGTGGGTGAGTGCTGGGGAAGGGCCGGGGACGCGGGAGGGGCGCCGGGCTGCGGGTCAGCGGCCGTGCCGGGACAGGGACGGAGGGTGCGAGCCCAAGTTTCTGCTTCCTGTAAAACACAAACCAAAGTTTGTGTTACCGCGTGAAAGGCTTGCGAGGCGGGTGGGGAAGGGCTGCGCCCCGGCGGCTCCCGCTCCTGTGAACTGGAAACGTCAGGGATCCTTCCCGTTTCCTCCCTCCGGAGGGTCACTCCCGCCGCGGGGAGGAGGCGGCGGGCGGTGTTTGACAGGGAGCGGGGAGGGGGGACGGGCAGCACCGCCCGCAGCAACTCGGCCAGGGGGACAACGCCTTCGTATTAAACACAGCAGCGCTACCGGGAATAAATGGTGTTCCTGAGGGCTGTTAGGGAAGGGTGGCGAGGTCCCACGAGCGGAGGAGGTGGGATCCTCCTGCCCTTGCGCCGCCTCGCTTGCCCCGTGAGCGACGATATAATTGGTAAAGCAAACCCTTTACTTCCTCGAATCCATGCGCTGACTCACGGCGGAGTCATAGAATCAGAGAAATCAGCCGGTTGGAAAGGACCTCTGAGATCATCAAGTCCAACCCCTGATCTACTACCACCGTGGTTACTAGACTATGGCAATAAGTGCAACATCCAGTCTCATCTTAAAAACCTCCAGGGATGGAGAATCCACCACTTCCCTGGGCAGCCCATTCCAATTCCTGACTACCCTCTCTGTAAAGAATTTCTTCCTAGTATCTAACCTAAACCTCCCCTGGCAGAGCTTAAGACCATGCCCTCTTGTCTTACTGATAGTTGCCTGGGAGAAGACACCTACCCCCACCTGGCTACAACCTCCTCTCAGGTAGTTGTAGAGAGTGATGAGGTCTCCCCTGAGCCTTATCTGCTCCAGGCTAAACAACCCCAGCTCCCTCAGACTCTCCTCATAGGTCTTATCCTCGACTCCCTTCACCAGTCTCGTTGCTCTTCTCTGGACGTGCTCCAGCACCTCAATATCCTTCCTGAACTGAGGGGCCCAGAACTGGACAGAGTACTCCAGGTGTGGCCTCATCAGTGCTGAGTACAGGGGAAGGATCACTTCCCTGGTCCTGCTGGCCACACTGTTCTTGGTGCAGGCCAGGATGCCATTGGCCTTCTTGGCCACCTGGGCACACTGCTGGCTCATATTCAGATTCCCGTCAATCCAAACTCCCATGTCCTTTTCTGCCTGGCTGCTCTCCAGCCACTCTGTGCCCAGCCTGTAGCGCTGCAGGGGTTGTTGTGACCAAAGTGCAGGACCCGGCAATTGTGCCTTGTTTAACCTCATCCCATTGGAATCAGCCCAACTCTCCAGTCTGTCCAGGTCCCTCTGCAGAGCCCCAGCCGATCAACACTCCCCCTCAGCTTGGTGTCATCTGCAAATTTGCTGATGATGGACTCAATCCCCTCATCTAAATCATTGGTAAAGATGTTAAACAGGACTGGGCCCAGCACTGATCCCTGGGGACACCACTGGTGACTGGATCCCAGCTGGATGCAGCCCCGTTCACCAGCACTCTCTGGGCCCGACCCTCCAGCCAGTTCCTAACCCAGCACAGAGTGCCCTGTCCAAGCCATGGGCTGCAGCTTTTCCAGGAGTATGCTGTGGGAGATGGTGTCAAAGGCTTTGCTGAAGTCCAGATAGACACATCCACAGCCTTTCCCTCATCCACTGGGTGGGTCACCTCATCATAAAAGGAGATCAGGTTGGTCAGACAGGACCTGCCCCTCCTAAACCCGTGCTGGCTGGGTCTGATCCCTTGTCCATCCTGTAGGTGCTGTGTGATTGCACTCAGGATGATCTGCTCCATAACTTTGCCACGCACTGAGGTCAGGCTGACAGGCCTGTAGTTTCCCGGTCCTCTTTCCGGTCCTTTTGTGGATTGGCGTGACATTCGCCAACTTCCAATCATCTGGGACCTCCCCAGAGAGCCAGGACTGTTGGTAAATGATGGAGAGCAGCTTGGCGAGCTCTTCCGCCAGCTTCGTCATCACCCTTGTGTGAATCCTATCTGGTCCCATGGACTTGTGAGGATCCGAGTGGCTCAGCAGGTCGCAAACTGTTTCCTCCTTGACTACAGGGGGGCTATTCAGCTTCTTATCCCTTCCTGTCTACAAGCTCCAGAAGCCAGCTCTCCTCAGGACAACCTGTCTTACTGTTGAAGACTGAGGTAAAGAAGGTGTTAAATACCTCAGCTTTCTCCTCATCTTTGATAACTATGTTCCTGCCCATGTCCAATTAAGATTGGAGGTTTTGGGAATGGTTGTTTAAACCCCAGTACTTTGAGGGAGGAGGGAGCGATTCACCTGGGCAGGGAGGTGCCCTGTTACTATGGGGAGGCTGTGGCATGGCCATGATTCCGTCAGTTCTGTGATTACATCAATTGGAATTTTCGTGGTAGAATTCACTGCTGATTGAATGTAAAAATAGTAACAGTAGAAAAGCAGTTCCACTTTTATAGATAGCAGTAAGTTGCCCCCTCCTCTGCTATCTCTTAAAAAAAAAACCCAAGAGTTCTTTGGTTAGAGAAACTTTCTTTCCTTTTTAGTAGAGGCTTCTCATTATTTATTGAAGCTTTCCCACCAGAAGGGAGTTATCAGAAAACCACATAAAATCTTTTTGGCAGGGGCTCACTGATGCATCCAAACACTGTATTTAAAGTTCTGTTTCTATACAAAGTAATCTGTTACAATATGTAGTAACGAAACCTGTGAGGGATATGAATATTTCTGTCAAAGCCTGTGCCTTTTAAACAAGAGCTTGTCATTTTACCAGGTGGAGGCAGAAATAATTTCTTCTTTTATATCTGTTGCTCTTCAAATACCTAGGGATGGCTACCAAAGCTTATGCTACAGTCAGAGGAGAGAGAGGGGAGGGAGGGAATAAACACTGAAAGATGCTGATCTCTATGATCCCAGAGCAATGCAAGATCACACGAGTTGTAATGGATTTACACAAACACGATGTTAACAAATGGCTCCCAGGGCCATTTATTGACATGTAGCATCAGTGATGATAGTTACACAGAGATTGTGAACTGGGGTTTGATGAGTGTGCTTTAACTCACAGAAACAGAATAATTTACGATCAGTACAGGGACTCTGTACAAGCTCTGCCAATGCAACATTTTTACTATAAAAGACTGATTTTTTAGTACCTCTGGGAAATGCATTGCATTGCTTCTCATCAAAGCATGAAGACTTTTTATGTGCCCATTTGCCTCTAATCTCTGCATGTTTTTTACTGGTAAAAGTAAAATAGTAAAATAGTAAAATTGTTGAAGTTCTTTTAAAAGTGAGAGCTGCTGTGTGAAAATAGGTTGTGTGAAATGCAATTTTTATAGTCAAAGACAGACTGACTGCTGTGGCACACATGAAATAAGATGTGGAAAATCAGTCTCTCTTCTGTCTCTCCCACTGATAGCAAAAAGTTGAGTTTAGACTGGCCTGACAGAGTCCAGATCACCAAGCATGGCAAAGTCTTCATTTCTCCTCTTGCTGTAATGACTCTGCAGTGGGGTAGCTGTCACTGTAAAAACAGCTTTTCTCAGGAAACAAATCTGACTTGGAGACACAAAGGGCACAGACTTTCATATGAAATGGAGCACTGTTTTTTCATACAGCTACCTCTCGAAGAATAATTGCAATTTGAATACTGCGGACAGAAGGCTATGCCAACAGGGATTCCACTAGCCCTGGACCGGCACTGAGGTTTCTGTGTGTGCTTCACTGTTGTCCTGCCAGAGCTGGCTACTAGGTGCTGTGAAAATCCTGAAGATATTCCAGATACTGGCTGCAGACACCTGGGTAAGTAGCACAGGACTTTATTTCATATACCATTTAGAGGAACAGTTTTCATCAGAATAGCAAGGCTACCGAAGAAGTATTATTAACTGAGTTTTCAGCTCTTCAGACATATTCTAGTTTGGTCTTGAATCAACTGCTTTAAGGGACAGCTGTTTACTGATTTGCTCCTTGTATTGCCTTTACTGCTTCATCCTACACAGTCTCCTTGGGAGCATCCAGCACAATAAGGAGTCAGTTCCCTAGTTGACGCAGAAGTGGAAATGTTTTTTATCTATTCTACAAGATCCTTCAGCCCCTTTATCTATAGCACTTACATTTGATAAGACCTTGTTGTGATGAACTGGTATATTCTTTGCTGCCATGGGGCCATTTGCAGCACTGGAAGTCAAACAAGCAGAGCAGCTTTCTTAGAAGAAGAGCAAGAGAGCTTTGTGAAAAGCTTTGTGAAAAGAGGATGTGAGGAGGACAGGGCCAGGAAAGATAGAAATGTATATATGCTTGCACAATGCTGAGAATAGAGGGAACTCAGAAGAAACTCAAGATAAAAGTGCCAATGCCTTCATGCAGAGGCTGTCAGCTCCTCTGCAGCTTATTCACATGGGTTATACAAAACCTTGCTTGTAAGCACTGGTGCTTTTACCGTACCTCTTACTGTGACAAATTTCATTTCCCTTTTTCATTTCCCTCCTTTTCCCTGGCCTGCCTCCCATCTTGCTTCCCCTTTGTTATTCTCAGTTAAGCAGGTTTATGATATGCATCTCTTGCCACACTTATGTGGCTTCTCATATCACTTCAAACCCCATCAGCACTTCATTTGCTCAAGACCCTTCTTTGCCTTTACAACTGGTGGGCAAGCACTCTGCTCTCTGGTTCGTTTTAATTTCCTCTACTCTGTTTCCTGTATTCTTCACCTGAACGACATTGCTGTCCTCAAAAGGGCTAACTGAATTTCCTCTTCAACATCATTGGCATCCTCTTGAGTAAGTAATTGTTTTTCACTTTTCCTCTCAGAAACAAGAAGTCTATTCTGTTCCCAGATTGGAGGCTTTCTCCCATGAGTGTTTCTCATGTTGTCTCCCCATATTAGACACCTTCCTTGCTCACGTATCATCTCTCTTGTCTGTCTCCTTTCTCCTTTAGGTGTTTTGCTGTTTCAGCTACTCTATCAAGCTTGCAAATCTTTCCCTTTCTCTTGCTCATTTCTCTAAATAGATGTGTTCGCAAGCTGTTGCTGTTAGAATAGGTGATCTGTCCTTACCATAACTTGTAAGGCCCTTAAGGTGGCTTTCAGAAAAAATATTTTATTCATTTTAGCCATTTTAGAAATGGAACGGTTCCAGAAATAAGGCAGTAGTTCTCAGTAGTGGATGTTCTTAGACCCTGATCAGTGTCTCACATTAGTGTGTGTCCCAGTCTTTTTGAAAAGCATCCCCATGACTGATGCAACATCAGTCACAAGAATTGCACTGGAATGGAATCCAGCATCTGGAGTGTTCGAGATAAGGCAAAGAGTACCGTATGCACTCTAGAAAGGAAATGTTTTCAATGCATATTTATAAGCTGCATTAGCATTTACCTTTAAATATACCAGATGTATAACCTAGCATTGTAACGCTAACAGATCCTTTAACAAGAGACTTAGTACTTGTAACCTTATGATCCCGCACTGAAAAAACTCGTGATTAAGCGCTATGGAACCCGGGACTCTTTGCAGAGAGGTGAATGGCTTGCAGATAAGCTGGAGACCGCATGGTGTCACACATTGGCATCACGTTTAAAAAACAAAACAAAACAAAACAAAACAAACAAAAAACAAGCAACATCCCCAAAACACAAAAAACCAAAGAACACCCCCCAGTCAAACAATAAAAACAAAACCAACAATGACAAAAACCCCTCACACCCTAGCAAAACAGAATCATATATATGTCAGAATCTTACAGGCAGTGTGCTTCTCTAAAAGAATAAGCATATTTCTTATGCTGATCAGGAAGGACTTTTAGAGTTGCTGTTGCTCCTGGAACTGCTATTGTAGAAAATTTTGGGTTTTTCTTAGTCTGAGTAGTCTCAGTTTCTTCATAGAGCTGATACACTTTGCTACAAACGTGCACATACCTGCCTTGCTCTTAACTGCATGTGGCAGGAAGTCTTTCTGTTCCAGCACTGTTTAAGGTGTTCAGCTGTTCGTCTGGTGTGGCATTTTCTTAGTCTATGGATAATGGAAATTTCCATTTTTTCTTATTAAAAGGGACTGATAAAAAGTACTGTGTACTCCAGTACTGGCTGGTGTGTATTTTTGCCTTAAATTTAAAATTATCACCGAAAATATCACTGAGTAGGTCATCGTACACAGAATTCATATTGCCAGTTCTGACTTCCCTGCTTGACATTTTTCCTCTTTCTCCTTTTCTCCTCAATGTTTAGCCTTACTTTCTATACATATATACATGCAGATATATATATATATATACATTTCTTGTTTCTTCACTCTCTTGCAGATCAACCTGTGTGAAAGAGAACATGTTCTGTCCTGCAGCATATGTATGCACACCCCTTCCAGCAGCAACCAGGTTTTGTACTGACTTGGACTTTGTCAGATGCAGGGAAGACATCTTTGAGACCTTCTGATCATTCCATATTTTCCATCTTTTGTCCAGCTGCTGTATTTCTTCTTTTCTTACCCTCTTTGTAGATGAAACTGGAAGAGTGAAAAAAAATTCTTCTATTTGTTTTGTACACGACATAATTCTTATGGTTCATTCTTATGGTTTTCTGAATGTTTGTCTCAGTTATTCTCACAAAGTAGGAAGAAAGAAAATGCATTAGAATAACATGGTCCTAGAACAGCCAAAGTAACCAGGGAATGTTGGGCAGATGCAGTATCTTGAAAGAGAAGGGTCAATATTTCTACTGCATGTTTTAAGGTGACTCTGTCTCTTTAACTAAAAGCCTGCAAAATCTTTAGAGTAAATGATGTTTTCAACATTGTTTGACCTTCATGGTAGAGTTCATTTATAGAATGAACTTTCCTGAACAAAGAGATGTGCCAGTGTGGCTTCTAGGAAGCTGAGTGACTCAGAAATCAGCCACGTCATCATGTGGGTCTTAAGAATGGAGTAATGAAAGGTTGATATGTCTGAGTAGATGCTGTCAGTTACTGAAGTGGTAAGAAAGTCAGATCACTTGGTTACATTCCATTTGTTTGAAAGAGTTTTGCCAGTTTTGGAGTTGGATGTGATCCAAAGCAGTTGTGCTGGAAATTTGCCTGGTCTGGCAGCCCTTGGAGAGCCCAAGTCTTAATGCAGTTATCTGCAGCCGTGCAGGTCAGCAACCATAACTTAGGACCTCTTGGGAATTCAGAGGAGCAAAGCTGATTTGCCCTGCAGTTGTGGGTGTAGATAGGTGGTATCACTAAAATGCTGCCTAACATGCATAAACTGTGTCTTTCTCCAGCATCAAGCGGGAGCAGCTTTACTGATGCAGACTGCAGCTTCTGATATGGAAAACCCACGGAAATGAGTTTGTTCCAGTAACAGGTCACCTAGAGGAACCTGTGAGCTGGCAGGGATCAGTTATAGCTTATCTGGGCAGCGTTTGGAAAGTTTGCCATCACTGTAAACGTCTTGTGAGAATATTATTGCATCAGAGTTAGCACCTTTACAGAATTGTAGAAGAAGGGCTTCATCTTTTCATTGATCTGACTGTAATCAGAATCTAAAAACATTCTTCCAAATATCCCTTGGATCCACAGTATGTTTTAAGTGTCACTGGGGGATGACAGTAATTTGTGTTGATCACGCAAATTTTCATTGTCTGTGTGCAGGAGATTCAGTTGTGATCTTGCAAGAAATTTGATTTTTGCATAGGAAATCATATGTGCAAGTTTGTACCTAAATAGTACCTAAATGAACTTATTGTTGAATTGTAATTACAATATAACTTCATGCCTGCTATATGGTATATTAGCTGCAATCAAAAAAAAAAACCCTGCTTTACAATAGAGAGCAGTCTGATCCTGATCCCTCTTGCTTTATTGCCTTGTAGAGAAAAATGTGAATAAATGGCCATCTGAAAAGAGCTCCCAAGAAATGGTGGAGAATAAGGACATACACCACATATGTATTTGCAGACAAGGAGAGAGCATTCATGCTAAAGAGTATGGTTTTCAAAACAACATCTCTCCAGCAATGAGAGGGTTTCCTGAGCCCGTAGCTGTCTGAGTTAAAGGACCATATTTAGTCTCTAGCTGTACATACAGAGTCTGAGACCAGGCATTCAAACCTAAGTGTTTCCACAGGGTTTAAATTGGTGTCTTCATTACAAGCTGCATTGCGTGCAATCTCTTCCCTTTATGAAGATGGACGTGAGTTGGATGCCCAAAGAACGTGAGTTGTGATACCATCTTCTAGGCCTAGTTCATCATATGAGGAAAGAGTCTCTGAATTCAGTTATTCTGTGCAATTCCCGCTCAGGAAGAGGTCCAGAATTTTTGTGTGTCATAAGAGATGGGATCTTGTATGTGGACAATCACTTACTTTAGTCCTTTCTGTAATACTTTTTCAGATTCTGAAAAATTATTTTTAACTTTTATAGTTGCTCACCTGAACTTGATGAGATAAACCAGTGCAGTGATACGTTCCCTGTTTGACATGTCAGAACCAATAGCTTTAGGAGTCGGAAAGTGCCCTGTGCCCCTAAGAGGTTTGTTAGCTCTGAAATCTACAGCAGCCTTTTCACTTAGCAGCATTTTACTCTTTGCTTTCTTAACAGGAACAGCTGATTGATGGTTTTTCCACAGTCTCACTACTGCCTCTCAAACGAGGTGCCCTGAAGCTAAATTCTTTTCCTTAGTTTAGCTAAAACTGTCTCAGAGTTCACAAGGCCTTGCTTTCAGGGACAGGTATCATATTGTCAACACTGTATACAGGGTCTGTTGTTGTAACAAAGAAAAAACAAAGTGAATCGCTACTATAAATTGATTCCTCCTACAAAATTAATTGCTATGAGGTATAATTTTATTCCGTTTATTTCCTTGTCCAGATTATGTTTGGACAGATGCCCTCCTTTGTCTATTGAAACATGAAAAGCTAATAAAAAGTATTAAATTATGCACTAAGAACAGGCAGTTAATAAAGCAGATGCCAGTGGTGGTGTTTAAGGCAAAACTACAGTAAAGTACTGGTACAGAAGGGAGACTGCCTATTGTAGACATTTTATTTTCCAAAATCTGGCCAGATAAATGGAATTACCTAAGGAAGAAACTTTTTTAAAAAGTTGGTCATGATATTACCCAAAGGTTGGAAGCATTCTCTGACGTCTAGGTGAAGGGTATATGTGCATAGGATAAGGTTTAAATTGAGGTTCTTGTGCAATTGTGTTTTACAGGCTCGGTGCTGTGAAAGACAGCTTTCCTGTTCTCCTGAAGTTAACTCCAAGCTGACCTCTCACCACAAGTGGACAGTTTCTCAGAGATGAGGCTTGGTGGAGCAGTTTCTCGCTACCTCAACTATGGAAGGCCAACTTTGTGCTAACATGGACATTTCTGTGAAAAAACCTCCAGGAGCAAGCCCTCCATCATTCATTGCTTTGCTGAAGGTACACCGAGAGCTCCTGGTCAGTAGAATCCGAAACACTCAGTGTTTGATTGATAACTTGATTAAGAATGACTACTTCTCCACTGAAGATGCAGAGATTGTTGTCCAGTTTCCTACTCAAGCAGATAAGGTATGATTTTTGTTTCACTAGCCACTGAGGCTTTTGGCTACTTTTAGTTTACCATGAGCTTTTATGGGTTTATCTGTCAATTTTACATCTAGTGTATTTTGTAGTCTTTGTTTTTTTTTGGAGTTGCCCCATTCCAATCCTTCTGGATGCGTGTCTCCAGCACATCTCTTTCCAGCCTGGCTGGCACTGCCTGTAGTGCCCCTGGCACTGCTTGTAATGCCCGTTGGCAGCTGTAAGGATAAGCAAGGTGATAATTGCTGTTCTGTCCCTCCCAGCTGCAGCTTTGTTCTCTGATAAGGAGGTGTCCACAATAGTTATTAGAATACTGCAAGGAGAATCTGCTTTAGTATGCTGTGGGACAGATCATCCTGCTTTTGGAAAGACAGAAATTAAACGTTGTTTTTGAAGTTAATAACTGTGTGTTGTCCATATGCACACCTTCCTTTTTTTTTTTTAAGAACTATGTGTGTTGTAAATGTTATGGAAAATTGATATATCCTGGCACATTTGGGGTTTTAATTCATCTTTGGTCATCAGTAGCAAAAATTATTTCCTGGTCTTTCGTTAGGAGAAAATTACCATGTACACAATTGCTCTTTGCATCATAAACAGATGAGGAGATTGTTTCCCAGACCAAACAATCATGCAGCTTCAGAATGCTGTCACAGTTAGGGGTAGGCAGACCATAAAAAATTCAGAGACCTTGGACTTCACTAACACTGCAGATTTTCACAAAATAATCATTCTTTCTGGCACATTGAAATGGTAACACAGTGCTCACTCTGTGTATAGGGTCAAAGCTGAATAAATGCACACTGTATGATTATCTCAATTTCTTATTGTTCAGCGTAATATGCATGATTGTTATTACAAAGCTGAGGGGGAGGCCATGCATCAGGAGTCTAAGCAGAGACAGAGAGCAGGGCCACAGTAGTGCAAGTGAAGTGGACTCTGTGGGAACTTCTCTGGAAGGCATAAAATTGCTTTTTAGAGCATACAAATTGTCAAAAAAAGCTCCATGTGTTTGCTGTGCTGCATGTACCTCACCCTGCTTTAAGCTCACAAGAGACCACAGTCTCTGTCTGGTTTAGGACTGAATTCTTCATTCATTTCTAGCAAGGGGACCCAGACATTCCAAATGTGCCCCCAGATGATTGCTCTGTCTTGCGGAGGGTCTTGTACTAGGATTGCCCTGTTTTGGTGCACAGACATCACACTCTTGCCTGTAGAGGTGACACTTGGTCTTGAACTGCTCCAGCCACTGCCTGGTAGCCATTAGTTTTGGTGACAGCTGCAGGCCACAAGGCCACTGCACAGAGAGAGCCTGAAGAATTGAGTTATTATGTTAAATGGAAGAGTTGTAGAGTTTTGGCTCAGGGTTAAGATCCTGAAGGAGATTTTGCCTACACTGCTCTGGATCTGGATGGATCCTGAGGTAAACCCAAATGTGACTGGAGTATTTATGAAACAGAGGGTGAATTTAAGGCATTGAGAAATCACTTCTTTTTTTTTTTTTTATTATTTTAACCAGCAAAGGATTTAAACTATACCATTTAGCCAAGCTGAGGAAATCCTTTGGGTTCCCTCTTGAGGGGTGGTATTTTATCCATTTTGTTTCTGGTTAGCATATGATTTAGCTACAAGTTCAGACCTTCAGAGCCAACTCTCTTGCAATATCCAAATACAAGCAGCAACTGAGTTTTATGATGGTTCAAATTCAGAGCCAGATTTTGCATTCATGTTTTTGAAGTACCAGTTTTGGTTTTTGTCCCCTGCTCCAGTCCAGAAAGGATCCTAAAGCAGTCACAAGAGTTACTGTCATCAGATGCTGTGTATCAATGATCTTTCATGTGGTGTTTCTTCAGGTTCGCAAAATTCTAGACTTGGTTCAAAGCAAAGGAGAAGAAGTTTCAGAATATTTCATCTATGTCCTGCAGAAAGTCACTGATGCTTACTATGAACTTCAGCCTTGGCTGGATGAAATAGGTTACGAGCCTTCAGAGAATATTTGTAGAAAACCTGTGGTAAATTCAGATCCAGGTAAAGCTATGTTTTTCAAAGATGACCAGCAACGAACACTGGTATTGAACCAGTTGGAAGCTAGCCCCAATCTCTGCAGTTTGTGTTCAGTGCCTTTATTTTGTTGGATTATCTTTAAATCTCTATCCCTTCCTTTAGAACTACCCTGCTATGTAGGAAGCTCCAATCTGGTGACGGAAGAGAGATCTGATGTCATAAATGATCCTGTTCTCAGCAGGAAGTAGGACTAGATCTTCTGAAGCTTCTTCCAACCTGAATTATTCTGTGATCCTAAATGATGAGCTATGCTGCAAGTCAGAGTTTAAGTATTGCAGAAATAAATTATTTCCTCCTGAGAGGTTTTTCCATACTACATAAATACGTGATTTGCTTTGTCCCCATCTGAAGTGAAGTTTCTGGTGCAATAAAAACACAAGCCAACACTGCACAATAAGTGAGACTCTCATTTTTTTGTCATCTCAGAAAAATCTTTTGAGGTGCCTGGGACTTGGTTTCTAAAATGCATGCCTTCTATTTACAATAATATAAGTGACCAAACAGGTCAGGAAAGAATAACCACCCACTTGATAGAATTGCAGGTAGAATATAAATAAAGTGTAAAGGCTAATCAGTGACTGACAAGTTGAACAAGCCTTTGCAGCAAGTAAAGCAGCCTTAAACAAAGAGTCAGGGTCTTGGCTTTGCATCTCAGATGAAAGATAGCAGCCCCTTAAGCCAATGCAGCATCAGTACTGGCTTTCAGGAAGCGGTGACTCAAGTGACCTTTCATTAGCCCCTGAATTTCCCCAGTGAATGATGATGGCATCATAAATAGAACTAATCTGCCAAAGAACCATTTTTACATGAGAATTACTTTTGCTTATTACCCGCTCTGAGTTCCCAAAGAGGTGGGTCATTGCCTACACAGGCTTTTTAATAGTAGTTCACTGTCTTTTCAGTTAGCAGGTATTGCCAGAAACTCAGATATGAACTGGGACGGGACTCCAAGTTTGTTATGTCGTACACTCAGAGGGAGGAGATGCTGCTTGAAGAAATCTACTCTAACAGCATCATGGAGCTGGTCAATTTTACCAATGAGAGTCTTGGCCATGTGGGTCAATTAGAAGCCCTTTTTGATGATACAGTTGGACTAATTAATGAAGATGGAGAGACTATTTATGTCTATGGCGATGCAGGAATTGGAAAATCCATCTTGCTGCAGAAGATACAAAGCCTTTGGGCCAGAAAAGAATTGGACATAGGGGCCAAATTTTTCTTCCGTTTTCCATGCAGGATGTTTAGTTGCTTTAAGGAAGATAAAGCCATATGTTTGAAAGACCTGCTCTTCAAATATAATTGCTACCCAGACCAGGACCCCACAGAAGTGTTCCATCACATCTTGCAATTCCCTCACACAGTTCTTTTCACATTTGATGGCTTTGATGAGATCTATTCCAACTTTGATCTCAGCAGTGTACCTGAGATATGTTCACCCCATGAACCCATTCACCCCTTGGCACTGCTGGTAAGCCTTCTCAGAGGAAAGCTTCTTAAGGGATCCAAGAAAATTCTTACAGCAAGGACAGGAACTGAGATCCAAAGAAACATCATTAAAAAGAAAGTGCTGCTCCGTGGTTTCTCCAGCAATAACCTGAAGGAATACACTGCTATGTTTTTCAAAGATGAGCAGCAACGAACACTGGTATTGAACCAGTTGGAAGCTAACCCCAATCTCTGCAGTCTGTGTTCAGTGCCTTTATTTTGTTGGATTATCTTTAAATGCTATGAGCACTTCTATTCCATGTTTGACAGCCATGAGCTTCCAGACAGTTCTGTTACACTGACAGACGTATTTTTGCTCATGATTGAAGTTCATCTGAACCGATCTCTAAAAACAGGTTTGCTGAAGAACAACATCAGGAGCCAAGCAGAGATGCTCAAATCCAGAAAGGAAACTCTTCTAGCTTTGGGTAAAATGGCATACAAAGGGATGGAGAACTCTTTCTTTATTTTTGAGCAGGAAGAGGTCTCCTCAGCGAACATCTCTGAAGAAGATTTGCAATTGGGCTTTCTCAGGACAGTTAAAGGTTACAGTGGCTGTGACAGTCAGGCCACTTACGAGTTCTTGCACTTAACCCTTCAGTCTTTTTTCACAGCTTTGTTTTTGGTTATTGAGGAGAAAGTGGGCGCCAAGGAGTTACTTGAGTTTTTCAATGAATGCTCTTTCACTGAGACTGCCCAGCCTACTTGCCTTCGCATCCCTTGGCTGAAGAAACAACTGGCAGGGGAGAATCCTTTCCAAAATAAAGAACACTTTAATTTTACCAACATGTTTCTTTGTGGCCTTCTTTCTGGATCCAAGCAGAAGCTCTTCAGGCATTTAGTTTCACCTGCAGTCCTTAAGAGGAAGAGGAAAACACTCATCACATACCTTGGGGAGAGCATGAAATCCCACCTGAAAGGCTACACTCGGTCCAGGCTTAAAAGCTACAATCAGATCCAGGTCCAGCCCAACTTTGTTTGGATGCTGAGGTGCCTTTACGAGACTCAGAGTGAGAAGGTGGGGAAGTTGGCTGCCAAACGCATGCACGCCAATTACATCAAGCTGGCGTACTGCAATGCCTACTCTGCCGACTGCAGCGCCATCTCCTTTGTCGTGCATCACTTCCGGAAGCACCTGGCCCTGGATTTGGACAACAACAACATCAATGACTACGGAATAAAACAGCTGCTGCCTTCTTTCAGCAAGCTTGCCGTGATCAGGTAGGAGTCTTTGTAAGCAGGTCCTTGCTTAGCCTTGGCCAGTTTCACAAACTGGTGAGCCGAAGGAATTGATCACGGAAGGGGAGAAAGATGGGGATCACTGCTGCTGGAAGTTAAAGTTGCAGATCTTCTGAAATCTTCGTTCATCCAGTCATAGGAGCAGGGATAAGCTGTGAATTTGGAAACCGAAATGGAGAGGGTGATAAGAAGTCCTTAGAAGCCAGGACTGTTTAAACCTGTAGGTTTAGTTAGCTTCACCTCAAATTGTTTTGTCCCAAAAGAGGATTTTCATGAAAGAAAGTGCTTAAGGGAGAAGAAAGGAAACAGAAGTACATCCCCCATTATCTGAAGATTGCCTGAGCCTATCTCTGCCCTTTGGTGGATGGGGTAAAGAAAGGATCTATTATTCACAATAGCCTATGATCAAAAGCTCTGAATTTCTTGCCTTTCCATCCTGAGAAAATGTCTGGCTTTCACAGAACAAAAAGCTATCATGTAGTACTCCATAAAAAGATGAAGCTGAAGTCTTTAGATGGTGGTGCTTCCCTGAGGGGATGTGGAGGTAGGACACGGCTTGGTGTGGTCAGGGAGAACTAACTCTCCCTCTAACATCACAGGCCATATTGTTTCACCCCTAGCCTTTTGAGGTTGTGCTATAAACTGTATCTTATTTGTCCAAACATTTAAGTGCAGAAAATCAGGAACTTCATATGTGTCTTTTTTTTAAAGCTCCTTCAGCCCACAAGAATTTATATTTTTTAACAACTGGCTTTGTTCCTCCTGTTTGGCTGTGCTCTGCCTTGTTTTCCTCTAAGACTAAAGCAAAACAAGTGACTCTTGTTTTTTTCCAGTTAGTTGCAAATTGACTGGCCTCCCAAGAGAAAGCAATAAGGAAACGTCAGGGGAAAATGCATAAACATGTAAAACCAAAAAAAAGAAAAAAGGAAGAAAAGGCCAGCCTTTCATTCTTTGTCCCTATCTTGTAATTATGCCACACCCAGTATGACCTTAGCACCATACCTAGCACCAAACCCATCTGTTAGGTTGCCTTTTTGTCTTTATGGATCTTCAGATGTTAGGACTTTCATTTCTAATGACCAATTTCTGTAGGCCAGGAAATTATGTTTTCAGCAGTTAAACCATCCCTTTCAAAGATGCAGACTGTTCTGATCTGCAGAAACTGGCTGATTTCTCCTATGTGCCTGTGCATTCCAAAGGGACCCAGTTACTAACTAGTAAAGGCCAGGGAGGCTGTTGATGATAAGGGACTCTCAGCAGTGAATGTTCACTACTGAGTTTGTGTAGAAACTAAAGCTGATCAAAATGTTTTCCCAGGGACAGCTTTAAGCAGAAAATGTGCTTCATCAGAATTGGAATACTTCACTTGAACCTGTCCATTTAGTCAAGGTGAAAAAGCTTGAGAAGTTACCAGAAAAAAGCAACAAAACCAATCAAAAAACTCCCCAACTGTGAAAAGAAGCATTTTTATTCTATAAATGACTGGCGTTGATTTGTTTCATGTCTAGCTGGGACAACAAAATTAGAAACATCTAGCACACCCATGGGACTGCAGTTCTGTCTTCTGGCCAGGGCTTTTCACAATCTTTATTCCGTGAAGCCTGAATGTGTTGAGACTTTCAAGATGCCTGGCTTTCACTAGGTACTCAGAGAGAAGGTTGCAAGAGTAGTAGTCTGCACAGCTTGATTCTGCCAGGGTGTTAGGCAGACTTCTTCCTGAAATCACAATAAGCGCCAGAGGAGGTGAGATGTTTATCTGGTGTCTGACTTCCCACACGTTATTGTTTTCAGTTCTATGGAAAGGTTCCAGAGCATTGCCTTGGAGATTTGAGGCTTTCTGGTTTTTATTGGTTTTGAAGTAAGCCATGTGAAACTGAGCTGACATTTCCCTTAACAGCTTTTAATACGGAGCTGTTGAATTATCAGAGGAAAATGCATAGACCTCCAGTCATTTGTTAACTCATGGGTGATGAACACTTGTAATCTGTATTGATTTAAAGTTTCTTTTCATTCCCTTCATTCCAGGCTCAGTGTAAATCAGGTCACAGATCATGGTGTAAGGATCTTGTACGAAGAACTCTCCAAGTACCGAATTGTGTCTTTCTTGGGGTATGTACCATTTGGGACCAGAACCCTAGATATTGATACTAGAAAATAAAACTCCAGTGCTGAGAGTACTGATGCAGCAGAGGTAACTGCTGTTACCTCCTCATTTACTGGCCATAAGCAAAGCAGCATTTTGTGTCAGAAATTATTCAGCTGCCACCCTGTAAAAGTTCACTGTGGTCCACAGCTTCCTCTCCCATCACACTGCTTCATGGGGTGGCCTCCATCAGACCCTTCTGTGACACAGTGCAGACTACTGTCAGGTTACTGAACTGTGTAGGCATCATAGTTTTATACCTAAAGCCTTCTGATGTGGAGGGGAAAGAGAATACAAGCAAGAGAGCATGTGCTTTGTAGCTAGAGCCTGTTGTTTTCTCTGCTGATTTATTTCAACTATGCAAAGCAGATACAGCTTGGTAGACAGTAGTATCAGGAACATAGATTTTCATGTGTCTTGCTCATGGCACCAGTTTCTTTCAAGACCTTAATTAGTTCTTAATCAAGTTAAAGCTGGAAGGCATGTTAGCTCTGACTGCCTGCTCTGGGTTAAGTAGCTACATAAATATAACTTTTTGAAAGGTGAACATGAATACCAAGAATAGCTTTCTTCCTCAAGTGCCCTAATGTAAGTATAACTGCTCAGGTATCTGATCTTCAGTAATATTTACAAGGGGATTTTATGACTTTTAAAAGACCAAAAGTACTTTATGGTGTTTCCTTTTTTGACTTATCTTCCATCAATATTATTTCTGTACTAACATAGGAATAAATGGAAGCTTTGTTTGCTTGGGGAGACTTATTATTAAAAAATTTATATAAATATTTTCTCATGATTTGCAGTCTGGTCTCCTTGTATTTTTTATCTAGCCCTTCACAATATGAATTATATATCAAAATAGAAATACAAGCAACTGTGAATATGTACAAAGCCATACAAAAAAGATAGATGCTATGTGTGCATCATAAAATATTCAGGTTGTAAATATTTAACAGCAGGAATAACCTATTTTTACCAATGTGATCTTTCTTTAAGCTTATACAGCAATCAAATCACTGATGTCGGAGCCAAATATGTTGCAAAACTAATCGAAGAATGTTCAAGCCTGGAATATGTTAAGTATGTTGGATCTTTTTTTCCTTTCTTCAGGTAAAGCAACTTGAAAGGCAAGGGAACGTAGAAAAAAAGACAAACATTGTATTTGAAATAAAATATAATTTAGGCTGCAGTTGTATGTTCTTTTGCAGTAGTCTAGCAATGGATGGCAGCAGGGGAAACGCTTGAATCCGTAGTCTTTTCTGGAATATAGCAGTAAGTTAAAGGAGTGCATGAGACCTGTTCTTTACCTAAATCCAGTCTGAGCACTGAGCAAGGCATAAGTTGTGCATGAACCTCGTTGCCGCTTCCAGTAGGTGAATTCCCTTGGATTCAGTACCAAGCTTCTTAGTATCTGCTCTTTCATGGGCCCCTGGAGTCAGGCTGTGCTGGTGTCATATCTCAGCTCTGCAATTCCCCAAATTCACATGGTGAGTTGTTCCTTTTAATTCCTGGAACTTCCCCAGATAAGAGTGTCTGGCCATGCACAATACTGGTTTGACATAAAGGTAGATCATTAACCAATGGTTTAATTGTGACCATAGCAGAAAAACAGAGGTAAATGCAGCAATGTCAGCTGTTGGAATGAGTGTAGCAACTGGCAGCCAGGGACTCTTTGAGTTCTAGTCCTTGTTCTACCACTAACTTGATCTGAAACCACATTATAGCCACATCCTTCACACTTGAAATATTTGCAGAGTTTTGAAACCCAAGAGCACTTTGGTTCTTTTGCTGCTTTGACACAGTGCTTTGCTTATTTAATCTCACTTTCACAAAAAAACCCTGTTGACAGATGGTTACTTTCAACCCTCATAGTAATCCTAGCAATTATTTTGAGACAGAGTGCATGTTCATGTGCCTGAAGTCAGTCAAACAAGCCAATTTTATGTCAGTGTAGTGACTTGAGGGGTTTTGGAGTTCAATCTGTTCTTTACATCCATCTATACGCAGTTACCCCTTCCTTGAACTCCAGCTATTTGATATCCACATAGGCTAAAAATGGAAAAGGCCTTCTGTAGAATGCCAGCCTGAGACGCTCACTGCTGCATTGACCTGTGCCACTGCCTACAGCCCATGCTTGGAACAGAAAGACTCGAAATTATCGCAGCCTGTGCTTGGCAGCTGCAGCCTCCCCTGAAACCACACAATCAAGAAATATTCTGTTTCCTGTGGTATCATGAAACGTGCTGCATGTAATTCATGTGCTCTGTAGCAACTGCTGATACTATGAGCTATACTAAAAACTAGGCTGGAGTCCTTGCCTCGAGGATCAGTTCCTAAAGCTCATTTCTAACACACTGAGCACCAAACCCAAGATTCTACTGTAATATCTCTGATTTGGAGCACTGACATGCAAAATAAGCAAAAAACAACATAAAATTATGTCTTTTAGTCAAAGGTCAGGTGTCTGTATTCTTTTGCTCTAGGTTAATATTTGATATCTGCAGCTAGCCTCCAGGGTTAATTAGCCTTAATTACTTGTATGGCTTTCTGAGCTGATGTTTCTGAGCTGTGCAGCTGTAAGTGATGTACCTCATCAATTCATGTATTTTGTGCAGAATAGGAGCAAACAAAATAACTAGTGAAGGAGGGAAGTGCCTTGCCCAGGCCATCCAGAAGAGCAAGACAATGTTTGAAATTGGGTAAGTTTGGTGCTAAGGAGCAGACCTCGGGGCTTGATCTTGGCAAGGCATCTGTAAATCTATTATAATTCCTTTTTTCATTCTTACCTTCTCTTCTCCTGCTCTTCCTTCCCCCTCAACAACAGCGTTAGAACAAACAAGTATAGAAGCACAGCCACATTTTCCATGGAAAAGGAGAGCTGCTTTGTTGTTCTTCAGTTCACACAACATTTGTTTTGGGGTTTGGTTTCTGGGTTGTTGGGTTTTTTTTCACTTTTCTGACAGAGCCTTAAAGGAGAGACAAACAAATAAGAGGACAGTGTGTAAAGATAGACACTTTCTTTATGGCAACACAGGTCCTCTGGAGATACCTGGCTATTTTTAAGTCTATGTGGTTTTATGACTATTGACACTGTACCTAGTTATTGAGTGTCATTCTTACGTTGTCAAACCTTCTGCATCACATCCCAATAAAGTTGCGATCTGAGAGGATAAAAAGGAATTCACATCATCCACCTCTAGTCTGTCCCTAACTGGAGAGTCTGCTATTATTGTAGAGAGGTCTGAATGTACTTTAAACCTTTAGTTCCTGCCCTCTTTCTCAGGAAAGGTGCTAGGCTTTATTTACTTTATTTTATTTATTTTCTCCCCCTTCTGGCAAATCCTAGTTTCTCTTTTCACTCTACAGGAGAATATATTCTTATATTATTAGATATATATATTTACAGGAGAATATATTCTTATATTATTATATATATATTTCTTAGATTTTAATACTTAAACACATGGCATTAAAACCTCTGTTTGGCCATTGTGAAAATCATACTAACCCTGAAATATGAAAATCGGATATGAACAATCAGATTTTTGGCCTTTAATTCTGTTCTACAGCATTTCAAAAGTACAGTGAACAGTCTGCACACATCCATACAGCTGGGTCTGCTGTGCTGTACTTGCTGTAATTTCATTGAAGGACTCCTATTTCCTCCTGTGGAGGAAATGATCACTCCAAATGGATTTAGGATAGCTTGGACAGAAATGTTTAAACAGATATATTCGATGTTTACAGAGTAAACTGCACTGGGTCTGAAGGACAAGGAAATTCTGGGGAACTTACTGGAAGTCCATGTGTTTAGATGCCACAAAGCTCAATTGATCTTTAAAGAGCTGCCAACTAATTACTCATCAATCTGAGTGTGGCTCTGAGTCATCAAGCTGTGATCTCTGTAAAAAATCCGACTTAGACCTCAGCAGAGGTGCTTTCAAACCTCATAACAGAGGGTGAATTTTCAAAGTGGTTAGTCTGCATAGAAAGGATTTAATCAGATATTCCTAGTAACTATTGATCAAATCTCCCCAGCCTGTACCGTGTTAGCTTCTCTTAAACCCTTGTTTTGTTTTGCCATTTGAAATACTATTCCACAATTGTGTGGAAGAGCCCAGTGTTGTACTGTCTTTGTGAAATTTTGATCTTTCTCTTGGCAGCTGTTGGGAGAGGAGATGTCACTTGGCTATAATGCTGAAGTGACAGTAACCATTTTACGAGACTATTTTGAAGGAGAAGGGGAGCCTGTAGAGTAGTTCAGCTCAGAAACTCACCTTGTTTGGCTGTCCCCCATGTGGTTGTGCATCAGGGGAGTCTTTCCAGGACCTGTACTTTGCACTGTGTAAAGGCCAGTCTGTGCTCAACAGGTAACAGGAAAATCACAGCCAGGATACGGGAAGGAAATTCTGAGCAGAAAATTATAGGATTTAGGACTTGGTGGGTTTCTCACATCAGCTCACTGTACAAGACCTCAAGACACTTTTACCACGTAAGTGTAGAGGGCTGCAGTGCAGCAAGATGATCCCAAAAGCACTCCTGCTGCAGCAGACTGTCTCCTAGAGCTGCTTCTGTGCTGTGGCTTTAGGGTACTGGTGAGTCAGCAGAGGCTGGTGGTGTGATGTGTAGGGAGTGGAACATACCTGGCTCAGCAGGGAGGGTACCTGCCAGGTGTCTCACAATCCTGAAAGACTGTGAAGTAGTCAGGGAGGAGGGGAGAGGAGAGAAAACGGGAGAATGCAATGCCGACAGTCAGTAGGGCAGCACAAGTGATATCTCCTGGTTTCCTCTCTTCACTAGGATGTGGGGTAATCAAGTTGGAGACGAAGGAGCAAAGGCATTTGCAGAGGCCCTGAGGAACCACCCCAGGTTAACAAATGTGAGGTAAAGCACCGTCGAAACCAAGCAGCTCATTGTAGTGGTGGCTTTTCCATCATGCTGGGAAGCAATGACTCTCCCCACCAAGTGTTAGCTTGGAATGCCATCTGGTATTGCAGCCTTCACTGTAACCAAGAGGCTTCTGGTGCAAGCAAGAGTCCAGATTGAGTCAAAAAGCTCTGTGCAACCATTAAGCAAGTTAAAAATACTGCAGAATGGCATCCTTTCCTCTATCTGCACGTCTTCCCCTCATGCTGCACGGAGTTCTTGGTATTTGTGAAAGCACATGGTCAGCGGGTGCCATTTTCCTCTGGGAGTACTAGCCAGAAGGATGTCACAGAATCGGGCTCCCACTGAGCTCAGTGTTAACAGTTTCTATTGCAAAGGCGCAGCAGCTTTCAACAAATTAATTTTTAGGGGGATAAACTTGGTAGGGACTGGGACGTTCTTACATTTGGACTCATCCTGTACTCCAACGGAGCTACAACACCACACATTCAGTGCTAATGCTAGTTCTCACTGGAGCACAGTGAAGCATCTCAAACTAGCCTTCTGGAAGCCCTAATGTGGGAGAAGCTGGAAGTACAGCATAGGGAGAAGTCAGCACTGCTAAACAGCCCATCCCCTTCCCAACTCCCAAATGCTGGCTGGGGGTTTAAAGATGCATATTGAAGCAGCTGCTGCTTGTTTGGAGTCCCTCCACACAGCTGGAGCACGGTGTTCAGGGTGACCCTTTCCATTTGTCTCCCAGGTCCACTGGCCTTCACAGTGAGGGAGCAAACAAGGCTCCTTAGTTTCCCCACAAGGTGGCACATGGCACTAGTTTCTTTAGAAATACTCTGGGAGTTTGGGGATCTCTGGAGAGTTTACTGCTGCCACTTCAGATCCAGCGTTTTCAGAGCTGGTGTCTTGTCCTCCTTTCTGCAAGCGGGTAGTCGAGTTTAAAAATTAAAAGCTGAACAGGTGCAGTGACCTAAATATATTTAAACTTAAAAGCCATCTGAAATAGTAATTTTCCCGTAATTGCACAATCCATCCAGACGCATCAGACTTAAAAGAAAACATTCTGAACTTGAATCAGAGCTCGGGGATTCTCAGAGAGCAAATATGCTGATGAATGTGTTTGCAAAAATAAGCTGTCTCCAGCTTGGTTTTGCGGGCACCTGTGCAGTGTGAATCCTCTGCTCTGCATTGTACTTGCACTTGGGCTTATTTCTTATCTTCCACTGGTTAATCGTGCTCCATGATTTGAATCCATAGTTAGCAGCAGTGGTAGCTTTATGTGAAGATTAAGGGAAGATAATCCCTACTGCATCAGTTTACTTTATTTGCCATTTTTTGGCCCAGTCATTATGGACTGAGAATATCTAGTTTCGGCTGGAGCTAGGAGGGACTGGCTGCTTGATTCCATTTTCTACCCTTTTTTGAGACTTCGAATTATTTTGAGGGGCGAGATGCTTTCTGGATTTTGAAAGCCTGGAACATAACTTCAACTGGATGATTTTTCCAGTGTCTATTCAAAGAATGAAGGGCAGACTAAGAAATGTTTGTGGTTTGTAATGGAAAGCATTTACAAGCTCATCTCTCCATACACAGCAGAAGGTGTTGTATTTGGAAGATGAATGAGGTATTGGGGCATTGGAAGGACTGAAAGGACAAAGTGCCCAGTTCATACAGGGACTTGGGATGAAAAAACCTATGTACTGCTAAGTGTAACTTTTTGTCCTTGCTGAAAGCCTTGACTCTCAAAATCCCTGGGTGCAACTCTGCTGTCAGCCTTAAGAGCCCCACTCGCCGACAGCAAACCTGACAGCCTCTATGACAGGCCTGCACTCAGGCTGAAGCCCGTGAGCTGTTCTCACTCCTAAGTCATAAGGACTTACTGGTTTGCAAAGTATGTGAGCCTTTGAAACATGCAAATGCTGAACTGTACAACTGGGAAGAAGATCATCCAGGATATTCACAAGTATTTGGCAGTGGAAGAGCCAAGTCATGCTGTTTCTTACACGTTTGCATCTTTACTTCACAGTCTCGCATTCAATGGCATCACAACAGAGGGAGGCAAAAGTATTGCTGAAGCTATGCAACACAACAACTCCGTGAGAATATTCTGGTAACTGACAGTGTGGTCTACTTCTCCTCTTCTTCTTTCTCCAGAGAAAACTGCAGACTAATTTTATTTTCTCCAATCCCATCAGCCCTGCTATTCTCCTTCTCTGCATGACCTTATCCCCTGTGCTTTCACTACCAGCAAGCTATAAGTTATCCCTTTAGAAAAATGTGGACATGAGTAATGCATCAGCAGCACCTGTCTTTTGGGATGTATCCTAATGACCCAGTGTTATGCCTCTCTCTGCTCCCTACATCTTGCTTTCCCCATCTTCCCTCATTTCCATCATCTGAAGTCAAGTTCTTTGTCCCCAGTTTTTGCACCTCTTCAGTGTTGTCTCTACCTCTTTACCTTTTCCCACTACACTTCCTCCACCGTTTAGACACTAAAGCATCATGAGAAAGTATCATTAGAACATTGCTCAGAGAAACCAAGATCTGATACTTGTCTTTTTTACCTCCAGGGCTTCTCTTCAGTATCTCTTTGTGTCCAGCCTTTACAAATTGCTCAGGGCAGGAACAGCCCTTTGGCTGTCTAAAGCTAACTCACAGTCAAGCTGGAAAAACAGGGGGCTGAAAAGTAATTACATCCTAAGTGAACATTTTTTTCTCCCACTTAGGTTGACTAAAAACGAGCTGGATGATGAGGCAGCAATGAGCTTTGCAGAGATGCTGAAGGTCAACAAGAAACTGGTGCATTTATGGTGAGTTACATTCCACAGAGGCACAGGCTCTTTGGCAGTCACTACATTAAAGCTTCACCTTCCAAGTCTATGTAGGTCACAGTAAGCTTTCTGTGCATGGTCTGGATGCAGCTGACTGGTTGTAGACAGTTCTAACGGGAAGTTAGTAAAGCTGCTGTCTAGCACTTTCAGCCTGCTTTCATACAGGGTAAAGTTTAAGCTGTTTGCGTGTCTAGGTAACTTTCAAACTACTCATTGATTTCGCCTCTCATTAAGGGAACAGTACTGGCCTTAAACTCAAAGGTTTCAAAAAAAAAAAAAAAGGGCAAGACACAACCAGACAGCTAGAACAGAGTAAGGTTATTATGTTTCTTTCTATTTCTCATCATACTATGAAAATAGCTAGCTCAGATCTTACTCGTCAACCAAAAACCTACATGACAGACACTTGAATACATGTTGCATTTGCCTGATGCTTTCTTCTAGGGCTAGCAATACACTCATGCAAGACACTCATCTCTAAGGCACAAATCCCCAGGAAACCAGGGATTATTTCTAGCAATCACAGTGAGACTTGTTACACTTCTAAGAAAACACAGTGTTAGCTTTTCTAATCCAGAGGTTCACAAGAATCCGTCGATGAATGGGGTTGGGCAGATGTGGGCTGTGAAACAAACAGCCATCCATTCATTTCAAGCGATCAAGAGAACGTAAGAAATGGAGTCCCTTTACAAGCTTTATGAAGACTTTGCTAACCACACTCTAGCACACTCCCTGTATTAATCCAAGTTTCCACCCCTTAGGAAGCATGCTGGTTGTCATGGGTGCCGAGTACTTGCAGCCTCTTTTGAAAGCAACGCGAGCTGTGGTGCCCATCACCCTGAAAATAAAAAGGAGGGGGGGAAGTGCTTGATTTCTCTGTGCACAGCTGTAGATATAATTCACTGAGTAGTTTGGTTTGAATTCATAATGAAATTTTCCCCAGCCAAAGCAGGCACAGTAATCTAAATACATGTCTTTGCCACGACTCAGTATTGTCCAAGGGCTTCTGCGAGTAGACAAGTTTATATCCTACTTTGTTGGTTACACCAGTGGATACCTCCAAAAAGTAGTGACCTAAATATAGTGAACTTGAGGAGGAATAAAAATCTTTTTCTTTCAGTAGCTGAAAGAATCTACTGGAACCTTTTGCATTTTGATTCATTCACCAAGTGCAGAAAGTCCATTAATGGGAAAACCTATCTCTCTCCCTCCCTCCCTAAAAGATTGTTCAATACACCCCAATTTTCAGCCCAATCCTGAATCCTGATGGATTCATGCAACCAGTCACATGGAATGGTACAGCTATGGGGCTCACCATGGTAGACTGAAAGATGAGAATTGAATTAGGGTAGGCTGATGAGACTTTTTATACTCATGCAGGAGAATTCGGCAGCCTCTGGACCATAACTGCTAAAACACTAGACCTATACAGAGTCTGTAGTCAGAATTTTCTGTACATCACTTAAAAATGTCTCACAGTATTCTTAGTAAGAAAACAGAGCTAAGAGGTTTATCTGCCTCAGAGAGTCCAAATACCACAATCTCGTACCACTAGTGAACAGTTCTTAGCAAAAATTTGTCAGCTGTGTAATTAAGCTCAGTATCTCCAGAATGCAACCACATGCAAGATTAAAAGGAAAAAACTAATACTCAAATGTGGGGCATTTGACCAATACTGTGTACCATTCTCATGGATAAAATCATAACCATTTTCTTGTGGCAGACAGCTTTGCTCCTTGATGTCAGGCTGAGCGTAGGTTGTGCAGGCGCTGCAGATTAGTTTGCATGTTAGTTTGACATGAAATGCTTTCTTTTTAGGCTTATACAGAATCAAATTACAGCCAAAGGGGTGAAGTGCCTCAGCGAAGCTCTCAAGGAGAACTCGACCATTAAAGAAATCTGGTAAAGATCCCTTCCTCAAAGGCTCACTTGTAAACTTTCTTTCCCTAAAAAACACTACTGGCCTTACTGCTTTCCAGCCTAAAAAATTCAGAGCAAGCTTATGTGAGGCAGGGGTTGTAGTTCCAGCTGTGGATTTCAAATAGGTAAAAAGCTGCTGCCATTGAAACATTTCCTTTTTTTGTTATGAATGTCAAGCAGCTCTCTTAATTCACTTCTGTCTGTACCACTGATTTGCAGATCATGTGGGTTTGCAGAACCAGGGCCTAAATTTATAGACCAAGTTTTGTTTGTCCCGTTTTTTCACTTTTAAACTTCTGAACATGCTCATTCTTTACAGGACCTAAATCCCAACAAGCAGGAGATGGTTATATTTAATCAGCATTACTAATTTGGTTTGTAGAATTTGTGCTTGGATTTTCTTTGGGCGGTGCTCCAAACACACTGAAAGTGCTAAGCTACAAGAAGATTAACTTTTTGTAGGATTTGTTTGTTTTAGATTAGGTGGGCATCACATAGTCTCACGTGTGCATTAAAGGCAGAAAGCCAAATACCACATTCCTTACTTCACCTCAGGGAGCTCCAAAGTCAATAGAACTGAGCTGGTTTTAGCGCTGCTACTTTATTATTGAATATGAAATTTATTTCTAAATATATGTATTTGTTTTACTGAAAGGACACTGAATTCTTGCTTAGAAAGACAATGACTCACTGTCTGACTAGTGTGTTCCCTGGAGATGTGGAAGAGGTGCTTTTTTTCAAAAACCACTGTCACTATTTGTCTGTAGAAGAGGCATCAACTCCCACTCAGATAATTCTGAATCTTCAAACTAAAATCTGTCTCTTGATTCTGGCCTGACTGTTCAGAGGGGTTCATTAACCCGAATAATTTCATACGTCTAAATGGTTTAATAGATTTCAACATTTCTGTAAGCAGCACTTAACCAGGCTGCTCATTTTCAGGGGTGTAAATACCAATGTAGATTCACTTTACATAGCCAGAATTGAAGATTTTTCTGTCGGTCATTTCACATTAATGATGCCTGAGTACTTCGCAGGGTTTTCTTCCCCTGTTGTCAGGGAAGGCACAAATTGCTTTGAGGACGATTTAAATTTCTCTAAACTAGCCCCACTGCATGATAAGAACCCTTATCAGCTGTATGCTGCTTGCTGAAATGCAAACATGGGTTTCCAACACCGAGTTCAGTTACTGGAGTTTAGGTGTGTGTTGGGATTTTATTTCTGAAGGAGAAGCCTTGTTCCCTGTACGTGCAGTGGGAACAGCAGTGCTGTAGCCAGCCTGTCTGATGCCAGTTCCCAGTTGCATGCCTTTGACAAGTGTGCAGCTCACACAGCATTGCAAACCTGTGATCTCTGCTCCAAAACCCTGGAAAAATAGAAGATGGGCAACAGTCACTACCTTGCTTTCACATCCCTTTTTTTTTCCCCCTCCAGTTTGAATGGGAACCTGATAAGCCAAGAAGAGTCCAAAGCTTTTGAAAATGAAGAACGGATCATTTGCTTTTGAATGAGGACATTTTGCCAAGTTCATTTAACAAGGGTCACTCCTACGCTTGGACCACAGAGTTTATAAAGGCAGAAATCTACAGGGCTCATGGCAGGAGAGACATACATGATTAGCTGCCTTTTTACGAACATGCTGTGCTCCCTCAGCTCCATCCCTTACCCTGCTTGTTATTCCTAATCCTTTTGGTGAGTGGGAAGTTGCCTGGGTAAATAATTAATGTTGGTACCGTGCTTTGAAGATGAAATACAAAGTGTTAACAGACTAAATCCACTGGCAGGTGTACGCATTTTGATAACTGAGTTTAGGTTTACTCGGTACAGTGATGTAAATAATCTCTAACTTATTTATATCCTTAAATATATACACACACACATATATATATGCAAGAAAGAGTGCAAGATGCACAAATTCCATCAGCTCACAGTATTACCTGCCTCAGAACTGAAAATGAACATATGTAGCTTTAGTAGAAACAGGATCTATAGTAGTTGCCTCCTGCCTAGAAATTAGGCCTCTATTTCTCCACTGACTACAGGCAGCATTGTAGACACAGCTGGGTTTTGTTTTGGTTTTTTTTTGCTTGGTGTTTTTTTTTTTGTTTGTTTGTTTGTTTTTTTGTTTTTTTTTTGGTTGGTTGGTTTTGGTTTTTTGTGGGTTTTTTTTGGGGGGGAGGGTAGAAGTGGATACATCAGGCTCAGATTACTTTCAGTAATCTTTTTTTTCCATATTGAAGGAAATCCATTTTCTTTTATACAACCAGAAGTCCTTATTGCCTTCACTGTAAAACCATAAAACTGTCAGTAAACCACTTTTGCTTAAAATTTCCAGAGGGCTGCACGGAAACTGCTACCTCCTGTTTTCACAGTGTTTGTTCTGGGGAGGGGGTCTGGAGATAAATGTGAAAAATTAATTAGCAGGCTGTTCATTGCCTTGGCTCTTGGCCTAGACACTGTGCTGGTGGCAATACACCAATATTACGTTGCCCAGCTTCAGTGGGGAGGAGGGACAATTGAAAATCAGTAGCATCAAATAGAAATCCCTTCTCCCAGCAACGTGTAAGCACACAGAAGGATTGAAGTTTGCTTGGAAAGCTTTTAGTCTAAGCTTGAATTAGCAGAAAGAGCAAGGCAAGAGGCTAGTAGTAACAATAAGGACCAGCAAGAAAACATTATTCCCCCCAAAATAATTATTTTTTAGGGAGTGCAACTTTAGATGCTCTTAAAAGACACCAGTTTGCAAAGGACTGGGGTATTGGATTTTTTTTTTTTTTTGATGGGGGGGGAGGGAATTAGGCATGCTTTGTAAATTCAAACTCTGCTCCATAGTGTAGGAACCTAAAATGGAAAAACATGAGCCATTTTCCTTCCTTCTCCTGTGTTACCACCCCCCAAAACTTTGAGAAACAATTCTCTAGTAGCTGACTAACCCACAAAATCTTGGCAGGCTGGAAGAAGAATCTCCAGTTAAAATGCCAAACCAATGAACCCTCACCTTCCCATCTCCCAAATCTGCTTCATGAAACAAAGGATGAGAAAAAGCTCGCTTTATAAGTCAGAGCTTCTCACTTTCCTACATGGTAGTAGACCTTTCCCAATCCCCCCCATTCTGTCTACTCCCTTCAGATCCCTTACACATTTTAAAATACTCATAAATCTTTTCACAAAACCTACAGAAAAAAAAAAAAAGGAAAAAAAAAACACAAGAAAACCAACTCAGTGTTTATTATTTTTCAGTGCTTTTCTTCTGTGCCTGTGGTATCAACTCTGATTTTTCACAGGGAGACAGATGAAGTTTTTCAACCATGCCAAAGTCAGCTAACTTGAATGATTTCTGCACCTGAGCCATTTGTTTACTGAAGCAGAAGGGCACACAGTTACAGATGAGCTGGATTTCAATTGCCAAAACATCTGCCAAAGCAAAGCCTTTAAAGACTTCTCAGTGACTTTAACAAATCACTCATGCACCTTGTCAAAGTGTTGTGTTTTGCCAGCCTGCTCTGATGGAAAGGAGAAGACACTGTGTAAGGAAGGGCCTTCTCAAGAGGCATCACTTCCCTGTGTTGAAGGGAAGTGTGCTCCCAGTTTGATCTAATCACAGAATTATTTGCTCTTTTACCAGGTAGAAAATACAGTTTAAAAGTCCAGCTCCTGTCCTTATGTCACTGGTTGACTAAAAAAGCTTCCCCAAGCTTTCCAATGCAGACACATCTGCCCTTTTTTTGGTTTGGAGCAGCCTTTGGTGCTGTTTATTGTGCAGCATTCTCAGCCCTGTTGCAAATCCCATTCCATACCTGGTTGTTCCAGCCAGACATCCGGAGTGGTGTTTTCAGGGAGAGCAGTATTTGGGGCGCTGCAGCCGCTAAGTGCAGCCTCAGAGTAAGTGGTGGCATGATCAAGCCCAGCTCCATGTAGGACAGAGTTTGGCACTGATTACGGTGCCAGTCATAGCCACTCACTCCAGAGGTGATTTTTGGGCAGCTGCAAATCCTCGTTTGGACTGGGCTGAAGGTCTGAGCACAGCTCAGTCTGGGTTTGACAAAACCAAGGGGTTTCGTAGCACCCGGCTCACCTAGAGCTTTACAGAGCACATCACAACTTTGGGAGTCATGCTGGGGAAAACTGGTTGCTGCTCTGGAAGCAGCCAGACACTCCTTGTTTATCAGCACAGCATTTCTGTCTGAAGTGCTTCGTAGCCTTACTGGCCTGTTTGTAGAACGCATTGGAGCAACACGTTTGCAGCTTGCACTGAGAGCCTCGTTCACTCAAATTCAGAGACAACTGTAACTTTTTTAAGACTTGTTTGTAATTTGCTGAAGCCGCCTTTGTACACCTTGTAATGTTTTTCCACTCGTCCACTGTGATAATAAACAGCTTTTTTAAGAAAAGCTGCCTGCAAGTGCTTTGGCTTTGCTAAGCCCTGTCAGGTAGATACTTGGCTAGATCAAGACAGGACAGTGATACCCTAACTAATTCTGGCTGCAGAGGAGAAGGAGGAGCTGATGCAGCTGGAGAAGGCCACTCACAGCTGCCACTGCCCCTAAGGGACCCTTCCAGCAGCCAGTGGCAATCCCATTAGGGGCACCGAGGGAAATCATGATGGTGGCTCAGGGACTGCTGCCATGCCCTGCTTCCACAGTTCCTCTGGCCACACTGACTGCAGGAGCTCTCTGTGTGTCCACTCACTGCTGGGGGCAAAGACTTGCTGGCTTGAGGTATTATCACTTATATGTGGCTGGTGCAAGCTGTGTGTGTTTACTGGTGCCACAATAGCAGAGTGGCCCTCAAGGGAGCCCCTGCTGCAACACAGTGTGGTCCTGCTCCGGTCACACACTGCCAGGTCTTCAGGAAAGGATGCTTTTCTGAGCCTGGTGCTGCTTACTTGTGTCAGACACGCATTTCCAGATGTTGGACCCCGACTGGACTCGCAGGGTGGTGCAGCCTTTGCTCTTCAACCACAGCCAGTGCAGGATCCCAATCCCATGCCGTAGGAACAGCACTGATGCTGAAGAGAGTGAGATACCCATGCCTTTTCCCTGTAGCCTCATTCCACTCCCTTACCTCAGTTCAGCAGAGGAAAACAGGAGATTGCTGCAAAGCTGTACAAATGGCTGCGGTTCAGAGCAAAGGCATCAGAGCCAGGCAACAGCAGCAAGGGATGGGTTTGCTGTGAAGAATGAGAGGTCACTGTGGAGCCTGCTCGGTTTTCAACTGATGCAACAAGCAATCCCAGCAGGAAAAAGCTACAGCTGGTAAGCAAAGGTCTTTGCTGCTTTAGTAGGCAGAGACAAAATGGCAGGATTGTGCTAGATGAATTATCTGCTGCACTCGAGGATTCCAAGTTTACTCACAGAAGGTGGTTTCTGCTTGCTTGCTGAGGCATCTCAGTTGCTCTGTGGGATAGGTGAGGCTTCTAAATACACAAAATAGCAAAAGTGGCAAGTCTTTCCTCATTTCTCTGAGTGGGGACAAACTGAGAGGATGCAGGGAGCGCCACAGATATTGGAGAGTCCGCCCTTTCACCCTGGGAAATTGCTGTTTGAATCCCCTGTGAAGCTTGGCAGTGCCAGGTTAGGCAATGTTCTTCACTCGCAGAGATAAATAAGAGCTGAGGGCATGAACTGCAAAGGTTTGAAATAACTGCCCTCAGGTACGCAGGGGAACGTGAAAGCAGGGACAGTGTTTCAGAGAAAACAGCAGTTTTGGGACCATTAAGGCATGAGAGATCACTGCAGGCAGGTTGAGGAATTAAAACTGTTCTTATTCAGCCAGGGGCAAAAACTACAGCCATTGCTTTACACTGGGAAAGCAGGAGTTGTCCTGTGCCCTTGTACTCCTGCGCAAACTGGGAGTCCCTGGGGTGACTGCACTGGCAAGCAGTATATTTCGGGCAAGGCTGATGCCACCTCTCCGACCTGAGGTCTGGAGGGGTCAAGCAACCCATTACGGTGGCAATACATAAATTGTTTCCATGTACAGGGCCTGCAGCCACTGCTGGCACCAGGGCTGCTGACAGGGGGGCTCCCAACAGTCCCAGGAGGCTGCGCTTGGTGCAGTGCAGGTGAGCCTGGATTTGAGCACCTTGAGATAGGTGCCACGCTTCCCTATCCCAGCCCCCAGCACAGGTAGGCTGGCTCATGAGGTGGCTGCTGGTGGGACAGCTGATGGGCCACTTCCACCACTGGAGCGAGTGGCTGAGCCCAAGAACAAACAAGCCCTGGTGTGGAAGCATTCCTTTTGCTCCCATGGGGCGGAGAGCCAGAGCTCTAGCTCCAGCAAACCCTTTGCAAACAACTAAATTATGCCCAACCCCTTACAGCTGGGTATTCATCTGATACACTGAAGGCAGCAGCTTAATTAGCTGCTAAAGCCTTGCAAGTTGGGAGACTTGGACTCGGGAACTGGAGCAAATGAAGCTGTCAAGCTTTCGTGCTCCTATTACCTGCCAGGTTCTTTAATCCTGACTTTGGCAGATGTTAATCCTGGCCTGGATGACTTGTGAAGAGGAAAACTGCTCCCTTTAGAAGACACTCTGGTCTGCTGAGGCAGGAAGCAGGTGAGGAAACCCCACCACCAGGTGGGGAAACAGCCCCACGGTGGTTGTTCTCTCTCAGCCTCTGATGGGGCTCAGGCAGAGGCTTGGTGGATTGTTTGCTTTTCCTGCTGTTTGAAGCTGGCTTATAGAAGCAACTAGGACGGGAAGGGCGGGGGGGAGGAGGTTTCGTTAAAATTTAAACATATGTTCAAACAAAGAACTCTGTAAACAGGGTGAAAACGAAAGTAGGGCAGACGCTCAGCACAAAACATGACTCAAAAGATAACGGGCCAAATGCAGAGGCACCAAGCACCTGCAGTTTCCACCAAGCTCAGCTGAGGACATGTCCCTGTGCTTGTGATCTGCCTCGGCTACGCTCCTGCCTTTACGAGGAGTGAGTCATCTTGCGTCAACCGAGGATGGGCTTTATGCAATTATTTATTTATGTCAAACCCTCCTCCCTGCCCCCATCCATCCCTGATCTCATCCCCCTCAGAAAACAGATGCTTTATTAAATGAGGACTGGAAAACTCTGTCTCACTTAGCTTTTCCTGAGGCTCCTTGTTGTCCAGTGGCTGGCTGGTGAGAAGGCAAGCAGGCACGATCTGCACAGCACCTCACGAGCAGTGTACTCATGGCCTTGTTTGGCTTTTTTGGACACAGACATCCCTCTCCCTGCAGGGGGGAAGGAGCTGGGGACCTCCTCTGCTCAATAAACACGCAGAGGGGATGTTTGCAGAGACGAGCAGGCTCCAGCTTGCACCTCCCCGGGCACAGGCAGTGCTCAGGTGTCATAGCCTCAGAAGGGGAACAAGACCTTCCAGCACAGTGCACTCAAAAGCCAAGAGAAGAAAACTTGCCCGTTCAGCTCCAGCTGCTGCAGGGGACTCTCGCCCCCTCCCTGCTCTCTTTGCTGCAGGCTGGGTGTTGTGTTCCCCTTCCCGCTGAAAGCAGTGCAGCATCCAGAAGTGGACATGGACCACTGCCTGTACCAAACAACAGCGCAGGACCAGACACACACACACACCACACATACACACACACGTGCAACATCACCATCTATTGCTGGGAACAAGCAATTCCCAGGAACAGGCTGGGGCCAGCACAGCATCCCAGTTCACCCTCTAAGACAATTAACTTGGGGCAGAGGTGGCATGTCCCATGTTCCAGCTACAGGCAAGAAGGTCGGATATGATACCAACAGATGCCACTAATTTGAATTTCACCCATGAAATCCTGTACCTACTGAACCAGAATGATTTCCAGCAGATTTTCCTGATGCAAAGCCAAACTTGGCTCTAACTGGCTATCAATTTCTTCCATAATACAGCTCAAGACTGAGGAGAAAAACACAGAAATTACTGGCAGTGAAGGGATTCAGGCTTTCCAGAAGGCAATCAGAGTGGGGGGGTTGGGGTGGTGGGAAAAAAGTTACACTAACAAGAGATAGAAACATGTTCCTCAGTAATTACATCCAACTGTCTCTCGGTGCAGATTTGAATAATTCATGCATTAAAACTATTATCTCCCACAGGGAGAATTGTGATGTTCCAATTGTCACTGTGCTTTAGCAATGGGTTCAGCTACTCCCGGCCACACTAACAGGCTTATCTCAAAAGTGGAGGAAGCCAGGACGGACACCCAGCCTTGGAGAAGCCTGAGCCATAAATCCATGCATGCCTGACAGTCCCCCTGGCTGGGTCCAGCCCCCGGTTTGGTTGGCATGCAACACACCAAGGTAAGAGGTGGAATTACCCTCCTGGAGAGTGAACTCCTTTCATTTTCTCCCACGTCCTCCACATAACTTTGGTGAAATGTGCTTTAGTTTTGTTAAAAGCACCTGCAGATTCATTCACAACTCATGTAGGTGGAGAGGTGTTAAAATCTCACTCTCCCCGCATGAGACTTACACTGTATACTATCCAAAACCACATGGCTCATCTGTACTCCTGCCCTCATCTCACGTACTTTAAGCACAAGGGCTGCAGGTCCTCAGCTGCTACCAGGGCAGGCAGGAAGATTTGGAGTGGTAACACAGCCGGCCAGGTCTCTCACACCCACAGCTCCATGCTGCAGGCAGCGCCGGAGGCAACCCGACTTGTTGGGCAGCTGCAGCCACTGCCCCGGGAGAAAGTTTCCAGGCAATGGCCATAGAAGTGCTCCCCCCTTGCCAGAGAGAAGGATTTAACATCTTCAGTGGCTCTGGGCAGCAATTCCCTCCTCCAGCACCGCGTCTCTGCGGAAGCCTGCTGTGGTAGCCTCCTCCCGGCTCTTCAGGGACAGACAGGAGGGTCTGGGTTGACCATCGGGGACAAAGAAATCCATGCACTGCCCAGCCATGGGTACGCTGGCAGGGAATCAGTTTTAGAGAGGAAACTATGAAGTGTTTGGGGAGGAAGTGAGAGCGGTATTTGGGTAGAGGAAACTGAAGGAAAAAGCAGTGTATTAAGCTACCTCAATGTTTTGACAGAGCTTCCCAGACCCCAGGTGATGAGAAGGGGCTGTTAGCTACCCTCATCCCCCCACTTTTTTTTTTTTTTCCCCTCTTTTGAAACCACCCATGAGTTTCCCCACCTTCAGACCTGGCATCTCTAATGTATCCTAACCTTGAAGGCCATTACATCTGCTGAAGATCAACAGAGGACACACCAACCAGAGACATCTTGCCCCCAGCCACCCCAGGAAAATAGCAGCTCCATCACCTCTGCTCTGTTGAGACCGTCCTTAGCCAGGTGGATATATGCCTGTCACATCACTGCTTGCAGGACTGGTAAAGAGTGAGAGGGACTTGGAGGTGCCAGAGGCTGGCCCAGAGGGTCTGCACTCCTACCCGCAGTACTGCAGACAGGTGAGATACCAAGCTGCCCTTCTAGCTGTGACTCTACACCATGCATTGCTTTTCCTTCCTCTGCTTCAGCTCAGTCTCCAGCACAGACACACAGAAGCTCTGTCCCACAGCAGTGCCTCTTTCACTAATACTAAAAAAAAACCACCCCAAAACCCACCACCTAAAAGTGTGAGGAAAACTGTGCTTCAAAAGATTTATTACATATATTTGTACATATTTTACATGAATGGAATGTTAAACATACAACCTAAAAATCAATAAAAAAATATTTTCATTCATGATTATGTACTGGCAAACCACTGAAAAGAGTACCTTAGAACAACTTAAGTCAACTTGCAATCGTACTGCTCAATTAAAAAAACCCCAACAAAACAAACAAACAAACAAACATGTTTTACATCAGACATTGCAAATTACATTCCAATTTCTGCTCTGGGTAATGAAGGAAGATATCTTGTCCATTACCACTGCACATACGGGTGGCATTTCAGAAGCTAGCAAGGAGTTCCCTCTAACTTGCTGTGGGCAGGGTTAGCTCTGTAGGAAGAGGCATATAAAAAAGGGAATGCACACTGGGCTCCCTACCAGCAGGCACCTGCCAAAGGCTAGGAAGAGCCAGAATGAGATTCACAATCAAGTGATAAGGTTAACGCTGGATCACCACTGTGTCAGTGGGACATTACAGCTCTTATAATCTGTTACAAGTAGTTTTTAAGCAGCTCATTAAAGCATCCCCTCTACAGCTAAGCCACCCCCCTTCTTCCTTGGAAGTTACAGTGTTTTGGCAATATCAGGTAAGGGAAAATTCTTGACTGTATGGTAACGAATACTCCAGGCTTCATTCTTAATATATACAAGAAGAGCACAGAATCAAGCTTTGATGTCTCTTCCTCTTAGCATTTCACACCTTGAGAGCTTGTGACCAGTCATGTTGAGAAGTGTTTACTATTAAATAGAACAAATTAGCAATAAAAGGGACAGATCTGAGGGAAAACAAGAGGAACAGGATTCATCAACAGATTATGTTCCTGCAATGTCGGGTTACTTACACTTGAAATTCTGCCAGAATCGAGCAAATCCTATTTATTGTTGCAAAACCTTTGCCAAAGCACACCCAAGGGCAAAAGTCTCTCAAACAAACACACATAGATTAAAAGCTGCCAGAAAGATCAGCTAGTGGGCTGGCTGCCTTCTACTTCTTGTACACTGGCAACTTATTAGATCAAAACCAGAACGAAGTCCAACCTTTTTCAGGTGCAGGATATTCCTTACAGTAGTTTACCTGAGCAAGTCTTCAGCAACTAATAATGCCCCACAGTGAGGTCATTTTACAGCTTATCCCATCATCAGCTCTGATGTAGTAATTGAGACATGACTTTACAGAACACAATGCAGCAGCTTGGGAAGCCAGCCTACAACTGTGTAGTAAGATAAGCAAATGCAATCTGAGAGTAAGGACTGGGTTGGATTTTTTTAACCCCCAACAGGCTACAACATCTTCAATCTGATTTTAGAAGCAGGTTAATTTATATGGAGAAACAGACACACTATGAGTTTTACATTCAGGAAACAAATCCTGGACATAGTTCTGTTGTGACCTGCTCACACAGAATGTTTTGAATGACAAAAAGTTAAGCAGTACGAGCTGCATGAAAAAAATCATATTTGGCTGGATTGTAGGAAACCCATAACAAGCCTCCCCTTCCAGTTACAACCTCTTATATTACTTCTGCTGATGCCAGTGGAAAGCCTGTCCAAAGATTGAGGGAATATGGCCTGAAATATATAATGTTTTTCTTCAGCTAAGAAGAGAAGAAATTGATATTAAAATGACTTTTAAGTTTAGAAGGGTGGAAAGTAAATCATAAAATGTAGCACTCATCAAAAAATGAGATAATCCTCTACTGGCAAAGGTGAGCTGGAAGATCCCAAAGTAGCACTTCTGCACTCCCAGGTATATGGTAGTCTCTCAGCAGGAAACTCCCAACTGCCCAGCAAAATTAGAAGATACAAAGCAACACCAAATTTGCACACGAATGTTCTCTTTCAATGTGGGAAAGCAGCTAAAATCCACAGAAACTCAGAGATCATGGCTTGTATCAAAACCAATATATGTTTTGCTGCTCTTGATGTAGAGAGAATAGAAATATTCAACTGCCAAGTTCCTTGCTTTTGGGTGGAACACAGAAGAAATGGAGCAAGTTTCTGAAGCTCACACATGGAAAAGGCAGCATACCAAAAGCATCCATAAGCACATTTTATGTATTAGACATTATGCATCCAGAAACACCAAACATCCACGTTTCTGAATAAAAAATATCTTTCTCATATTTGTTGAGATTTTAGTCTTTTGGGAGTCCATTTTACCAGCTCTCCAGCCTTTCAGGAAAGACTTAAAAAGCCAGTGCTCCTAACATTACGAAGTAGGACAAATGTCTGAATCTTGAGATTCAATCATAAACTCCCTTTACACCATAAAGAGGGGGAGCAAGAAAAAAACCAAGGTCACAGGTACATACCCAAGTTTTTGTACATTACCTATATGTTTTCCGTTTCAAAATACCTCAGTACACTTAACCTTGAATATGACAGCTACCTTGACTACAAATAAGACCATCTGGTTTTGGCCTTATTCCTCCCAAAAATAAAATACCAAAAGTTCGTGGTGTGCTTTGTATTTTTGCTTTTACATCCCACTGCACTCATCGTTGAAAGCGCACACTGAAAGAAAATTAGCTGCCTCCTTTAAAAGGGAAGTGTTATTATAGATAAACTGACTCGTAAGAGACAGGACAAAGGGTGCCCTGTGCCAACAGTAGTGTGACTCTCTGGGTACTGTAGGGATATGGTTATATACAGTCCAACTCACAGCCACCTCCACTATGAACTCCAAAACACAAGTTGCTACTGAAGAGACATGGGTATGTTCCAAGTTCAGAAAAATCTCACATTTCAAGACAGTGTCGAGTCTACTCTTCCCCTGCTGGCAAGCAGCGTGTTTATGGCAGACCTGAGTATGGGAATTATTTCACACCTTTACATACTTAGGGAAGATATAGGCCAGATGACAGAAAAATACTCTGAAACAGCACAGAATTGGCAATCAAGGTATTTACAGGCAAAGAAGCATATCGCACCGTCATGTAAGTTATTGCTTCTTGTGGACAAGTGTGGTATTCCTTGATCAAGACACAGGACTTGTTTGGTGTTTATTCTCCCCTTCTGAAGCACAATGACTCAGCACCCCTGTGAGGACGTTTTCAAAATGCAGGTGTTGCCTATGACTAGAGCTATGCCTACAGCACGGTCATCAGCAACTGATGGTGACAGAAAGCTTACCTAGGTGAGTTTCCACAGGCGTTTTCAAACCCAAGCATCACTGCCGTGCTTCCAGGGTCATTCCAGGCTTGGTCTATATTACAGGTTTTGATACAAGAAAACCCCCCACAGTCTTTCAGAAGAGATTCATGGATATACCCAAAACGTCCAACTAAGGCTGACCTCTTGTCAGTTCCTCAAATAATCCAAGATATTGCTGCTCTACTGTGCTGATGGAAGCAGCAATGGACTCTTGCCTGCAAAACCATGCACAGTGCATTGGCTTGCGGCACGCCTTTCTAACACTGTTCCTAAACATGGGACAACAGTGATAACGGCTGGGTCTTTAAATCAGCTACTACCATGAACTACCAAAACTGAGCTCAAGTTGTAAAGAGATTTGTGTTTATAATATTTACCTACTTAATCCCCCAGCCAAAGCCTACCTATGACCTCAGAGCACAGAACATCAAAACACTTACCTACCCCCTTTACATTACTACAGGTGAGTTTCTGTAGGCATGAAGCCAACAGCAAACGTTAAATCAACGCAAAATGCAAAAGCTTTACTTTCAGAAGATATCAGGAATTTAAAACATAGGAAAAGTGGGCCTGCAGGCAACACCACTATTTGAGTATAACAGGTGCTGTAATTCCTCATCCCCTCCCTCCCTCCCCCAAGATAATACAAGGCAACACAAATATTCTTATCGAGAAAGGGCTCTTTACAGGGAACGACTGTACATTTGATGTGACTACGGAATTGATTGAGTGACAAAATGATTCTGCTCCCACTGAAAAAGAGAATTCAACAGGGCCCCAGAGTTACAGGTTCCGCTGAAACCAGTGATGCAAGCCCAAAAGTGTGTAGAAACTGCACCGGCAACTACAACAATTATCTCGTTTGGACTCCTTCAGATTTGCAGCGTAACAAAGGCATTTTACAGAGCAACATTCAGGAGGAAATGTTATCCAGGGAAGAACTGCTCTTCAAGCAAGATGGGAGAGTTTAAGAACATGCACTGCACTTGTTCTCCAGATAGCAGCAGTTGCTCCTGTTCTTTGCCCTTTTTGATATGAATCACAGTAGCAACAGAGAGAAATGTGTATTTAAACAAAAAAAAGAAAACCAGAATTATTTATGTACAAGAAAAATGTTTGAAGTGTTGTGCAACTTATTTTAACTACTGAGACTCACTAAGAATGCTGTTGCTAATAAATATTCATAAACTCTTCCCTGTGCCGTGAAATTCAGAAACTACTACAATTAATTCTCAATATAAAAAGTATGCTTCTAAGCCCTGATAACTGTTCCAGTTTATTGTCTTTTTTTCCCTGTCTTTTTTTATTTTAACTGTGATACTTTATGGGAACTAATATTTATACACAGTTTTACTTGGTGTACCCACCCAGAGACATCCTGTGTTTCATGGAGCCTTGGTTACAACAATATAATACAGTAAAATAATAATAAATTAAACAAATGCAGATGCATTTAAAAAAAACAATAACCAAAACAAACCACACTGTCAAATGCTGGCCTCCACATGAAGAGACCAAGGGTTTAGATGCAAAGTACTACAGATCCTGCCACCAAAAAAACATTCAAACAAGGAAACATGAACTTGCACGTTTTAAAAATTAAACACAAATCCCACCTCGATGTTATCTTGCCCGTGCCTATAAAAACCTCTCGTTGTGCCCACATTTGCAGTTATTCATTTACACCTCAGGAGGCAGCCTGGAGATGAGAGTAGTACAATAAAATAATTACCTGAAACATCTTTAAAAAAATACCCGTTAAACAAATTACCTTAACTGGCAGCACTTAAAATTGGTAATTCTTTTCTTTTTCCTATTTTAAAAAAAGTTGCATAGCTGTAAGATTTTGCTTTGCTGCATTTTTTTTGTAGTTTTTACTCACAAGCAGTAAAAGAGACGTTTTAGTTACTTAAATAGCAATACAATGTGCAGATCTCAACAATCTCTATAGCTTGATCAATATAAATTAGTTACCTGTCTTGGTTTTACTCTTTGGACTGCATTGTGACAAAGGTTTAGTTACAAAATTTTGAAATATTCCTACGCAGAGCAGTTTATGTTTTCTGTTCTCGAAAAAAGTGAAGAACATAAAACCGGGTGTGAATTCAGTAAATTAAGGTCACACTATTAGAATTTATTTAGTTTGCCATTTGCTATTCTTCAGCCAACAAGAAGGTGAAAACGTTCCCACTCAAATCCGGGGCCGTCCTCCTGCAAGGGTCTCAGATAGCACGTATCGAACATCTCCGCTTCCACTCGAGGCAGTGGGAAACATGCCCAATAACTTGCTTCTTCACAGAACCAGAAGTTAGAGGCTGAAATTAGGAACTTTGGCCTTCGATACAAAATAGTGTCAGTAATGTCTGTGGGGAGTCGATTGTTACAGGATGTGCAGCATTTTCAAAATCCCTGTGTGTCCTTTGCATGAGTGTTTGGTATACTGAGCACTACTGGCAAGTAACCGGTGTCTGCAATGCTTTTTCCATGTCACTGTCCATCTTTGCCTTTTTCAGCCACAAAGAACTGTAAGTCTCAAGCCAGGCACGCTGTGTTCAGCAACGGAACCTCACATCTCCTATGTTTTCTGATCAGTGGAAGCAGCTGTTGGAAAAGCAGAAGGCAAAGTACCATCATTTCAGCTATTTCGGTACAGAACACACTCAAACAGCAGGAGCACAACCACCGTGTGTTTTCCTTCCCCTTTTTCCTAAGACCCCAGCTATCACCATCTCTGCTGTGAACAAGGCAAATAGAATTTAATATGAGCATGTACAGAGACAAAAGTGTTTGTGATCAGCATGCACACAGTCAGTAGTTGGGGGCAATATAGGAAATGTGTTTGTTTATTAATTTTGGCTAACACTGCCCTGAGATTAAAACAATTATCTCTGTAGCAGGATACCTTCCTTCAGGTTTTCTCTTCTACCCCTGCAACACAGACTCATGAAGCAACATGAAATAAATGCACAAATAACCGCCACAGATGAAGACTTCAGTCTCCCTCAGAACAACGAAACCAAACCCTCAGACATCAGCTAGAATTTCAGGTATCTCTGTGTCTCTAAAAATTATGGTGATTGTTAGTGTGTTTTTCAGTGCTTAGGGGCTTAATGTAAGACAAAGTTTTCGAGCTAGTCAACTAAAAGAATAAACCCATCCTTAAACTTTTGATATTGATTGCAGATCTGCAATCATTAACACAAAACATAAGTTGGAAATATGTGAACCTCCGTGAGATGGGATGGATAGAAACATGTCAACATTTTTTATTTATTTATATATTTTAAACATTCTGGAATGCATTAACATGAAAGCAGTTTTGAAAATACTTAGTTTCAACTTTTTCATATGATTCCAAAAGCTTTCTGTCAGAAACAAATGCCAATACTCACGAAACAATCCAAAATTACACAATTATATTATTTTGTTTCATTTCATTGGAAAAATATTCTGTAGAAGTTAATTCTAAAGCTTTAAATTGCCATTACTTGCCACTTTCCAGTACTGAAACTGGAACACAATATTTCAGACCACGCCTTGTAAGGATGCAGAAACCTTTTACCTATATTGCAATATATGTCAATGCTTACTGATTAATACTGTAGTTCTGAGACATAGTAGCAAATTCATAAATGAAAAAAAAACAAACAGTATAAAGAGCTACTTCAGATAATCAAGATATTTATTGTTGAAATGTACATATCTAAAAATAAACATTACCTAAAAACATGAATCTTGTCTTAATCTGATGGATGCTCAGGGCAAGATCGATTTACTTCAAACCATTCATCTATGCAGCTGTTGGATACAAAACAAAAGTGAAAACAATTGACATGAATATCAGAAACATTTAGCATTAAGATATGAATATAAATTGGTTTCTCATAATTTCAATGACTAGTAGGATTTTATGTTATACAAAGTATATCATATACACACATCATTGGAAAAATTAATAACCACAAACCACAATAATATTTAGATATTAAACACTGTTGAAAAACTAAATTTCCTAAGTGTTAAAATTTTCTCAGGAAGCATTTTACGAGTTGCTATCCAGCTTTTATACACAGGTTACTTCTCTACTAACTTTATCATTTTGCTTATATCATTCATTGACATTTTATTTCCTGTAGTTACAGACACTTGTGAAAACAAAATATGGAACAGGTTTAAAAAGCATTCCCCTCCTCCCCACCCACATCTATTAGTATTTGACAAAACATAAGCGCACTAAGCTCCTCAGCCATGATGTGCACTCCTTCCCCATACAGGTGATTTTGCAAGAATGAGAAGATTATAGCAGGGAAAAATAACTCCAAATACATGGTGAAGATGAAGAGAGATGTCATTTAAAAAACCTCTTTAGGATTGCTGCTGTTGTTTCTCTGTTGTTTGTTTTTAAATGTAAAAAGCAACTAAGTTTTAAAGCTCCTTTAAGCACCCCTTAAGGAGTTACCCAGTGAATACAAGCTTCTCATATTTTATATCCATCCCAAGGAATACTTGCCCTTTATGATATATGCAGAGGCAAGGCAGCCGTGCTATAGTATCTCCTTGCTGCAGCTCTTCCAGGCATATTGCACACTCCCCAGCATCTTTACTCAGCACATCCTCTGATGAAAGAGCACAAAGTGAAATGGTTAAAAAGCAAACTGCTACAAGCAAAATGTTGCTTATTCAGAACATCAGGGATGGCTACAGAAGAACGTATTTCTTGTCCTGCAGAAAGTCCTGTCAAGGTAAGGTTAAGTGACACAGCAGCTGACTGAAGATTCATAATGAGAGAGACCCCTTCTCAGCTCAAATTAAAATATGGCTATGATTCCATTTCTTGCCTGAACAATACTGCCATAGCTCAAAATGAAGTCCTATAGGAAGACACCTATATGGAGAAAAAGGGTACCCATAACCAACAGTAAGTATTCCTTTGGAGTTTATACTGTTCTAGCAGATCCATAACCCATCACACAGGCTCTGAACCACACAGCCACAGCAGACAAACACTGTGTTTGCCAGCTCCAAAGCTAAACATTGGAGAAGGTGGGTTCTTGATACAGATGGTATGTAATGCCTCCAGGACTGCTTTGAGGATTCATGCTCGTGGGTTTTCCTTAGCTGTAGTTTCTTTCTTATGCTCAGTTTTCAACATGGGGGCTAAGTTCAAGCCTGAATGTAACATTTCTCTGGACGAGGCTCTGTAGGTAAGTAACCAGATAAAATTCTTCCTAACTTCTAAGCACTTAGCCTATCATTTGTTTTTGGTTTTGTTTTTCTTTTACTCTCCTAACCATCTGGCTTTCTTTTACCAGCCTTGCTCATATTTCACACCTTCAAACCCCTTCTCACCATGCTAGCAAGTTCTGCATCCCATCCACCTTTCTTCTCAGTGTAAAGTATCCAACTGTTAGCTGTAAGAATGGGATATTTCCATCAGGGAAAGATCAGTGCTGTATGGCTCCAATGACCGTAAACTCCTGGAGACACTGAATTTTTTGCAGCATTACCAAGTTCCATAACAAAAGAGGAAAAAGTAAGCTACTAGGAATGCAAAAGAGTTGGCTTTCAAAAAGAAGTTTCTGGGAAAACATATTATTTTTAATAAAAACCTTCTCTCTTGGACACTTCTCTTAGCCAGAATGTGGGATGCCGAATTCAGGCTTAGTATGACACAAAACAGGAGATCATGAAAGGCCCTGTTTGCCAGAAGCAGATTAAAAGTCCCAGTTACACACAACCTCACACAGCCCACAGAGCACGCCCAACACGGGGCCACATAGCAACCAAGCTGGCAATGCAGTCTCTGGCATGATCAGAAAGGTGCACACTTGGCAAAGTAAAGCCCATGTGTCCAAGTTTCCACAGTTTCATAGGAAAAGCTTCCTTTTCTTTACCAAAAGCACCGAAAGTGACTGTTTATGGAGAGTGCCATTTCCAGGTAGGAGTGAGAAACCAGCACTCTGTTCCATTCTCTCCGGTGGCTCCAATACTCACCACTGGCTTTCCAAACACAACTAAAAAGCTATCATGCCAGCAAAAAAAGCAAAAGGAAATTAGGTCTACATTGTTTCCATTAAATGACAGCAAGCTGTCTTGCAGGTGCTTCGGTTTCTAAAACAGTGCTTATTTCAGTCTCTGCTCTATTCATTGGTTATGCTAAAAACACCATATAATGCCACCTTCCTGAGGAGGTGTGAAAAATACCTAACTGAAGTGAACTGTTATAAAGAAGAATATTCAAAACAAAATAATGAACAATATATATCCACCACAATGAAGAAAATTTTTAAAATGTATTTAACACGTGGTAACATTACTGGTAGGCATTGTATTAAAAAACTGGTTCTGTTGTTCTATCAGAAGCTGTAAGCTTCTGCGAACATTAGAGATACTTCAAAGTAATTTAAAACAATACAAAAGATTTTAAGAACTCTTATGTGTCTCCTTGCCCAGAAGAGGGTGCTTGGGATAAATACTTTCTTAAGGTTGGTTTTTGGTGGTTGTTGGGGGTAGTTTTTTTGTTGTAATTGGTTTTTGTTGTTGCTGTTTTGTTTATTTGGGGTTTTTTGGTTTGTTTTTTAATAAAAAGTTATTCTAATCTCTGACACCAGGAGGCACATACTCTCCAGACAGCATTATCTTGCTACAGAGATATTAATCTTTGCCTGAGGCCCTCAGACACTACCCTGCTAGACCACCTCTTTGCACAAGAACTTTGCCAAAAGTCCTATGGGCAGCTCTGCTTTCTTCCCACAGTTAGGTTGCAGGAAGCAGCACTATTAATAATGCAAGCATGTATCATGCACATAAAGCATACTTAATAAAAGTGTTTTTTTTCCCTTTATCAGATCAGCAACTGGTACCTAAACCAAAATGGCCCTAAGAATACCTCCAGTGTATTAAATCCCAGCCTTGCTCCCTCAGCACTCTCAGGAGGGAAGCATTTAGTCAAGCTCTGATAACAGAAATTAAAAAGCTGTCCGATAAAAATACAGTTCATAAAATGAAGCATTCCTGTGAACTGCTTTCCCATCATTCTCTATTGTACACGTCTGGCTTATCCTGCGCTCCCCAGACTGCACAACACTCGGGTCTGAACTCCCACTGAGCAATTTAACAATGTTCTGCACCTTTGGCTAACCTTAGGGCACGATGCCAACTTAAACATTTGTATCTTCCACCAGCCCTGGCGCAAGTGTCTGACACTCCTTTTATTTTCCCTCCAGTATTCCAGTACTCTCCCTCTTGCCAATAATGGCCCTACTGCACAAGTCCCTGGCAAACAGCTTGCTGCCCTCCCCTGGCTTCACTCCAGGCTTTCCAACTGGGATGAGCCACCAGGCACACGCTGGGCTTTGCCTAATCATGCCAGAGGGAGCTGGAATGAACGTCGATGACGGCTGGCATGGGCTGGGCCTCAGAAACACAGTGGAGTTCTGCCACTCCTGCAGGAGAGATTTTAACAGGTTTCAATGCTCCTCTTCCTCTGGAATAACGAGGAGTCAGCATTCCCTACTTCTTGTGTTAACCTTATTAATCCTGCCAGGCTCTTGTGCATGATTACTGAAGGCATGACTACAAAACACCCAACTGCTATAAATGTCCACATATAGCTTGGCATTACATGTTAGCAGACTCCAAATCCATGCAATTAAGCTCATAATTAATTATGTATGTAGAGCAACAACAGCAAAATCAAATCCTTCATGACCCTATGACATTTTGGGTCTGCTACCTTTTGACCACTTCGGGTGATTCAGATCATCAGTCCCAGAGGAAGAAAGAGGAGTGAATAATCCTGTTAGACCTGGATCTGGTCAGAATTCGTTGTGTACTTATTTCACACGGCACTCTCCTGTATCAACACTTGCTTATATCAGACGGAAGTCAGTTTAAGGGCCATTTAACAATGACTTTTAAACCTATCTGTTACAGAAAAATCTGTAAATCATTTTGCACAGAACCACTGCAGTTTAAACAATTTTTTTGTTTTCATCTTTTCCTGCAGTGGAGTGATTCAGCAGATACACATTATTTGTTTCTTTTTCTCTTAAAAAAACAAACCAAACAAACAAAAACCAAAAGAAAAAACAGTGAAACAGTTCAAAATTTCATCAGTGTTATGATTAAAACATTTATATCAGTGTACTACCTAAATGGAAGTGGGAAGAGGAAATAAGCATTTTTCCATTTCGCCCACATGTGGGTACATACACAAATACCACACCCCCACATCCATCTGCCTTGCATCAAATAGGAGGTAAACATTCCTCTGCCTTCCCAGCTACTTGAACAAGTACTCACTAGCCAAAGACTGGTGTCAAAGATGAAATCTGGCAAAAGAGCATAGTATTACCCTCCTGAGTCTGCTCAAGTACTTCTTCCTACCCTCCTCGATGCATTGTTACTACTACTACTGTTTTAAATTCTGGTTGTCAGTACTTTTTCCTCCAGAAATTCTGCTTTTACCTTCAGTGGAAAATAAATTCTACTCCACTCCTGCATTTATAGAAAAATAGTAGTACTGAATGAAAATACAATCATCCTGGCAAATTTGCACATACTTTACCAATTAAAGACTTTTTCTAGAACTTTTGAAAATATGTCCAACCATTACAAAAGCCACTAACTTAGCCATGGTTAGGATTATAGGCAACATCTGTGATTAAATTGTCTTTAAACTGAGGACTGCAAAAGCATATGCAATACATACCTTAGGGAATAAGTAATTCAAATCTGTGCTCCTGCTTTCTGTTTTTCCTTCTAAAACACAGATATAGCCCTAGGCTCAAGAAACACCAATTCACAAATCATGGAGATGTCAATAGTATTTGGGGAGATATCACTTTATAGCTGCAGTATTTTATTTCTCCCTAGGCATTCACTGGAAACAGAAGACCAAGTTAGAAACATCTCTGACCTAATTAAGTACAAAACTTTTTCAAAATACATGTATTTTTATTAAAATTTAAAACATTAGATGTCTGTGGAAGCTGCCACCATAACTAGCTTAACAGTGAAGGGCACCACAAGAGTCCGCCCTTTCAGGAACACAACTGAAACTTAAGATACTGTTCAAAAAGTGTTTCAATTATGAGAACTAAAACTGGTAAAACAAAAGCCATAAGAGGTTAAAAAATACTGATGAAGCTTCATTAGATGGTACATATTACCATGTATCTGTTACACATTCATTAATTCTTGAAGCTGATTACTAAAAACTGTCTCAGTAAAGTACTAAAGACTGTCTTTGCTTGTTTTTAAATGGAGTATGTAGAGCTCTAGAGTAATAGCCAACATGTTCACGAGTATAGCATAAATTCACCCATACTGCAGAATTTATTCTACTTTTTTTACTGATATCACAAGTAGTCAAGGAGAATCTGCACGTTCCACACGTATTTTACTATTCGGTAGCCGGCAAGCATGTGGGTATGTGATTAACACATTCTTATGACATGTCACTGACTTGGTTTACTAAATCTTTCTGGCTTCTGCTGCATCTGGTTTTTTCCCTCTCCATTTCTTTCCAGCTATTTCCTACTACGCTTTTCTCCTCTTCACACTGATTTCCCCAGAAATATCATTCTCTCTAGACCTATATTTTCTACCACTCCTCCTATTCTCCAACATCATATTTAATTTACTGTTGTAATGCAGCCACTGGAGAAAGGAGAAAGATTAATATTATTAGCCATTATCTGATGGACAGCCTTCTTATATGGGGTTAATATCCTTGGAAAAATTGACTCTGGAATGTAAGGAGAACCATTATGTAGGATGTGTTGCTCTCATGTAGCTCAGCAGCTGTCTTTGCAAACTGGTACCGGCTGCAATCAAAAGCTGCCTTTTCCAGTCCATCCTAAGCACTAGGAGAGCAAGCAGCTTCTTTGACAACTCAGCTGTCTTTCAGTAATCTGGCCACCACAAGAGGAATATTCTTGATTTGCTAGGGATTATTCTCGGATGACCAGGTCAGACATCCACTGCTCAAAAGTTGAGGCAGATAAACATTCTGAAGGAGAGCTGATTCTTCAGTGCTGGGAGCTCTCAATAGCAGGAAAAAGATCATTCATTTGTCACTGCAGATGCTTATTTTGCCACTCAGCTTTTCCAGCTACAATGTCAGTCAGCAGACCGAGCAAGGTAGACCTAAAGCCATCGGCTTGGTTGGCCAATGAAGATTGTACCTTCAAGGTCAGAAGTTAAACTTGCACTGCTCTCCCCAAGGAACACACCTCCTGAAGACACAGTGGGTTCCTGACTAAAAACACTACTTGTTGCTCTAATACAAGCCAGCTCCTCTAGATTAGATGTAAAAGGGAAGATTTTCAACATCTAGTGTTTTCACTTCTACCACAGCTAAGCAGTTTTCAGGATTCACAACACCAAAAAGTTAAGTATTCAGCTCTCCTGAATAACTTCGATCTAAATTCTCTTTTATGCTGCTAAAAAAACACTAATACCCTTGTGCTAATCAAAGAAGCACAGGTTGCAACTTTTTGAGCTTCTGACAGGCACAATAACCTCAAACACCACTGCACGACTCTTGTGGTAATACACAGAATTTAAGCATTCCAAAAATACCTTCCCCACCACAATACACAAAAACTTAACATCTGTAAAACAAACTAATGAGCTAAAACATGCTGACAAAGCATCTGATGAATTGCTGGGGATGATGATGTTTGGCATCTCACTCTTCACCCCTTGCCACATGGCAGCCTATTACAATTTCCTACTCAAAGGCCAAGCATTACCCTTGGTTTCCCCTTCCCTCTCACCTTGCTCAGAGTTCGTTCAAGACTGAGAAAGCTCTATACAAACAGATACCCATCATGAAAGACTTCCTGCCTACAGTCTTTGGTTCCCCCTCTTCTTAAAACACAAAAACGAAGTGGAGGAAGCATGCAGCAAAGCGAAAGTCGCACAAGAAAAATATTTACAGAATAAGACCTAAGAGGCAACACTTTCATCGCAGCACCAGGCTGAGCTAGAAGGAAGTGGCTGCAGAAGTGTAATTGTTTCTCAGCTAACCCACATTTGAAGAATTGGATTCAGATTTTCAAGGGACGTTCTCAGCTTTCAGCAGCAAATTCTGAGAAACAGCTAGATGCTTCCTGTTCACAGTTAATGATCAGACGTGTGGTGGAGAAATAGCACTCACTTCTTGTTGAATAAAGATAGAAACTGACATAGTAGTGAGAGAAATACATTTTAGGGATCAGGATGAGTATAAAAACATCTAGTTTACAAATGTAGCCAGGAAGCTAATTAATACAGAAGGGAGAAGGATTTGTGCACTGAGGAAAACAGTTCTTTTATAAAGAAGTTCTGCTTCCGTGGCCACAATGGAAATCTACCTGCAGCTGTATGATGCATAGTGTCAATACAAGCTACAGTCTGGGGGAGGGGGGTGGGGAAAATAGAAAATTAAACCCCAAGTTTAAATAACACAGCATGAATACAATGTCCAATTAAGAAGCCTTGCTCTTAGACAAAGTCAAGTTTGCATCTCAGGACTCGCAGTGAAAAGTTAGGCTTTGAAAAAAGGCCAAGTAGTCAGAGAAATAAAACTCCTCGCTTCCAAGCAACAACATCCACAGCCACTCCTATGCTGTTGGGATCAGTGTAACAGCTTTCTCAGTCCATATTTGTACTTCTGGCACAAAGGGTTGGGGTGAAATAGGTATTCACACAAGATAAATTTTATCAGCCCAATTGGACATGAAACATCTTGTGCTCCTGTCTTGAGATTTATTGCCAGTGTCTACACATTTCCACAGTGATTCAAGATTTGCTCTCAATACAGTTATCTGATTGACTCTGAAACTTCTGCTTAAGCTACATTCTTTCCAACTTCTGTTAATAGGTTTGCTTGCAGTTTGAGATGCCCTTAGACATGAAATCTTTTCAAGATAGCTAAACAACTTTCTCCTCCTGTTGCACTTAATTCTAAAGACAAGTTCCATTCAACACATTTTTAAGTACCGTGTCCTTAAATTGTCAAGTTTTAGTCTAGATATGAGCCAAAGAGCTGCACCTGTTCATAAAAAAAAACCAAAACACACAAATAGTCTTGTCCTCCAGAACATGATGCAAAGAGGTTGTGTTCCAGCCTTACCCATTCCATACTAAATCCCCATTCCAACTGAACTGACATATATTTGTGTTTTGAATGACCCAAGGGGTACCTTGTTCTTGAATAGTCTTCCTTGGCGTGCTGTCTTTTGTTCCCAGAGCTTACCCCTCTCCCTTCAGAAACATTACTCCTAGGAAATGATAACACTTCTAAATATTGTCTCATTAGGAGGCGACTTGGAGAAAAAGTCTTGAATGCAGCAGTACCAAACTAGAGCCCCACCGTGAAACTCTATCATGAATGGTGTACCCCAACACATGCTTCCTCAAAGAAAGCTGCTTATTGCAACACATGGAATAAGGAAGCTGCCTTTAGGTTGTTTTCTTGGTTTTTCATCACTATTACAAGACCTCTCAAGGTTATCGGGAATCAGTCTTGAATGTCAGGAGTTAAAAGCAGCACCTAAAAGGGCAAACCCACAAGAAACAGAACAGCAGCAAAATAAGATACCTTAGGAAACAGCATAAGAAAGTATCACTTGGGGAATGCATCCTCCTTGGCTCCATCAGGTAAGAATGATTTACACTTCTCAAGGCTGAGCTTACCATCAGAGAGGATCTTACACCACAGATATGTTACAAAAGGAGGAGTGGTTGATTAAATGGCCAGAGGCAACCAGCATGTATTGCTGACAAAGAGTCTGCTTCTTACAGGGAGCTGGAGAGAGCTTGGAGGAAGGAAACTTACAGAATCAGGCAAGAAGGAATGCCTATGTATGATCCAAACACACAGATCTTTGTTCATTTGGGTGTTTTTCCTACTCTTGAAATTAAAGACCCACATACTCATTATTTTACTGGGACAGTAATAACTTGTAGGTAGGTACTTGTTAGTACAAGAAATACCATCTCTCTCTGCTTGCTAGAATAAATTATTCCATTTTTTGTTCTTCATGGTGTAAAACAAAGCAAAATATTTAAGCACTACTTATATGTATTTGCCAATCCATACCAGTACTAAGAAACTATGATAGGTGAAAAATCAATTTAGACCTGTTGAAAATTTGGGATTGTAATCCAGAGATCCAGCTCAGATGTGGCTGAATGATACAGCTTTCCGTTTTGAGTGAGGGGCAGAGATTAGGTCTTGTCACCAAGCAGGGTACATTCAAGAGAAATGAGAGGCTTGAAGTCCCACTTGCCTTGCATAGCAGATAACTTCTTTATCAAAAAAAACAAAACAACAAAAAATAAATGAATACAAAACCCCTATACCACACCAAAACTAAAAAAAAAAAAAAAAAAACCAAAACAAACAAAAAACCCCAAACAAACACAAAACCAGCAGCCACACTACAACCAGTCAAACAAATAACCCCAAGAATATTTATCTATAGAAGCTTCTTATGGTAGTAAATCACTTGGGAATCTGCATTAATGATTTCATGAGGAAGAGATCCCTCTGTGATCATGAGGAGAGTGAAGAATTCCCTTCGTACTGTGCACAGAGAGACCTCTTCCAATAGCTTTACAATTAGAAGGAGGACTTAACTAAGATGCTCTAAGTCTGTTAAAATGAGCAACTTTTCCAAATCACAACTGGATGCTACCACCAACAGCATTCATAAAAACTGGGCAAGCAAGGCAGAGCATGGTTGTGGCAGAGTAAATACAACAGAAGATGAGTGTCTCTGATCAAGCTGAAGGAAAGCTCTAAATTGGATAAGATCTTGCAATTGCAGGATGTGGATGTGGCTGTACAAAAAGATCCCCACTGAGGTTAGGAAACACCTTTTGCTTTGTCAGCTTTTTTAAGTGGCTAAATTTATTTCATCCCCAACATGAAAGGAAATAAAAAAGATTGCAGAACACAGTTTCTCCAAACAGCAAGCCTTCAACCATTCACCATCACTGAAACTACAGTCAGAAGCCAGAGAAATTGCTTTGCAATGATTTTCAACTAAGAAGCTTCATTCTTTGTGGTCTGCAATAAACCAGGGGTGTGATGGGGACATGCTGGCCTAATGAAATCTGTGAGAACTCTCATCTGACAGAAGGCAGATGAAGCAAGCTCATTAGAAGACTCCCCAGAAGGAAAGGACAGGGCAATAGTGGCCCTGAAGAGCAGAGGCAAAGAGAGAATGAAGAGAAGCAGCTCAGATCAAGTTAGCTATCCTATTACTCTGGGCAACATGGGTTACTTTAATGGTGACTTATTTTGAAGGTGTATGAAGGATTTGGTTCCATGTTTTGTTCACTTTGTCCTTTGTCAGGTTCCTATTCCGGGCTTCCCACAGGTGCCCTGAGCACAACGAGTTTTGCCAAATCTTTTTTCCAGTCTTTTAACACTGGCCAAGTAACTGACTCATTTCTTTGCAAGCTTGCAGAGGAGTTCAGTTTTGATCTGATGCAAAATGAACGCATAGGGAGCACCACTAAGGAAGATGGCATGAAAGATGAAACTATGAGCCTAAGGTCGAAACAGGAGGAGGGGAGAAAAAACAGTTGTGTGTGACTAAGACACTATTCTTAGGGAAGATATGATGTATTACTGAGCAACACACAATGAACACACTGGTGCCAAAACTCAGCGCGCATGAAGTCTGGCTTATTAACCCCAGTGCCAGGTGCTAGGCCTACAGGGTGTTTTTCCCATCAGGCTCAAGATCAGCCTTCTCCAAGTTAAAACTGAATGTCTGGTGTTAACATGTATACACGGGACAGGGATATAAATCACTGCATAATTTTTACTTGTCTGTCTTTAGTGTTCACAGCAGACAGACTGCTTTTTACAAGCTATTCCTATTTTAAATGCAATTATCCTTGTGATATAGATGGAATGCAAAACATGTCTGAATGCAAAGGGTTCTGATAACATCAAATAATGAGTCAGAGTTTTCAAAGCTATCTCCATTTTTCTGCTCTACACTAACCCACTATCCACTATCCCAGCAAGCACAGAGATACAGTATTTCTGGTGCTAACATATACCTACAGGTTATTACTATCCAAGTAAGATTCTGAGTATATGGGTCTTTAATTGCAAGAGAAGGAAAAAAAACCTACCAAAAAAACAAACTACCCATAAACTTTCTTTTATATTTTACAGCAATAATTGAAATAAAAGACGCCCATATAATTTCAACAGTATTCAGCAACTATGATCATTCACAAATAATAAGACAAAAAGATTAACATAGGAGATGTGTTTAAGGAAACAAAAGTCCCTGAAGACAATTCTCCAGTATTTGTTCCAAGTTACAAGCCCACAATCTGGCAGTATAGTTCCACAACCATATTCAGGTTGTATTTTTCTCCTAATTTTTTTCAATTTACAGGCTAGCAAAACTATTGGACACCATTATGATAACAAAGTATTTCAGCCAATAAAGCCATAGATTAAAATAGACTTCCTTAGAACTGTGGAGGTTAAAAAAAAAAAAAAATAAGAGTTAACCAAACAATTGCTCCCTCCATCTCTTGATTCTTGATGAAATTTTGACATGGCTTTAAATTACAAATAGCTGTTAGCACTGTGTTAAAATGGAAGTTGATATTTTTATGAGGAAACTTTAACAAGGTTTCCTAAGAGTTTAAATATAGTTCAGCACTAAATCTAGCAAGAATGAAGTTTCTTATGTTTCAGCTGTATGTTAAAACTTGGGGTTATTTCTGCAGCCAAGCAAATCTGTAGCCACGTGAGGCAAAGTTAAGCAAACTTTAGGGAGCAAGGAGGTTCCTCCAGGGAGGCTACAACAGGCAAGTCTAGTATTTTTTACCTGTGTCAGTAGGTAATTTAAACCCTGGTCTAGAATCACTGGATTTTGCTAAAAATACTAGAAACCAGTAATCTTTTCCCCTGTGTAAGCAGGAATAATAATCCCCAGTTTAGAAGTGAGAGTACTCCATCACAGTAACAATGTTTTCACCCAGATTGTTTCCGAAATCAGATTTGTTTTATCACTAAAATCCCCTGCAAAAGCTGGATGGACTTCTTTTCTATGTTGAAGGGTTGAGTCTGCAACTCAGAAGCACAAGATTATTTAAGTAATCAAAAGGTAGCAAGTTTTAAAGCAAGATTTTAATATGAAGAAAAAAAAAGTGACATTTCAGGCAATACTTGCAAATTGATCTGCCCTTGGAGCAGTTTCTGAGCAAGAAGGAGTGCCCCTTATTCTTTTATATTTCTTTAGGGGGAAAAAAAAATCCTGGTCTGCAAATAATCTGTACTCATCCCTGCAAAGCAGTGAGGAATTTAGGGAAGAAAATACCATGAAATTCCTGCACAGATCACTCAGTCTCAGTAAGATGTAGTTTGGCATTTACGTTTTAAAACATAATGAATTCAAGTAGTTTGATTTCAAAATCCAGCCAATGAAACCTACTCTCTAAGATTAGAAAAGGGGTATTTTCAAGGTTTGGTCTCCAGAGAGCAACTTAAAAAAAAAAAAAAAAAAAAAGAAAAAAAAAAGAAAAGAAAGGTAGGTTGTTCCTAGTAAATGAGTAAAATCTTAAGGTTTTAGAGGTATCAGCTTTAAAGACTGCAGAATTACCACGCAAAACAAGGAACAGTATTTCCCCTGGAGATAAGTTCCCAGCAGTCACAAGACTGCAGAGCAGTTGCAGACACGATTTATGACATCCCCCGAATGACCTCCCGGAGCTAAAGACTGATTAAGTGCAAGGCATGGAAGGTAGCTCCTGTCTGCCCGCATCACATGATGCGGAGTCAGGGCACAGGCACAGCGCTGCCGAGCGAGCAGAGCCGTCCCTCGGCCCTCTGTGCCGCAGGCAGCGCTGCGCAGGCATTATGTAAGGGCAGCACAATGACACACACAGCGCGCTGGGTCGGGTCCCCTCCTCACCCCGGCTGAATCACTCCCCGTGTCACCCGCAGATGTTCTTTGCGGCGCTGTTCCATCAGGTGTAGCCGTAATTCCCTAGGACCAGAACTGTCACTGGACTTGAGCGGTGCCGTCAGAACAACAGCGAGACAACGGCGATATCTGAGGTTAAGGAGCAGCTTGTAAGTGAAAGAAACAACTTGAGCTATTCAGCACGTGAATGATCCCATATTTCTATTTATTTCAGAAACCAGCAGGGTTGTTCTACAGCTGTCAAAAGCTTTACTGTATTTATCCAACGCTGCATGTAAAATATGCCCATGACACAGGTATGTATTTATATAAAGGTGATTCCAGTGTGCCGAGAAAAAAAAATTATTGTCCCACTCTCAAGAACTGAATTAAGGATGAGGTGACATTGCAGCTATTTTGGCCAGGAGTGATTTGCCATGGCTTTGTCACAGGAAGCTCAGTCTAGCAGATTTAGGCCTGGCTTAAGGGAAAGTATGCAGAGAATCACCCAACCAAATATCCTTCTCCTCAAAGGTTCATTAAAAGCGTAAGTCGCATGCACAACAAATCAGAGAAAAGTAGGATATTAATAGGTGTGATCTCTACTGTGTGACTTTCTCAGCAGGATCCAAGCATGTCAACTTCACTTTATTACAGAGAGAAAATGCAGCATAACCTATTGAGCATCTCCAACTTGAACCATGAAAGTGATCTTCACACCTTCTTTACAAATCTATACCTCCCTTCCTCTTGTGTGAAAAGCAAAATAATAAACAATATTTTGTTGTTTACTAAAAACCTTTGCCACTAAATCTCCAAGATTATATTTTACCATGATAAATGGGGCAATTTGCAGTTCTGGGAACTGCTGCTCCAGACAGTCAAAGCACTTCCCTCTCAGTTACACTATGTTCCCGTTTCATGAGCTTTCTTCACAGCCACACCATTACAAATACGTGGCTTACTTTCCTGACTCCATAGAAAAGGGTTGACGGTTTGTGGGTGTGGAGGAAAGATAAGAGATTGTGGCCTCTAAAAGTGCTGCAGCTCCACACTATCGCAGACTGACCCAATTCATCCAGTGACTGAGGCTGAAATGGGGTCACTGAAGCAGGCCCTACCCCTTTTAGGAGGCAGGCACAACTTGGAGTGTGGTTTTATTTAGTGACATTTGTCAGCATTACTCTTGCAAATGAACAACCTCCCTTCACAAAAAGCTGAACTGTAACAGGCTGCGTTTGCAGTGATGCTCTTCTGAGAGGCACCAAAAACTGCTGAAGGAGAGATGTGGGATGGTGGGAAGGAAATACAGCTTTACTGAACAAAGGGAGGAAGAACTACAGCTTGACACTGATCCTCTTGGAAGTCTGGTTTGGACAAGTAGCTATCCATGGCCTACACTGGTGAACACCAGTGAAAGTTTCCTCCTTGTTCAAACATTACCAACAATTCCCAAAGGGATAAAGTATAAATGAGACAATATATTTTAATCAAGGTCTTCAAACACAATTTTCCTCCTTAAAATGACAATTCTCTCTTTAAATATAACAACGATTTGCAAGACAAGCCATGAAAGGGTTGGCCGGATATTATATCTGTTCACAGAAGGACAGCTGTGCAAATGTCTGAGATGAAAATTTTATTTGTTATAGTAATGTTCTACTGTCACCACATTAAACAAAATCTCAAAGTTAAACAGCTCTACATAATTTCAAGAACTACCAAAGAAAACAGTTTTAAAAGCATCAGGGACACTGAATGAACCTCTTACATACTCTGAAGGATGTTCAGGAGTACACAAAATCAAAACAAAGAGTAAATATCACTATTTTAATTGCAAGCACAGGATAAGTTTTTTTTAATATATGTTCTGTTAAACTACCTTTTAAAGGTTCTTCCCCTGCATCCCTGAGGACAGAGCACAGAATCATACAGGGCAGAGCATGAAGCTAGAAACTTCTGGAGAATCTTGTTAAAATTTAAAAATGGAAGAGTTCAGAAATTTACACATGGAGAATTTTACACTTTGGATAAAGTGGAGTGAAAGAACTGGTCTGCCTTAGAATTATTTTGTACTGCTCTGCTGAAGGTCTAGTCCTATTAAAGGATGAGGACAAAGAGGAAGGCTTAAGCTTTTCCAGGCAGACTGGCAAGATGCCCTTTTGCAAGGTCTTTCAGGGTATGATCTCAGGAACCCTGGAAGAGCAGTGAATTTGAAGTTAATAGTTCTTTTCATTCCAAACTGAAGTTTTGAGTGCATCAATCAAAATAGTTGAGAGCATCATCTCTGCAAAGTAAAATAACTCTCTCTTGGTGCACAGAAGTAACCAAGGAAATCAAGTCACTACCAGAAAAATGTATTTTGGTCGTTCAAACATCAGGTTAAGGTGCAATATTTTTCTTTCATTCTACCCAGCAATATAAACTCAACAAGTTCTGGCATAAGTATCTTGCCCCAAAGATGTTGAAACAGCCAGCAATCAATAAAGCTTATAACTTATGTTAGAAAAAAATTAGGTCAGCCCCATACACAATGAACATTTCCAAAATATTTTTATTTAGTCCCTCAGGTGACTCACACCAGTCTCTGCTTTTGATCAAAAGGCATATGCTATGGCTGTCATTTCGATGTTGGCAACTTCTCTACCAGGATTACTGCTTACACGATTCCAGCTCAAGATTCTGACACTTGCTCATGCAGGCCTCAGCATGTGGCAGTCCCAGCAAGAAATACTTTCCTCACAAGACACAACCCTATAACACAAACTGGTTTAGAATAAACAGTGTATTTAAATAATGACAAACCCCTTTGCCTCCTTGCTAATCTGAATGAGTTGCAGTGTGGCCCAAGTCAATTTTAATTCAGTTAGATGGCATAGGAATACTTGGCTAGTTGTGCATGGTGTTAGATCAAACAACCCAGAAAACAAAGTACATTGCCAAAAAGGAAGAGCACCCAGAGTTCTGCTCATGTTTTTCCTTCTGGTACACCTATCTTAATTTTCAATATTCTGTCTGTAACAGTTTTCCACATACTAATTCTCTATTTCAAAGAAACTGGATAGACTCCTAACATAAAATTATATCTGTAATCCCTGCTATCTGTGATGTCTGATCTCCTGCTCATTTTTAGTGTGATAGGTCTAAAAAAAAAAAAAAAAATCACTTGTTGTAATTTAAAAAGAAGAATTACAAAGTCCTTACTCGAGTAAGGAAAAAATCTCCAGCAGTTCATGCACTGGTGTCTCAACATTCTTCCTCTTTGAATTACACTAGTAAAAGCTTTTCCCCTCAAAATGAACCTCAGTAAATATGTTGGCCAACAGTCAGACCCACTACCATATGGGAACTAAATGCAGAGTGGTCTGAGTGAAAGCAACACCGATGTCAAAGCAGCACCACCCCTGAGCGAGCGGCTTTGAGGACATTGGCTTAGAAAGTTTCCAGTAGAACACCATTCCAACAGAAACTGCTGACTTGATGAAACCCAAAATATTCCGCAGGAATGTGCTAATTCAATCAAAACTTTTGAAAGAGGACAGGCCGGCTCGCCAAGCCAGCCAACCAGTCTAGTGAGATGACTGGCTCTCCCTAGCTCTCCAGGGTCACTGGCTTCCCCATCTGGCCAGGTGCCAGGCTGCTAATCCCTGCTCTCAGAGGGGCCCTTCAATAATAACAAAAATAATATTGTCTTACAAAGTGTTCTGAGAAATAAACAAAAGATTTTTTAAATGAAAATCAGAATTATTTCAGAATGAACTGCAAGGTTTCTTCAGAAGGAATTGGGTGCATTTGTTGCAAAGCATGTAAAAATGATGCCTCTGAAGTCACAAGTCTCTCCTGTGTCTTCTCAATTTTTTATAGAACACTTTCCAGTGAAAAAAGAATCAATACTGTAACAACACAAAATGCACAATTATATTCAAAACCTAAACTTCACTAGATAGCTCTAATCATCAGCAAGGAGTCCAAGGCATGTTGCTTCCAAAGCACTGAGTAAATCCAAAAATGCCCCAGCTCGACCAAAACACGGGGCTACACTGTAAGCAACACCTTCTGCAGAGCAGTCCTGAAGTGGGCTCCCTGAGTAACTCACCAAGGCAAATTTGAACAATGTGGTGCAAGGGGCCTCATTTAACACTTTAAAGAAGCTCAAAGAAATAGGTATGGCTACAGAATATTTCAGCAGTGTTTTTTAAAAAAAACCCTGTCTACTAGCAAGTAACCCACTTTCTTCATAGAAGTGGTTAACCAATGCATGGGACCTCCTCTGGCTCCTCAGCAAGCAACAGTATTTTCTAACTGTTAAGAAAAGGAAGACTTTTTAAGACTGTACCACCAAACACTACAATGTTTTTTGCACAATACCATTCATTTAACCAGCTCTTGTATCCAAATGCCTAGATATTGGTTCATATGTGAGCAACACAAGTAGTTTAAAGAGATGTGGAACAAAGTTCCACAGAAAAAAGAAAGAACTCTTTTTACATGCCAAATTGAGTCAGCAATGAGATCTCTGTTGCAGGCAAGTCACGTGATTTTGAAAGAATAAGGCTAATAAAATGTACTGATTTATTTATATGAAAATCAGTGCAACTTCCAGCATAGAACTGGGACAATTTTGTGACCACTCTCTTTCAGAAAACACATGTAAATCAGACAGCTGCCCGAGTTTGCAGTTCACTGACCCTTTCAACTGCCAAATGCAGTGCACAAAGGTAGCTCAGAAAGCAATTAGAGATTGGCTGGGAAGACTCATTAATTTTTTTAAACTTCAAATCACAACCAAAAAGTCTTATAACATTTTTCTGAGGGAGACTATATGCTTCAGACTCATATTTAAAAAGAAAGAGGGTTTGTCTTCTCAGAATGACAAAATGCATAGAATTTGCTCCTTGGTGCTTCTTAGAAAGAACAGCTAATACATTTACAGTATCATAAGGAAACACATATAGAACAGAACTAGACATAAGTACAGTCTGATCCAATTGCTCAATTTCTAAGTATCTCAGCACATGCAAAGTCTAAGGCTCCCCTCAACATGCAACACAAAACTCAGAGACAAAAGAAGGTGAAGTGGAAAAAAGGAAAGAAAAAAAAGGTATTTTTCCTGCTAGTAGTAATAGGACTGGGAATGATCAGTGACCAACACAATCAAATGGTGCCTAATTGGCTCTATTTGAGTATGTATGGCACAAGGCCAAGATAACAATGAGAAAGAAAAGCATAAAAAAATGCCTTCCATTTTGGAAGAGGGTATCAAAAGTTGAGAAGCATCTTTCTTCCCTCAAACAAGAGAAAGGCATCTCAAGTGTCCTTCTTATGGCCTATGACAAACAGGCAGATTCATCACTAATCTCACCATGGCAAATAGCAAAATAAACAAGAAGAAAAAGCATGTATGCAGTTTCTGGTCCTGAAATCATGGCAGCATTAAGTTACCAATCTGCTAGTTAATTTGCTTTCACTAGCCTCATTACAGGGACCACAACCATACCACAAAGTAGCAACTGTGCACTGCACAACTCTGAAGCCATATACTCCTTTTCTTTGTGCTGCAGTAATCCGAATAGCCAGCTATAGGCTATAATTTAAGGTTTAGTCCACGAGTCCAGGAGCTAACTAACTGGAGTCACAAGGACCAATGCACACTTCTATTAAGTGTTTATGAGAATGAGACTGTATTTCTAAGTAAGTGTCTCTCTCAAACCTACCTACCTAATTTAGAAGTTTCCTTCTTTCAAGTTTATATAACCATTTCCTAGAATGAGTTTCTGAGGCTCACTGTACAGCAGACACACTCCTAAAGTGAGAAATGACACATTGCTGGTAATAACTGCACAAAGTTAACAAGATGGCCCAAAGGAGCTCCACCCAACAGTGTGCCAGCTGAGAGAAACAGTGGAGGCAGGTAACAAAGAGCCTGAACACAGCACCGCTGTGATACAAACAAACATCACAAACAGTACTGAGAGGGTACCTTATGTAATTGCCGTATCTTTCAACAAATGTTAGTCAGCTGAGTGCACTCATATGTACATGTAGGAAGCAGCAAGGGGTAAAGGATTTCAGTCACTGAACTCATAATTTGTGCACATCCCATCAGCTGGATAACTGCCAGTGCTTGTTCTCTGCCAGTCTGCCTTCTCCTGCTCCACCCTAACCGATTCCAAGTGCATGATCCTGCCTTGACTGTGGTGACTAGCCTGCTTTTCTTCTCTCCAACGTCCAACATCCCCCGGTACACAACTTATCTTGAATAACGCTCAGTCCTAAATTTAAAAAGGAAAAACAAAGAGGAAAAAAGCCCTCTCTGTTAGATGAAGTCAACCTTCTTAAATATACATGTGGTAACACCAGGAGGAAAAAAGAAATATTTACTTTTCCTAAGTGCTGTGCTGTGAAATGGATTTCACAACTCTAAGCATATGATTTCAAATTATTGTTGCAATTATGGGCCAGCATTATTAGTGTCTGGATAAAGAATAAGGTGGACCCAACCATTCTTCAGGACTTGTTCCAATAAAAAAGTCCAGTATAGAGTACCATAATAGCAAGGTGCCTGGAGGGTCAAAGAGCCATAATACTGCAGGTTATTTATGCAATAAATAACTTATGTTGGAAGTGACCTCTAGAGGTCTTCTGGTCCAGCCCCTTACTCAAAGCACGACCAAGTTAGACTAAATTGCTTAGGGTCTTGTTCAGTCAATTTTTGATCATCTCCAAGGACGGAGGCTGCACAGCCTCTTTGGGTGTCTGCTACTATGTTTGACCACCCTCATTATGTGACATTTCTATTTTATACTGAATCAGATTTTTCCCTGATATAACTTGCGAGCACCAGCACCTCCAAAAAACCCTCCAGCTCCCTCTCTTCCACAATTCCTTTTTAATTGCATTCTGTTCTCACATCTGATGACTGGCAAGCAATAATCTCATTACACTGCAAGATTTTCTGGTGGTAGGGCAGCTCTGTCAAAGCAGGAACTAAGATTTCAGTAAAATTTTCAAATTCCTAATTTCCTGAAGCCTTTTTGTGTGCTCACCATAAACCTGAGTGTCAGCCTAAGCCACAGTGACAGAAAGGTCTGATCTCAGTGGCAGAAGTCCTGTTTGCCTTGCATCAAAAGTTGCCTAGAAAGAGAGCTTAGCAGTAGGGGAAAAACAGCTACTGCAGGTGATTCATTTGATATTGGCCAGTTTGGTCCAAATAACAAAAACATAGATATCTACCAGTCCTTATGAAATATCACATAAGCAATCAGCTGAAGAAGCAGGAAATTCTTTAGTTCCTTCAAGAAAGCGTCACTTTCTTGAATAATGTGCAAATGCACAGCGTGTCAAGTAACAGCCCTTAATAAAGTCCCTGGGAGACTTGACTGACCCACCTCACTACTTAAGGTCATTACATGAGAGGACATGTAAGCTACACATATCTCAAGTGGACACTAAATGCACACTGACCAATGGTGAAAAAATGGAATAAACACACTCAAATGAGAATAATTTTATATTTTCAGAACACAGTGCAAATTATATTGGCATGCAGTATAAAATGAATGAGTTCTTAAGAATTAATTTGAAAAAACTGCAAGCAAAAAAACATACATAATTTCTGAGTTCCCTAACTAGCTACCAGAGTATCATATTATACAAAGAATTATTATCACACTAATGTTTAAAATGAATAAATAATTATCAGCTTACTTCTTTCTTACCATTGTAGGTTATCCTTGGTTTTGTCAAACACATCACAAGATGTAAATCCATTTCGTCAGAAGATACAAATTTTGAACATACAGGGCACTTGAATCCTATGGAAAATAAAAATATATAAGTGTGAGTACACTCAACTATGTAGCAAATATGTATATTCAAGCCAAAAAGTTATTCTGCACACATTAAAAGAAAGAAAAAAAATCCTGGAAGCTTTTCAATTTTGACCTGACATTTCTTACATGAATATAATTCCCTTGATTTCAAAAGATCTCAAAATGGATTATTTTTTCTGGAAATTGTTCTCTTGCCAATTGCAAATATGTCAGCACCTCTGGAATGCAAACTTTCCCAACAGCTCTAAGAACAATTTAGGACAGAAGCAAGAGGATAATATGACTCTAGTAAAACAGACATTAGAAACGTGTAGAGGACAAGGCCACGAAAATTTGAACTTGGGCAAGAACTCGGAACTAACATGTTTATTTTTACCAGGAATTGTACTGAAACTTTAACCAGGGATCTCAGTTTTACATTTCATCATATAAGCAGCAGCATCTTATACCAGTCTGGGGCACTGGGAAAACATTAACTCAGGGGTGTTGTCTCACTTACTGAATCACTAATATTTCCTGTAGCACTGAATTTGACTGTCTCATCCTAGCCAAGCATGACTTGTTGAGCTTTTGAGGTCACAGCCTCAGGCAACATGGGGTAAAGAATAACCAAGACAATCTGGATTGTGATGCAACTGCATAATAGTCTATGACAAAAGTGCTTAATACCTTAATTTATGTCATTGCCAAAGACGGCAGTCTTCCAGTTAAAGGACAAGATCAGCTGGACAAGATTTACAGTCCACAGAAAAGTCTGAGAAAAGCTTGATTGACTTTGATGTGCTGAATAATTAACACACAAGTGTGAGACAGAAAGCCACCAACAGGGGTCTTGATGCACAACAGTTGTTAAGGAACATACCTACAGGTAGGTTGTCCAAGAGGACAACATTCAGCAAAAATATCTAATCTATGTCCACACTCAGTGCACAGGCACAACTTTTTCTCTCATGCTGCTGAAAAGTAACAATGCAGGCCTGTATAAAAGGCCACTGCACCTTCCCTATCTGGGCCTGCTCCCACATGTTTTAGTTTGTTGCCTCTTACTTTTGTACTTTTAACCTTGTGAGTCCACAGTGAACCGAGTCAGCCAAGGATGACAAGAAACTTGATGCTGCACTTTCAAGTTACTGATGCCTGAGAATTTTCATCTTTACTGTTAATTATTATGCAGCAACTAATCTGAAGGATTAGCACTTTATAGAAGTACTGCACTTCCTTTATCAAGACAATGATTTATTTCTTTAGGGCAGCTAATAGGAAGCAAGTCAAAGAGGACAGCTGGTAATAACCATAAGACTCAGGGCAGCAGCTGAATGTGTACTGGAAACCACTTCCTGAAGTAAAGTACAGTTCTGATTCTTCTCATTTTAGTCATAAGCCATTCATATCTATTTCTTCTTTTTGTCAATATTACACTTCAGTTTAAATACTGCTCTTATCTCCTTATTTTGAATCCTCCTTCCCCAACCCACATCTTTACAAACAATAGTTACAAATAGGTTAATAAGCATACAACAGCCACATACATCTTTTGGGAAGGAAAAAAAAACAAACAAAACAAAACAAGTTGAAAGAATTAATTTCCTTGTAGAAAGCTTTATCAGTGACCTTTCAGCTACTGTGTAGCCTCCTTCCCCCAGGATGCACCTCAACATGACTAAAATTGAAATTAGTATCTCAGTCCTCCGAACACCCAAACCCACCCATTACTGTTTTGTTATGCGTTTCTTCAAAAACTGACCAAGGGTAAATTTTCTCTCCATCTTTATCAGCCTAAAGCAGCTGATTACCAGGTTTTGACTAGACCTAACACACATGCATTATTCTCATTTATAACTGACAACATAGTTTGACGTGAAAAAGCTGTTAACTTCCTTATGTGCTGCAGACAAGAGTCCTGCTGTGACAGAAGGGAGTATTTGCATTACAGCAAGTTAACATTTATGTTCATGGCTAGTTAAGCATGGAGACAGTCATTAACAGGTTCCCTCTGCTTTCTTGGACAGAACTCTTCTAGTTTATTCCCAGGGTCATCACCACATGTAATTGGGAGTGACGGGGGCAAGAACAACCACCAATAGGTCCTTAGAACCATTGCTACGTTAACAGTGTTATTAATAAAGAACATACATCCTGCATTGTAGCAATATAGCAAGTATTTTATCAATACATTATCTCGTGGCTTGTCCTGTGTCAAGGGGGATCTGAAGGTAATGGTTAAACAACTACAAATTATCCTCCTGACACAGCAAATCTAGGATACCTGACCTGACTGTTGTAGCTCTACTCAGCATGTGGAACTGAAGAACCCAAAGAGTAGGGGACATCATACTTAACTAAGCCTTAGGGAGCAACTTAGCTAACAGGGGTGAAGGTATATCTGTGGAAAACATGTTTTTCCAATATCCAGAATCAGCTGCATGGCAAAGACTAGCATAATAGCAGAAAAAGAGCCTTGGGCTCACAACACTTGCTGAAATGTTTTTGAAATACAAGTGAAATCCGATTTCTCATTCCTTCACAATGTTCTGCTGCAATAACCGGCTCCTGGATTTAGCCATCTTTCCCAAAAGATGCACAGTGTATGCTTTGTGTCAAAGAAATAAATATTTCCAGCTCACTTAGTAACCCCAAAGAACAGATTATTTTGACTGCAGACAGAATATTTACTTTATTTTAAACTGTATTTGAAAAATATAAATAAGTGAGCAATCAACACTGTCCACAAGCCAGTTAAGGGTCCTTAAAAAAAAAAAGCTGGTATTTTCCCACCTTTTCTCAAATCAGAAGGCAATAGTTTCATGACCCAGTTTACAATTAAGTACTTTGTAAGAACAAAGATTCTATTGTACTCCTGCTCAGCAGGCTAACAACATTTATAGCCTATGTTTGTTTTTACCATCAGTCTCAGGGAACAAGTCCAATAACTTAAAGAAAGTTTCACATGACTTTAACAATCAACAACAGGTCAGAAATAACTTGCTCTCTACATGACTTGTTTTACTAGTTTTGTAGATAAACAATGCATTCACAGACATTTGGAAAACAAAGAGGAAGTAGTTATCAGATGAGGTACTATCATGTGAAGTGTCTTCTAAAAACTGTGACACTTAACTACTTGCTCACTCTATTTACAAGGAGAGCACAAAAGATAGGGCACATTTCTAGGCAAATATCCATCTCTTATGAAGGCGTTGGTTTCACAGCATCCCTTATCCTTACCCAAGATGACAAACTATCACTTTTGTATTAGTGTTGTCACTGTCAGCATATTACTGCAAAGCTGTCCTTCCCTCTACCATAGTAGAGAACATGCTGCCAGTGATACCACCTAAGTCAGCCGAAGAACTGCCTCTCACTACCTACAGAAGTACAGCAGGAAAGAACTGAGCACCAAAACTGAGCAAACACACACCTCTAGCTGACTTTTCCAACTGCATCCTTAACAGGCAGGGAACCAAATTCTTACAGGCTCCCATCATCCAGTTTCACAACCCTGACTACAATATTGAAAGTAAGACATTACTTAAAACAAAACCAAAATCCTGGGAAAAAGTACTGCCTAAGTATCAGGACTTGTAAGAGAGGTGAATTCTGTCTCTCATTCTCTCTTGAATGCATCACTTTCTTGAGACACCACCATCTTTTGCAAGTGGACCTCCACTTAGCCAAGAAATCCCATTTTCTCTCACATTCAGCTACCAAACCGATAATTTCCTTCTCTGGCAGGCTTGGAAACTATCCACATAGGCAGGTCAATGAGTGGCCACTCCCTCATCTGTACCAATTTCAACCTGCTCGTGATATGTTTTTGCCATGCTTTGCAAACATCAGACTATTTAACTTGCTGTTCAGTGCATAGCGGAGCAAACACAAAGCATCCAAATAACAAACTCATGGACCTATAAGATTTCGGCAAAATCATACTGGCACTTATTCTGGAGTATCTAGTTTGTGGAGAAAAAACAGAAGAGCTAAGAGCTTCCGGACAACACAGTGCAGAGCGTCACAGAATTGCACGAGAAGGAAGCACGTCAAAGCGGTATTAGACTTGCACAGAAGAATGGATGATTATTTCAGCCAATATTAAAGAGGTGTAGCAAGAAGTCAGCCCAAATAAAACCTGCAACAACACAAAAGACTGAATCAGCCTGAGTAGAGTAAACATCAACTGGAACACTATCAAAGCCAACCTTAAAGTATAATGAGAGCAGCTGGTTCTTTAAAATAATTATGCAACATATCAGTATTTTAAGTCTTTGTATCCTTTTGTTTTCAAATGAGATGGATAAATCTACTTTGGTTTGCATTTAAAGAAGTTATAAGAAAAGATAAATCCTTGCATCCACACACTTTTTCTAAGATGTATATCACAATAAGATGCCTGGCAAATGTTACTTACATATTCACACTTCTTTGGTATTTAGATAAAGAGGTATAGACAATCTGGAAGCACAACAACCAGTAAATATGATAGCATGAGGGTGGTATGCAAAACTACTGTCACACAAATTAAGCCTGCATAGTGATGCTAAAAGGAAACAACACAACACATAAAAAAAAAAAAAAGTTTGTTACTTCTTATGTGTTCAATAGACATGGAAAACAGGCAGCAATTGTGCTCAGTATAAAACACGTGTTCATGCCAGAAAGTGTGTGCCCTTCATCTTTTTCCCCTAGTCTGAAAAAAAAAAAAAAAAAGGCAAGTTACTCTAACCTTTCCTCACAGGCCCTGGTGTCTAAACCTTTTACTCCTCTTGTTATCCTCTGGCCTCTCTCCAACCTTACCATATTGCATTGCCAGGAACTGGGCAGAGCTCTCAGGCTTAGACTTCACAAGTCCTAAGCAGAAATTAATAAGTTACCTATCACATCATTCTATTACACCTGGTGTTAGCTCTATATAGATCTATCTATACATAGAGATATCTCCTTTATGTGTGCATATGCAGGTAGGTAAATTTTAAACAAATCAACAGGTGATTGGCTCATTTCTCTCATGTCCCACAACAATCCCTAAATCTTCAGCAGAACTGGTAGTAGCCAAGTCCTGGTTTTAGTGTTGTATTTCTGCTTACATTTAGTGATTCTCGTTTGTCTTTTTTAATCAATTGTGAATACTCTTCTAACACGTTAAAAAAAAAAAAAAAAAAAAAAAGGAATTCCGATTTTCCCCTCCATGGTGCTTTCAGATCTTACAAGTTTAGCATTTTATTTCCTATTTTAAAGTGCCCAGCCTCCAAAAAAAAAAAAAGTTGGACTCAAAACAGACCCAAAGCAGACCACTGTGGTACTTCATTTGAATTGCTCTCCTAGAGAAGCTGCAGGACTTTTTTCCCCAGCTGTTTCAGCATCCACTTACATTTTTACCTGGACCATGTTCCCTAAGTTGGCTAATAAGAATATAAAGCAAAATAGCATAAACATTTTTTAAAAGTCAAAGTATAATGCCTCTACTTCTGCTTCTTGCTTTTCTATTCAATTGTATTGAAGACTATGAAATGAGATCGTAGAACAGCAGAAAAATAAATACTTCAGATGCTTGGTGAAGTAAGAGTCCTGTTCAAGCCAAAATTCTGTTACTCCCTTCTTCTGCAGAATAATTTGTAAAAATTAAAGAAGGGGAAAAAAAAAAGGTTCAATAAAGACTGCATGGTCTATAAGTTATAAGGCACAGAATTCTGTCTTCTCGTCAGACAGCTGAAGTGGAAAGAGAGAATGAGTAATTCTGTAAGCTCAAAACCATGAAGCTTTGTACATGAAAGCATATTGCTTTAACACAGCTCACATCTTACCCAGCAAGTTTACCCTAACCATCAAAGAGAATATGAAAATTATTTCACAGTAAATTCAAGAACAAAGAACTAACATTTAAAAAAATGTCTAAGTTAAAAGGAAAAATAAAAAAGAGCATTACCAACTCCCAGAGAACCTTCTACTGGAGAATTTCTAGTTGCTGTAGCTGCCAATACAAGCGGCCACTCAAAAAAAATTTGCCATTTTTTGTACAGAAGTTTTTTTACTAAGGAAGAAAATGTCTTGGTGAAAAGATACATCAGGTTCTCTAGCTTCCATCCTTCCTTGTGTTGTCAATTGTCTAAGCCATGAGAACACCACACCATCTGGAAAGACTTCTGGAGATGAAAAGAAATAAAGAAATACTCCCCTCAATTTGGGAAAGAATAGGAAATACATTAGAAATGAGGAACAGAATACAAATGTTCCAAGCTCTGTTTTTTAATAGAGAACTGAATCAGGATAAGCACAAATAGTATCTTCTCTGATATTAAATCAGCACTTACTGATTTGGGGCTCATGATCTAGTGAGGTTTTCTTCCCCACTTTCATACCATAAGACTGAAGTAAACAAACTTGTGAATTCCATGAGGGAAACAAAGTATTTTCCAACTTAAAACTCCCACAGCATTCAGTGGGAAATAAACACAAACCTGAGCTATTTTAGTTAAGGAGCTCACAGAATAATTAGACAAGATATGTTTGGATAATACTTCATGTCCTAAGCTAAAAGTTATGAACGACAGAATCATATTATATAACTTCTTCAGATCACTTCATCTTCACAATTGGGAAAGATCTTCAGTAACAATCACTGGAAAATAATGCAGTATAGAATGAAGAAGAAAAATTGAACAAGACATATTATTTAATTCATAAATAAAGCCTTTATCAACTGCACAATTTTGAGTGTCTAATATCAGTTTAAAAGTAATTTATGATGATGATTATAATTGAGAGCTGCACATTTTTAGAAACCGAATAAATACATCCATTAAAAGAGAGAAAAAAAGGCCCATTCTAAAATATCCTGCAAAACAGGAGATGAAATTACAGGTGGCAAAGACCTGTGGAAAAACTGATTTCAACTCTTAATACAGAAATAAGAAGAGCTGTTATTAGAGGAACAAGTTTTTAAGAGTGACATTTCAGACTGATGAAAGCACCCAATGGGAGGAGGAAAAACTTTCTTAGCACCACGTGTGTTTGTGAGTGTTGTCCCCCATCCCGTCACCCACAGGGATCTGTAGCCAAGCTAAAGGAGAGATTGCTCAAGTCTCCTTCATACAGTCCTAGAGTCTCTGCACTTTCAAACTGACAAGCACACAAACAAGAACAGTTTCTAAAGTGACCTGTAAGTTATTAATTCACTCTACTTTATCACCTGCATTTCAGACAGTCACACCCCTCCCATCACAGATCCACACGAGAGGTTTCTCAATGGACCAGAAGCAGCTGAAGACAGACAAGTGTGAATATAAGCCTATGTTGGGTGTTGCATTTGGCAGATTTGAAGGCAAGAGCAAGCATCGGTTTTCATGCAAAAAGGCTCCACCCACACCCTAAAACCAGATCATTTTAAGCTTTTTGCTTCCTATTCTTGAGAAGTATATTTTCAACTAGCAACCAAAAACTCCATTTAACAAAAACTTTCCCCAGAAGAATACCATTCATTTCCACTGCATCTTTCCCAAGGGAGGGGAGCAGGGGAGAGAACCCAAGGGAACATATTTCCTCTCTCTCTCTCTTTTATGTGGGTGTGATGAGTCCCTTCCAAAATGACTCAGGGGCAAGAAAGGAAAGACGCTTTTCCTCTTTCTCATGTCTGTTCATTGTCAGATCTTCTGCAAGCAGAGATAAGAGCAAGGTCTCCTTCCAGCCACACCGGCAGAGTAACATCAGCAGTATGGGAAGAAACCAATCCTGTCACCATTTCAGAGGCTTCTGTACACAAGTGGGGGCTCTTGCCACTTCAGTGAAATCTTATGGACCTGAGCTGTTGTCTGAATAATGCAGCTCAGCTAGGGGTGATACATTTTGGAGCCAAATTGACTACCTTGTTCAGAAAATAAGTAGCCAGAAAGCATAGTCAACAGTTTGCAGCACAAAAGTATTTTATTTACACACAGCAGACAAGATCAACCTGTCAAACAAACTCAGTTCTTGCATTACCAGATGATGACAACACACTGCAGGCCAGCTTGGAGGTCTGAAAACTTTATGCAAATGAAATGCCTGGAAACTCTTACTTCAGAGATATCCCATACTACCATTGCTTTTTTTCCTCTTAACTCACCCATCACAGTTCAAGGAGGAAGAATTCTCTCTCATTCTTCTCTCTCCTGAACCTATACACTTGTTTTTTTCTTTCTTCCTTAATTTTGCTACTCCCTCAATTTTCTCTCATCGCCCAGAGCAACATTTTCCTCAAACACCTGAAAAAGGTCTTTCCACTCATCATTTCACAATGCAAGTTGAGGAAGACACACAAGACAGCTGTGCTCTACTGCCAGAAGGCGGCACTTCTTGAGTAACTGAGTAATTTGGCAAGACAACTACAAATTTTTAAGTGCAGGGAACCAGTCTGTCTACACTCCCCTGTCCTACTTCACACTGTCAATAAAGTCACTACTTTCAAAAACATAGGGTTTCCTTAACTAGGGTTAAGGAAAAAGCTTCCATTAGAAATCACATCATTTAGAAGAGAATATTGGAAGAGCTGCTCCAAGACCAGAAGAAACAAGTCCTACTTTTTCAAAATGCAAAGAAGTAAATATCTTGAAAACCTGTGCTGTACATCGCAACAAATCTGATCAAAATTACACAATAGCACGATAAGAGAGGAGAGGGTGGCTATACCATGCTGAGAATATATTTAATGATAGCTAAAAGGGAAGAGGTATGACGTGAAAATGGCTGAATAATGGTTGACAAGGATGACTAAGCTGAACATGTGAAACAGAGCATCTTGTGGGACGCAGAGAAGTCTTCTGAGCAAACCGGCCAAAACGCATACGAGGTCTTACGAAAAAAAAGAAATGGGAGAGACAAAGTAAACACTGCACTTGAAACGCAGCAGACAGGAACAACGGAGCAAGCCCCAGGAGAAGGCAGCATCTTAGAAGACAGCACAGATAATGATGCTGCTTGAAAGCATGCAGAAGACAAAGTCTCTTGGAGAATCTGAGAACTATTACTCTACTACACAAACAAGACGATAATGGAGACCTGAGAAAGCACAGCATTTACAGACAATTGGTCTGCTGTCTACAAAGTTTTTACCAAAGTAAGTGAGGGCAAAAAAAAGAAGTCCTCACTAAGGCAAAACTTTGTAAAGTCTGATTCAGTTGAAATACTTACCCATAACCTACTTGTTCCTGAAGAAATTGAGGTAGCGGTGGCAAAAAAAAAAAAAAAAAAAAAAAGGGGAAAACCAATCAATGACAAAAAAGTCAGAGTACAAAATAGAAAAGATTACATCTGGGAGGAATATATGCAAGTAAAGACTTAAATTATTATGTGGGATGTTCCCAGGAGCGTATATATTAATTCTAAGCATAACAATGATTCATTTTTTGACAGCAACATTAAATTATATACAAAAAATACTTATCATTACGTTTGTTACTCAGTATTACAAAAAAATTTTATCTATTAAAAGTACAGTTTCAAGAAAGTCAAGGACAAATGTTTCAATGTATATTTGTTTTCTTGTGCTTTTCATCTCATTTTTTAAATCACACATACCAGAATTTTTATTGCCTAAGCACAACAGCAGACTTTCTTGTATTATTATATTCTACACTTTCCTGTATTATTATATTCTATATTTTCCTTCTTTAACTCTCCAGAATAGCAATCCTCTACAGGGGACACGAATTTCTTAATTCAGCAGGGAAACTTCTAACCTGTGGACCCATTAAATTTCATTTATTTGAAACTGTTGAGAGTAGAGTAGGTATGGTTGGTTGGTTGTTTATTTGGATTTGTTGGAGGGTTTTTTTGGTTTGGTTTGGGTTTTTCCCAGAATAAAAGTATGGCTTATTAGAACTGAGCTTATTAGAAAAGTCCAGGCTGAAAAATACCATTCATCCTTAGCACAAAGGAATTTTGTTTCAGGATTAACTTTTTATTTAAAAGTACTGACGTCTCTGCTTATCATAAAGCAGCCTTTTGTTTTTAAATGGAAAATTCAACTAAGAGAATTTCTCTCTGCGTTGACCCCTCTATTCTTCAAACGTGGAAAATATTTACCTTAGTGTAAGGACTATTGCTGAAACCAGGGTGTTGGAATACACCACGCTTTTAACATAATTAAAGAAAAAATCATAAAATAGGGAGAGGTCTAAGGGCTGGTTACAAAACACGTGATTTCAAAAGTGTACACTGGAATTAAACCATTAAATCCCTCAGTATTAATGTAATTTAAGTGTTTAACATGAATTATGTACAAACTTTGATAAAATGTAAGAGCAATTTCTGGAGTCTGAATGATACCCATTTACGTAATATAATTACTAGTTTTGCAAAAGTTTCTCTAAGACAGAACCTTTTAAGAACATTTGTGGATGTACCATCACAAAAGATGCAAAATGCCCAATAAGAGGAACAGCAAAGATGATGCATAATTAGTTCAGAAGAAGACAGAAATGAAGTCAGAGAGATATAACCCCCAACCAAGTTTTCTTAGCTATTGTCAATAAAAGCTGAAGAAAATCATGCTTTAAACACATCAGTCATTACAGATTTGTCTACATTTATTCTTTTACCTCTATTAAGCAAGTACATAGCACCCATGCCATATTCTGCAAAATCTTCCAGAACATCCATAAATCACAAACCAACACAACTTTCAATGACATGCTACACCATTCCTACCACAGCGATCAAGTCAGCAATGTAATTCTCGCCTTTTCATGTGTAAGATGTCACTGTTTGAGTAAACTGTTAAGATATATTTTCTGTATCACTCACACTTGAAATAACCTTTGTAAAGAATGCCACTAAGCATTTTCTATTTTTTGCTGTTTAGCATTGCTGCACTGGTCTATCAGACTATTGAGAAATTTGATTAGTTACCTATTTTAAACATCTATGCTTAGAAGAGAAACATCCAGTTTACATTAACCAGATCATGCTAATAAGATGCACATATGCGTGCATACACACACAGAGAGCATAATAGACTCTAAATGAGTTTTAACAGGGATGTAGAGCTGTAAAAAATTAGACTAACTGATATTTTGACTTTTCAGCAGTTTTAAAAATGATACCTTAAATGCTTTTACTTATCTAATTACAGATTTTATGTTAAATATTATATGCTTTCATTGCTTTACTCACCCATAAGGCTACTGAAGGTAAGAGAACCTGCAGTTATTTAAGAAGTATGTTTTGTTCTTCCCTGTTCAAACACAATCATGATTTATTTTATTTTATATATATACATAAACAATACTCATAAAAAGAAAGAAGACACTGTCTTGAGTTTGAATACTGAGACAGCCCAAAACTGCAACACGCTAATAAATTATATTTTAAAAAGAAAAGGTGTTGGGGTTTGTTTGGGTTTTGTGATGGTTTTTTTGTTTGTTTTCTTTTTTCCACGACTATGATTGCTCTTGCTTCAGGAATGTCCTTATTAAATCAGTATCACAGCACACCAAGCGCTGCAAATATGTTTGTGTGCATGTATATATTAGTCCCTCCTCCAAAGAGCTTACATTCCAAAATAGACACGGAAAAGCAATGGTTACAATGGGAACAATGTCACCATTATATACTTTAGAAAGGCAGTAAGACTCGCCCTGCCTTCCACAGAAAGTCAAACAATTCTCTTAAGTCTCTCGGTGTCACCCTATATAAAAATGCCTATTTGCCCACAATGACATTGAGACAAGGGGCACAGAAAAAGTAAATCATGACATAAATTTGCTCTGCCTTTCCATGTGGCGCTGTCTTCTTAACCAGAGCCTTATCTAATGAGTTAGCAAAGTTCTACCACAGATCCCTAAATCCAGTGACTGGGCAGTTAAAACATATATAATAAAATGTTCAATGAAAAGAAAAAAAAAAAATCTGGGTTTTGCAGCATAAAGAATGCCAGAGTTTGAGCCTGCACTCCCCCCAACTTATTTATATGTTCATCCCTTCACTTTCTTATCCAGCTTGCCAGCAGTATATAAAACAATTCAGAGACTGGCAGGATCAAAGCAGCAGCCAGAGGGCAAAGACCAATAGGTTGCATTTAAGTAAACCCTTACATGATACAAACAAAACAAAAAAATACCCACACCAAAAGACTGGACTTCTAGAAAAAGACACAATCAAATGAAGGATGCACCCCAAATGTGTACTATACAACTACTTCAGCAGCAAAAACCTTACTTAAGGAAATAAAACTTCTATGATGCATGTTAAATAACCCAACACCTAGCCCTCCTCAAACAATAAGGATTTAATTCTGTTTAGACTCCTGCTTTTTTTAAGTGCAAAGCACTCATTAAAAAATAGTTTATAAATCTTTTATCACTTTATACATCTAAAGTCCTGAGATGACATTACTCAGGACTATTACTACTACCACTACTACCCAAATATCACTATTGTTAGAGACACAGATTTATATCTATTTTCCCATAGCAGCTTTTCATTCTAGGTTGAAAAAAATTACAAATTTCCAATTACAAATTTCTTCTGTGAAGAAATCTATGGTTTTCAAAAGGTACTTGCAGTTAAGCAAACCATTGTCCAAGCAAGAACGATTTTATACTGCTACTTATTTGGGCAATGAATTGTCGCATTGTTACTTTTCACAAACCAGGTTTTAAGAATTAACAATTACTATAATTTATAGGCATTTTGCTGTTTCAAATTAGATCTCCTCCTTTACCTAACAGGAACTTTAGTCCCACAAAAAGACTCTTGTTTCAGCAGACAGAAGATTTACTTTAAATGTATTATAAAAGTTCCCATGATGCTCTTGAAGGATAAATCTCTCACACTTCAACCTTGTTACCAGTTTTCTAAGAAGGCTTTCTTATTTTGGATTTTGGGAGAGGTCAAAGGAGCTGTTTCCTTCATGGACACCAGCTTAAAATCCCTTCAGAAGAAGCCCTCAAAAGGCAGGTAAGTCCACTGCACACAGATGAGTGCAGTAACAGCAACTGTGATAAATTTCACAGCATGACCACCAATAAAACAGCAAGATTAAGCCAGCTCTGGTGAAAAGACAGATTTGTTCCTGTTCTTCCAGAGCAAACTCTATCCATATTAAAGAGTTGTATGGCTCATAGGCATGTAAAGGAAAGCCTTTGCCTCCAGGCTTTGACTTCATAACTTTTTTAAAACTTGCCTTTAACTACCATTTTCAAAAACACCTAATAAAAGCTTCTAAGGGAAGCCTGACATTCCTGTTGGTCATCACATAAGTGTACTATTCCTCTCTCTTGAGGACGTTTTATCATACCTGTCTTTTACAACCGTTACATCAAATCAGACATCAGTAAACTGGGAGATGTGTCAATACGAGAAATCAACCTCGATGTGTTACTTCCCTTGAGATGAAGCAATACTCAATACAATTCCAGACTTTGGGCAGTGAGAATGCAAGTTAAACAACTAAACTTACGTCTTTGCTTTCCAGAATGGCGTAGACATTGTACCATTCATTGTATTAATCCTATAATCTACAACAACAGTTTCTGGTTTGGAAGACATCTTCGTAGGGCAGTGGGCACGATACAGAAAACTAACAGCTGCCTAATCCTTCAGGGAGTTGCTCCAGCTCTAGGTTGAAAAATGAGGGAATGCTGAACTTGTTCTGTGAACAGAAGACTTCAGCCCCTCACACTGTCTGTCAGCTGCTTTGCAAAAATGTGATAGGACAGATTGAAATTCTGCTCCTGGTGTAAAACTAGTCCTTAGTTAAACTACCAAAACTGTCCAGAATCTAACCTAAAAGGGAAAAATAGGTGCAGTTGTAAGGATTATGCCATACACATGGGAATAAAATTATTTTATACCGAGAATACATTTTTGGGTAGAAGTCAACATAAACATGAAGATCGTCCTTCTTCACTATTGTGTAAGTAGGACAATTTTTATTGACACATTCAAAACAACACTGAAAATTAAGCTCTTAATTAAGGAAGGGCGTTCACAGCTAACACAGTTCACACAGTTAACATCTACCCAAAGACTTCCAGAAGAAAAATAAAAACTTCAACTCATTAACCAGGTTTCTACCTGCAACAAAATTCAGACCAGTTGCACTAAAACTTGAGACTGAACTGCTCTTGGTACACTGTCACCCTCTAGAATGATACAGTGAGAGCTTCAGGGGAAATGGTTAATTTAGGCTCTTAAAAACCAAATCAAAAGTTTCAGACACATTTGTGTCAATTCAGCATGTTTCTAACCTACAACAGAGGTGGGATTATAAATCCTGCAGTAAGTTACTGTTGTTGATCTTGGCCTAGGCTGGTATGTCAAGAAGGTGAGGGTACCATCTAGCAAAATAAAACAGCAAGTCTTCTGGAATCAATTACAAGTACTAAAAGAACAAGATAGTATTCTAATTTGTTAGTATTCTGGCAAGAAGCTCCACAAACCTGAATCTTTAAAACCAATTTAAACAAAAATTCTGATCTCAAACGTATTAATATAGAGAACTACAAAGCTGACTTTTTTTCATAGAGAAATGGCTTGCACACAAGCAATTTATAACAGATACAGGAATGTCTTCCAAAGTACCAGTTGTGACAACTTGTATTATCAATTCCTATTTCCACAGGAACAGTTTTACAGAAAAAAAACTAAAGTGAGGCAAGGAAAAAAAACAAAACCTTGAACTGCTGGCTTTTATCTTGCACTGGCTAATCTGTTAAAGTAGGCTTTAAATTTATTTAACTGTAAATGCACATGGTGGGTTCCATCACCAACCAAGCAAATATGAACAGCATTTCATTCACTGTCCACAATCTCCACATGTTTCTGTAACTACCCAGGGAACAAACTGTTCTTATACCAAACCTAAGAAATCAGAACACCAGGGAAATAACTTCTAGACTGTGACTTCAGTAAAAACCTTTGACGTATAAATAAAGTCATGTTACATATCATCTTTCAAATGAAGCAGGTTTAAGGGGAGGAAAAAAAAATAATATTGAAAGGTGGAATGCAACCCTGGAAATTACCCAACAACTTGCCACACTTCCCAGATATATGGCAGAGGTCCAAACTAAACAATGAAAAGTTACCCATGTTAGGGACAAGTGATTTGGAAATTCATCTTTTCCAGGACACACAGAAAACTCTAACACTAATTTTTGTTAAATGACGGATTTCCATTTTTCCATTTAGAAAATGTACTCCTACAATTGAAAGAGCAAAACCAGTTTATTTTGTTTTCCTCCTGAATTTCACTTTATTTCTTCCAGTAGGGAGGGAGTGCAAGAAATGCAAGTGTGTTCCTTTTTTATTTGTTTAGTACAAACATGAACAAAGTTGCCAATGTTCTTATAGAAGCTGGTATGGGGTATCATAGTACACCGAAAGATCTTCAGCATAAAAAGGAATTAATATTTACTTAGGATTCCTACCCCTAAGGAAAATCCTGCAAGACATTTGTAAGAAGATAACAGTAAGTAGGAAGAGAAGCACATACTATCTTAAATAAACTGAAGTTAACGATATGAAAAAAAAACATTCAAAGAGCACAGCTCTTTGCAGCAGATTCATAAAAAGAAAGAAAAAAGGTCACTAAAGTATTTACAGAACTTGTTTTCACACAAGTCAAAGTATTACTGTGTTTTCCATCTTCGCTTTGAAAGCCATTAAGTGAAATTAATTATTTACATGTTTTGTTCTTTTTCCTCCACACAGAAGATGGATCTTGTCCTGTTACCTCAACATTACGGGATGCAAAACTATCCCTTTTCAAAAGAGTACCACCTTGTAGATTTTATCTTTTTGTCAAGAAAAACTAATGTTATTTCAAAAGGTTAATCTTTGTTATCTTTCAGTGAGCCTCCTACTACTTAAGGCATCTTTCTAATACTAACTCAAAACAAATCAGAAGTTTCTCCAGGTTTTAAAGATTTAAGATCAAATACTTTAATCACCTCATTTTAAAAAATGGTGTCATAGTGTCAAAGAAAAGTGAACAGACAATGTGAGGACAGAAAGGATCTGCATAGCTTGCTTTTTCTTTTTCTAGTTCCACTTACTGTAAGGAACAAAGCAGGGAAGTCCAGCTGAAACTACAAGCCTAACAAAACCTCAGCAGAAAACGAGAACTAGCTCCAGAAAGCCCTTAAACCACATGAAAAATAAACAACAGAGATGAAACTAAGAACAAGGAAGCTAGCTTAGCACCATTTTGGAAAGCTGTGACAAGAAATCTATTTTCTAAGATAAAAATGAGCAAACAGGTGAAGACTGAACTTCTGAAACCCAAATAAGACTTTCTTAAAAAAAAAAAAAAAGAAAAAAAAAAAAAAAGGCAACACAGAGGAACTGCAGGCCTATGAGTCAGACTTGGAAAGAATTACAAAGAGCCTTCCAGGGAAGTGTATCCGGTCTACTCTCAAGGCTGTGAAATTTGTTTTCTGTACCACAGGGTATTTGGGCAAGTGAGAGTCTATCACAAACTCTTTGTCTTTTCAGTACAGTTCAGTAGCCTAGCCAGAAAGCTTTGGGCCACCATGGTAGGCACAATTCTGTAATCGCCGTGGTTTCCCTGCGGGCTGTGGAAGCCCGAGCCCCATTCCCCATTCTCCATTCCCCGGGCGGCGGGAGCACCTGGACGGGAGTGGCCGCGGGATGAGGCTCCGCCTGAGCTGTCCAGGGCGCGGGTGCTGAACAGGTTCTGCCCGGGGAGGGACTCGCCTGGGGCGCCGGCTCCTCCTCTCCTTGGCTTCTACGGAGGGTGTATCCAACCCCGAACAATTTATCCTTGATTACTAGTCTTTTGTTAATCCTGCTATTAAGCGCAGTTAGCCAAATACCACAACAATGACACAAACATGTATTAATACTAATATTAATACATGAGGTCTGCCTTCTGCAGCCAGGCCAGGATCAAGCCCTTTTGGGTTTTTACTCTAGGCCCTTGGGGAAGATTCATGGCTTAAGGGCACAAAGACAAAAATTTCAGCTTGTGTACCAGGATGACGAGGTATATGCAAATGTAAAGAAACCCTGAAATTCCCCTCTGTTTATGCAGCACCAGTGCCGATTTGTATAAACAGTCACAATGGTGCTTTGTCTGTGTTACGGAAAGGTTTTTCACAGCCCAAACAGCTGCTTTGAGTTTTAAAGAATAATTGCTTCTGGCTTTCTTGTCTATACAAGAAGCAGCAGCTTCAAGTTTACTAGCTAACAGAAACAATAACACTAGATCACTCTCTACACAAGTCTGTTTCTAATGAATTCTCTTACAGACCTATCCTCCTGCATCTGGCTAGGCAGGCAGCCACTGACAGAAACAAGCAATTTAAGTTTTTAAAGAGAGTTACTTTATTGTTAAATGATGTTTTCTTCATTACCATCCTGGTCCTTTTCTGTCAGGCACATTTAGCAGACTGGAACTTAATTCAAAGTAGGTGGACAAAAATATTGAGAGCTACTGAACTCCAACAGTGCAGTAAGTGCCCTTTCAGTTACCTTTCAAAGTTATATACATCAATGAAATTGTATCTAATAGCTAGAGAGGGTCAAGTACAATTAAAAAGGAAAAAAGACTCTTCACATTTGTAATGAAGAGCTATCTATTAATAAAAATGCATCAAATGCAAATTTCTGCATTCAAAATTTGGAATCAGTTGTGAAATACTAAGAGTAATTTGTTCATTAGGAATTTTTCCGATGGCAAAATTAGTTGTCAAAATAAAATACCTGAGGAAATAAATGGTTTTCCATTAAGAAATTAAGAAAGAATAGATAAACATCACTCAGAATGGGCTAGACACAGCTGATCCTGCATTCCAGTGCCAGGAAGGAACTGTTAACCCCCAGGCCTCTTCAAGTGCTAAGAACATTAACAAGGAAGCTTTTGCCCACACATCACTCATTAGAGTTAAATCTGTTCTTGTAATCCCTTTTGGGTAAAATTTTGGGGGAAAAGTCATTGTATGCCTACTAATCTAAAAATAACCTTTAAAATAATTTATAATGTCAAATAGCTTTCCAACACACTCTATGAGAAAGGAACATGCAACGTTTAAGTATTGCATACAACAATGCCTGTTGTCTCTTTCCTCTATATTTACCTCTCTATGGACTAGTACTTGTGGTGATACTCCTACTCCTCAGTTATTGCCATAGCCTTTACTGACTTTCAGAGATAGGAAAGCACCATTAAAATTTGCTTGCAGTTTGCAGCCTTCTGCACAGGGCTACAAATATAACAATTTAAGGATCTAAATACTGAGAGTACAGAAGGAGCTCCTTTCATTCAGAAGAGGAAGAAATACTTGTCAGTTATACATGACAATTCCAGACAAGTGGGATTCTGCTCTTCAAGGCAGATTTGTGACTGTCCCAGAAGTTCTGCATGTGTAAGATTCATTGACTTGAGTAAAGCTGTCTTCACAGTGTTTTAGCTGTACCAGTAGCTTAAAAACATCATATCTACTACATTTATCATCACTGCCTGAAGAAGCACAAGGCTAAATATGTTAGAGAGAAACTACAGGAGGAAAAATGCAAGAAAAGTAAGGTACTGTCTTGAGGCTTTTCTTCCTTCCCTATTTCTATATGAAGTTTCACATGTCTGAAATCGAATCACAAGCATGTAATTTTGTAAATTTACAAATCCTGAAAGCACAAAGAGAAAACCAACAGGATTAGAACTTAGTATGTTGACATTTAAGTCCCAGGCTTTAATGCCTTGTGCTATATGTGCAGCATATTTATATGGTTAGATCTTTCGGTAAGCAAGTTTAATCAGTTGTAACTCATCTGTGCTTCAAAATACTGCTCATGAAAGTTTACATCACAATTTTCAATATTGGGGAAATGTAAGTTAGAAAAACTGGAGACAAGAAAATACTTAAAAATAGATCACAAAAATAAAGAATTTCATCAAAATGGCCTCTTCGATATAGAACTATAGAAATATCTAATTCAGTGTGTTTCTCTTCAGTGTTACTCCTCCATTAGTACTACAGGTATATAACAACTAGATAAAACTAGGATAATGCAGTTAAAATCCAAATTGAATATAATACCCCAAATTATGTCCATTAAGTAAAAAAAAGAAACACGTTCAAAATTCAAACACTGCTTTGTCTTTAAATATATTTTTAAGATCCAGCTACATCAGTATTTCTACACATTTATTTTTGTTTTCAACAGCACTTCAGTTACTGATGAAGGTCTTGCAACTAAGATGACTCATTCACACAGAAAACAGCTTAAGTGCAGGGAAAAGGAGGAAAAAAGGAGAGGGTCTCAATAAGTGACACAAACAGAGCTTTAGTGCCATGGGACTGTAGTTTAAGAGACTGGAAAACAACTGCATCAACACACATATCCATGTATCCTGATTACCTCTAAGTAAGAGTAGTGTAACAAACACCACCATTCTGTAGAGGCCTTTCCTCTTCCTCGCTTGCTTACAAATTTGGAATCCTTTCCAGAGGATTTCCTGTGAGGGTAACATTTGCTGGGGTGCTTATGGTTTTCACTCATTTTAATTCTGCATCTTTGTTGATAGCGTCAGGCCATGGCTGAATACAAACATTTGTTTTTAAACATATTTCAAGGAATGCTTGCAAGCTGCAGCTAATAAAGTTTTGCAGTTAAAAGCAGGCTGCCATGGGACACAGTGTTAAACAGCTCAGAGATAGTGCAAATCCATGATGGGAAAATAAAGAGAAATAGAAACCCTAGAGGTGTATCTTATAACTAATATTTTGCAGCACATTACAGCTAAATACAAGTAGAGAGGTTTGACTGCTTCTAAGCATTGAAGAGGCTTCCGCAAGTAGACAAATTATGCATCACTCTTGCGTTCTTAACCTGCAAGCTAAGGTACTTGTGGAACAAAACAAAGGGAAAATCAGAATAATCCCCAAATTGTTGTCATCTCATCAGACCAGAATACCTTCAGGCCTCCCATTCTCAGTTCATCATAGTAGAGCTAGTAGGTACGGTAATTTCCAATACTAAAAAAGCCATGTAGCCCACATTCTCCAGCATATTTTTCAACATTGGTCAGGCACCGGAACAGGTCACCCAGAGAAACTGTAGATGCCCCATCCCTGTAAGGGTTCAAGGCCAGGTTGGATGGAGCTCTGAGAAACCTGATCTAGTGAAAGGTGTCCCTGTCCATGGCAGGGGGGTTGGAACTCGGTGATCTTTAAGGTCTCTTCCAACCAGTCGTTCCATGATCATACATTAATCCAGAACCCTGTTTTTCTCAGCATAGGTAGCAATCCAGGTGTATCACCAAACCAGCAACAAGGCTATATAGCTTTTCAGACTTAGAAAACAAACAGCATTCAGTATCAATACCAGTCTACACCCTCCATACTACACCTGCCATTTTCATTATTTAAAGAAGAATTTGTGGTATGGCAGAGATGGAAGGAACAACTTTCGGATAGCAAAATATGAGAACCGATTCTCCAGTAGACTTCAACAGAGGTCCACTTCATTTTTGGATGCTTTTGGCTACTTCTAGCTTTGCTGCCAAGTACATGTTTTTCATCAATAAAATATCAATTCACCTGAGATGGAGGTCAATATCATTAACCTATTATTAATAATCAAGCAACAGCCATACACAAGCAAGTATTTTGCAGAGGAAGATTGATACATCTGTTACAACAAATATAAGGCAAGTCATACTTAGCATTGATAAAGACTATTCAGAGTAGAATTTTTTCCAAGAGTTTAAAGAAATTACAGATATTAATTTCTACTAACTATTCTAAAAGCAAGGACTACAGCTAAGGTCCTGGTAATCTTTTGCTCTGACAGTAAGTTAGTTAAAAGGTCAAATACTGAATAAGTTTTTAAAATAATTATTTAGCCACTGGTCAAAACTACAGTTAGCCAACCTCTAAAAGAGAAAAAACACTGGCCAGGATTCAAAAATTAGAATGCTTTTGAGAATCACTCCATGACCTCAGATTCTATGACAGCATAAGTACATGTGCATAGGAAACAGTAGTATGTGTGGATAGGAACAATCTTAACACTGCTGTCAGTCCAAGCAGTCTTCAGCAGGCTTAATTCCAGCTCTCTTTTCATAAATTAATAGATTTCCCCAATGTATTAAACAGCTTAACGTCAAGAAATTACATCATCCAAGCTTAAAACTCTTTTAAGCATTTCTTCTAAATAAAGCTTTAAAGCAAAATCTTTAAATACATATAAAAGGTTGGTTGCTTGCACACCTGTAGAGGGAAGTCATATACATCAGCCCAGCCCTTTGAAAGGAACTTTTGCCCTCCAGCTCCGAATGTGTTCATCACCTCCTTTTGATTTGGTCAGCTGTGAACATAACTGTGTGCTTTACAACTGGAGGAGATGACACAAAGGAAAATAACCTGGGCCGAACAAGTCATCCATTTCCCCCACTTGCACAACAGAAAGCACATTATTTGCATTAGCCTTCTTATTCCTTTGTTTGCAGCAGAACTAGTCCCATGTTTCCACGGAACATTTCCTCTCCACTCCCTAGTTTTATGCTGTCATTGGATCTTGATCTTATCAAGTGTGTATAAACTATTTTGGTACACAGTTTATTATGCTAGCAATGGAATCTGTATTTTCTCCAAACCAGAAGCTATTTCAGTACTGTATTTTATTTCAATAGCATTCTCAAAATCTTGGTTTTTCACATCCATGGTTACAAAGAAGCTCAGTATCATGTGTCTTTGAAAATGTTATCACTTACAAAACACACAAATTCACAGATATGAGACACTCGGATATAAACTAATCCCAGGCTGAGCTGTAGCAAACACACAATTAAAATTGACTGAAGAGTAATGTATTTCAGCCCTTAAGAAGTGAGGCAATGCCTGAACACTTGTCATCTAGTATCTAAATGCCATTCATCTAGTATGCAAATGTTAGGACTGCCAAATTAGATATTCAAAGGGTGTTTCTTTGATAGCATGCAGCTCTTTTACATATGTGATTTTCATGCTGGCTTCATTCATGTGCTGTTCTAGTAGATGATTTCTCTTTAGCCAGCAACAGCCTTATGGCAGTATTGGATGGGTGGAAAAGGTATTTTCTTTCTTTACACAGCACTTTAAAAATAAAGAAGGAGTTTTATAATTATGTTTTATTATTTTAGAATTGTAATTCATTAATAGATTACTTAAGCTTCAACAAAAAGTCAGGTCTTCTTTGCTCTGCTTTGTACTCTGTTAATCAAGCTACTTGTCATTCACTTAGCACTACTCCTGTTATAAAAAGAAAACAAGTATCTATCCACACTGATCTGACTACCTCTAACAACTATACCCACATGGATAAGGGAGTGAAAAAAAATAAAACCGACATATTCAAACCAGCCCTAATTTACCACTAAGGTTGCAAAGTCACAACATTCAAAAATTAGAAAGAAGGAAGTTGCATAGTTGACCCTGTATTTGGGCACTTTACACCTGAACTCAGCCATACTACCTTTCAGGAAACTTCATCACAAACAGCTCTGAAGATGAATCATGATTATCCAGTTTAAAAAACTGTAGGAGCCCTGAGCCCACCCTGCACAAGCACAGTACGCCTTCCAGTACTCAGAATGCAGGTGGGTGACTTTAAACTCATTCTTCCCAAAGGACACCACCACACACAAGAAAATGGACAGGAAATTCTGAAGTCTGGCATCTTAGGCTAATTCAGTCATCCTTGCTTTAGACTACTCTAGTCATCCTTGCTGATGCAGCAAAAACAATGAGAAGAGGACTGCCTCACAGTGCAAGCAGTTAAATGACCACAGAGAACTGCATTTTATTTTGTCACTGTTCTTAATATTCTGGAGATCATCCATCGTGATCTCTCTAAAATTTGCTTGACTGATAATGCTCCGATCTATCTGGTAGCATCACAGCATTTTCTCAAGACAAGCAAGACTTTTTTCCCCAAACTGGAACTTCAATCCATATTACACTGCAGAATAAAGGAGTGATGTTCTTCATTCCACTATAACTAAAGCTTCTAATAGCTGCAGGAAGTCAGGAATTCAAAAGCAACATGATTTTTAGGGAACATCTCAGATTCTTGACAGGGAGATGATCTATTCTGTAAGTTTTCTGAAAGACTATCACCAGATTGGTCCAGATTTCATTATAACAGAAAGTTAAGATTCTCAAAATACTGCCTGTGTGTTCAGGCAATCTGCAGAAAGCACCTCTAAGCAGACTTTTCTTTTGCTGCACACAGAAAACTTCACATCTATTACTGCATGCTCTGGTAGTTTTTATTTTAGCAGTACAGAACCAGAACTGCACTTAGGTTACACTCAGCAAAATTCAGCAAAAACCCATCCTTCAATTTTGTGTCAAATTCAATACTAAAAGACAGATGCATCTGTATTTTAATAATTTTTTGCACTGAGTTCTAATAATTTGAAAAACGTGGTAAGTGCCTTAACTACATTTCAACTCAAAAAATTGTATATACACCTATACTTTAGAGAAAAAATCCAAGATAATCATAACTAGGCTTCATTTCTCCCCAGAGAATAGCCTTTACGTAGGTTCAAGCAGTGTGCTAGCAATGACATAACAAAGGCTGTAATTTACTAGCATTGACAGCATTCCAGATGCTCATTAACTTCCCTATCTAAAAACTCCACCTTCAACTTTTAAAACCATAATGAAAATGCAGTATAAATCAATCTGACACAAGGATTAATCATGGGAGCCCAACTAGGAAGTGTTTTGGAATACCACTAGTTTTAAAAGCCATTTACAGTTAAAATGTTACCAAATAATTGCTTCATACAAATGACACTTCATATGGAAAGCCAAATAAATTGTAACAGCTTGTTTTTTCTTGCCATTATTCTTAGGTGAATTTATTATAAGTTACTAGAAGACACACATAGTGCATGCCAGATGAGAACTCTGTATTTATAGCACACTAAGTCAGTCAGCAAACAGAATCTACTAAAAATATCCCCAATGGTATGCAGCACACCCACCCTTTTGGGACTCTTCACAGGCTGTGGTGGTCTGATTTTTAGACAGAGCAGACAAGCAAAAAGAAAACACCCAGGTAGGTCAGTTCCTATAGACAACTAAGAGTAATAGAGTAAAATCCCACACAACACTTGGTATTCTGTTTGGCAGGCAGTCAGACACTCTGAGCCCTATGAGATTTCCCTACGTGCTTCCTGATCTCTCTAGGTCAATACTATTCAATTTCCATGCAGAAAATAGAAGCATGTCCTGAGTGAAAGTGAGAACCAGCCTCATTCTTTCTACGGCTTACCCTCCCATTTTTGCAAGCATCAGGAATTTGAAGCCTACCAAACAACAGACATCAAAGAGATCTGGATACACACCCAGACATCCTTATGAAAGTCACAATGATCATTTACAAAGGAAAGGTGGCCTTGGGAACATAGGCACTTGTTTAAGGATTATATAACCCCAGATAATAGACAGCAAAAACACTTTCCTAGATGCTTAAGAAGTGCTGTTCTGGTTTTACTCAGGTAACTGTGATTTTATACAAATCGTTTTCTTTTGATTGGTAAGATGCATGTCTTTAAAGATACTCCACAATAAAAACTAAGAGCATTCAAAGGTTTCTCACTTTCTTTTCATGGGTTAAACATCTACAAGAAAAGCACGCTCTGCTACCAAAGTAAATGAACACAATCTGTAGAAATTACTATACGTCTTTCCTGAAACCAATTAAGCTATTAATGGGCAGTAGACACACTGCAGAAAATATTTCAAAAAAATATAAGATAAGTTGCATACAAATAGCAGGGAAAACCTGCCCAAAAAATCTCTGTAACGTTATTCAAGACTTAAAAGTTTCCTGCAAGAATAAGACAGCAAATCAAGAACACTGGCACGATCAAGTTTTCCATGAACAGCTGGCAAGAAAAGGAGAGGAGAACTTACCCAAACAGATGTGTAGGCAACGTGTTCTAAAAATAGGTTTGAATGTCTAGCAGTGACAAAAGGCTCTCTTTATAAGACAAAGAAATTACTTAGGAGGTTGTTGGAGACTAGTCTGCAATTAAGTGACAAAACATGAAGAGAGACACACTGTCAGAATATCAGGGTAAGATAGGTATTCAGAAGACATTTAAGAGGAAGGCCTTTGTTTGAACTGGCACTGCAAAGTCTCAATCAGGAATTATCACTGCCTTGATAGCCAAAATAAATATTTATGTATGCCAGCACAATTAGGTAGTTTCCTTTTCTTCGGATGGTTAACTATTTACATTTCTCCCACAAATGCAGTGATGCTATTTTTCATTATTTGGCTTCTCCTAACCTCTTCCATTTACCATACAGGAAGAGAAAAAAAAAGAAGCCCTTCAAAGAGCCTCTACCATACACCTCAGCCTTTACTTCACTGCACCAGGCTCCTTATCACAGAGACCTGTCTCCAACTGAAAGAAATGAAAGATGGCTCCCAGGGGCTTCAGAAGCAGTACTAGAAGCTCTAAACAATTCTTTCAACTCACTTTGTCCAAAAACTTAACATTTCAGACTAAAAGCACTCTGCAGACTGAGCTGGAGCAGGCAGCTGGTAGTGTTGGACCTTTTGCTACTTTTTCTTGTCCTCTCTTTAGGATTGTTTACACCTTTGCTGCCAACCAGGAACTGTATGCATGCAGGAACAGAAGAGCCCACTAAACACAGGAACAGTGAGACCCTGAAAAGGGATTGGATTTCTCAAACCCTTTTGTCAGAACAGCTTTCTGAAACCACTTATCAATAGACTTATCCTTGGACTGCCTTCCTAGCACATGGGATTTTTCAATCCGTATTTTGGTTAAGGGAAAGCTAATACATTTCCAAAACCTCCCATATCTTCAGAGACGGCAAAACCGACTCTTCTCTCTCCTTTGGAGTCAACTCATTGGTATAACTGAATAGAAAATAAGGCACACATTTTTCTCTTCCCTCTCCAGCTATGTGGTTGGAAAGTTATGTGTATGCATACAGACATGTTTGTGTTTCTCTCAGCTTTCAGACTGGCCTCCATTTTAACCTTATGCAATCAGCACACTTCAGCCAGCCTCTAATTCTTCCAAAAGTGGACAAACATGGATATGATTGTGTTTCACTGGTGCAGCCAAGTGAATAGAAACAAGTCAAAACACCAAAGAAGTGACAGCTCCTTCACTTTTACTGTTTTGCATCTTGTAAGACCTATGAAGTACAACAGCAAAACTACCTCAAAATGCACATGGGATTGGGTTTTTTTTGTGTTCACAACAGCAAATAGAAATGTTATCATACCCTTAAAAAAAGGGCGGAATTTGTTATAGCTTTCATTAGACTAAATCTCTTTCCTCTTTCCTCATTTTGAATGGCTAGGAAGCTATTTAGAAAAATATATCAAAGATTCAGTGGCCTTCCTCAAAAGCAAAAAAAAGATTCCAACTGCCAGGAAAAGAAGGTACATCTAGTGGTACCAAGGCATACAGGCTGAAACTATAACAGCAAGTTTCACTGCTTCTAACGTGATTCACACAGACAGGCTATCCCAACATCTCACTGCAAGGCACGCTTCACAGCACTTCTCCCAGTTCAGGGGCCGAAAACCTCAGAGCTACTCCAACCCCTTTGGCTGGTAAAATGGGAGCAGCGTTGAAGTTCGAATTGTTTAAAAGTTTCATGATTTCTCAAAGCGATAGTACTTGGGTCATGCTGGAAGAGAAAGGCAAGAAAGTGAGCAAAAGATAGCCATACTCTCCAAAAAAAGGTGTGGGAAACCTACGGGAAGAGAACCTTAAGAACATATCCAAATGCATCATATAACTAAATAGATCTGATGGGAAACAAAACAAGATGTGGCTTAGTCAGTTTGAGAGATGTTTGGAAAACTTCTTTTCCGAGAATTCACATCATTCTTCTACTGATTCCTGCTTCCCACAATCCAGCTAGGAATTCAGGTTATAACCTGAGGCTTTCATAACTTTTTTTTATAGAATGAAGAATTGATTCATTACTTCTACCAGCTATTATTACAAACAGATGGTACTATAAAATACCTATAAGGTTCTACCCATACTGCGCTACGTATATTCAGTAGCTAGTGATAAATCCTGCACTGTAAAGTACTCCATAAAAAAATGTCTGATCATTATTTGGCTTAAGAAGAATGTAACAAACTTCCTTCTCCTAATAAAGTAGAACACATGCAACCTAATTTCCAAATTATGACTCCAAATCTTGGCATATGCCTGACAGCTGTTAACAGTTGTATCTGACAACACTATATATTTTAAAACCTGTCTATAAATACACAATATAAAATTGTATATGACTGTATACAACACGATCTGATATTTTGTATAATATTCGTACAGTCTCTGCTCAATCAACTTGAATAATGAACTGATGTGGAAATTAAAAAACTCAGTGTGAGTTTCTGCTACCTTCAGTTGAATTTTTATATATTATTCCCTAAGATACTCTTCAGACAAAAAAAAAAGTTTAAAGTCTTTGTTGTATTGCAACAACATTCCCAAGAGCAGCTTTAAATTTGAACACCAAAAGGATATTTTTTCTAGATGTTTTTATCAAGAATTCTCCCAGTTATGACCACCCAGAAACAGGAACACAAACAAGAAGCAGGTTCTGAGGAGCTGTCAACATTTTAAGTGATAGAAGTAACACATCAGCAGTTACCCAAAACCAAAAAAATTCCAAAAGACCATCCATTTTTAGCTGAACCAATTGCTGCAAGGATCTTCGACAAAAACGAGGCATATTGTAACTACAGCAGTAGCTTTGCTGCAGTGCTGACAGTGTACACACCACTATGTAATGCCTAAAAACACAGTGGAAAAACTAACTGTGGATCTCAGGGTCAACTCTTCTACACACTGTTCAAAACAGAAGGTAAGAATATTTATTTTGGGGAAGTCCCATTCACTGAGGAATAGAGAAGGGAAACTACTGGTCAAAATTCATGGTGTTATCACCTTAAAGGAAGCTGGAACTTGGTACTGTGCTTCAAGAAAGCTCTTGAATGTCACGCACAGGTTTGGCCCCTGCATTTGGGAGTGCCATAAGATCTTATGGAATTTGGGTCTCACTCTACTTAATGCTCTAAGCCTACTTCAGGCACGCTCACAGCACAAAGCTAAACACGCATATATTTGTTTTGTGAGACCAAGGCCCCTAATTCCTGAGTGAATTGAACTCTCTCTGAGATGAGGCATAAAATCACAGAGCAGTATTTACTCCAATATATGTTGTTCATAAAAGTGCACTAGCCTGAGGTCAGACAGGAACACGAGACCTTCACAGTCAGGAAAGGTTTTTATTACTACAGTTCCTGTTAATGGAACATAGACAATAACTGAACATACTTTCCAATACATTGACATAATTTTTATATTTTCATTCAAATGGCATATTAACAAGTATAGTATGAATTTAAGTATGTTACATCAGAGGGTTAGTATTTATACATTACTTCAGCATGCAAAACAGCTCAGTAAAAGTGACAATAGAGTGTAATTTACTAATGGCAAATTAATGACAGTAATTTAACAAATGCAACACCCACGTGTTACTGACTGATGAAGCCAAGCATCTCCATACATAGCTGGAGATTCAGTTCAACTTACAGAAGTTATTCTTGTTCTTTTTTATTTTAATTCTCCTAGAATTGCTATGCAAATCCTCAAAATTAATTTTGGCGGCTTTCAGGATAAAAAAAACCAATTCATCTAATTTGCAAGTTACAAAACAAGGGAGGGGACTTCAGGCATGCTTATGATACACAACATAAATGCCAGACACCACACCTAGACAAGCTTGAGCTAGTTACCATTAGGACAAAAACAATGCTTCAAGTTATTTTTCACCATGCTGATGCTACTAATGTGTAATCTCCAGTGGGGCTACTTGCTCCAAGCATCCAGTTCTTACAAGGATTCAAGAAAGCACAAAGCATGCAACTAAATAAGGATGGCAACACTGAGTGTGATGTCGAGTAATGCATCACTGATATCACAAAATACTTAAATTGAAAAAATGAATAATGTTTTAAGTGAGTCCTTCTTCATAGGTGTTGCAGTGTTATATGATTCAACAGTTATTCATCCCAATAAGATAAACTGAAATTTTTAATGAAGAAGTAGATTTGTGACCATCTTGTGACTACATAAGGGCAGTGTATCTTGAAACTTGCTATTCGTGCTCTTCGCATAAGGCAGTCCTTATTTATTAGGGAATAGATAAAGAGAATGTGCACCCCTCCTGGCACTTTTCCTGCACTGGTAGAAGCAACAAGCTTTGCATCATTTCAGCCTCTATACTCTTTAATATAACAATTTCAGAGATTTGCAAAGGACAAAATACACTGTAGTACAGCAATTAAAAAAATACCACTGGCCATAGAAAAGATCAAATTCAGGGTTACTTTGAAGAGACCTTCCTGCATCTGAATAAAACTCTCCAGGTTATTGATCCTCATCACATTTACATTTAATCCACTCCCTCCTGGCGGCAAGTGAGGTTGCAATATAACGTTTAAGCCAGGAGAGAAAAAAGTTCCACCTTTGAGGAACAACTGGCTACACATCCTAATAATTCCCTTTTGCTTAGCCCGAGCTGCACAATGCTCCATGATAGGGCATCCTTTCATCACCAAGAGAAACGCATGCACCTTATTCCTCTTCAAGCTACCTTGACGGTGTAATGAGCATCCTTGCAACAAAGCACTGCTACTGAGCAGCTTAGTACTATGGTAATAGTTACGTGTACTTTCAAAACAGAAAATATTATTATAATAGGGTTTGATAGCTTTCTGTTAAGGTTTGACCACTGGGATGAGGCAGTTTTAGAAATACAAATAACAACTATATGTCTCGAAATCAACACGCCGACAAGAGGCAGCAGGCCACGTGACTCAAACCTCACATACCCTGCGAGGGTCGGACCCCAGACAGCTCTGCTGTGGCTAAAAACTGGTTGAATTACAAAAAAAAAATCCCCAAGAAAACCAACCTGCTACAAATACTATTCACAAATGGATCAACAAGAACACAGAAACATAGGAATTTTTACGTTAGCTTCTTCTTTCCCTTCCCCTCAAAAAAAGCATTTGGGGAAGTCGGTTATTATTTAGAAAGGTTAAAATAGATGTGTGCATATATGAATTCTCGATTAAATGCATCTATTAGAAAAATCAACTTGCATATTAACATGATCTATGCGAGCAACGACCTTTAGAATAAGCAGTACTGAAAGGAGTCATCAACTTTGAAAGCAGCTGGCAACTAACAAGAAGATTTTTAACTTCAAGGTTAAGAACACGGGCAGCAAAATGCTCATCCTATATATCCCAACTCATCTCGGTATCGCAGGAGAGACGAAAAACTACTACTTGCTCCACGTTTAATATGCTTCTTAAAGGGCCTCAGCTTCTCGGTTATTTCAGAGTTTAGCCGAATGTTTCTCATGCCTCGAGAGCACATGTGCCCATCCTCAAGGCTACAGCGTACCAGTGCTGCAAGCCTGTACTCCAGCGGCACGGGCAGCTATCTGGCTCTACTCATCTCTTGCGAGGGGAATAAACAAGGAAACTTATTTTAACTTCGGTTTTTCTTTATCGACTTTCTGAACAGGGAACACGAGAACTTAGAAAGAGGAACAAGCATCAGCCACACGTTAATCAGTACCTAAAGAGGAGTTTGGTCCGATTTTAGAATAAACGGCGGAGACACATGATCCAATTAAATTCCAATTATGTAAGTAGTAGGAAAGAGTATTTACACAGGCACTGATTACAGCTATTAGAGTCTAAAGTCGCTGGCCGAAGACGCTCCGCTTCCTCCCCGCCGCCGGGCTCATTTCATTTTTAACCTCCCCCCTTCACAGCCCTCCCTACAGACAATAGGAGACGCCGGCCCGAGAGCCCTGTCTCCAAACCCATGCCCCCTCCGGCGGACGCCAGCCTGGAGGAGCCGCCGCTCTCCCCGGAGTGATGTCCCCGAGTCCCACCTCGGGGCCGGGAGAAAGAGCCCTTCACCCACTTACATCCCACCGCCCGCGCCCCCAACCCCGCACCGGGGGCAGAGGCAGCAAAACCCCCTCCTTACCTCCGAACAGGTGCGGCGAGAGGTGCGCGGGCAGCGAGCCGATCACCAGCCGGGGCCCGCCGGAGGAGCTGCCGGAGGAGCCGCCGCCACCGCCGCCGCCCCCCGCGGGCCGCTCCCGGCCGCCCTCCTCCGGGGTGCTGCTGACCGAGTCCTGCGAGCCGTAGGGGCCGACGCTGTGGAGGATGTTGAGAGCGGACTGCGCCGCCCGGGCGCCGGAGGCGGTGGCCCCCCCCAGGGACCTGCTCCGAGGTGCCGACCCCGCGGCACCCCCGGCCGCCGCCGCCGCCGCACCTCCGGCCGCCGCCGCGCCGCCGGGAGCGGCGTGAGGTGCCGCCGCCAGGTGCGCGTACCGCCCGCCGGCGCCCGCCGAGCGCCCGCCGGTCCCGTTAGCGCCGCCGCCGCCGCTGCTGCTGCTACTGGAGGAAGGCAGATCCCCGCCCGAGTACGCCCGGGTGCGGCCATTGGCGGCGGTGGGGCTGCTCTGCTTCGCGCCCATGGTCCCGCCGCCGCCTGGCGCTGCCCGGTGCCCTTCGCCGCCGCCTTCCCCGCGGCGCCCGGGGGTGGTGGCAGTCCTGCCCCGGCAGGGGCGATCCGAGGCGCGGGTCGCGCCGGGGAGGGGGGAGAGGGTGCGCCGGGGGAGGGGGACGGGTCGCTCGGTGGGTCGGTGTGGAGAAGGGAGAGCCGCCCGCCGGGATCCGGCTCAGCTGGCGGCCCCGGCGCGGCCGCTGCTGGCGGGTCTGGGGCGCCACCATGAGCTGCTCGGGACGGTGCTGGCTCCCGCCGCGCGGCCGCTCGGCCCCGCCGTCGCTGCTGCTGCTGCTGCTGCTTTGCCCGCCGCCGCCGCGACCGCCGCCGCCATCCTCCTGCGCCGCCGCTGAGCCCTGTGCGGGGCACCGGCGGCAGCAGCGCCGCCGAGGCCGCTCGCTCGCCCGCGGCGCGTCGTGCCCGTGCGAGGGAGGCGGGAGGGGGCGGTCGCCCGGCGCAGCCGCTCCTCTACCGTGTCGCCATGCTGGGGGCGGCACCAGCGGGCGGGGTGCGGAGCGGTTACGGCGGGCGGGGGCCGCCGCCTCTCCTTCCCTCCCCGCGCCCGGCGGGAGACCGGCCCCCGGCGGCGGCGCAACGGGCCAGGCTCGCCGCTTCGCCCCGCCTTCCCTCCCCGCTCCTCCCGCAAGGTGCGGGGCAGCGCCAGGTGAGGCCCCGCCTGGGCTCTGGCCGTGCTCCCCACGGTGGGGAAGGAGAGTCCCCTCGGTGACAACCTGCTGGGAACACAGATACACACACAGACACACACACACGAGGGGGACTCGCTGTCCGCCTGCCCGTAGGGGCTGCCCCGCTAGGAGAGAAGTGAATTGGCAAGAGCGCGGCGCTCGGGGACGGGAGGCAGCCCCTGGGTCCGCTCTCCCCTGGAGCCCCGGCAGGTGTAGGAGGAGCGAGGCGGTGCAGCGGGAGGCGGCTCGGCGGGGCGGGCAAGGCCGGGCGGCGGGTGCCCTCCTGCCGCCCGGTTCTCTGCCTTTGCGGCTCCAGCAGACGCCCGGATGCCCGACCTCGGCGGCCGGGGCGGCTCCTGGCTGCTCGCCTGGGCGCTCCCCGAGCCCCGGGCGGTGTAAGGGCCGCTTGGCCCCGTCGGGAGCTCTCTCGGGTGGCTTCCAGCCTGGGCGGCTTGCTGCCAGTCTCGGTTCTCCGGGAATGAGGACATACCAGGAGACATGGGACGTATGGTGTGGCTGGACAAGAAGGATGAAGATCTCATGTCTGGTTCACAGGCGACACAGGAAAATCCTGTAGACCTCAGCCTCTCGCTCAGAGAACTACTGTTTTTGCACAAAGATTGAATAAGCTGAAAATTTTGATCCAGTGAATAATACCCATGTGGATAACAGGCTTGGTTTGCTCCTGACAAAATGATCAGAGACATAAAATTATTTTATTCTTTAAAGATATGTGATGTTGAATGTCATGTACATTGAATTTATAGACATACGATTCCTACAATCGGTCATCCAAGGAAAACTGTTTTTATGGATTATCGTCTGTTCTAAAATATGTCACCATGAAGCACTGCTACACACCAACTCAGGTCTTTCCATCATACTGTCTTGGTAGGGACTGCAACTACATTCCTGCCTGTGTCAGAATGGCATAATACCCAAGCTATTTTACAATAAATACAATAAAACTGATCATAACCTTAATTAATACACAAAGTATTATGTAGCATTTTACATATTACCTGTTATTATATGTATTATGTAAATATACAAATCTAACATTTACATGGAACATTACATGTACACTTATGGCGTATTTGATGGTCCTCCTCAGATGCAAATAGACACAAAGGCCTCCCTTTCCCCCTCCTTTCACCATCTCTGTTACAACTGCATGTGGTTGTGTTCTGGCATCAGTGCAGCTCACAGCTGAATTTGCAAGAAGAGGTACCATAGTTGGGGGTGGCACAGGAGGTTTTTAGCCCCAACTCTTCATTCCAACACCACTTTTCTGGATAGCTGAGACACTGTGAATAATCTGAACCCCATTTACAGGATGCTGCTGTAAACTATTGCCCGTTTCAGTAAGAAGCAGTGATTCCACAGCTGTCTCATGAACAGCTTGGTCCTTTGTGTGCTGGGTGCTGGGCAGACAGCTGGGGTCGATAATCTGCCGTCCCAAGCTATGTCATCCCCACTTGTGAATTATAAGCTGCAGTCTCTGCTAGCAGTGGTAGATACTCCAAAATAGATCAATCATGAGCACTTTCTAGTTAAGTTTCCTACCCAAAAAAAAAAAAAAAAAATCAGTGTGAATACAGTCTGCTCTACCACTGATTACTTTTTAAATCCTTGTCCAGCTTCAGCCAAATCTCTCAGAGACACTGACAGTGAAGAAAATAAATGGTTATGTAGAAGATAGAAATCCTAATGTTCCCACAGAAAGGAAAGCTACCGTAGGAATTCCTATCTTGCTAGATTCCAAGAATCTGCTCAGGCAAGGGATGTTGCAAACATGAGTCATAATTTCTGCTGCTCACAGAATGCCTGTGGCATGTTGAGCCCCATTGAAGCAGGTTTAGAGGGAGCATGCTCAGAGTTTTATGGAGTTTTTAAAATTTCCACTACAGAGTGCTAGTAGAGCTGGTCAGCTGCTAGAATAAACAGCATTTTGAAAGTAGTACATTGCTACACACTACCACAGTATACTTTCTGGGGTTTTTTTCTACAGTGGATCTAAGAGTTGAGCAGATATTATATACAGATTATATTTGACTGTGAATAACCTTTTATTCGATTTAGAATTAAATTATACAATCTTTGGGGGAAAAAGAGCCCTTAGACATCCAACCAGTTACTGTCTAACCATCAGAAAATTACCTCTAAAAGCATAGAATATGTCATAGAAAAGAAGTCACAACAGTCCAGCCTGTGTTCCCTTCTCAGAGAGCATGACTGTTTCCTGTGCAATGTAATTTTCTTCTTTTATTTTTTTTTAAGGCTTCAGTTTTTGTTTTGTATCTAGGACATATTTGCAGCGCACTATCAAGTATGAGTCTAAACAAGACACTTACCTCAAAGAGCACCTAGATCTTCAGAAAAGCAATGTGTCATGCTCTGAGACAGCTTTCCCCCCTCTATTCTTCCTGTATCTCTTAAAAATAGTTGAATAAGATTTTCTACGTATTGAAATTTGCTTCATATCAGCAACAGTAAAGTTGGTTTTCAAGCTAACATTTCTTCTAACAAATGTCTACTAGTCTTTTAGTCTTGTAGAGGCAAGTACCTGGCACTCTAACCTCCACCCATTTGTTCATTAACACACTCCAGAAGTAGTTTGCATAAAAAATTCCTAAGTTAAAAAAAAAAAAAAAGTAGGTAGTGATGAGAGGAAACAGTACAGAGAGAAAGTAGAATATCTTGGTTCTGACCATATTTCTACAGATTTCAAGGACTCAGTGGAAAGCAGCTAATTATATAAAAATTGACTTTGATAGGCCTATATGGGTGAATGCTGCTATTATTCCTGTGGAAACGTATCTAGGGAATCTTATTCAGACTTAAATAAGCACTACTTGTTCCTTGTCCAGGATAGTGGGAAAAAACTGGTTTAGACAGGCAAATATACTTGCTGTTCTTTGTTACAAGGTGCATACCTCCACTTCAGTTCTGGTTACACCACCTCGTCTATCAGCAACTGAAAATAATGAACTTGTTTCTTGACCAGTTTCCTTGAACATACCAAGTGGCAGGTGTGCCCTAGGCATACAAAACTAGCTGTAAATTCATAATATTGTACATTTTGGAAAATGTGTGCTGATAAATGGAAGAGGGGTCTGTATTTTACTCAACAGTGAGCTATGCAGACAGATCAGCCTTCTGCTCCCTCCCTGCCCCCTTCTTTGGTGGCTTTTAAAGGGACACTGAAACAAGGATTTAAGCAAGGTTTCATTTCTGACAGAAGCATCTGACCCTGAACTAATAAAGCCAGCCAGAGTTTCATTCTGTTCAGAACTGATCAGACACTCTTTTCTAAAGGGGAAAGATTTAAAAAGTAGCAGCACAGACTCTTAACATACAGCTTAATTTTTTAACAGCTAGTGTGGGCTCCTAAAAGGGTTTAGCCAACTAGATTTTCTGAGCAGATACCAAACTAGAAGTGCATGATGTGATTGGAAGAGATCAATGCAGTTTTTACATTACTGTGTATTTCATCTGTTTAAAATAAATAGTGCTGCACACCACTTCTGCACACACACTGAAAACAGAGACTTCTGATGTGTTCTGTTGCTCATAGAGAAAACAAAACAGAACATTTTGTCCCTCTGAAATGAGATGTGTAAAAGACACATGCCTTCCATCTGTAGCTAGAGTAAGCCATCCAGCAGGCAAGAGCTTTATACATTCACATCTGTATCCTAAGGGAAATAGGTCCCATATTATCCCCCTCAGTGTGACTACAAACTATACATAAACTTACTGTAGGAATCTCCTTAGATATATTTTGGTGTCAGTGAATCTCCATCTGGTGACTGGTATTTCAATGCAGAAGACCCTATTATCCAGTATCTTAGATTTTTATTTGCATTGAATAACTTTTTATATGTATTGACTTTAATCCTATGGAGATTTATGCATATACTTACACTGATGTATGAAAAATGGTTCTGCAACATGTGATCAGTCTTCATGGAATAAAAAAAATAAGCAGCTTTCAAGCTCAAGGTTTGAATCATAAAATTATTCTGGAAGTGTGTGGTGATGCTTACAAGGATAAGAAAGTTTATCCTTCCTGGATAAAATTCTGTTTAAAGCCATCTACATTTTGTTTGAAGTTTATACTTTTTTGAAGTTTCTGTCACACTGCAGACAGTATCCTTGAATTTTTACACTAGAGTTACCCGCAGAGAAAACTGATGTTCACAGAAAAGATAACCTAATCTTAAAAATAAACTGACATTTTGACTGGCCTTATTGATTGACCATTTGGTACAGGAAGAAATACTTGGAAATAACATACTTTAAGAAATGGCAGCTTCTGTTGTGCACTTCATTACCACATGCTACAAAGTAGTACTTTAAGAAATATACTTCATTCCAAAATTTTTCGTAGGAAAGGGCATTCACCATAATAATTTCTAAGCTGTTCTACATTCACAGTTGTATTGCCATTTTAATACATGACCAGGCCAGTACTGTTACCAGTTCTCCCATAAACTCTATTAGTTTTACTCGTTGGTGGGGTTTTTTTTGTTATCAACTTTGCATCAGTTATCCCACTGTGTAGTTTCCTGACCTTTCATGCAGATATAGCCCCCCGGAATGCTATCTTTCTTTGGAAGTTTCTGTGCAGCTCATTTTTCTTATATGCTTGAGGAACAACAGAAGACAAATAGCTGCTTAGACTATGCCCATTTCTACACTAAAGGCATTTGCACCAATTCATAAATGAAGTGACATCAGTGCATGTTTATCTGGGCAAGGCATGGGATGCAAGTCTGGGGCAGATGAGCTGACATATAAAGGTCCCATCGAGCTAATTTTTCTGTTTCTGTGATTTCTAAGAAGAGGAGGTGGAGGACAAACTAAGAGATGGGAAGTATGTTTACTCTCTCTTGTTTTCAGATCTCGTGTATTGGTACCCAGCAATGCCAGCTGAATGTGGACTCAGGAGCTGGGGGAGGACTATCGGTCACCTAAGTTCCCTTTACTTGGGCAGAGAGAAATAAAAGTAGTCTTTCAAGGCATATTCCTGAACTACACTAATTTGCTTTGCAATGTGGGGTGTGACCATGAAATCCCTCTGCAACTAGAGAGGCAGCTGGCTTTACAGAGAGCCTTATCTGGAGCAATTCGTCATAGTTAATAAGGAAGGCACTTCAAGACGTGACGCAGTTAAATCAGTTTCCAGAAACTGATGTCAAGCAAGCCCTTTTACAGGATACAGCTTCTGTTATTGGTACTAATTGCTTGAATGCCAGATATCTAGAGGAAGAGGTGAGTAAATGGAAAACAGTATTACAGAAAAATAACAGTGAAATATGTAGGAATCATAGCAGGTGGTAGAGCCATGTGACATTACATTTGCCAAGTACAATTTGTATTCTCTCAGGTTCTATATTATCTGGCAAATATTACCTTAATTTCTCAGAATCCAGAAGAAAAATTACCTTAGTCCTTATTTTTCGCAGTATTTGCTAATGTTTTATATTTATTACTAAATATTAATTGATATTCTATAACCTTCTACTCACAGTCTACTACTGGTAAGCCTAATAATGAGAAACAAAAACACCCTAGGTAGTTACTCATAGGAATGTTAAGCACAGCTGCTTGGGCAGTCACAGTCGCACTGACTTTGTGCAACAGAAGTCAAAAGGACATTAACAACCTTTAAGTACAATAAAAGCAAGACATACTAATTTATGCATCAGGGTAATACTTTATTAACTAATGCATAGTGAAGAATACAAAAGCACATGGATTTTTTTTGAAGGCCTAGATCACAGCTGCAACTAGACCGAGTCGGGAGGAATGTCAGAGAGCTCCGCTTTGCGTTCTCTGCCAGAAACATTTTCTGCCTCAGCTTCTGTGCATCACGCCTGGTGTAAACCAAGCACGAGGGTGGTGTAAAAGGCTCCATCTGTCATGTTGGCTCAGATCCACTTGACAGAAGCCAGAACCCATAAAAGTAAGAGATGAGAAATCAGAATTGTGAACCCACTTCCTCCTCTCCCTAATTTGCCCTTCCCCAGTTTGTACTTCTCCAGGAGTAAGAGAGGGAGTGTCCTGTCCTGCTTGCAAAATGAGGGGAGTGGGGTCCTCAGTCCTCCCATAACAACACAGGGACCACTCACAATTTAGACTGAAGGAATTAAAATTCTTAAAGAAAGAAAATGTTTTCCAAAGAATAGTAGAAACCAGTCACTTCATGACTTCAGAAAGCACTTCCTTGCTGGTTGTTCTGCCTCAGGCTGGTTTCAGTTCAGTATTCAGAAAATGCCAGGGAAATAGTAAATCACATTCAAGTTAAAACAGTCCTTGCAACAGTCTGGTGTAGCAAAACATTTCTAGATGATGCAATGTCTTTCTAGGCAGTAGGAATGCAAAGACTCGGTCTTGTCAGTAGGTTCTTGTTGAGATGAAAACTGTTAGTCAATGGACTAATCATCCCCGTGGAGCACCTATACAATGCTGCCTTAGCAGAGTGACAACTTATCAAGATAATTCAGAAACACTTCTTTTCTTTATTATTTTCTAAACAAAGCTTTTGCTCTGGACTCATGGTAGTTCCTCTTTAACTGTCATGATATGCTCTCAAAGTAGAGAGAGGGCTCTTTTACAGCCACGTTTATCCCAGTCAAGGACAGAATGGAGTTGTAAATTTTCCACATGGAGTTCAAATAGTAAACAAAAGACCTGTTTTGTAGGAAGCACATCGTGAAGCTGGAGAAACTCGGATTCATTCTGGGTGGCAATTCTTCCTGTCTTTGACAATGCAGAACAATTTGGTATTGCAAGTCCACACTGACATCTAGTGCTGAAAAAATTGCACTAGCCAATGAGGAAACAAAGAAGGAAAAGATGTTGGACTGGAAAGAAAAATCTAAAAATATAGCAAAGCATCCCTCCTGCTTTATGAAAATGACACTTTGTGAGTCTGTCCAGTGGGCAGGAAGTGCTTGGCTCCGTGAACTTGGGTGCTTTGGGGACATCCTTTAGAGAAATGCACAGGGTACCAGGTCTGACAGCCAGACAGCATAGCAAGCCCTGGCTGCCCCTGAAAACTGCTCTTGAGGACATGAGGAATCTGGACCTGTGAATTACTTTAAATTTGTTTTTTAGCCACTGCTACTCTAGGACTTGGTCGGGAGCTACATAACTAATAGACCATTGCTGCCAATGGCCCTGTAATCTTGATTTTACAAACAAAGACTTCACAAGGATGAAATGTTCTCACCTTCCAACCTGAGAAGAGAATTTCCTGGTACATTGGAAAGATTCACTGCTCTACGATTTTTCTAGGGAAGGGGATCATTTGTTTAGCAGCAGCTTTTAGTCCTTGGTGTTCTCTTACCTCCCATTTCAATGCAAAATATTTTCATCATTTTTACACACACATGAAAATTTGCACTTTATAATATTTAATTGCGTCTTTAAGGACAGGCAAATATTGTAACGCAAAATAGTTGTGATTTTTTTTTTTATCATAATTTCTATGTTCCATGGGAAAGTAAAAAGTAATCATAATGTACAGAATAATGAGTGCTTTTCAGTATCTTAGCTGCCAGCGCAGTTCCTTCCCTGTCACCAGGGAAATGGTGAGATTAAAACCATGTGCTCTGTGTGCTTCAGAAGTGAAATATGCATGTTAGTGTTGTATAAATCATCAAAGGAGATGAGCAAAAGGACAGACCCAAAGCCACCAAGATCAATGGACCTTTTTTTCCCCCCATGAAATCCCAGGAGCTTTGGATCAGGTCCCAGAGGATGTCAGAGCTCTGCCAGCCCTACTGAAAAACTGTACTCCAAATGCTGGCGTGCTGTTTGGCGAGCCACAACCGTAAGGTTAAGCAGAGGTTGGCAGATGTCTCCTCCATGGAGAGAATCCTGATGCTGGTGAGTACAATTTCACAGTGGGACCCAGCACGGGGGATTTCTTGTCTCTCTGCATGGAGGCAAAGCAGGTCTTACCCTACCAGTCACTGCTGCGTGTGAGGGGATCCTCTTCCTCCAGACAACCTGCATGTGCATTGAGGCACACGAGCGAGCGGTATCTCCTTACCATTTTGTACTACCTGGGGAATAGCTCTTACCTCCTCACCTTTCACAGCACAGCAAGCAACAAATGGCAAGATTTAGCCCTTATTGCCTTGTGAGTGGGAAAGTCTCAGAAGAAAATGTAGTTTTTTCCTGTCCATAGTACCCTTCCTCCCCTTATTAGTCAGAAAGCCCAAATATTCAGATATGATTTCTTCCTTCAATTTTTGCAATTTTTTTTTATTTTTCTGAGAAATAATTACACAGAAGTAGGCATGTTGTCACATCTGGGCTGCATTCCCACCCCTACCCCACTCCCCCTATCTCTTGTAATCAACAACAGTATGCAGATTTTAGAAATGTTTCAGACTTTTGTGTCTGGGCTGGACAGATTGGGATGTGCAGGAAGGATTGGCAGACCCAATTAGACAATAAGTACCATAAGTAGCTGTCAAAAAATAAGGCTAAAACAGGAGAAAGCATGTGGCATCTCTCACGAGATAAGCTAGAATGATTGGCATATTCAGTCAGAAACACTCGTTTTCTGATTTAATGGGGGCTTAAGACAAATTGTCTCACAGCTGAGACCATGCAAATCAATCATTAAAATGTCAGGTCAGAGTCTGTTTAAATTCCATTAATATCAGTGGAACTGCACCAAATTTATCCATCCAAATTTATAGGGTGCAAAATTTGACCCATAACTATTATTAGGAGAAAAAGCATGCAAAAGTGTATCACATGTCTAGAATTTCCTTGAAATAAAAAGCAATAGAATAGTGAAACCAAGAATGTAGAATAGACTAGAGTAAAATAGAAAAATAAGGAACAGGAAAAGGAAATGGAAAAGTAAAAGGAGACGAAGGAGACAAAGGGAAGAGGAAATGAAAAGAGAAAAAAATGAAACACTGAAAGAAATGCCATGGAAAGAATGCAGAAATTTAGGAAAATTCCCTGAAGACATTTAAAAACATGGGGGGAAAATTCCAAATGTATATTAATAGAATTGAATTAAATCACTTCAACATTGCTGTCATCATATCATGTTCCTGTCCATCCTTTCCTGTTCAGCTTCCAAGAGGACCCAAAGGACATGCAATCTGGTGGTAGTGAATTATTCAAGAATATGCACTAACATTTTAAAGGTGACTAGTTTGCAGAGCATATTTGGTGCAGTGATTAAATATCCAGTATGAATATATTCAGCTGACATTAGTTCCTAAGCCTTTAGGAACAAGACTGTATGGAAATCAGTGTTTTTTTCATTATGGTGCTAGGCAATAACAGATACATTCCCCAGCTAATAGCACTGACTTGCTTTGTGCAGAACACTATTTATTTTAATGAAATTTTAAATATATTTTGGGGACCAGTGTGTTAGGTTGAATGGTAATAATTTAGTGTTCTGCACTTAAGATTAAATCTCCCACCTGATCTTTTGCCTTGTGCTTAGGAGTGTTATTTAGTCAAGGGAAAAATCCTGTTCATACAAAACCAGCATGAGTCAGGGCTACTTTTCAGCAAGGGCTGGGGGACCACAACCCAAATCAAAAGGCCCCTATTGGGCCTTTTAGTGACTCAATGACTCAAGACTTCAACAAATGCCCAGTCTAGGGGGAAGGAGTAGCTTTTGTAAAGCAGTAGACTGATTTTACAGACAGCTGCTGCCCACAAGACAGGAGTGACAGGGTTTTGGCAGTGTACAA